>SJYO01018169.1:54298020-54986399 GCA_006410555.1 Capra ibex | reverse complement strand
ACAAAAAGATGACAACATGTTCCGCGATCGTGCACACACACGAGTCAACACAGGTCGAGGACCGTTGGCGTACCTGACCTCAGGAGGTCCGGGGAGGTACTTGCAAAGGTCCGTTCTTGTAACATCACCCGACGGCAAAGGATGAGGTCCAGTAGACAGTGTCCTTAGATTGGGTGGGGAGAGCGTAGAGGACTTGACCGTCAGTCCAAGAATTGGTGGCACAGTGGACCCATCGAACCCTTCATCATGTATCTACAGTCACTGTAGGTCAACAAACTACCATAAAAACTCTAATTGACACAGGAATGACTGAGAGACGGACGACCTAGACAGAAAAAGACTCTTTCCCTAAAACTTTAGAGGGTGATACTATCGCCTAATTAACAAGGAGGAACGTGAAGACATCCAAAAACAGAATGTATCAAAATCCGAGACATCGATCCATGTACGTGCAATCCCTGACCATCCAGTATAACCTCTTAACTGGACAAATAGTACTACGTTACAGGAAGAAATAGGGACTATTGAAAGGTATGAAACTTAAGACAGACTTTAATTACATCAATGAGAATGAAAACTATTCAATAATTCTACCATATAAAAACAGGTAAGTCAATGAAAGACAGACATATATAAAAATATAAATTTCACCCAAAGAACTTCTCTTGTATATCAACTACTCGTTTAAAAATTTACAATCTTTACATATAATTTAAGTGAGTATAGAAAGAACTTCTATGCAAATATTAACACACTGATTCCTAATATTAACACACTGATATACTTTTTTATACGTGTATATTCTATAAATGAAAACTTTCTATGAGTATCATTAAACAAAATTTAAAATTAAATAAGTCACAATAGATATTTGAAGACCGTAGTTGTTCACTTCCTTAGTCTCATGTCCGAGAGTTCCGTTACCCGATAAAAAATTTTGTGGACCGAGGTTTCACTCATACGTAACATTAGATTTTACCTGACAACGTATAATGTATGGTTAAAATATTTAGAAACCCCATCATAAATGCAACACCAAGGAGATCAGACAAAAATAAAAATGAGTATTTTAAGATATATTCAAATCAGGAGAAAGATGTATAATTTTTATTTCATCCTTTGTCCTCATATAACAAAGACAAAAATAGAATTAAAAAGAAGTAAAACAAGTGATACTCTTATGTAAACATATTCAACCTAAGATTCACTTGTCCATTCCCGAAGAAAAGTCCACCGAACTAGTAGTAAACGACATAGACATCACATATCGATTGTCTTAATTGCACCCACAAACGGCGTATGACACAAGATAATACATATATATTGATTTGACTTTGGAGGTACGAAGAAAAGAATTGACTTCCGTCTGCAAGAACAGGATGGACAACAAGGAATATGGTCTTAACCAAATAATATTTTTAATTGTCAAAACCACCACCTTTTCATAACCATTTAAACATCAGACACAACTTAGGTCGACTGACTGACATTTATTCCAATGTAACCTTGTGTCGGTGTTAGTAAATAAACGAATAACAGATACTGACAAATATGTTGTCGTCACAACTCAATAACGAAGTCTGTCGTACTATGTATTTTGACCTTTATATATGATAGGTCGGTAAACCTCTTTTGTACACTGTTCGGATCCCCATCTTAATTCAAATATTAGGAGTCAGGTAATCAAAGACGAACTTTCAAATTAAAATTACACAAGTGGAAGTGTCACAAACAAATTTTTAAGAGAACGTACGGATGATGAAAAGGAAGGCGTAACAAAAAGATGAAATGAATAAACCGAAATCTAATAATAAGTACCATCGACGATCAATCATTTTTTAATGACACTTCTAAACCGAAATATAATAATAAGTATCAAGTCAAGTCAACGAGTCAGCACAGGCTGAGAAACGTTGGGGTACCTGACGTCGTACGGTCCGGAGGCTCAGGTAACGGTTGAGGGCCTCAAATGAGTTTGAGTACAGGTAACTCAGTTCTACAGTAGATTGGCAGAGTAGGAGACAGCAGGGGAAGAGGAGGACGGAAGTCAGAAAGGGTTGTAGTCCCAGAAAAGACTACTGAGTCAAGAAACGTAGTCCACCGGTTTCATAACCTCAAGGTCGAAGTCGTAGTCAGGAAGGTTACTTATAAGTCCTGACTAAAGGAAATGTTACCTGACCAACCTAGAGGGACGTCAGGTTCCCTGAGAGTTGTCAGAAGAGGTTGTGGTGGCAAGTTTTCGTAGTTAAGAAGTCACGAGTCGAAAGAAATATCAGGTTGAGGGACTAGATATGTACTGATGACGTTTTTAGTATCGAAACTGATCTGTCTTGAAACAACCGTTACATTACAATGTCGTAAGTTTTTTGCTTCTAGTACCGTAGGTCAGGGTAGTGAAGTACCGTTTATCTACCCCTATGTTACCTTTGTCACTCTCTGATAAAAGAAACCGAGGTTTTAGTGACGTCTACCACTGGCGTCGGTACTTTAATTTTCTGTGAACGAGGAACCTTCTTTTCGATACTGGTTGGATCTGTCGTATAATTTTTCGGCTGTTTCCAGACTGATCAGTCTCGACACAAAAAAGGTCATCAGTGCATACCTATACTCTCAACCTGGTATTTCTTTCTACTCACGGCTTCTTAACTACGAAAACTTGACACCACAACCTCTTCTGAGAACTCTCAGGGAACCTGACGTTCCTCTAGGTTGGTCAGATAAGATTTCCTCTAGTCAGGACTCACAAGTAACCTTCCTGACTACGACTTCGACTTTGAGGTTATGAAACCGGTGGACTACGCTTCTTGACTGAGGAACCTTTTCTGGGACTCCAACCCTTTCTAACTTCCGTCCTCCTCTTCCCCGGTTGTCTCCTACTCTACCAACCTACCGTAGTGACTGATTTACCTGTGTTCAAACTCGTTCGAGACCCTCAACCACTACCTGTCCCTTCGGACCGTACGACGTTAGGTACCCCAACGTTTCTCAGTCTGTACTTACTCCCCGACTTAGTTTGATACTTCTAAAACCACTACTAAAAACGACACGACACCGTATTGGTCAGGATAAAAAGAATTTGAAATTAACAAGGGTATAACATCAAACATAAAGACATGAATTTCTAAAGCACCGGAACATTCAAGATCCAACTTCCTTTAACCCCCGTAATAACTCAACCTTAAACAATGATAACACTTTTTGTAAAAACATAGAGGAAGTAGTCGATTTATCATTTTGAAACACAAACTAAAAAAAAAAAAGACACATTAACGTCTTCTTTTCGACTTCAGTACGAACCTGTACCTAACAAAAGTAACGATCGACTTTCTGAGTACGAAGTCTGTTTAAATTAGTGTTACTGGTGGATATTACAGGATAAACTCCATCCTTACGTCCCTCGTAAATTAGAATTGATTAAAAATCGATTTTTATGGATTTATTAACTCAACTGATTACACATCTACTTTATTCTCGTAAATCCAAACTACATACTAAAACTTTGATCAACAAATTTATTTGACGATAAAGAATTAGACAATCAGACTCAATAATTTGTCACGTCTGTAGAGACAAATTCATAAAAAAGGTACATAACTGATAAAGTACAACGTAAAGTATTAATTAAATTTTATACCAGTATTACAACTAATCACAACATGAATTTCCAGTAATTATCGTTATCACTATATCACTAATACGATTAGGTTAGACCACAAAGCAAAGACATCTAAGAGTATCTTGTCTAAACGTGAGTTCACTATGTATTTGTTGTAGGTCTAGGACTAAGAAGTCATTTCTATGTCTTAGGAGCATACATAAATTATATGAAACAAAAACTATAAACAAAGAACAAAAAGTTCGAAATAACTATGTATCAACTGCATGTTGCAACACATTAAAGTTCTACATGTCACATTACTCAACTACGCACAACACTTTACTAATGGTGTCATTACAATCATTCGTGTAGGTACCGAAATGTGTCAAAATAAAAAAACACAATAAGCATCACTTATGGGAATCGTCGAAAGTCCGCGTATCACGTCATAACAATAGACAACAGAGGTCCAATTTCTAATGTGGGTGCCTTGAATGAGTGGAATATTGACCTTCGAAGGCTAAAAACTCGTGGAAGTGGGTAAAGAGGGTAAGGGAAGGAAAATTGAATAAAAAATACTCACGTAAAACAATGGTTTACCTTTCCGTGACTTCTTGGACTTCAACTATAACAACTTTTGTGTAACAAATCTATCGTAAAGTAATATCTCTAATTATATTATCACCAAAACAAACACAAACTACAGCTGATATTAAAGTTTACCTGGAATCCAGTACCCCTTTACAAATATATCTCTAAAAGTTCTTAATATACGTACCCGAAGGGACCACCGAGTCTCCAACTTCACAGACGGACGTCACGTCCTCTGGACCCAAGCTAGAGACCCAACCCTTCTAAGGGGACCTCTTCCTTTACCGTTGGGTGAGGTCATAAGAACGGACCTCTAGGGTACCTTCCTCCTTGGACCACCCAATGTCAGGTGCCCCAGCGTTTCTCAGTCTGTGCTGACTCGGATTTCAACTATAACAACTTTTGTGTAACAAATCTATTGTAAAGTAATATCTCTAATTATATTATCATCAAAACAAACACAAACTACAGCTGATATTAAAGTTTAACTGGAATCCAGTACCCCTTTACAAATATATCTCTAAAAGTTCTCAATATACGTATTCTAGATACAAGTCTAAAAACCATTTCAAAACTGACATGAGAAATCCACTACAGTCCGATTCAATGTACCTGGTACTTACACCGAAAGTAAAATTTAAGGACAGTTCAATTCTTATGCTTCATACCTTAACTTTTTATAGACAGAAGAATTAACAAATTCTTGAATCAGAACCAATTATTAGAAAAGAAAACTATAAATCTTAAGAATTCATGAATATTTTACACATGTAAAGAGTAGAAAAATTCTAATCACTATAATTTTATTGACCAAACACCGTAAATATTTAATTTAATGAAAAACACACTACGCAACACAAATACAAACACTATGACAAAGTCATGATCAAAACAACACACACACAAATTAAAAAGAATCGGAGGTTCCTTAACACTATAGTAATAAAATATGTCATATTTTCCTTTTTTATGGAGTTAACATAACAACAACAAGTCAACGAGTCAGTACAGGTTGAGAAACGTTGGGTACCTGACGTGTACGGTGGAAGGGGCAGGAAGTGACAGACGACCTCGAACGAGTTTGATTACAGGTAGGTCAGCCACTACGACAGGTTGGTAGAGTAGGAGACAGCAGGGGAAGAGGAGGACGGAAGTCAGAAGGCGTCGTAGTGCTAGAAAAGATTACTCGGCTGGGAAGTGTAGTCCACCGGTTTCACAACCTCAAAGTCGAAGTCGTAGTCAGGACGGTCACTTAAAAGTCCGAACTAAAGAAAATCCAACATGATTATACTAGACGAACGACAGGTCCCCTAAGAGTTCTCAGAAAATATTGTGGCTTCAAACTTTCGTAGTCTAGAAGTCGTGAGTCGGAAGAAATACCAGATCGAGAGTACAGACATGTACTGATGACCTTTTGGTATCGAAACTGATATGTCTGCAAACAACCGTTTCACCATAGAAACGAAAAAATTATACGACAGATCCAACCAGTATCGAAAAGAAGGTTCCTCGTTCGCAGAAAATTAAAGTACCGAAGTCAGTGGTAGGTGTCACTAAAACCTCGGGGGTTTTTATTTCAGACAGTAACAAAGATAAAAAAGGAATAGACAAACGAAACTTCACTACCTTAACCTACGGTATTAGAAACAAAAACTTACAAATCAAAATTCGGTCGAAAAAGTGAGAGGAGAAAGTGGAAGTAGTTCTCCGAGTAATCAAGGAGAAGACGGTATCACCACCATAGTAGACACATAGATTCTAATAACTATAAAGAGAACCGTCAGAACTAAGGTCGAACACGAAGTAGGTCGGAACTATTATATATATTATATTTTATATAAAATACATCAATACCCTTTCTACTGAATAACTTCATTCTTGAAATTTATATAACAGACACATTATATAATCGTCTTTTCTATTAGACATGTGACACCATAAATTTTTTACCATACAGACGAAAAGTCAGAATTGTCCATTCACTAAAACCCCATGTCATTAAATAGGTTTACCCATTTATCATCATAGAGATGTTAGGTCTACTATTATCATGGATCAATAGTAAAACACTCCTAATATACATAATTATAGACACAAAAGATTTTTTCGTAGAGTGTTATCATATAATAGTTTCAATCACCTATAATAAAAGTACCATTAGTAACAAGTCCATCTGAAACAGTAATCTTCTTAAGTCTTTAACAATAATTCAAATACTCTTTTATAGAAAATAAACTATAAAACTTGAAATCTTTGTGGTTTTTAGAACCAGTTAACGTCCAAATCTTAAGGAGTTGAAATAAACACATTTTGAAACCGTATAATAATAAACTAGTAAGATGAATCTAAAAATATATGAAATTCGTAAAGAAAAGAAGAAAAAAAAATTCGTAAAGAAAAGAATTTTAAATATCATATTTAAATCAGTTATGAATTCTCATAATGTCCACGTCAAAATAAATAACCCCTACAAATTAAATGAAAAGTATAAAAATACAGATTAAAATGAAAATCTTAATACCTTCTTTTAGAACTATCGAAGATTTTAAGTGTTACTATTTCCTTTTTCATACACGGATAATATGTATAACAACTTCTTCGACTCTTAAGAAAAAAAGACTCCAAAACTAAAATATATTTACAAAACTTATAATTTTTTTAAATTTATACATATAAAATTCCAGTCGAAATAATAGACCGTCTCTAATACCTCTCCACAGTCGTCAGTAAATTAAGTAAATATTAAATTAAAATAAATGATGTTTCAAAATTTTAAATTCATAAGACAGATTACTACTTTTATTTTTTAAGGAAAGAACAAATATATACTAAAGATCACTGATAAAACTGTCAGAACAGGTGTCTATTAAAAAAAATATTATGTCTTCTCCTATAAAATCCATCTGTAAATACAGTCCCTTTATTTTCTTTAACTATATATGACTACTAGAACGTAGTACTTCAAAAACATTTCAACACCAAAAATGATTAAATACTTAACAGAATGTCTCTATGATTTTCATTAACGTTGCGATGAAGCTTTAAGACACGTCACGGGTCTCTCGTACCTTCAAGCGTCTCGTAAAGAAAGACTGTACTAATTTGAAAAATTATTGTCATCTCTTTTATCTTCCATTCGTCCTAGTCAATGGAAAATAAACGTCATAAGTTCAGATCGAAACTTATTCGGATATAAAAGATCCTGTTTAACGAAATTTATGATACTTTACTTGAAAGACGTACGAAAAAGTAATTTCATCATGAGAACGGACCTTTTAGGGTACCTACCTCGTCGGACCATCCGACGTCAGGTACCCCAGCGATTCTCAACCTGTGCTGACTTGCTTAAGTGAGAGTGAAAAGTGAAAGTACGTAACCTCTTCCTTTACCGTTGGGTGAGGTCACAAGAACGGACCTCTTAGGGTCCCTGCCCCCTCGGACCACCCGACGACAGATACCCCAGTACGTCTCAGCCTGTGCTGACTCCGCTGAATCGTCGTCGTCGTCATGTTCATTATATGGCATCTCAATAAACTTGAAAGTTATGGAGTAACAAAAATTAACAGAACATATGGATTATTTCGACCAACAAAACAAGTAAAACAAAATTTCAAAATGCAAAAACCTTAAGAAAGTCAACTAAATGAAAAATTCATTAAGTCACAGGAGAATTATAAAAGTCCTCAAACGATGTCACAAGACACACCGTTCTCACCTACGAAAGAGAGACGATAAAATTAGGATTCTTAAGTCTACTTGTTTTCTATTGTCTTTACCACATACGGTATAAGGCTTAGGATGAAATGGTACGCTAGTTTATACTCACCCCACCGACCGCACACACCCATCTGTGAAATAGTTAGTGTGTAAGTTTCCATTCAAAAAAATTTACTGTCATATAAAATCGTAAAATTTACAGACATTAAAACAAAGAGATTGTTTTAAAATATAGGAATTTTACTTCAGTTTTTACGTCTAATGTGAAACCTTCACATCACTTGTTGACTTTGTTCCTTATCGATTCTTCTTTCTGTCTGATAAAGATTCAAGGCGTCTTAGTCTTATCGAAAAAAAAATTTTTTTACAATAACAATGAAAACGAATTATTTCACTTTGGAACATTGTGTCGTATCCTTAAATATAAAAGTTCATCGGTAAAAGTTCTATGTCAAAAGGCTTAAAATGTCCTGAAATTTCGAAAAACTTGTGTTCCACCGCGTGTTATAAGTTTCTACTCTTAATGAAATCATGATATTCCACCAACTCATTTGTTTTTCGAGACCGATTAAAAAACGAAAACGAGAATAAAAAATATAAGAGAATTCTTTAAACAAACTTTTAGACGATCAGAAAAAATTTTATTTTTGGGGAATTAGGTCACAATGAATAAATATATATCGAAAACAAATTTTTGTAGTCACTTTACAGGATCTATATATTTTTCAATCTTCCTCACCACATGGGTGGTACAGACACTTTCACCCAAGAGGTAGGGTCAACGAAACAGACGGTAAAAATCGGGGAGAAGAGAGGGTGAGTGGACCTAAACCACGAAAGTAATAAACATACAGCATACACATAAAAATTAATGTGTGTGCGTATGGTGTGACCTATTAAAACAAAAAGTATACATATGAATTATGTCTATTACCGTAACATACTTTACGTACAAAACTATTGAACGATAAAAATGAATAGTGGCAGACTCTAAGTAAGTATAACTGGTTCCAGCAGCACAGGAAAAAGAGTCAACATACATAAGGTACCATATCGAAGTAGACACATAGTAAAACTACTCTTAAAAACTATATAAAACAAATGTACTCTTTCAAAGAAAGATCTTAACCTTAACGATTAAACATTCTACGTCTACACTTTGTAATGTTCTATATGTTAAGAAAAAGGTTTCATCACATAGTCAAATATAAGAACGGTCACCACATATTTATGAGTACAGAAGTATAGTGGAATAGTGAACAATACCGACCTCAAATTTTTTAAGGTTTATACTACTTAAAATTTACGACACAAAGGGATTAAAATTAAACGTGAGAAAAACAAAACACCCGTAAGAAGTATATAAGAACCAGAATTAGGAAACGATGGATATAATAAATACTTACAGAAGACAGTTAAACAACGAATACAACAATACAAACCTCAAAATACAAACACAGAAGACTCCTTTACAATGTAAAGTTTATTATAAGTCAAGTTATAAGTTTACTTTTAAGTCAATTTAAATAATCGAAAATAATACGAAATATATAGAATAAATCCTTGACATATATATAGGTTTTCATTATATTAATCGTTTACCATTATAATATTTAACTGATCTTCCTATTTCTTGTCTTCACTATGTAAATCATATAGAAATAAAAAATAATTTTTACAAAAAACACATATCATTCAAATTATTCATAAATAAGTATAAACCGACGTAGTCCAGAATCAACGACGTACGTCCTAGAAGTAAGGCAGTACATCCTAGAAGGGCACACCACGTACCTGAGAGATCAACGCCACGCACCCGAATCAACGAGACACCGACCACCCTAGAATCAAGGGATTAGTCCCTAACTTGGACGTAGGGGACATGACGTTCCGCCTAAGAAATGGTAACCTAGTGGTCCCTTCAGGGACCATATAGAAATTTACAAAATAAAATAACTGATAGTATCAATTACGAGACCTTATAAAACGGGTAGACAACCTTATACCCGAAGAGAGTATCGAGTCAACCATTTCTTAGACGGACGTTACGACCTCTGGGTCCAAGTTAGGGACCCAACCCTTCTAGGGGACCTCTTCCTTTACCGTTGGGTGAGGTCGTAAAAACGGACCTCTTAGGGTACCTGTCTCCTCGGACCGTCCGATGTCAGGTACCCCAGAGTTTCTCAACCCGTGTTGAAACGTAGGTTTGGTGTAACCTTATACAACAGTAAAGAATTTATATACAAGAACTCACCTATTGAAGTCGATAAACTTCAGTAATAATTAATAATAATTAATTTATTTAATTTATTTGTCTTAATAATAATTAATAAAAAGGAAGGAGAAGTTACTCTCTTTCTACACAACGATATCATTCCTAAATGTTTTCACAGAATCTAATCCTGTGTTAGAACACTTATTAGGTCACCATTTACTCCGTTTCTACACTAAAAGTTTTTACCGAAACAAAATCAGAGACGTAAAAATTCGATTAGTCAAATCACTTTTCGTCAGAAGTTTCTTAACACCGGATTCCCGGTTTAGACCGGACTGGACAAAGACAGTTATTTAAAATAACTTTGTGTCGGTGAACGTAATTAAATACATAAAACTTAACTCATAAACACTGTCTCTGAAAAAAACGGGGGTACGGATTTTATAAATAATAAACCGTGAAATGTCTTTGTGAAACGGTGGAGAGGAGACTCAATCAAATCAGACACGACCATGGGTCGATAAGACTACAGACAACATCACTCGACAACGTCAGACCAGACTAAACGAGGATCATCATAAAAAGGGAAATGATGAAGTACTCTTTTTATCCCAATTCCAATCTAGAGTGTATTAAACCTAACCTAAAGTTTATATAGACCCTTTTAAGAACAAATCCTTTCATGTGACACTTAATCTAAAATTATTAAAATACGGACAAGGGACAATTAAATCGTGAAAGCATATATGAAATCAAACAGTACAGGAATCTTTTTTACCGATTTCCTTATATTAGAAATCTCGTCATTAAGAACTTCATGATAGACTTCTGGAACCCTCGGGTCCTCTGGTAAAGTCCCTCACCTCCCCAGGTGGAAAAGATCGATGTATAGATCACTCTACCTAAAAAGAACTACATGACGTTAGATTTGTTATATTACGTTGTCTGACTTATGTTTTCGTCAATAATCTCACATCCATAGAAGATAATACGGTCTTAACTTTCTCCAAACGTTTTTATTATCGTTTACTTTAAACACTTTATTATCGCGAGAAGAGTAAAAATAATAACGAAACTTTTTACGGTAAATATAATTATCTAGGACCCAAATAACGATAAAAGTTTTCTTTAGTTATAAACATTTTCAAGAATCGAAATTAAAGATTACACCATTAATCATTATCCCCGAAGGGAGTACCAAGTCGACCATTTCGTAGACGGACGTTACGCCCTCTAGACCCATACTAGGGACCAAACCTTTCAAGGGGACCTCTTCCCTTTCCGATGGGTGAGGTCGAAACACCGGACCTCTTAAGGACCTCTTAAATCAGGTACCCCCACTGTTTCTCAACCTGTGTTGACTTCTGTACGGGGTATATTTATTTGTTAAACCTAGGACTCTGGTTTTACGAACTCTTCACGGTTTAGTAACTGACAAATCAGAGAGTTAATAAAAGATAGGTGTTTTGTTTTCCCCACCTTATCTTCCATAGAGGCTGTGGCATCGAAACCTCACAAATATCAATTTACAAATATAGGTCAGTGGTCAGACAAACACACTCATTACTTCTATTGTACCTGAACCGTCTATCCGACCAGGACCTAAACTTAAGACTAAATATCATTAAATATCAAACATTTGAGTCCTTTCAAAGATTTGAAGAGAATTGGTGGTCACAATTAGATCTTTACCATTTTCACCATAAATTACACAAATAGACTGAAGTCCTCAATTACTCACTTTAGTGTCGTTTACTTTAATTCACTGATAAAAGGAAACAATATCGAGATAGTAAGGAGGACAATTAGGAAAACAAGACGGAGCATTACGATAGAAAGATCAATCCGGGAATAGTGAAGTATAAACTATATTTATGTATAATTTTTTTTAAAACAAAAGTTTACTCAATTAATGTAGCTTTTATTAAACACACCGTATACACGATACTTCACAACATTTCCTTCTGAACACTAATGGACTGAATTTTTGTACAACATACCAAGTTGGAAAGGTCGGGGGTGGGTAGGAGTAAAGGAAGAACTTTTCAATTTTTTTTATGTATAAGGATTCATTATATTGGAGAATATAACGGATAAAAATATAAAATACTTTCACTGTAACATGACACACTTGAGAAGACAATGAATAAAAAGAGTAGTTATGAGAACAAAGATTCTTAGAAAAAATAAGAATTATTTATGTATTTAAAATTTTTTCTTAATGTCTCAGTAATCACACCCTCTCTCAACTAACTTCGGCCCCTACCCGTCAGGAGCCCAGTTTAGAACGAGTAACCCACGAAAACATTTATTTCAAACTAACCTTGTATGTCTTTTTAGAAAAAATAAGAATGTATATCGAAATAAAGTAAGTAAAAGTGACGACACTCATTCAGTCCACGAGTTTCCGTTTCCGAAGTTATCTCCACAGTAAAAGTTCGAAGTACATTGAACAAGTGTCATTCTTTAGATAACCCTACTCAATGCACAAAATGTATGCACACGCGTGTACAGGTGGATAGGGGGGTGCGGACTTAGTCTCGAACTACGAGACTCTATCACAAGTGAGAATGATTTACAGTCATACCTCACTATTTGAGAATACAAATTTCAAAAACTACTACCCTTAAGGAATCAACAGGACCTCAATCCTGAGACACGAAAGTGACGACCAGTACTTTAGGGACAAGTTAGGGACCAGACTCTTGATTCGAGGACTTTCGGAACGTCACCTTGGGGCGGTACGACCCGTTTTTACGACTACTACGGAGTTATTTAACTAAGGTACTAGGTGGTTTTCGAGACGAGATCCTGTATAATCATCCTTATCTCAACGAGATTGAAAACTACGACAATCTAAAGAATAAAAACGTCCCAAGACAGAAAAGGGACGAAACTTTAAAAAGAGAAAGAATTACTCAACATCATTAAATATGCACAGACCCAATGAAGAGGATACCTATCAAGATTACCAGTCACCGGACTCCACAAACAATAAAAGGAGATCCAAATAACAAGAGTTTTATTTAACAAATTTTTATTACAATAAGGGGAGGTAGTCGTGACAGGATTAGAAGAATCTTTTCGTTTACTAAAGATGGATTAAAAAGTGATAAAGGGTACTTTTTTCGTAAAGGATGGAGTAGAATGAGACAAGTGAACTCTTTTTATAGATGAGAACTGACATGACCAAGATAAGTGAAATTTTATATAGTTCCAAAGAATCCAGAGGTAAAAATAAATGAACACCGTACTTGAAACACGAAGAAACATGAACTGGTTTAGGAAATATACAAATTCCCACATTTCGATCGATTTTTTTAATCTCTATGGTTCCTTTGTAAAGTACGTTTCTACCCGTGTTATTTCTTGTCTTTACCATACCTGGATTGTCCTCTTCTTCTGTAATTCTTCTTGACTATTCTTATGTGTCTTCTTGACATGTTTTTTCTAGAAATACTCGGTCCATTAGTGCTACCACACTAGTGAGTGGATCTCGGTCTGTAGGACCTTACGCTTCAGTTCACCCGGAGTCTTTCGTAGTGATACTTGTTTCGATCAACTCCACTACCTTAAGGTGGACTCTATAAATTTTAGGATTTTCTACTACGACACTTCCACGACGAGAGTCATACAGTCGTTTAAACCTTTAGAGGGATCACCGGTGTCCTGACCTTTTCCAGTCAAAAGTAAGGTTAGGGTTTCTTTCCGTCACGGTTCCATACGTGTCACCGTGAGTAGAGTGTACGATCGTTTCATTACAAGTTTTAAGAGGTTCGATCTGAAGTCGTCATGTACTCAACTATTGAAGGTCTACAAGTCCGACCTAAATCTTTTCCGTCTCCTTGGTCTCTAGTTTAACGGTTGTAGGCGACCTAGTAGCTTTTTCGTTCTCTCAAAGTCTTTTTGTAGACGAAGTAACTGATGCGATTTCGGAAACTGACACACCTAGTGTTGTTTGACACCTTTTAAGAAGTTCTCTACCCTCATGGTCTGGTGGAATGGACGGAGGACTCTTTGGACATACGTCCCGTTCTTTGTTGTCAATCTTGGTCTGAACCTTGCTGTCTGACCAAGGTTTAACCCTTTCCTCACGTAGTGTTGACACATAACAGTGGGACGAACAAATCATACGTCTCATGTAGCACGTTTTATGGTCTGACCTACTTCGTGTTCGACCTGAGTTCTAACGTCCCTTTTCATAGTCATTGGAGTCTATACGTCTACTGTGGTGGGATTTTCGTCTTACGCTTCTCCTCGACTTCTCGGAGAACCACTTTCACTTGCTCCTCTCACTTTTTTGACCGAATTTTAAGTTGTAAGTTTTTATTTCTAGTACCGGTAATGAACTTACGTGTAATTACCCTATTGTCACCTTTGTCACTGTCTTAAATAAAAGAACCCAAGGTCTTAGTGACGTGTACCACTAACGTCGGTACTTTACTTTTCTACGAACGAGGAACCTTCCTTTCTAAACTGCTAGATCTGTCGTATAATTTCTCGTCTCTGTAATGAAACAGTTGTCTCCAGGTAGACGACGACGACGACGACGACGACGACGACGACGACGATTCAGCGAAGTCAGCACAGGCTGAGACACGCTGGGGTATCTGCCGTCGGGTGGTCCGAGGAGGCAGGGACCCTAAGAGGTCCGTTCTTGTGACCTGACCCAACGGTAAAGGAAAAGGTTACGTCCTTTCACTTTTCGCTTTCACTTCAACGAGTCAGCACAGACTGAGAAGCGCTGGGGTACCTGACGTCGGATGGTCCGAGGAGACGGGTACCCCAAAAGGTCCGTTATCATGACCTTACCCAACGGTAAAGGAGAGGTTACCTACACTCTCAACCTGGTATTTCTTTCGACTCGTACTTTCGTAACTACGAAAACTTGACACCACAACTTACGAAAACTCTCAAGGGACCTGACGTTTCCCTAGTTTGGTCAGTTAGGATTTCCTTTCGTCAGGACATATAAGTAGCGTTCCTGACTATGACTTCGAGATTATCAAACCGGTAGACTACCCTTCCCGTCCGAAAAATTTATTTTCTGGGACTAAACCCCTTTCTAACTTCCGTCCTCCTCTTCCCCCACTGTCCTACTCTACCAACCTACCGTAGTGACTGAACTATCTGTACTCAAACTCGTTCGAGCACCTCAACCACTACCTGTCCCTTCGGACCCCACGACGTCAGGTGCCCCAGTGTTTCTTAGCCTGTACTGACTCGCTGACTTGACTTCACTTGACTTTAGTGATAATACTATTAAAAAACATGAGGAGTCGGCACGACGACACACACTTAAGTGTCGTGAATTAAAAGAGAAGTATAGAGTTCAGAGAGAAAGGGAAGCAGGAGGGTCACGAACGGTAGGGAGAACAAAAAGAAGAGAAGAGGAGAGTGGAGGGGGGGGGGTGAAGAAGGAAGAGGAGAGGGAAGAGTGAGGGAGAACGGCGGTGGAGGGGAGACAGGGGTCAGAGGCAGATTAGTGGGAGTGTGGGACGCGACCACACCTGACATCCGAAGACCGTGTGCCAGACACAACGGGAGGTAGTGCCGAGTCGTACGAGCGAGGGAGAGACGCGCACAGAAAAGGAAAATCCGTGACAGAGGACAAAGAGGACGAGGAGAAAGAGAGACAGGAAGGGAGGGTACAAGGGGGCGTGTAAGACATGGTGCACGGAAGACGGAGGGGGTCGGCGGCGGAGACAGAGACGAACAAACCGGGGGAGAAGAGGGAGCAGAAAGTCAGTCGGGAAGGCACCCGAGAGAGTGAATAGAAGTCAGTGACGCAGACCGAGAATGAGGTCGACCGTGGAAGAAAAGAAGGGGAAAGATGGAAATAGAAAGAAGAAAACAAGAAAGGTGAGGAGGGGAAACAAAGAGCAGAAAAAAATCAACTCATGGACGTCCAAATGATACTTTCTATCCTTTCTACTTAGGTCTTGTCTAAAATAGGACTTTCTTCAAGGAAAGGTTATACCCTCCCATATGTACGGGACTTTCTCGTTCCGTCCTTCCTCAGTCACAGTGTCTTGTCTATGAGTATAACTTTACTCACCCGAAAGTCGGCAAACATCAAGTCTACAGAAACCTGGTGTCGGAACACGATACGACACGAATCAGGGAGTCAGTACAGGTCGAGAAATGCTGGGGTACATGAGGAAACAGGTGAATTAAGAGGTCCGTTTCTATGACCTCACCCAACGGTAAAGGAAGAGGCCCCTAGAGGGGCTGGTCCCTAGTCTGGAGGTAGAAGACGTAACGTCCATCTACGAAACGGTAGACCCACTCGTCCCTTAGGACTGATGTCGGAATTTCTCATTATTTATTGTAAACCCACACATCTCTAACCCCACTACTCTCAGTGAACACCTCCTTAACCGTACTCGTTTTTATGTCTCCACTAAAGGGATTCCCTGTTTCGTACCCTTAACAAACGAGACGACTCTAACACATTGTATGTACTTCCTCTCGTCATCACTCAGTCTATCCTTTACATCTGACCGTAAATTAGTACATACTAGGACATTATCGGGAGTAGAACATAACAGAAATTTTCACCGACAATTAACTTTCGGGCGTAGTCGTCCCTACTTTCCAAAATATGAGAAGGGTAGAGGGATTGACTCGCATCACGACTCTTGAACCGTCGAACACGACTTATAAACAAATCCTTCTTCCTCCTTTACGTAGTAGTGACAAACACAATCAACGAGTCAGTTCAGGTTGAGAAACACTGGGGGACCTGACATCGGGCGGTCCGAGGGGACAGGTACCCTAAGAGGTCCGTGCTCTTGACGACCTCACCCAACGGTAAAGGAAGAAGACCCTAGAAGGGTTGGGTCCCTAACTTGGATTCAGGATGACGTAACGTCCGTCTAAGATATGGTTGACTCGGTGGGTCCTTCGACTCGGTGACTAATGTAGTAGTACACCGTAGTACGGCAGGACACACATGGAGCCGTGGAGTCAGAAAAGAATAGTCACTAGGTCCTTTATCGGTATCGGCGACTGAAATTTCGTCATAGAAGTTTGTGTGTCATACAAAATCCCTAACAGAGCAATCTCATTGAACCCTACACATAGAATGATATCAAAGGCCCTGGGGTGGAGTCTTAGAGTCAGACTTAGAACACCCTACAAAGATCTTTAGGCATAAATTTTATTCCGGAAGAATACATGAATTTTAAAAATCCCGGGGAGTTTGACATGTTCCTTAATCAAAATGAATGAAATTATAAGAGAGGAAGAGAGAAAATTTGATTCTACGATTACATTATATGAGAAATCTTTCATAGTACTTCTGTCTGTTTAAGATACATTTAATTTATACCTGGGGTCAATTCTGGGGAATTATGCATAAAAAATAGTATTTCCTTTTATATAAAAAATAAAGACCCTCGTATAAAATTCCGTATCTTTTACAATTTTCTTCTTTATATTCGATGAAAAGAATACATCACAGACTTTAGTCACAAAAAATCTGAGTTTAAATATGTGTTTGGGTTTCGTCTGAAACAAAAGACACATAATTTATACATATAATCAAGCATAAAAAGAAATGAGGTCACTGAATTGCCGAAATTTATCTAGAATTTTGGAAACGTTTCTTTTATCACTGGAAGACCTTCCAGAAAAAACGGATGAAACTCAGTTCTTGGTCAGAACCAAAGTCTTAATGTTAATATTTTACCTTTTTTAGGACTAATAAAGTCTCGTCAAAATAGACTCATTTTGACGTGGACAGAGAAAAACGACACCTTCACATGAGGTCTTCTATTCACGATTTCGAAATGAAAAACTCCGACTTTTCTTTTTAAATTTCAATGTTCAACGAAGAACACCAAAAGTGGAAATTACAAAGTATTTACAGAAAGTCAAAATAAAGAAACATACTGAAAAAAAAAGTAAATACTTTTTCGCAAAGAGAAATCATTCAGACTACATTGCACTAAATAAACTTACATCGATACAATTACACAAACCTTAGTATTTAGAACTATAGATAAAAATTTCATTTTACCTTTCGAATATGAGATTGCGAGAAGTTTAGTTATAAATTATTTCAAATCCTGTCTGGACTTCACTAAGTCATTCATCTACTTGTTAAACATCGTACGACTATTTTTAAGACGACTTTAATAACCTTAGTTTTTAAAAAGAAACATCTATAATCAACATTTCCAAATATAAAAACACGTATATTATGACTTCACTACGTATAAAAAAGGAAAAATGTCGGTAAATTTTAGAGATAATGTGCTTAAATATTGAACCAAGAAGTATTTCTTGACCACACATTTTTTGATTACAACGTCTGAACATATCGAAAACGTCAATGTAGTCCTATGTACATCGACGATATTTTTCGGTTTCTTTGAGTTAACGTTAAAATAACAGGTCAAACTATCTATAGGACGGTGGAGACATCGTCCTTTCGACAAACAGTGACACAGGGAGGGAAGGTCGTCGACTTGATACAAAATCTTCGTCATTATCCGAGAGGACCACAGAAACCTCATACAACCAATGGAACCAGAGTCCAAAATTCACACATGGTCATTGAAAGCATTAAAATAATAAAATAACACAAAAGATCCAAAAGTAATAAATAGAAGGAAAAAAAATACGAAGTTTATCTTGTAATAGAACTCATTAATTTATAACAAACGTGAACCATACGGTTTTACGAAGATGAGAAATCAACTTTAGATCTAATTCCAGAATTATATAAGACTTAACACTACTTTACCGAATTTATATTTACAGTCAACAAAATATTTTCTTCTTATATATTGCCAAATCCAACCCATTTTTCGTCCACCTTTAGTGAAAACAATTTTAAGAGATTCACCAAAGAATTTTCATAAAAATTTTCAATGTTCTATACTTGACCGTACATATTTATATGTATACAAACACACACACTCGAATACCACCGATATATTATTTTAATTCTTAATGTTCCGTAAGGGTCCGACAAGTCACGAATCCCGAAATGCGAAGGTGACGTCCCCTGTGTCCAAACTAGGGACCAGCCCTTTACTTCTAGAGTGCACGACGTACCGAACGGTTTTTGTGGTTTTTTTTTTTAACACATGAGAAAATACTAAAGTTCTCAATTGTTTTAAAAGTATAAAGTACTAACAGACGTAAAATATAAATTAACGATTTCATAAACAACCGAAATTCAAAAAAACTTGTCTATCATAAATCAAAAAAAAAAGTTAAAAATTAATTATACACGAGAAACAACCCTTACACGTTGGATCATGTTTTATATTTGTGTTTTAGGACTTTAATGGACAATAGGACAGTGGACGTATACCGAATTCACGTTCTGAAGATCAGAAGATAAGAAATGTATTTGTGTGTGTGTGTGTATATTAATGAGAGAACATCTTTATAGTATAAATATAAAATATCGTAATAAAGTTAATCACTACATGAAGAATGTATTTAAAATCACGGACGTATAATAGTCCACATACATATAACGTAGCATAATACCTCTTCATTTCAAATTCTAGTTTTCGTCATCGAGACTATATTTCAGACTGATGATAGTCTGGTGAACTTTAAGATCCTTCTTCACTAACTCATTTACTAAAGTTCAAATGCACAGTATAAGACCGGAAGAGGTCTAAAATAAACCTTTTTGACCACCTCCACTAAAAATTTTTAGACAACTTAACATAACGTCACATAACGTGGCACCGAATTAAAAGGGAACAGAGACTCGTGACTACTCAGACGAGGATATATATACATATATGTATAGATATATATACATACAGAATAAAACATCCTACTTAAAGATTTTATGGTCTTCCTCAAACGTACAAAATTTTTCTATAACGATTCCACGATACATTTTTTAACACATAGCTAAACATAAGATTGAAATGTACCCTCACGGACAGATCTGACAAGAATTCTTTTTTATTAACCAGTTCTACTTAAAATTTTTAAATTGAAATAAATGAACATTAACCTCCTACTAACGAAATATTATGACACAACCAAAGACGGTATATAAACGTGCTTAGTCGGTAATCATTTAATAACACTATAATAAAATACAGTGACACGAAGGACAGAAGTACGTAGATTTTACTCCTAATATGACGGACAAATCCCAATGAAACTTCCAACAGAGTCATAAACGGTCTACGAATTTAGTCATTTATTCTTCGTAGGACACATAGAGTTGATAAAACGTTCATAAAATTTGGTATATACCATAACGGGTGGTTTCACTCGAATTGAATCATAAATAATCCACATACAAAAGTCCGTACCACACCTTACCCCTTGTTAATAACTAATCTACTTTTAAAAGTATGAAATTCCTTCAACCTCCCTTCTTTTAAAGAAATTCATTTAAAGAAAATTTAATTAACTTCTTACAATCTACAATTTAATTAATTCTTACAAAAGGTACACAATCATACTATAAATATCTCTAATTCTCCTATAACCAGCAAGCCTTTCAAAGAGAAATTTAACGTAGGAGTGAACCACAATTATTCTTTCACAACAAGTTTTCAGTAAAATACTTTCTTATTCCGAAGAAAAATACAAATGATCATAACGAATGAATTCTACCACTTGAAATCTGGGTTTCAACGTTGAAAATACATTGTAGACTTAATTTTAAGATCCTTCTTTATTAACTCACTTAATTAAACGAAAAGTATAACACCCAAAGAGTTTTTGAGACAAGTCTTTTTAACCACCTTTATTAAGAAATTTTTATATAACTTTAATTAATTTTTATAGTGGGTGTACGTGTGTATGTACATCAACCTTTCTTGGTCTCAGTCATTATCAATTTCGTCATTTTAGTCTAAAAAAAGTCCTTGAGAACATTATCCCTCTTTTTAGGACTCATATCTCGAGTCGAGTTGAGACTTATGTTCCTCTTCAGAGCCAAAATATCGATTCCTCGTCTCATCTTCCCCCCTTCCAGAAGTCACTCACCTTTTAATTGTTCTCCTCGGTAGACCGTACCGGTCTAAGATCAATTGGTCTGAAATTGTCCTGAGAACGACTTCCGTCCGGTCCGACTAATCTATAGTAGGTACCTTGTCACCCTTTACTCCTCGATGAGGTTACAGACCGTTCCTGTCTCCCGGATCAACTCTGTCTCCAAGTCTCCTTGGTATTATTTCAAACCAATTCCTCTCTCAGAAACAGTTATGTTTGTTTTTATTGTCAACATGACGAAAATTTAGACAACAAAGACGAAGGAACCGTCAAAAATATACCATACAAGTTAAAAAACCAATAAATAAGAAAACAAAAAAACATCACCCAAATAAAATTTGAAAAACACTTACCTTATCATTATAAATGTTCAGTTAAGGTAAACTTTTATTAAAAAATTAAACAGACACATTTAGTGTATCAACGGAAAATTTCGTCACTTATTTCGAATGGAAATACACATACTATTTTAAAAGGAAGAAAGAGTACTAAGTGTTTCGGAAACATCAGGTAATGGAGGAATGTCAACTATATGAATAAAAATAACGAGTAGTGAGAATCTTTACGAAATTAGAACAACGAAATGGTTTATTGAGTCATAGGACTTAAAAGAAAGTGGTAGAAAGAATGTGTAGTAAAGAATGTGTCTAGAAGAATTTAAAGAAAACGTGCTACAAAGGGGAACGAGAATTAGAACGAGAAGAGAAAGAACGTTTACTCATTATTAATTACTCCCGGTTTGAATTCACAGTAGGGGAAGAACCATGGAGGTCCATAAAGATCCGTGTCAACATACAAAAGACATATGACGGTCATCATAGACTTAAAATGAAACTTAATGACCTTGAGAAATTTCGTAAGGGTCTCCCGTGTGTCTTCGGTACTTGTTTATCTTTTTACATAAAGGATCTTATCCTTCTAAGTTGTGGTATTTCAATATTATCGAAAAGAAATCCAAAATTTCTTTAAAGAAATCTAATAAAATATTTCGATTACTTTAGGGTTCCTTTACGGTCAATTGGTAAAAAGAAAAACTCCCCTTTTTTGTCTCATTCCATTAATAATGCCTTGTCATTCTGTTTTATTTGTTCATTTTTATAGGTCCTTCTAAGACATTTCTCGTTGATCTTCCTTGATTCAGATGACTCCTGATTCAATGTACTGGTCCACAGTCATTAAATTTTCCACGTCATGACTGTGTCCTTCTCTACCCGACTGGTCCCCGAATCTTCTCTTTCGGGTCTTTATTTGTTTTAAGGCACATTCATAAATCATATAACATGTCCTATGTAGAGTTTAGTGGTCCCTTTTGAATTTGATAGGTACTTATCACAACCCTGTTATCTCCTGAGTGGATACCTCCTTTTTTCAACCTTAGACTTCTGTAAATCGCATACCTAGCTAGCTTACCTGACACGACGTCAACCTCCCTCCTTCGTACTTTCATGATCTTCTTTTCCGTATTAAGAAGACATTTGAAAACACATTCTTTAAAGAGTCATACTAAATCTCAGATCTTGGTAATTTCTTTTTTTTTCTGATTAAAAAAAAATTGATCTAATTTTGTACGTTTTAGGAAACACTGGTTTTTTGTTTATTATGGTATCCGTTTCAGTCTTTCTGTCTACTGTTTAACTCTTTCGATAAATCCTGGTCTCGTTTCTATCGTAAGGAAAATACATTTGAAGAGGATCTTTATCTCTCCCTTGTTGTTGGATTATCCTTTTGCCTGTTTTCCGTACTAGTTTGTCGGGTACCTTTCGACTCATTTTTCATGAAATCTAAATACTTTTCTACGGGTTGGATGAGTACACTCCCTGACGTTTAATTCTCTCTCAAGTGATTCTATATAATTCACTGTTTTCTTGCACACTTTGTCCTATACATCACCCATAATTATTCATTTTGTCCACCCGTTCACTCTTAAACATAAACAGATGTATACGTGTTTTTATGAGATCTTTCTATGTATTCTTTAATTATTGACTAACGGACTGAAAACCCCTTAACACGTCCACTCCTGGTCACCACCCTCCCTCTAAATATCCGGTAGATCAGAAAATATAAACTTAGTACACTTAACATCACCTCTTTAAGAAGGAACTGAGAGAATTCTAAGGACTGACCTGGACTTTTAATTGTCTCTAATAGTTCTCTTTTCGCATACTTAAATACATTATACAAAATGTAGTTCACCCACAAAGTACTCCTTCACTTCTGGGTTTCTTTGTCAATTCAGACTCGCAAAAACATAATCTAAACTACTTCCCACCTTTCAGTACCTATTTGTACCCTCCTGTTTCCCATACTCCTGTCATGTGGCGTCCTTTTGGCAGTCCCTGCCAGGTAAGCCTAAGAAGAGTCGTAGGGAGACAACAACTCTACTCCCACGCGAAAAAGGAAACCCAAAATGGATGGAGAGTGCATTCTTCGAAGTCCCTGCTCCCTCACTAAGCTCTCAGGAACACTGGACGAAGTCCCCTCCTACTTCTCCCGTCTTAGAAAGAATGTGTGTGTCAGAGAGTCTAAGGAAGTAGAATTTTTTATCACAGGGTCACAAGGTATAAAACCCCATCACACAACACTTGAGGCAATTTTATATGATGGATGAATTTTTATCAAAAACTCGTATAATGTGCCACTCACATATCACAAATAGTATATACACTGAACAAAAGGAGTGTCTTAACAAAGAGAAACAATAACTTGTATATTACGACGAAACCATTGATTAAGAACATCCACCAAAAGAATCTTACCCGATCCGAAATATGAACTATAGGGAGATCAGTCCAACAATAATCCCATCGTAAATTTACGAATCCAAACTGGTCTTATAAATCTAAAAATTGGTCCCATAAAACGTATTTTATCTAGTCATTTATACATATTCGAATATTTATGAATTAAAAGAAAATTCGTAATACAGAATACGGTAATAACAACATTCGACAACGTAGTCTCAGAGATATTTTCCAAAGGAGAACACACCAATACTAGCAAAACTCGATACGAAGGATTATAGGGTATACCTATCAGTCGATAAAAACTTCTTTTAATACAGAATAAATAGTCGACACCTTTCCAACCATTCAATTCTTCAATCGTATAATATATGTCGACAATAAGGTTTCCTTTTATTGTAGATTATTTTTTCTACTTAAACGAATGTTTTTCTTTCGATTAAGGATTTGTAACAATTGCAAATTTTGTTGGATTTAAAATATCCATTTTAAAAAATTATGTATCCAATCATTACGATTAGAGAATTATATAACGTAAGTAGAAAATAGAGGATTAATCATTTAAACTCACAGATAATTCAACTTTCATTACCGATTTCTTTGTAATATCAATGATCGAGTACTCATAGAAAGCCTCTTCTTCTCAGTCTGTGCTGACTCGCTGAAGTGAAAGTGAAAAGTGAAAGTACATAACCTCTTCCTTTACCGTTGGGTAGGGTCACAAGAACGGACCTCTTAGGGTCCCTACCCCCTCGGACCACCCGACGGCAGATACCCCAGTGTGTGTCAGCCTGTACTGACTGCACTGAATCGTCGTCGTCGTACTCACAGAAATTGATCATCGGATATCATCACTAAAGGTTTGTACCGTTTGTCGATAGCTAATCGATAGTTTACTAACACTTCTAATTACTGATCAGAAAATCACTTCATTAAATCTTGTTATAGACCATTAATTAATCCTTAATAGTCAGTGTTTATGAAGATCCTTTTGTTATAGTTTTTTCTATTGTTGTCACTATTAATGAGTCAACAGTAAATCCAAAAGTTGATGACCTCATTTAATTTTCCGAATTTTTAGTCGAAGTTTTTAAAATTTACGTAAAGATTATAAGTATAAACGGTTTTTTCTTATTTGTTCAACCAAACGAATCCCTTCTGTTTCGTGACAAAATCCTGTCTAAACTGATGTTTAGACAAACAGTGTTTTCCTTTATGTAAGGACACCGTGTAATTCATGTGGAAATACTTTGACATGAAACACAACTTAACGTCACACACAATATATTCGGTAGAGGAACACGAATTTTTAAATTACGATTTATAATGAAGAATTGGATAGAAAAGTTTACCGGTCAAGTTTCAAAGAGAGGAGCCGGACTTATGTCAATCTTACACTCTTTCTTGATGTAACGTCTCTGTATATATGATACAAAGTGGAAATCTTACTTCTCAGAGAATCGTCTACTAACTTTCTGTCAGTACCCTTCAACATTGAATTCACTTATGAGAAGTCTCGTTGTACTTTTCAGAGGGAAATTCTCTCTCAAACACTATCGTTTTTATACAGAGAAGATAACCGGGACTTCCCCTGTACCTTTAGGTTCTCCTTAAGAAGTTCAACAAATATTTGAACGTCCCTTGTAGTGACGTATCTCGTAACGTCACCCGATGTCCATTATACTTGCAAAACAAAAGGACAACGATACTACAATCATTAGAATTATTTTCGTAATTGTATTTTCACTTACTCAAAAAAGTCCTGAGTATAAGTATGTAAAAAAAGATAATTCAAAAATAGGATAATCCGACATAAACGACACACGAATCAGTGTATCAGTACAGACTGAGAAACGTTGAGGTACCGGACATCGGACGGTCCGAGGAGAGAGGTACCCTAAGAGGTCCTTTCTCATGACCTCGTCCAACGGTAAAGGATGAGGTCCCATAAAAGGACTGGGTCCCTAACTTTTGGGTAGAGAACACGGAGGACGTAACCGTCCGCCTAAGAAATGATGACACGGTGGACCCTTCAGGTAAACATAGGATAATGGTCTAATTTTTTTTTTCAGATGTATCATCATCGTAAATCTACATTAGTGTATCTAGTCTATAATTCAAGAACTTTACAGGTAATTTAAGGACAACATATGGTAAAATTCTACTACTGATTGTAAGCAACATTTTTATATAACTCGTTCATATTAGTATATTGTTAAACTTTAAAAAGGTATGACAAAATTGTATGGTTTACTCAAAATATCACCTTCATTACATTCAAGATTGAAAAATCAGAGTTTAGACAAGATAAATAAGAAGTTTTGTCACGAGAAATCATATCCCTGTATGAACAAAACTTTACCTACTGTCGCAAAACGACAATTCAAAGAAAACATCGTCAACTTGATCCCCTATCGTAAAGGAGGAGTGTAATCCTCACATCGATAACCAGAATTGCATCCTACTTTTAATAGGAATGATATGTCACAGAATCAAACAATCAACTCAATTCGACCGTTCAATTTGTGATTGTAAATTACGTAAAACACAACTTTGAGTTGTATTTGTACGGTACTTTCCTAAAACGTTTTTATTTTTTTTATGGGTCCTATGTCCCTTCTCCTCACCCCATTTATTGTCAGTTCAAATCTCAGACACCTAGTCGACCCATTCAACATAATTAAATCCAAACCCCGTTCAGTCAGTATTCGAATCATACCCCTTTCGGTTTTTAGTTGAAGTAAAAGTAATTTTTTTTTTTTTTTCAGAGTGTAAAGAGTCTTGAGTGTAGGGAGTTGACAAACTTCGATTTCCAATCCCGAACATACACGATGTTCGTTGTTGGTAATCTTTGTATCTCATCTTGAAACTAAAACTGTAGAACTATGAAAGGGGATGACATGCGATAACCTTTTGTTGGGGTTGGACAAGACACTCTGAAAATCCCTCTCATTGTGTCTCCAATGACCAGAACAAAATATAATCGTTTTACCCTTCCCACTGATTCTCTGACACACAACTTACGTTTCCACTGTGAAGGCAGGGGACGAAGGGTGCACCAAGGATTTTATATCCGTGGTCTGGGAATGGGACGTTCGTCCTGGAACTCCTACGCTGAAACCCAACATCCACACGGAAGGACAGAATCCGGGGTGGGTCTAGTAAGACACCATCTCCATGTTCAACTAATGGACGACATCCAATTTTTCGAAAAATTGGGGAACCGAAAATCGGGACGGAACACAATTAGTATTCCTTTCTTGGTTCAATATGTTCTTTCAATTCCTCTATCTCTGTTTCGTCTATTCACCATTTTCCGTTAAGTCTCTTTTGTCTATTATATTGCTCTTCTTTGTTCTACCTTCTTTTTGTCAATTGTGGGGCCTGTCTGGTCATCCAAGATTTTGTACTTTGATCTTAACTCAGGACGAGACAGACTATAGTCACTATCTGTTTCTTGGTGGTGTCGTGGATAACTTTTACTTACTATCAACGTTATTACAGTGCGTGTATGTATCGAATGAAACATATAACATAGTAAAATTCGTAAAATGTATGTTTTTGAGTAAAGTAGAGAGTCACTGATGCACGATTATTACACAATGATAATGATATGAAAATTCCTTCGTCAATTGTCATTTTGGAGAACGGTTACCCTTTTATAGGAGAGGAATTTTACATCTTTTCTTAAACAACAACAACAAGTAAACGATTCAATACAGACTGAGAAACGGTGGGGTACCTGACGTCGTACGGTCCGAAGGGACATCTTTTCTTACATTGTAATAACAATGATTTATTTTTCACAATGTAATCTTATACTACACACATATAGTATCCGTTAGGTGATTTCTCTAATGTTTCCTTTTTTATTTAAAGTAAGAGAATATACCGGCCTATATTAGGTAATGTATGTACAAGAACAAAAATAATTTTTTTTTATTTAAGAACACATAAAAACTGTTTGACCTCCAATGTAGAACCTCCGTTCGTGTATCCGAATTTGAGAATGTCTCTGTCCCGTGGTAGTAAGAACTACATAAACTTTCTTTACCGAGGTCACGGGGGTCCTTTCTATAGGATCCCTATGTTTTGATCGTTCTCCGAATAATAGAAAATTTTTCCAAATTTATGTAGAGGTCCATGGTCTCTTTTATAAAGGTTGAAGTTCAAAAGATATCCTTTTTGGTGTCCCCTCTCTCCTTTAAAGGAAAGGGAAAACTGCGGTCGCTTTTTAAATTTGATACTTCAAACATAAATGGGAAGAGTCTCTCCTTTTAATACTCGTCGTCTCTTCACTTCACTGATCACGTCTCAGTGTATTCTCTTCACCTTTGGCACAAGTCACCAATCTACTCCGTGAAGGGTCTACTATCTTGGTTTTCTGTTTCGTCCACCTTTTAGCTCTCTACCATTCTTCTCATCTCCTGGCTAGTCACGGAACAGTTTTCTCTCTTTAGGACCCTCACTCTTGTCCCCTCTCTCTCCCCTGCCTCCATATTTAATTCAATAAGTCCTTTTTAAGAGTCTTGGTTTCCTATAAGTAATCATCTAACCTTCCCGGGTCACCCATAAATCGTGGTACCCAGTTTTATCTGGGCATGGTTCTTAGTAACACCCTTAAAGTTTCGTGATCCTTGTTTCTCTTCTGAAACATTTTAAAGTGTTTTTTCTTGTTTCATTCATTTTTATTCAGTATACTTACAAGTACTAAGTCTTTATGGAGAGTCTGAAGGGTTGTTATTTGTGTCTTTCTTCTTTTGTTAGTTCTACATTGAAAGCATAAGACTTCCATCTACAAAAGGTTGGACACTAAAATAGACTGGAAGTTCACACTTCCATCTAATTCAAATGGGAAGTCAAGTCAAGTCAAGTCAAGTCAAGTCAACACAGACTGAGAAACGCTGGGGTACTTGACGTCGTGTGGTCCGGAGGGACAGGTAGTGGTTGAGGGTCTCAAGTGAGTTTGAGTGCAGGTAGCTCAGCCACTACGGTAGGTCGGTAGAGTAGGAGACAGTAGGGGAAGAAGATGACGGGGGTTAGGGAGGGTCGTAGTCTTAGAAAAGGTTACTCAGTTGAGAAGCGTACTCCACCGGTTTCATGACCTCAAAGTCGAAATCGTAGTAAGGAAGGTTTCTTTAGGGTCCCGACTAGAGGAAATCCTACTTGACCAACCTAGAGGAACGTCAGGTTCCCTGAGAGTCCTCAGAAGAGGTTGTGGTGTCAAGTTTTCGTAGTTAAGAAGCCGCGAGTCGGAAGAAGTGTCAGGTTGAGAGTGTAGGTATGTACTGGTGACCTTTATGGTATCGGAACTGATCTGGCTGGAATCAGCCGTTTCATATTTTTAAAGTTCGTCCGTCACCTCCTATATGACATGGGTTTCCCCTCTTATCTTGTTTCTTCTATGTCCTACATTCTTTGTCTTCTCTCTACTTCCCTAGAGGTCCTAAGGTCACTTCCCTCCAGGGTCCTACCGCCGCAACATCATTGGGACACTATCAGGTAGATTTGACCCTATCAAACTGAATTCCATGTCAATACCCCCCTCGACAATAATGACTTTACTGTCTACGGAAACATTCTAGAAAAATTTCGGACTCCTGTTTAATGGGTGGCCTCTACCCAGGTACAAGAGTACTGATGAACAGAACTGTCACACCACTTATTAAGAATAAGAGAGATCAGGACGACGGATGCAGTGGACTTCTAAGAGTGAAGTGAGGAGTTTGTACCCTAGATAACACGAGACGAAGACTCTCATCTTAACATTCGAGTCTTAACCGTTTATGTTTTCAAAAAACAACCTGGAATAAATACGATTTATGGGTGATGGACCGGGGGTGATCGGGAGTCTTTAGAAAATAGGAAACATAAAGGACCACAAAGGATTACTGGAACGGACATCTGTATTCATCAGAAGATATAAGACAATCTCTTCGGCCTTGGGTGAGGCCATGTGTCTAGGACACATCGAACAGAAGAGGCCCTCGGAATCAATTGAGACCCTTGCAACCGGAAAGAAAATCAACCGATCCAAATACGAGATGAATCATAGAGTTAGATTTGTAAGATCCATACAAATGGTATATCCACCATTTTGATAATTTCATCCTTTGTTACTTATCTTTATGTTCCTATCACTAAAGGAGAACAACCCTCAACCACTCCAAGTCTCATGTTAACCCCTACCTGCGTATCACCTTAACGCTCCATACAAGACAAGGAACTGTACCCATATCCATGTACCCCGATTTTTTAATGAGAAATTGGTATGTACATCTAAGATATATAAGTATAAATAACTACATAAAATATTATTTTTAATTTTTTTAGGAGTTAAACTCACTTCAGCTTGGGTACCAATAAGTTTTGTTGAGTAAGATATTATGACAACACAATGTGTACTAATACATAATTATACAGTCCTGTCTATAATATGGTACATACGATTCAACGCAGTCAACACAGGCTGAGACACGCTGGGGTATCTGCCGTCGGGTGGTCCGAGGGGGCAGAGACCCTAAGAGGTCCGTTCTTGTGACCTCACCCAACGGTAAAGGAAGAGGTCACGTACTTCCACTTTTCGCTTTCCCTTCAGCGAGTCAAACGGACAATCACTGGGGTACCTGACGTCGGGTGGTCCCAGGAGGTAGGTACCCTAAACGGTCCGTTCTCATGACCTCACCCCACGGTAACGGAAGAGGTGGCAGTCTTATGTTAAGTTTCAGAACACGAGTCAAGTACTAAGAGACGTTGGTGTTTCGTCCCCGAGGTAGAGAACGGAGTAGTGGACGTCAGAAGACCACCAAAGAACAAGGACTTTGTATGGTTTGAATGAAACCGAGGTTCCGGAAGCGTAAACAAGAAGGAAGTCGGACTTTCGAAAAGTTATAAGCACATTGAAAGAAAGAGTGAAAGAGACAAGTCTGTAGAGGTCTCTGGAAGGGGTCAAGGGGGGCGGGGGCGAAAAAAAGAATTTTAAAAGAATAATAATGAACTGTAATAGAACATACAAGTACACAAATAAAAAGTAGATACGGTAATTTGTATCCGTGGCACTTGAGACATAACAAGTGGTGTGTCACAGACCGCACGACATCTATTAAGTCACTTAAAAAGAGTCTACTTATTTACTCCTTAAGTAGTCAATTTTATTTCTTGAATCATGTTTCTACTATCGGGAGACCCGTAACTTCTTTAACTATAAAATAATTACAATAATACGGTAAAAAGAGAAATCACAACTTATATTCGTAAAGTAAAACTTTATAAGTTTTTTCAAGGGATGTATAAGTTTTGATCCTTTTATAAATAAAGGATTTGTAAAATCAAAATCTATATGGTGTAATACCCCTCTGGGTCCAAGCTAGGGAGTCAACCCTTCTACTTCCTCCCGTACCGTTGGGTGAGGTCATACGGAAGGACCTCTTAGGGTACCTGTCTCCTTGGACTACCCGATGTCAGGTACCCCCAGTGTTTCTCAGTCTATACTGACTCGTTGATTGTGACAGTGATATCGTGTAACACCGCTCTGACATGACACATACAGTATGCATTTCCGATCAATGGTCGATATCTCTTTGACACATGTAACACGCAATAAATATCAAAACAAACGTAATATAGGCGGACGTATGTTTTTCCGGACACTTAGAAACCCGCACCTTTTAGTAGAAAAGAAGAAAAAATAGATGGTAGTAGGAGGGTATGATCCCGAGTTATTTCCAAACAACTGATGTTCCAAGTTAAATGATACAAGTAATATTATTATATCCAATGTATTTGTGAAGATCGTGACTATTTGAGATTAATACGGACATGGAAGACGTACATAATATAAATGAAAAAACCACTACAAGTGTAACTTTGAACGATCACCGTCAGTGTATTACCACCGACACTTTCACTTCAGCAAATCAGTACAGACTGAGAAGCGCTGGTGTACCTGACATCGGGTGGTCTGAGGAGACAGGTACCCTAAAAGGTCCGTTCTCATGACCTCACCCAACGACAAAGGAAGAGGTCTCCTAGAAGGGCTGGGTCCCTAGCTTCGACCCAAAGACGTAACGTCCGTCTTCGAAATGGGAGACTCGTTGGTCCCTCCTAAGGTTACCACCGATATTACATTATTATACAGTACTTTATTGTATTTGGAAACTGTAATTTTAGTGTCTTGAGAGAGAATATGAATTTGGAACTTTAAAAAGGTAAATCAACCCGTTTTACGATTATTCGTACTATGCCCATACAAGTGTCCCGACTCATATATCATTAGAGAATGCATGTTGAGATGTTCACCTACCTACTTAGTGTACCTACTTAATTGACCTTGAAAGTCTGGTAAACACTAGTCAAGTCGAAACTTTTAATACTAACTGGAAACCCCTTACCAACCTAGAAAAATAAAGTAACGATTTTCTTAAATATAAGAAATGGAATCATACTTCAATAAAAGTGTCGACTTATTTACGTCTCTCTCGTCGATATTATGTATTGTATATATTATAAATTCATATATTAAACGTAGTATGTACTTCACTTGTATTGACTACAAAAACTAGAGACGACTCTTATTTAGTACCTTTTTACCCAAAAGTAACGAAAAATTTGTTATATAATGTATCACGTGTTTCGTGAAAGGTTGCCAAGTATGAATCTAGAACCATATTCTATATGTCCAATCATCTTATCACATGACAAAAGGACATGTATACAGAATTTTTATATTAGATTTATTGACACAAGAACAATAACTAACTACGGTACGATGGACAATCGTAACTAATTGATATGAAAAAAACTATTAAATCTAAAAACACCAACTATGGAAAATAAATAGTAAAGTATTCTACAATATCTTTTAACAAAGAACGTAGTATATTTGGTACACAACCTTTTTAACTTGTAAATTTAAAATACAAAACAAACGAGACAAGTAAATAAAAAACACACATAAAACTGAGAAACATATAAAAAATAGATCCAGTGAAAACTTTATGTGTTTCTTTTGGAACGGTTATATAATTCCCTTGTGGTCCCTTTTCAACTACTTCTTTGTCCCGTCACAAGAAGTTCAGGTCAAGCTCGTCAGAGACCGCAATCGTCCCTCCAATTACAAAGTCATCTTAGGGTTGTTAGTCTATGTTTCCTAAGAGGACACAGAAGACTATAGTGATCTTTATCACTACTTTTCAGTTTATAACCTGTCTGTTCGAGTCATCTTCGACGTAGGTTGTCACTTGACGTTTAAGGACGATGTAGATTACTTCTTTCCTGTTGACCCGGTCTTTTACTCCTAAATGACCTACTTCAGGGAAATCTTCTTTGTGACTATTTTCTTTGTCAATTACGTCTATTAAATCTTTCTAGAAGACTGCATTGTCTTCGACGCTGGTAAAGGAGACTAAGAACATGTTGACCGTTTCTATGTCACTGACAGTCACTTCATTGACGAAGGTAGTCAAGAGGAAGTCTTCTTCTACGAAGTCTCCACGGTCTTAATAATCTTTTCAGATATCATCTCCTTCTTCTACTACTACTAATACATCTTGACTTCCATCTTACATCAGGGTAACTCCTTCGGCCAGAGGGGTGTCTCGGGGTTTTATTATCAAACAGAGGTCCACGAAGACTTCGGTCACTCTCTCACCTACGCAAATCACTACTGGTATTTAATTACAAAGTTCTCCTTCTCCGACATTAATTCTTTGTTTGACTGCGACTTTGAGTTCTAGGACTTCTAAGACCTTAGAACGGACACTGTCGTGGTCCCCGAAGTCGATGGAGTGGTCTACACTGACGAAGGGTTCGCCGACATGTAAGCCTGTAACCAGTACACAACCTCCTTGTCCTCTTTTGATTGAAGTGACCTCTTTGGTTTGATTTATCACTAAGAGTACCATTATAGAAACTCAGAGGATGATGAAGACTCGTATTCTAACGATTCAACCTACAAAGGTCACAACGATGTCTATGACTCTCTGACCTTAACTTCCGGTCATGTTTGTACCTTCACAGGGTCGGAGGAGTTGGACACGAACTCCACTAGTATAAATAATAAAGGAACTTGATATAAACGTAACTCAACTTTATCTTGTTCACATATATGAATGTAAAATAAAACAAAATTTCAACCAACTATTGGACAAACGTTAATGTATTTACACCACTTATACTTCTAAAATAAAGAATAGAAGTCGTCCCAAACTAAAAATCACACTCAAATTCACCGTCGAAAATAACAATCAAAGTGATGTCATAGTAATTTTCAATGATGAAAGTTCAAAGTGACAATCGGATAAAAATCGAAAAAAAAAAAAAAAATTTAAAATTTTAGAAATTAAGAATGTACGTAAGGGTTTGTACTTGGGGGAGGGTGGAGGGAGGGGTATTGTAGAGAGACCCAGTAGGGGTACGTGGTCGGGGTTCGTACGACATAGGACGCAGTCTGTATCTGACCGCTAAGTTAAGAATGCACTATCATATGNAGAAAGACCGCATGAAGTGCGACATATTAGCCGCGGTCAAAGTAGGTAGAGTAGTCTTGACTAAGTTTACTTAAGAAAAAATGCCGACTCATCATGAGGTAACACATATACATGGTGTCGAAAGAATAGGTAAGTAGACGACTACCTGTAGATCCAACAAAGGTACAGGACCGATAATATTTGTCACGACGCTACTTGTAACCCCATGTACACAGAGAAAGTTAAGACCAAAGGAGCCACACATACGGGTCGTCACCCTAACGACCCAGTATTCCATCAAGATAAACGTTAAAAAATTCCTTAGAGGTGTGACAAGAGGTATCACCGACATGATCAAACGTAAGGGTGGTTGTCACATCCTCCCAAGGGAAAAGAGGTGTGGGAGAGGTCGTAAATAACGAACGTCTAAAAACCTAGCGTCGGTAAGACTGACCACACTTCACCATGGAGTAACACCAAAACTAAACGTAAAGAGACTATTACTCACTACAACTCGTAGAAAAGTACACAAACAATCGGTAGGCATACAGAAGAAACCTCTTTACAGATAAATCAAGAAACCGGGTAAAAAACTAACCCAGCAAATAAAAAGACCTCAACTCGACGTCTTCAACGAACATATAAAAACTCTAATCAACAAACAGTCAACGAAGTAAACGATTTTTATGCCTTGCGAAGTGCTTAAACGCACAGTAGGAACGCGTCCCCGGTACGATTAGAAGAGACATAGCAAGGTTAAAATCATATACACGACGGCTTCGTTCGTGGATAAAAATCGAAAATATTTCGTTTCAAACCTTTATGAAAGGAAAACGGGAAATAACTACTGGAGTCAGTATCAATCCTGTAATCAAAAAGACGATGGAAGGACGTCTTGGTGGACGAAACATATTAAAATACATGTTTGATACGTTAAATTTTAACAAAGTACTCCAGACAAACACTCGACGTCCTCGGAAACACTCTAAGTCTCCGTCTCGAAAGAAGAACTGGTCATACAGTCTCTCTAGGGACTGTGGTGACTCCGAGGTACAACTGCAAAGGGTGAACTAAGTTGAGAATGACGAGAGGAAGAAGGAAGACATAACCAAACCAGAAGTAAGATAACAGAAATAAAAACAAAAAAGAATTAAGATCGATTAAGTATTAGGTCTATGTCGGAAAGAAAATACGGTCATGGCTTTTAGGTTTTGAAGAACTAAGTACATATTTTACGACATAATTGACCACTATTGTGACTGTACCAAGGTCCGGTCAATGACGACTTAACACGATCAAGTCGTAAAAAACATTGAACCGAAAGTTACATAGTAACAGTAATAAGTAATTATTAAAAAGAGAATAAACCAAGGAATCACAGAACTTAACACGCATAAACAGTCCACTTAACGTATCTGAGATAATCTATAATTACGGAAGAAAACGTCCACTTGAATGAAATAATGAGAAAAATTGAAAGAGACAATCTACAGTTCCGTTGTTCTCGTCGGTCCCGTTCCCTGTCGGCTGTGTCAATTACCTGTCTCCTCCCTAAGGTCCAGATACAAGGCATAAGGACTCAAGTCTACCAGAGTTTACGTAGTCGCAAACGAGTGACTAGATAATAAAAGTTATCTTTGTCTGTATGTTTACACCTCTTCCAAACAGGTAAATAAATAGTATCTTCTACATATATTTAAAATCAGAAACAAAAGTTTCTTTAAATAAATCAATTGTAAGACATCAATTGATATCAGTAAACCAAGTTTTCATCCTACATTTAATAAAGAAACCATCCTAAAATAACTTAATTACAGATAAGAGAATTGTTTTCACTCCATAGTATAAATATCATGTTTTAGAACTTTTAGTCTCTAAAAAGAAAATTTTATAAACGACTTCTAATAGACACTGTATAAAATATAGTATATTAAACGGACTTACATGAGGTCATGAGAACGGACCCTTTAGGGTACCCGTCTCCTCGGACCATCAGACGTCAGGTACCCCAGCGCTTCTCAGCCTGTACTGACTCGCTGAAGGGGAAGAGAAAAGGGAAAGTACGTGACCTCTTCCTTTACCGTTGGGTGAGGTAACAAGAACGGACCTCTTAGGGTCCCTGCCCCCTTGGACCACCCGACGACAGATACCCCAGCGTGTCTCAGCCTGTGCTGACTTTACTGAATCGTCATCGGTTTACGTAAATGAAGATCTTCTGCATTTTTTTACCCTAAATCCATTTTGTAGATTAAAAGGTCACATAAAAATGATATTTTTCAGACACATAAAATCTAATAGGAGGCAACACACTGAATACTAAGAATTTTCACGGATTAAACAAATAACAATCAACATAAGATGAGAATAAGACAAATTTTTATAAAGTACCGTAATAGATTCTTTTACAATGATCCTTTGAGTAAAAAGTATCGTGTACATTGTGGTAAATGGAGACTCAAAAACACTGAAGTTTAAAACGAGGATTAAATCCCACTAAATCAAGTTGAAAATATAGTTCACATTCTAGTTATCATAAATGACAAGTCTTGACTTTTTCTCGTGTCTAGTATTGGTGACTATACCTTACCAGACGTATAAGACTCCTTCATATGCGGGGGGTCTTACGGACGAACGTAGTAATATAAAGGAGCCGAAAGTTCTACTTCGCTTTTTTCGTGGAGAATACGAGGGAAGGGAGTTCATCCGTTGACACTAAAGGAAAGAAATCGTAACACTCATTTGTAGTAAATAGAAACTTGTCGGTAAGTTGTTTCTGTCAATACCTGAAGCACTTATCGTCACTATTATAGTAGAAACATGTGTTGTGGTAAGTAGAGTAGAGAGTTCACTACCTGTTATACCAGTACCGAACACCCCCATATGACGGTAACGAAAGTCGACGATGCAGCCGATGTCATTCCTGAAATGATACATTTTAACCACCCTTTTGTACTGAATATACAAGACTAACTAATTTTGAATTTACACCACCAAGACATTAAGTTTTTGTCGTCTTAGACAATATTAATGAACTTTCCTGGAATCTGACACAGGGTCCTTACTACCGTGATCTCTTACAAATTAATAGTCCCTACTTAATCAATCACTCCTTATACTGACTGTCACAAAGTGGACTTACATACGAAAACAAAAAAAAAAAATCTACTTTACTATTCCTTTAAGGAGACAACTTGATCTAAATATTTTCGGTTTGAAAAATATTTTAAATCTTTAAACCCCTTACATAGAGTATTTTAACTCGAAAAAGTCTTATATATATATATTTACAGTTTTAAATACGGAATGTCGTACTCGACCTCTTATAACTTGGATGAGTTCCCGAAAGTTATCTTCGGAGACACTGTAAAAACGTCTCTAATTAATCGGAACACCTACATGAATATAAACGTTCAAGAGAACCGAAGTGACTTTAACTTCGACTTTTTTTATACAGTAGACCTCCTTAAAACGCCGTCTCAGAGGCTGATCCACTCGACAATTTGGGGTAATGAATCCTTAAATGAATTTAAAAGTCATTATGTCTGCATAATACAACTTATAAAAGAAAGGGGACAACCACCCTTTTATAAACGATCCGTCAAACAGAATACTATGAAAATTGAAGGTTTCTCATTTCCTGACACATACGTAACCGATATCATCATGAACATTCCCACCTAGCTCCTCCTCCTATACAAAATTTTTAAGATGTTTCAACTAAGACTAGTCGTAATGAGGGGCGTCGGGGGTCAGAGGAAAACGAAACTTCATGACGAAGAGATGACTGTCTTACACCAGGTGACCTCTTCCCTTACCGTTTGGTAAAGTCATAAGAACGGAACTCTTGGGGTACTTGTCGTATTTTTCCGTTTTACTATCCTATGACTTTCTCCTTGAGGGGTCCAGTCATCCACGGGTTATACGATGACTCTAGTCACCTCTTTATTGAGGTCTTTCTTACTTCCCTACCTCGGTTTCGTTTTTGTTATGGGTCGACACCTACACTGATCACGATCTCCGTTCCAGACTACGACATTTCCGTTATAACGGATCCCTGGACCTTACAGTTCAGGTTCTTAGTTGCGTTTAACCTTCTTCAGTTTGTCCTCTACCGTTCTCACTTACAGCTGTAAGATCCTTAGTCACTTGATTTTACCTGACCTTACTCACTTAAATTGAGTCTACTGGTAATATAGATGATGACGTCCGTCCTTAGGGAATCTTCTTTACCTCATCTGTAGTACCAGTTGTTTTCTCAGGTTTTACGTTTGAACCTACGTTAGAGGTTTTGCTGTCTTACTAGAGAGAAGTAAAGGTTCCGTTTGGTAAGTTATAGTGTCATTAGGTCCAGACACGGGGTGATCATTGTCACTTCTTCGACTTGCCAAGATACTTCTGGATGTTCTGGAAAATTTTGATTGTGGGGGTTTTCTACAGGAAAAGTAATATCCCCTGACCTTACGTTTTCATCCTTCAGTTCTTTGTGAACCTCATTGTCCGTTTAAACCGGAACCTTATACCTTACTTCGTCCCGTTTCTGATTATCTCAAAACGGTTCTTTTACGTGACCAGTATCGTTTATGGGAGAAGATTTTGTGTTCTCTTCTGAGATGTGTACCGGTAGTGGTCTACCAGTTGTGACTTTAGTCTAACTAATATAAGAGACGTCGGTTTCTACCTCTTCGAGATATGTCAGTCGTTTTTGTTCTGGTCCTCGACTGACATCAAGTCTAGCACTCGAGGAATAACGGTTTAAGTCTGAATTTAACTTCTTTTATCCCTTTTGGTGATCTGGTAAGTCCATACTGGATTTAGTTTAAGTAATACTAATATGTCATCTGCACTCTTTATCTAAATTCCCTGATTTAGACTATCTATCTCACGGACCACTTGATACCTTACTCCAACCACTGTAACATGTCCTCTGTCCCTAGTTCTGGTAGGGGTACCTTTTCTTTACGTTTTTTCGTTTTACCGACAGACCCCTCCGGAACGTTCATCGACACTTTTCTTCTCTTCGTTTTTCGTTTCCTCTTTTCCTTTCTATATTCGTAGACTTACGTCTCAAGGTTTCTTATCGTTCTTCTCTATTCTTTCGGAAGGAGTCCCTAGTTACGTTTCTTTATCTCCTTTTGTTGTCTTACCCTTTCTGATCTCTAGAGAAGTTCTTTACTCTCTATGGTTCCCTTGTAAAGTACGTTTCTACCCGAGCTATTTCCTGTCTTTACCAAACTGGCTTGTCTGTCTGCTATAATTCTTCTCTACCGTTCTTATGTGTCTTCTTGACATGTTTTTTCTAGAAGTGCTGGTTCTATTGGTGCTACCACCAATAGTGGATCTCGGTCTGTAGGACCTTACACTTCAGTTCACCTGGAATCTTTCGTAGTGATGTTTCAATCACCTCCACTGTCTTAAGGTCAACTCGATAAAGTTTAGGACTTTCTACTACGACACTTTCACGACGTGAGTTTTACGATCGTTTAAACATTTTGAGTCGTCACCGGTGTCCTGACCTTTTCCAGTCAAAAGTAAGGTTAGGGTTTCTTTCCNGACTTACGTCTCAAGGTTTCTTATCGTTCTTCTCTATTCTTTCGGAAGGAGTCCCTAGTTACGTTTCTTTATCTCCTTTTGTTGTCTTACCCTTTCTGATCTCTAGAGAAGTTCTTTACTCTCTATGGTTCCCTTGTAAAGTACGTTTCTACCCGAACTATTTCCTGTCTTTACCAAACCTGGCTTGTCTGTCTGCTATAATTCTTCTCCACCGTTCTTATGTGTCTTCTTGACATGCTTTTTCTAGAAGTGCTGGTTCTATTGGTGCTACCACCAATAGTGGATCTCGGTCTGTAGGACCTTACACTTCAGTTCACCTGGAATCTTTCGTAGTGATGTTTCAATCACCTCCACTGTCTTAAGGTCAACTCGATAAAGTTTAGGACTTTCTACTACGACACTTTCACGACGTGAGTTTTACGATCGTTTAAACATTTTGAGTCGTCACCGGTGTCCTGACCTTTTCCAGTCAAAAGTAAGGTTAGGGTTTCTTTCCGTTACGGTTTGTTAGGAGTTTGATGGTGTGTCAACGTGAGTAGAGTGTACGATCATTTCATTACGTGTTTTAAGAGGTTCGGTCCGAAGTCGTTATGCACTTGACATTTGAAGGTCTACAAGTTCGACCAAAATTTTTCCGCCTCCTTAGTCTCTAGTTTAACGGTTGTAGGCGACCTAGTAGCTTTTTCGTTCTCTCAAGGTCCTTTTGTAGATAAAGACGTAATAACTGATACGGTTTCGGAAACTGACACACGAAGTGTTATTTGTCACCTTTTAAGAAGTTCTCTACCTTTATGGTCTGGTGGACTGGACGGAGGACTCATTGGACATACGTCCAGTCCTTAGTTGTCAACCTTGACCTGTACCTTGTTGTCTAACCAAGGTTTATGTTGTTCCTCATGCAGTTCTCACATATAACAGTGGGACGAATAAATTGAAGAAACGTCTCATGTAGTACTCTTTGCGACCCGACCTTCTTCGTGTTCGACCTTAGTTCTGACGACCCTCTTTACAGTTATTGGAGTCTATACATCTACTGTGGTGGGATTACCGTCTTTCACTTCTCCTTGACTTTTCGGAGAACTACTTCCACTTTCTCTCCTCTCACTTTTTCAACCGAATTCGAGTCGTAAGTCTTTTGCTTCTAGTACCGTAGGCCAGGGTAGTGAAGTACCCTTTATCTACCCCTTTGTCACAGTCTGAAATAGAAAAACCCGAGGTTTTAGCGACGTCTACCACTAACGTCGGTACTTTAATTTTCTGCGAATGAGGAACCTTCCTTTCAATACTGGTTGGATCTGTCATAAAATTTTTCGTCTCTGTAATGAAACGGCTGATTCCAGGTAGATCAGTTCCGATACCAAAAAGGTCATCAGTACATACCTACACTCTTAACCTGACACTTCTTCCGACTCACGGCTTCTTAACTACGAAAACTTGACACCACAACCTCTTCTGAGAACTTTCAGGGAACCTGACGTTCCTCTAGGTTCGTCAAGTAAGATTTCTTCTAGTCCGGACCCTCAAGAAACCTTCCTTACTACGATTTCGACTTTGAGGTAATGAAACCGGTGGAGTACACTTCTCGACTGAGTAACCTTTTCTGAGACTACGACCCTCCCAACCCCCGTCCTCCGCTTCCCCTGCTGTCTCCTGCTCTACCGACCTACCGTAGTGGCTGAGTTACCTGTTCTCAAACTCACTTGAGACCCTCAACCACTACCTGTCCCTCCGGACCGCACGACGCTAAGTACCCCAGCGTTTCTCAGTCTGTGCTGACTCGTTAACTTGTTAACTCAGGAGTTTAAAACTACACTAAGTATGTGTACCTAGTGGTCTACTATAAGAATTTTACGACTAATCGAATATATCCAGACCCTACTCCGGATTTTAACAGGAAGATCATTCAGAGTCCATCATAACAACGACGAAGAGAATCTTTGTGTGAACTCATCGTTCCAAGATTTGATCGTAGCAAGTTTACATCGGTAATTAGGTCTATTCAACACTACTTTAATTATATTGACAATTTAGAGACGAGAACAGGACCTCCGTCAAGAAGGAACTTAAAAATTCACTTTAGACTTTAAGGAAACAACTTCTTTTTAACAAAAAGAGATAAGTCTTATAAAGGACATAGATCAACATTTATGACTCTGAAACAATTACTAAACGAATAATTTACCACTCTTCATCCACCTATTTTCCCCTGGTTCTTTACTTTCGTTTTAGAAATCCTTGGTACCGGTACGTTTCTGTCTAATTATTCTATGGATACTTTTATATTATAGTTTTAAACTTTCAGATTAATCAATTATTTTATAAAGGGGTATAAATCGTTCTTATAGATATGAATCTATAAGTCTGTATGAATCTAAAAAAACCATGTCACTAATAAAAGTGAGTTTTATGCTAAGTCTCATGAAAATTTGAGCCCTACGAGATGTCTTGAACCATATGATAAAGATCCTGTAACAAAATTTTAGGATCGATTCTCAGTCCACCATTCGAACTGTTTTGTTTTCGAAAGTAAATGATAACAACGTACAGTAAAGACTAAAAGTGTAACTCAGTCATCAGTAAAAGAGGGTAAGTAAGTAAACATAAAAAAAATTAGTACTCCTTTAAACTCTAGTTTCATCAATAAATTGAATTACTTTTAAGTCTGCGAGATTTAACCGTCTCAACCTTAAACTTATATCAAATTGATCATAACGACAAGAAAGAGAATATCCTATATGGTAATTTGAAATATAGTCATTATGTTAATTTTATAAATCTTGGGTAACGAAACATATACGGTGAAAATTTGGAGAGGTGAAGGACTTTTCTCATGTGAACATCTTAACTTTCATCTTCGTATGTGATAGTTACGAAACGATATGAGTTCTTCATACTTTAAGTCTTTGATCCTCTTATGAGACAGAGGGAGATAAAGGTATTGATATCTTCTTTTATTTCCTTATGAAGTCACACGAGGTCGTGGTGTACAAGAGGAACAAGTCCTGGTGAATTGTCGTGTACCATTCGGACCAGTGTCGTCACGTCTACCAAAGTAGGGACCGGAAGAGTGAGGACACAAGCACTTCAACCTTCACTCCAGTCTACCGCTGTCATTCTCATTTGACATGATGACTCTGACCAACTATGATCCGCGAGGTCACACCAAAGACTGAAACATTACGTCTGGGTTTGAACTACGAGACGTCGGAGACTCTTTTCATCAACCTTGCAAAAAACGACCCGGACTGGGGTCTGACGTGTCTCAACACAAGGTACAGGAGGGAGGGAGGGAGAAGGGAGACAAGGAAGAGAAAGAGGTCGAAGACACCGAGAGAAACCCGTGGAAAGAGTTATGAGAGGAAAAAGTTAAGGCACACATCATCGACATACTATCAGACGACCATGAACTCCAATAGTGGATTCAAACGATAAAATAAGGATTAAACGAGAGGGTGAGAACACCTCTGTTTATGAAAATCCCGATGACTAAACCGACCCTAACCTCTACTACTGTACTATACTTAGTTAAGTATGAGTTAACACATAATGGATTCAGAAATTTCAAGTGTCAATTGTAGACTCATTGAACTCAATTGACGGACTATTCACTCTACAAATCTCTCCATTAAAACCTAACATATAATTAGTGTTAGAGGAAAAACAGGGGATGGAAAATTTGACAAAATTACTTTCGGTCATCTTCTATCTGGAATACTTATTTATAAGGGAAATTACGATATGGGAGATAGTCAGGGATAATGATAGTACGACATTAGTATTTTTAAAATTCTTTCTACACGTCCAAAGATCAAATTGACAAACTGAAATCACTTCTATTATCTCCCTGACTAACTACCGTGACACTAAATGAAACAAAAGAATGTGAAAATTTTAGAAAAGAAGGGATAGAAAAGGGGGTATTTTCTAATAAAGTTCATTGAATACACTCTAGATTCTTTGTCATATTCCAAGAAAATCGTCACCCGGGATTGTCTCACCGATGGTCTCAGTCTTTTGTTTGCCATCCACTATCTCGGGTCCCTATAAAATCCTTAAACGACTTCCACTAGACAAAGCTCATTTTAGAATACGTTGAATATATCCACCCAAAACAGTCAAGGCAGTAGAATTTATGTTACAAAAGGATTTAACGTCACACACGTCACCGTCATTCCTTAACGAATCTCACAGTCGTCGTCAACGTCGACTCCTTATTTTCGCTTCGTCCTTTTTCGGTCTTTTACCGTGTGTCGGACTAAGGGTGACCCTTTAGACGACGCTTCCATTCGGACGTCTCATTAATTAATTTATTCTTTCGTAAGAGAATAAAATGTCAATTCTAGAATTTAAATAAACAAGGAAAGTTGTATTTCAATTTATTTAGACTGTCTTCAGGATTTTATCAATAAAATCAGACACCTGTATTGGAAGTTTATAAACACAAACTCATATGTCATTTCTAAACGAATATGAATTAGAACAGACCAAAAGGTTTACAAATGAAAGGAACACAGGTACTATGAAAAGGGAGGTCTATGAAGTCAAACACAAAGTGCTTGAACAACTCAATCGTACGTCTAGAAAAAGGAAAGTACTGAGGGAAGATATGGGTGGGGAGACAGAACCATGAGTTTTTGTCTTCGCTCCTCCTCCTTTGGTTCGACCCTTTTCTAAACAGCGGGTGCCTTATCACACAATAAAAATTTTTATAGAGACGTCACACACAAATACAAAATAGAATTTATCTCAGGTCACCTGGAACATTGACCACCATATAGAGGTCACTCTCTAAAACTGTCCGAGAATGTTCTGTACCTATAATTAGCTGAAGCCCGTCAACAGAAGTCTCTGTATCATTCAAGGTCATAAAGAAAGTGCATAAGAGAATCGACCGTGCATAAAGGAGGATCCGGGTTTCATAACTCTCACTTGTGAAAAACACCATATTTTAGCAGTTCATCTTTATTCTTCTGAATCTATGGTCAAGAGAACTGTTACTAAAATCTTAGAATCTTAGAATCTTTCATAATGAATATATGTCCCTCGATTATATAGTCTCACAACGATGACTATTGTTGTCGTGTAATAATCTATCATTCGTAAGATTCACGAAATACATAATAGTAATTAAGGTTGTTGAAGAACTCAACACATGAAACGTTAAGGTTAAAATATTCACTCCTTAAACTTCGTGTCTCTCAAGTACATTGAAAAAATTCGATTACCTCGATCTTTTACTATCCTAAGTCTGAGTAGTCAGTTTGTGGTCTTGGACACGAAACTTTCAAAATATACTATATTTTCATGTACTACTATATACCGTTTTGGTGTTATAACATTTCATTAATCGGAGGTTAATTTTATTTAAATATAATTTTTTATTTAAATTTTTTCATGTACTACTTTACAACAAAATACCATAAAATTCATAAAATTTCCACTTTCCAAACAAAATCGATTAAAACTCTGTATTATACCGTCTTAAAGTACATCTTTAACATTACAACAAATTTTTTTGTATTTGTACTTTTAATTTTAGTAAACACTAGGACGAGTGAACCTAAACCTCATAATAGTAATTATAAGTGACTTGAGAATGACACACAACTCATGATCCGACGAGATATGATGTGTATTCAAAAACTTTTTATTTGAAATATTGAAGTCAAAATTAAAAGGAAAAAGATCACAAAATGAAGTGAGAACTAAGAAGTACTTCAAACGTTAAACAATTATCATCAACAATAATCGATATCGATTATCAGATTTGTGAATACATATAATTCGTATTCTGACCTACTAACTATTACATAATAGAGTAAATTAAGTTTCTTATGAAGACACTCTTTCTATCGTCATAATCGAATTTAATAGACGAATTTTGGTGTTTATCACTATCCATTTTCACCTAATTCCCGGATTCCTTAGACTAAGAACTTTTAAAGTATAATTGGTATGAAGTTTTAAAAGTAGAATTGATTGTAGACATATATGAATTAATACGAGGGAGAGACCTAGAGGCCAAAAACGAAAAACCAGTGACATAATAAGGAAAATAATTGTTTCGTAGTGGAAACACCAAAAGATTTGGGTGACGGCCACCAGATGACACCTTGGTTTATAACGGTGAAGGAAGAGAGGCGTAAGAGAACCTCGTCAACAACTCAGATAACGGGATATTGAAACATAAAGGATTTTACTTAAAATTTTTAGATGTTATTCACTACATTCAGAAACCGAAATTTTAAAAAGATTACTGAAAGGATATCGTAAATTTTACTTTAGTTATGTGGAATGGGACCGAGAATAATATAGTGTCATAAACCTGTCTCTTAATCTCACAGAGGATACAGATGGTACAGTAAAGACTTTCATTCTTTATTGAAATTAAAAAAACCATTAATCTTTTCACTATTTCAGTAGAATATCCTGAAAATGTTTTCCCTTTTCTCGAATAAAGAGTCCGATATAGGTCTCGGATAAGATCGTATTCGTTTGAAACTTCTTTTTCCTTTAATGGATTCTAACCCCTATATTTATTTAGTAATGGATCTTGAATTCTCGATTCCAAAAATTAGTGAGATTAGACTCAAGTCTAAACGAAAACGTAAATGACACACGGGAATCCATTTAATGAATTGAAGACATCCGGAGTAAAATACATATACCCAATTACTGACATCGTGTCACGGACTGAGCGTCATTCATAAATTATTTACCGTCGATGTCAACTTTTGTTTAAACAAAGCCCTCAATCCAGAATTTGTATTCCTAGATACGCTATAAAGAATAAATCCGTATTTTGTCCGTATGGGACATATGAAGTATGACATCAATGATTTGTAACTTGTACGATTACCCGATTTATTTTTAAAGTTAAGTCAAGTCAAGTAAGCGAGTCAGCACAGGTAGAGAAACGCTGGGGTACTTAGCGTCGTGAGGTCCGGAGGGACAGGTAGCGGTTGAGGACCTCAAGTGAGTCTGAGTGCAGGTAACTCAGGCACTACGGTAGGTCAGTAGAGTAGGAGACAGCAGGGGAAGAGGAGGACGGAAGTTAGAAAAGGTCGTAGTCTCAGAAAAGGTTACTCAGTTGAGAAGCGTACTCCACCGGTCTCATAACCTCCAAGTCGAAATCGTAGTTAGGAAGGTTACTTATGGGTCCTGACTAGAGGAAATCTCACCTGACCAACCTAGAGGAACGTCAGGTTCCCTGAGAGTTCTCAGAAGAGGTTGTGGTGTCAAGTTTTCGTAGTTAAGAAACCGAGAGTCGAAAGAAGTGTCAGGTTGAGAGTGTAGGTATGTACTGGTGATCTTTTTGGTATCGGAACTAATCTGTCTAGAAACAACTGTTTCATTACAGAGACGAAAAATTATACAATAGATCCAACCAGTATTGAAAAGAAGGTTCCTCATTCGCAGAAAAGTAAAGTACCGACGTCAGTGGTAGACGTCACTAAAACCTCGGGGGTTTTTATTTCGGACTGTGACAAAGGTGACAAAGGGGTAGATAAAGGGTACTTCACTACCCTGACCTACGGCACTACAATCGAAAGACTTACAACTCGAAATTCGGTTGAATAAGTGAGAGGAGAAAGTGAAAGTAGTTCTCCGAAAAATCAAGGAGAAGTGAAAGACGGTATTCCCACCACAGTAGACGTATAGACTCCAATAACTCTAAAGAGGGACGGTAGAACTAAGGTCGAACACGAAGAAGGTCGGGTCGCAAAGAGTACTACATGAGACGTACCTCCAATCTCTTCATCCCACTGTTATATATCGGAACTGCATGAGGAAAAGCGTAAACCTTGGTCAGACAACAAAGTATAGGTCAAGATTGACAACGAAGGACTGGACGTATATCCAAAGAGTTCTCCGTCCAGTCCACCAGACCATAAGGGTAGAGAAAGTCTTAAAAGGTGTCAAATAACACTAGGTGTGTCAGTTTCCGAAACCGTAGCAGTTATTTCGTCTTTATCTACAAAAAGACCTTGACAGAACGAAAAAACTACTAGGTCGTCTACAACCGTTAAACTAGAGACCAAAGAGACGGTAAAAATTTTGGTCGAACTTGTAAATCTATCCATATTTATTAAATATTTTGTAATTCTTCTACTTCGTCCAATAAACGGATGTAACAATTACAACTATGGTAACCATCGTCAATAACATTATTTACTATCCTAATACACCGTCTTCTTGTATCCTCAAAGACCTCTTTTCCCATGGAATTAAATTCTTTTCTTTTTACTTGTATAGAAAAGATAGTTCTGATTATTCCACAATGTGTACTTGGATTCTTGATGGTTTCTAAGAACAGTCCAATATTTATATAGATTATTAGGACAATTCACCTATAAAAGTCATCTGAGACTTTAAATTAAAAAGAGACTTTAACACAGGTTTTGAACACTATTAGTAATTAACTATTGAAATTTCGGTATAAACATGGGCAACAAAGGTAAATAAATAGAGGATCCGTTGGTACAAGAAATAAAACAAATAGGATTTAAATAGACGATGAACTCAAAGTCTTAAACTACCTGTTTAAAACTGAAAAAGGAAATCCAAGTTTACATAAAAATTTTCAATAGTTTTAATCATTACACACGTTACAAGGAAACTTTTGCCCCTTAAAAATAATCCACTTCGCCACTAACTATACATATCCTCTAGACATCTCGACTCTACTTCGGACTTGGAGAAATCTCTAGTCGGACCAAACAGGAAAAGAAAGAGGTCTGTGACATAATTCAGGGTCTGTGAACAAACAGATATAAGGAAACTTTATGAGAACTCTTAAAGAAATCGTAGATCAAGACAGAGACTATTGGAGCGAAAATTATTAGAGTTTACAAACAGAAAATCCTTTTGACAATAAGACTAAAAAATTTTTGTATTAAATTAAGAATACCAACCTTCATTTTTATTACCAAGTATATATTAATATCAACGATAAACTAATTAGAATATTCATATAATCCTGTATAGAGAAGTCTAACTCAATGAATTACATTTTTTTTACTCGGTCGTAGAGAGAGGACAAAGTGTTCGTATTTTGGATTCTATATGTCCGTATAAAAATTCTCAGAAACAAGTTAGAAACGAGTCCACTTACGTAATGATAAAAGACACATAAAGTTTTCTAAACACTTATACAAGACATAAACTTACAACAGAACATTTTATTCTAAGTTTGCACAATGAATCATCACCGTACTAATTGAGGAAAATAAAAGAGGGGTCCTCCTATCGTTTGTTCGTGTCAAAAATCGGAACCGTCAACATATGAAGTAGAGACAAGAATACCAGAGTTTCATGTCTCTGTAAAACCTTGGGGTCTTACTTTCCGTGTCGGTCAGATCTCTTTGACCATCACTTACACCTTTAAACAGTAAGGGACCATTCAAAGACGTAAAATAATAGACAGTAGGTTTTCAGTTCATTTTGTAATGGATGAATGCCGTCAATTTTATAAGTAGGACCTTAAATTTAGACAAATACATATGTAATTACTCTTGTACGTTAATAAAAAATAATTATTGCTTCACAAAATTTCTGGGACATCAATTAACGTTGACTCTGTACTAAAGACAAAATTCACTCGGTAGATTAATTTTTTATTGACTCTTTTACACTGCCAAATGTTTATTTCATAATTTACAAAAATTGAGTCGTAACAACATTTCTTATTGAATATAAGGGAATATTCTGTATAAACAATTGTTTATTCACATTATTAACCTCAATACATATTTTAATCGACGGTGAGTATCTACATATCTCTTCGTCGATTACACCAATATCTTCATCGAGGATGGGTTGTCTCCTCTAAATAGATAGGTTAGTCATAAGTAAACCATGGAGAATCCATGGACAAGTAATGACTACTCGTCTTTGTTTTTTTAGACGGAAGTACCTCGAACATAAGGTCCTCTTATTCATCTTTTACCCATATATGTTATTTTGTTTAACATATCATAAAATCTACAATTCGGAATTCTGTTATTTTTAACCCCTTTATTTAGTCCTTATTGGTCCTCTTTCCCTCACACTTAAAAGTGAGATTCCTCTTACCCTTTAAAAACCTCCCGAAACTCATGTCCTCAATCTTAACTACATACAATAATTTTTCATCTTACACTTTAAGACAATTCTAATGAAGGACATTCCGTTCTTTTTCACCTCAAAGTCAATACCTGGTGACACAATGTCTAATGGAGTTTCGCTTTTGAGGGTTGACAAAATCAGAACAATAGGACTAAGGCACTGAAACTAAGTCTATTCCGTGTCACCATTTTTAAGGACGAGGTTTACTACAAAGACCCCAACCTTTCAGACTCTATTAAAAAGATGAGTAAATAGATCACGGAGTCGATCTTATCGAGGTTCTAGATCCCGACTACCCGATTTTACTGATCTGACCCCAACACACACCCCCTGGAACGATGAACAAAAGTCGATTTAAGGAAACAAAATGAGGTAATCAAACCTCCAGGAAATAGAGGATATACCTCCAGAGAGATGTACTAGAATGGTCGTTCCATCGGTCTGACGAAAGTCTCTACAAGTCCCTAAGGCTCTTACGCGATTGACAATCTAGAAGAATCTCTGACCCATGACTTGACCGGGTAACAGTGAAGACGGTGCATTCACGTTCAGACAGTCCGGGACACCTTTTAAGAAGTTCTCTACCCTTATGGTCTGGTGGACTGGACTGAGGACTCTCTAGACATACGTCCAGTTCCTCGTTGTCAATCTTGACCTACGCCTTGTTGTCTGACCAAGGTTTATCCCTTTCCTCATGTAGTTCCGACATATAACGATGGGACGAATAAATTGAATACACGTCTCTTGTAGTACTCTTTACGACCCGACCTACTTCGTGTTGGACGTTAGTTCTAACGGTCCTCTTTAGAGTCATTAGAGTTTATACGTCTACTGTGGTGGGAATACCGTGTTTCACTTCTCCTTAATTTCTCGGAGAACTACTTTCACTTTCTCCTTTCACTTTTTCAACGGAATTTCGAGTTATAAGTCGTTCGATTCTAGTATGATAGACCAGGATAGTGAAGTACCGTTTATCCACCCCTTTGTTACCTTTGTCACTATCTGAAATAAAGGAAGCCGAGGTTTTAGTGACGTCTACCACTGACGTCGGTACTTTAATTTTCTGTGAATGAGGAACCTTCTTTTCAATACTGATTGGATCTGTCGAATAATTTTTCGTCTCTGTAATGGAACGGTTGTTTCCAGGTAGATCAGTTCCGATACCAAAAAGATCACCAGTACATTCCTACACTCTCAACCTGATATTTCTTTCGACTCACCGCTGCTTAACTNTTCTTTTCAATACTGGTTGGATCTGTCGAATAATTTTTCGTCTCTGTAATGGAACGGTTGTTTCCAGGTAGATCAGTTCCGATACCAAAAAGATCACCAGTACATTCCTACACTCTCAACCTGATATTTCTTTCGACTCACCGCTGCTTAACTACGAAAACTTGACACAACAACCTTTTCTGAGAACTCTCCGGGAACCTGACGTTCCTCTAGGTCGGTCAGGTAGGATTTCCTTTAGTCAGGACTTGTAAGTATATATAAATCTAAAACCTTATAAGTAACCTTCCTGACTACAACTTCGACTTCGAAGTTATGAAATCGGTGGACTACACTTCTTGACTGAGTGACCTCTTCTGGGACTAATACCCTTTCTAACTCCCGTCCTCCTCTTCCCCTACTGTCTCCTACTCTACCAAGCTACCGGTTAAGTTACCTGTACTCAAACTCATTTGAGGCCCTCAACCTCTACCTGTCCCTCCGGACCGTACGACGTCAGATACCCCAGTGTTTCTCAGCGTGTACTGACTTGTCGACTTGACTCGACTTCAGTCCGCGTCGGGTATGAGTTCTTGACGAGTTCCCCTACTTATGGTCCTCCGTGCTGGACATCTAGGTAATTACATTGTCAGATTGTATTGGTTAATCCTCATATAACGTTATGAGAGCCGTTCTCCACTAAACCCATAACTGGACACACCATTGACATCCCGATCACTCTTCGTCACTCTAAAACCTATATAAGACTACCACTCTTTCGTCATAAATTTTTATAATCCACACGCATACACTTTATACCTTCCATCAGTTCTTATTAATATTACATGTCAACCTATCTGACTTCCACTTTGTATCCGTTCCTATTCTTTAACTTAAAAGCTATACAACACAAATGCTACAGAAAATCTGTATAATTTTTTTACATCTCATCCGTCAATGTATGTTGTTAGATTTAAACTAACTTACTAACTTTATCACTATAAATTATGAACCTCTCACTTACTCTGGTAATTGCTATATTTACAACTATCTTTTTCATTTTCCTAATTCTTGACTCATGACTTAAGGAGGTTCAATTCTTTATTCCCTCTTCCTCTTCACTTCCTTCATTTCCTTAGTGTCACTCCGTACACTTTTCGACCTGCTCACAATGGTCGGACCTTCGTTATTCGTCAACGACGACGACAAGAGCGGACCTCTTAGGGTCCCTGCCCCATCGGAGTACCCGACGGCAGACACCCCAGCGTGTCTCAGCCTGTACTGGCTTCGCTGAATCGTCGTCGTCGTCGACAATACAGTTCTCGACAATCCAGCTTTTAACGAGTAACCTAAATCGTTCTACCTTGTAAAAACAACTTTACCTTAGTTATGGACTAACCTCCCTTACTTTTAGTTTATCTTTTCCACTACAAGGAACACCTTGATATAAAATTTCCAGTAACTTAGCAAGTAGGTGTATTCCAAGCATTGTACAAAAGAACATCTTAGATACAGACTCCATCTCCAGAACCCTGATAATGGACTTCTTTACGGTCACATATTCCGTGTCTTCGGGTAAGTCGTCTAACATTCGTTAAAACACAACATATACATAATACCGTACTCATCGTCCTCCATTTCAACCTCTACTTTTCAGTAGACTTTTTATGAATAACCACCTGGATGATGAACGGCCTGTAACAACATCCGGGTCCGTAACAGTGACCACGACCTCTACTTCACAATTACTTCTGTTTAAGTGATGGGACTACTTCAAATGTAGGATCGTCTGAATATAAAAACTTCTTGGAACTCATATGGGATTCCTAAAGCCTGAAAAAGAATATCTGGTCACCGAAAGTTAGAACACAACGATGGGCAACCATACAGTATAAGTCAAACCCCAAAAGCGTCTATGAAACAATTGGAATAAGTAATAATAATAAAATAATTTGATAAAGTAATATACATATAAATGAGTCATATAAAACATCTAATTAAACAAAATCGGAAAATTTTGTACGACATTCAAAGTATTAGATTTTGTTAATCCTCAGTTACATGGAAAATTTTTAATAAACATTTATAAAAATTCAAAATGAAAAGAAGAAAAAAAACCGTTCTACATCTTCTGAGTGGTCGTCGTAGCTCGGGTCATTGAGGTCGTAGACACCTTCTTAGACCTTCGTATAGTGGACGAGGTTCCTCCCTGAGTCCGTAACCCCCTCTTTGTCGAGGACCCGATCCGTCGACACTCCTGCACCGACGAGGACCTCGCGGAGTCTCGCAGTGACGTCCGGGGCTACGGTAGTTACTCCGCGACACGTGAGAAAGAAGTCTTCAGTCATTTAGAGTCCTTTGGTTTTCACTGCCTCCCTTACTTAACCTATCGTTCCGACGTGGCAGTCAAGGTCAAAGTTTTTTACAGTTGCACTTCCTGTAAGAGGCTTCGAATCATTTGTATGGTCGTCTACCCCAGTGACACCTAGGACGGGAAGACGGTGGTCGGACGGAACCCCGAGAACCTCTAGAGAGACGACTTGTTGGACACGTCAAGTCTAGAAAACTGTCCATGATATTTATCAGAAAACAAAATCGTAGAATATTTATGTACGTAATATTACCTCAAATTCGTCCTTAAATTGAAACAATTTAAAACATCGAAGTCGTAATTTTTCCCTACAAAATTAAATCAAAAATTTTAATACTATAAAACAACTGTCCAAACATATAGTAAAGTAAAAAAATTTTTAATTTAAATAAATAAAATTAACCTCCGATTAATGAAATGTTATAACATCACCAAAAACGGTATGTAACTGTACTTAGTCGGCACCCACATGTACACATGGGGTAGGACTTGGGGGAAGGGTGAAGGGAGGGGTAGGGTGGGGAGACCCAGTAGGGAACGGGACCGGGACTCGTGGGACAGAGTACGTAACTCGAACCTGACCACTACACAAAGTGTATACTATTATATGTACAAAGTTACGATAATAGTTGTATTAGTAATTCTAACAAATTCTTATTACAATTATAATGTAAGCCAAGTCAAGTCAGTGAGTCAGTACAGGCCGAGAAACACTGGGGTACTTAGCGTCGTACGGTCCGGAGGGACAGGTAGTGGTTGAGGACCTCAAGTAAGTTTGAGTACAGGTAGCTCAGCCACTACGGTAGGTCGGTAGAGTAGGAGACAGTAGGGGAAGAGGACGGGGGTTAGGGAGGGTCGTAGTCAGTAAAGGTTACTCAGTTGAGAAGTGTACTCCACCGGTTTCATAACCTCCAAGTCGAAGTCGTAGTCAGGAAGGTTACTTGTGGGTCCTGACTATAGGAAATCTTACCTGACCAACCTAGAGGAACGTCAGGTTCCCTGAGAGTTCTCAGAAGAGGTTGTGGTGTCAAGTTTTCGTAGTTAAGAAGCCACGAGTCGAAAGAAGTGTTAGGTTGAGAGCGTAGGTATGTACTGGTGATCTTTTTGGTATCGGAACTGATCTGTCTAGAAACAACTGTTTCATTACAGAGACGAAAAGTTATACCATAGATCCAACCAGTATTGAAAGGAAGGTTCCTCATTCGTAGAAAATTAAAGTACCGACGTCAGTGGTAGACGTCACTAAAACCCCCGTCTTTTTGTTTCAGACTGTGACAAAGGTGACAAAGGGGTAGATAAAAGGTACTTCACTACCCTGGCCTACGGTACTAGAAGCAAAAGACTTACAACTCGAAATTCGGCTGAGAAACTGAGAGGAGAAAGTGAAGGTAGTTCTCCGAAAAATCAAGGAGAAGTCAAAGACGGTATTCCCACCACAGTAGACGTATAGACTCCAATAACAATAAAGAGGACCGTTAGAACTAAGGTCGAACACGAAGAAGGTCAGGTCGTAAGGAGTACTACATGAGACGTATCTTAAATTTATTCGGAACTGCATCAGGAAAAGGATAAACCTTGGTCAGACGACAAAGTACAGGTCAAGATTGACAACGAAGGACCGGACGTACGTCTAAAGAGTTCTCCGTCCGGTCCACCAGACCATAAGGGTAGAGAACTTCTTAAAAGGTGACAAATAACACTAGGTGTGCCTGTTTCCGAAACCTTATTAGTTTCGTCTTTATCTACAAAAGGACCTTGAGAGAACGAAAAAGCTACTAGGTCGCCTACAACCGTTAAACTAGAGACCAAGGAGACGGAAAAGATTTTGGTCGAACTTGTAGACCTTCAAGTGCCAAGTGCATAACGACTTCGGACCGAACCTCTTAAAACTCGTAATGAAATAATCGTACACTCTACTCACGTTAACACACCATCAAACTCCTAACAAACCGTAACGGAAAGAAACCCTAACCTCACTTTTGACTGGAAAAGGTCAGGACACCGGTGACGACTCAAAAGGTTTAAACGACCGTATAACTCATGACGTAAAATTGTCGTAGTAGAAAGTCCTGAACTTTATCGAGCTGACCTTAAGGTAGTGGAGGTGATCGAAACAAACATCACTACGAAAGATTCCTGGTAAACTGAAGTGTAAGGTCCTACAGACCGAGATCCACTCCCTAGTGTGGTAGCACTAATAGAACCAGTACTTCTAGTATGTCAAGAAGACACATAAGAACGGTGGAGAAGAATTATAGAAGACGAAGACAAACCAGGTATGGTAAAGACAGGAAATAGCTCGGGTAGAAACGTACTTCATAAGGAAACCATAGAGATTATAAGAACTTCTCTAGAGATCAGAAAGGGTAAGACAACAAAAAGAGATAAGAAACGTAACTAACGACTCTTTCCGAAAGAATAGAGAAGAACGATAAGAAACCTTGAGACGTAAGTCCACGAATATAGAAAGGAAAAGAGGAAACGAAAAGTGAACAGAAGAAAAGTGTCGATAAACATTCCGTAGAGGTCTGTCGGTAAAACGAAAAAACGTAAAGAAAAGGTACCCCTACCAGAACTAGGGACACAGGACACACTACAGTACTTGGAGACTGGTATCGAGTAGTCCATGAGACAGATAGTCTAGATCACGGAATTTAGACAAAGAGTGAAGGCGACATATTTGTATTCCCTAAACTAAATCCAGTATGGACTTACTAGATCACCAAAAGGGATGAAAGAAGTTAAATTCAGTCTTAAACCGTTATTCCTCAAGTACTAGACTCGGTGTCAGTCGAGGAGTAGAATAAAAACGACTGACATATCTCGTTCAACACATAATTTATTAAAAGAAGAAACAAACAACCTTGAATTTTAGTGAATAAGAAGGTCTACCAATAGAAAGTGAGGGGACGACAGTCATACACGGTCGGAAATACCTTTTTCACCCTTAGACACTTAAGACCGTCTGAATCCTCAAGTAGATTCACAAGTCAGAACTGTCGAACTCTCTCGACTGACCTCTAAGGACTGAAACATCCAAGACAACAGGATTCTTTGGAAACCGATTAAACGAACTCTACGAAGAAATATAATTTAAATGTCATTTAAAAGACTTTAACACAGACATTCTGTATATATACTCAATAACTTAAGAAAAAGTTTCCAGTTGTAAAAATATACTTTGTTCGAGATGGAATATCTTTTCAACGGTTAATCTTCTTTAAAATGAAAAGGATTTGGACAACTCCCCATTGACTATGTTATGCGGTAGGAAAAACTTATCAAATAACACAAAAAAAGACGTACAGGTGTCATTTAAGTAGTGTTATTCCTTTAATTCTAACTATAGTATGGACGTGTAGAAGCTTGGGTAAAGTTCAAAGCAACTAAAAGATTCATTACGAGAAAAATCATCTTCCTAACTTAAGTCTTAACACATGACATAGAACAACATAGAGAGACAAGAAGTAAAACCTTCTTATCAAGGAATAAGAAACGAACTTAAATTATCGGAACTGGGAAATCTTCTACTCTGAGGTCGGCAAAACATCTTACAGGGAGTCAAATCAAACAATTACAAAGGAGCTCCAAGCTAAGTTAAATTTCGCAGAAACCCTCATCATAGTGTCTTCACCGGGACAAAGAAGGACAACACAAGATTGTTCACCGTGCGTCAAAGTAGAAGAATGACTACTATAAGTAAGTCTAGTAAATAATTTTACCCTAAAAGACCCAAAGAGGTGACAGTTCCATGAGGCACCCTTCTCCATGATACTTTGACAATAGTAGGAGTAGTTTACTTAAGTTATGTAAGTTATATACCGGAATACCAAAGGACAAAATATCTTACTTAATATGACAATGTAACAACAAGTAGATCTATGACTTTAACAGAGAATAAATAGGTCACCCTAAAGGAAGGTCAACCGAAGACAAAAGAAAACTGTATAAAAGTAGTATTAAAGGATGAAAGACCAACAAATAAAGTGACACGGAAGAGACATAAAGTAGAATAGAGAACTAAAGGATGAAGTCTGAACAACCGTGTATCTGCAGGTTCGACCAATTTTAATAAATATATTAATTCCACGCGACTTGTGACCCTTATATATTAAAATAACCTTTTAGAAAAACGGCAGTAGGAGACAGTAGAACAAGGAAGAGGGAGACAGATTTCAAATCTAGCTCACAGGACCTTACCATTCTGACCATCTCAGAGTCAAGGTCCATTTATCGTATACCATATACACACTACACAACGATATCTCTGTCACCAACGATCTCAGTCTAGAAAAAAAGGAAAATAAGGAAAGAATAAAAAAAAATTAATCCGAATATCCTTAATATATAACTAGGACCTTTAGTCTGTGTTGACACACACTCAAGACCGAGTAAATGAATAATCACCTAACCTGTTTAATGAAGTAGGGGGACTCAGAGTCAAAGGATATACTGTCACACTATGATATCCTGATAATTTCGCCCTTTTTTTCGTCTTGTTATACATAACCACACTTTACTATAACTTATATATAATTAGACATCGTGAATCGTACTTCTTTAGATCTTCAAATTTTCTACTACGGATCACAATTACTCCCATATAACACCTCCCGTAACACCATGTCAAATAAACTCCCTTTTAACCGTCAATTAATTTTAAAATTTATACGTTTGAATTAATATAGAGATCTTAAAATATGTCTACATACGTTCATGTTTTACAAAAGAAGGACATTCTCCTTAAAGAATTAATTCGATTATGGACAACTCGAAAATGGGACACTTTCACAATTTCACAAAATCTATCCGTCCATCCACCCTTCTGTCTATGACAAAAACAAAAATAAAATGTCTACTTCTTTGACTCCGGATCCCTTACATTTTTTCGTCGAATTCGAGAACACGACTATTCACCACCTCGACCCTAAATTCGGTATCGGTCACCTGAGAGATGGGACAGTAAACCGTCACGATACGTTTGCATCAACGTTTACTTCTTGACCAATGAACACAACAAAGGATACGTATACCATTTATATACCATTTATGAGGCGTCGGTGACTACTCTCTTTTCGTGTTGTGATACATAACTAAACTTTACTACAACTTCTATACAATAATTTACTTTTTCGTCTCATGTTAAATCAAACCCTAAATTACCAGAATTTTTATATATATACAAAGGTATACAGAGTTTTTCATATACTGTTTGACGTTACTGATAATAAAACTCCACATTTACTAATCCGAAAATTTTTAACTGTCATAAATATTTAAACAAATTTAAACACAATTACAATCTAATTTAATACTCTTTTGGAACTCCCATCCAAAAATGGAAATTACATACAAAGATTATATTAGTCTCAACAAAGGAATATTTAAGAGGTTAAAAGTACACAAAACCGTAAATAAAGAAAAATTTATCACATGTTTAAAAGACACGGAAGTACTATGGAAGTCACTCATCCAATACTTGAACAAGTCCTTTGACGTTTCCCTTAGGTAAAAATCCCTAAATAATTTTATCTTTTGTTTCCACTTAAACCGTTATGATAAAAAGTCCTCCGCCAAACATCGAATGTACAGACCATACGTAAATTGTATAACAGACTACCGTTCGTTTGACGAGACAAAAGGGGGAGAGAAAAAGTTTCGTTCTCTGTGGAAAACTTTTTGAAAAGTACGTCGAAATCTGGTTTCCTCATAGAATCTCTTAAAGTTTCGTAGGGAGACTAGCACATAAATAGAGACCTTACGACACAGTCTTTAGTGTTGAGAGGAGTATAGAATTCTTAATAGTTGAAGGTTCGTTATCGACCTTTCAAATCTCATTGTCGAGGTACTCACCTTGGAACGACTATCCGACGGTCCAACACCCGGAAACACCTACCGTTCCACAAACACAAGTAAGGGTACGGTTTTAAGGACGAGAATAGAGGAAGTCTCTAAGAGAGACCACTAATCACCTACGGTCCCTAAATAGAACTATTTCAAGTTCCCGAAACAGACCGAAAAGTCGATCTAGGAATCCCTTATTTCATGAACCGAATTTTACGAGAAGAGGAAATCACTTGATAAACGTACAATCTCTTTTATCGCAAAGACACTTTCAAATACTACAAAGTTTGACTATGTTAAGACTTTACCTTGAAGAGTTGGAATCACTAGACCTTCTTTTACAACGAGAGAGAAACAACAATGAGTTAATTTTCTTTAGAAGTTTTTTCAGAGGGATCAAGTCCATTCTTTTTCTTTTCAGTCGTCACACATATGAAAGATAGACACCTCCGCCGAATCTTTCAATGAAGAAAGAGTAAACATTTTACCCCGATTATTATACTTCACGAATGGAGAACCCAACAATCATATTTATTAGGGGAGTACCACCACCATCAAACAACATTTACATTCATTGTGTTAAGTATATACAGGAATCGTATCACGAAATGTCTATGATTAATAATTTCAACCACCCATATTTCTTTTTTTCGATATTATACACCTTAAAATATGAAATTATAAAGTAATATTGAACTTTCAAACCTTTTTGTCGAACGTATTAATTTCCTAAATGGACAGAAGACGAAAAATATACTGTTTTTCAAACTTCACGAAAAAGAATTTTAACTACCGTATATAGTTTTTAAGTCAGTTCGTAAAGTCAAACAAAATTCATCTTGGAATTCGACATCCTACTTTTACTACGGTAAAATAATTTTAAAATTCTGTCCCAAATGATTAGGTAAACGAGTCTCCAATTCTTAGACGAACAGTTCATCCTCTATGTCTAAACTAGACACCTAACCCTTCTAGGGAACCTCTTCCTTTACCGTTGACTAAGGTCATAAGAACGGACCTTTTAGGGTACCTGCCTCCTGGGACCACCGACGTCAGGTACCCCAGTGTTTTCTCAACCTGTCCTGAATCGTTGATTTGTTGTTGTAACGATTGTCAAATCTAAATGTGAAAATATGTACTATTCATACCATCGAATTTATATGGGGACACAACTTCTAAAATCAGAAAATGTGTCTTTTAAATATTGAATATCATTATTTCTGTCATTTCCCTCACTCTTATAGTACTTCAAACGGAGGATGAATTACAGGAAGGTTCACTTAGAAACACTAACTTAAAAGAAACAAAAATACACCGGGTTTCGATTTCGTAATATAACAATGAAAGAGTCTCCACTAAACTTTGCTTGTAACTTATACCTTTAACTAATTAAGATAAAAAGATAATACATGACTCCTTTAACGATTTCTTAAGTCAAAAAGACAAAGACTCGTCTCTATAAAAACATAAAATCATCGGCAGATACCCCAGCGTGTCTCAACCTGTACTGACTTCGCTGAATCGTCGTCGTCGTTGTCATCATGTATACAATAATTATTTAAATTCAGAACCTTCGGAAACAAGAGTAACGAATATCTAATATTATATCTTAATACAAATTTACAATTACATTAACACCACTACCAACATGTTAAAAACTTATAAGATTTTTAGTAAATTAAAATATGATATATACTTATTTAATTTAATATACCTTACACTTAATATAGAGTTATTTTGAATTCTTTGACCAAGTTTAATCTCCGGGAACAATTCTATTTGGATCTTAACACCCAGCCAAGACGGTAGATGGAACTGTTTAATGAAAATGAAAGACTTGAAATGAAAAAGTCAAAAAATTTACTTTCATTATTGATACAATCCTAATAAAACACTTAACACATCATTAAGCACTGTAATAGACACGAATTAGAATCGTAAGTAAGTACTAAACAATTCAAATATACTATCCTAGTACATGACATACATAAATAATTCAAACATATTAACCTAGTACGTTCTTGTGTTTCTGATCACTTGTAGTCGAACCGACAGACCCCTGTGAACTGGAAACCCGTTCCAAAACCTTCCACTCTTCCTCCTAACGACCGTTTGTCTGATTCGCCTTCCTTAGAACCATCTCTTTGCCGCGCATGTTTCCTAACCTCAACACTCTATTACATGCACGAATCAAGTCCTTGGTATCCTCGTGTAACGTCTGCAGGCATTCCTTACGATCCACTTACATTTAAGTATATCCTTGGGTGTGAACTCTACACAAACCTTACTCTTACACACTTTCTATAACCTGTTATTTATAAATGACTTGGTTCAATATCGACAATAAGTACTAGCTCTTGTAATAATTACCGTGAACAAACTTCCTTGTCTTTACTCCAGTCCAAGAAAGCAATAGACAATAATTGACACGGTAGAAACTGCTTATCTCTAAAACACAAAATGCTCTGTAGACACCATTTAAAAAGTAACAACGATAGAAAAGTGGTAAAACAATTTGTATGTCTCTTCAAGTTTCACAACATGTCACTTGTAAATCACTGGACAGTGACTCTAAGACGTTGATCGGAAATAAACAAATGAAGTAACATGTCAAGAGGTATATTGGTAGAGACATAGGTAGTCAGAATAAAAAAATACGTAAAGTTTCATTCAACGTCCGTATTCTAGTGAAGTCAGAATTTGTCAATTCCGCGCATGTAGGGATTGGTCTCTGGTTATGTCAAAAATTCCATTCCACATGTCTGATACTATCCGTGTCTAGAATTCACACGGTAAAATACTCAAAACTGTTTAATTCGCGGACACATTGGATTTAAAGGTCAGTTCAACAGGAGTCAGAACTTTCAAGGAATTACGAGGAAGGATCGATCACGGACAGGGAGTGTCCGTTAATAACAACATATAAAAAATTTGTCTAATTAAAACGGAAAAGATCTTGAAGTACATCCTTCAAGTACTTCCTGAATTTAGGAATGTAGGAATTTCCTTTATGTTTCATACACAAGAAGACATATTCCGAAGGAAGTGAATTGTATTACGAAAACTCTAAGTATGTACAATACAATTAGTTAGTCATCAAATAAATATAATGATAATAAGGCAGGATATACATATGGTGGTTTAAAATTAAGTAAAAAGACGAATTTCTAAGTCCCGATAAAGGTCTAAAACCAACAATAGTCATTTCGTAAAGAATTACAATAACATAGATAAGAAATACCAGAATTCAATAGCACTCCTTTAAAGATTCTCATCTTAACGGCCATGTATCCCATTCGAATACCGAATGTAAAGTTTATGTCTTTTTTGCCAAAGTGAAAAGATTTATGATTTAAGACAGCGAGGATAGTCATGAACCGAGAACATCTCGTTTGGTCTAGAACGATCAACAAAGAAAACACTTGTTTACAGTCTCATTTAGGAGGTACAAGTACGGAGAGGGCAGTTTTATCGAACGATCGTTTATTTATCGATGTCTCAAAGAATTTGTTATCCGAACATTTCAAAACGGACATCGTCCATTACCCGTTTCATGTAAAACATAACAAAACACTCACATGATGGTCGTGTGCACATGTGTGTGCGTGCACGTGTGTACGTCTCTCCCCCAGCAGGTGAGGGGGATTGCAGTTATCAGAAGTACACCATACTCGATGGTACTAAAGTCGTGTCGTAAAACCTAACTCCCGAGTCCACCGACAACGAGGATAAAAAATCACATATCAATTGTAACCGTCAGTGGGAATATTACTCCACGGTGGTCGATGGGGGTTCATGTAACTTATGTGGTACGGATCGCGTCCTCTTGACCTAAATTAACCGTTGTCACAAACGACGGTGTACTATCCGTGACTTCATTTTGTCTTGGATAAAGTGAAACACAACAGAGAAAGACTACATTGTTACGTTTGTTTTACATAACAATTTCACAACCTTAATGTATTAAAAGTGAAGACTTACGTAAATAACCCTAGTTCATTGAAATAAAGCTTTACCTTATTTCGACAATTCCCTTATGAACTTCGAACGTCAATGTTATAACAGTTGTTTTCTACACTAATTTATTTAGCTTACAACTTCTGAAATCCGAATACCAATTGTGGTCCATTAATTTTCATTCGTGACGACACCCTCACGTAATATATAGTCGACAGGAGAAATGGAGTAATTGACCCAAAAACGTACAAATACCTCGATTGAAGTTAATTTTCACGGAAAATGCAATACGAATTATTCCAGAAAATCAATGATAAAACCGTATTTCATAATGGGAAATTAACTTTAACCATATAATATTTATGGACACAAATTTATTATGTTTCTACTTGTTTAAACTAATCAACTATAAAAATATAGATCGAAAATACACATACGCAACAAAAAGGAAACATTATAATAGTGTTCTATCAGAAACTCCCAACTTTTCATTTTCAAACTGACACATGTACAAATTTTTAACAATTACAGACGTAAAAGAATGAAATATTCTAAAGATTCCAAAATAGTAAAGTTGAATGACCACGAAACTCTAAGAACATCTTTAGACAACTCAAAAGACGAAATGAAGACTCCAATTTTTTTTCAATGAAGAGGTGTACTTACGGTATAAAAGAAAAACATATATGAAAACCAATATAAAATTCAACCTATTAATTTCTACTAAAATTTAAATTTCGCATATCATTTATATTCAAATTTACAATTGTACCTAATAACATAAAAGTATCTTGTAATAGAACTAAGACTTTTCCTTTCTTATTTAATTACACTTATGGTGACTTCACTAAAGAGTAACTCTCACAAAAGATTTAACATGTAGTCTTATCTCTATATACCGTCTTTCTTCAACCAAAGGACAAAAGACAAAACTTCAAATACATCAACACACTAGAAGATATAAAATTTTAGACAAATAAAAGAAATAATGTCTTCACAGTAGCAACGCTGTTTTTTCAGTCGTCAGAATGGAACGTGTGAGTGTCCATGTGGATGGTTGCGACAATCACAACAAAGAAGTCATCTAAGTCGAGTTCGGAGTCTACACCCCCCTCTTAGTGGACCATTCAAACAATGGTCACTAATGTTGTTTTTTCAAGAATTAGAGTAAAATCGTTTCAAATCCTAACAACTAATTCATTTTTCAAAACATTCCGCACAAAATTTACTAATATGAAAACATAACAACTAATAAATCATTAAAAGACTTATTTAAACTCGTTATACTTTATTTAATTTAGTTCCTAAAGTCATGAAAAGGGTGAATTTGCATCATCACACACCACTTAACCTACGGTGATAAACACACCTACTTTCTTACTCTCTAGATAATTTTATGAAAAAAGGAGAGGAACGAGAACTCAACATATATCCATCACCAATCATACTCTTTCAAAGCCACTTTAAACCAGAAACTCAGACCAACAGTTAACGGTCGACAAGTACACCATAGGTCACGAAACGAGAGAGAACGTATCACAGACTCAATCTATGAACCCTCCCCTTACGACGGGAGCTCAGTAGTAAGTCCACAATCAGAACCATCAAGTCATTGAGAATGACGTCAAACTAAAAACAGGGTCGAGAGAAAGATATAAGGAAGGTTTCAGAACCCACGTTCTGGAATTTAGGATCGTCAAAAAATCTTTGAATCACTATTATGACCCACTTGAACTTCTGAGACACTATAATTTTCCTGGTTCAATAACTCATCCTTTACCGTTGGGTGAGGTCATAACAACGGACCTTTTCAGATACCTGTCTCCTCGGACCGTCCGATGTCAGGTACCCATCGTTCCTCAGTTACGTTTACTCGTCGACTCGTGTTTGTTTGTTCCCGGGTGGCATTAGGGCCAACTAGAGTAGAGTTTTAGGTGTTAGTGTCCATGTTTCTAACAAAAACATTTATTTCAGGAGAAACATCCAAGACCCCCAATGTTGAACCCGTATGGAAACCCCGACGATAATTTGGACGACGTCAGATATTCCTTTTTTTTCTGGTTCAATTTTGTTCCCCCTATAATAAAATATATTTATCATAAAAAGACACAACACGATAAAGTAATTTTTTTTTTTGGGATTTGATTTTTTGATCTTTTTTTAATTAGGGGGTTTCCTAAATAAGAAAGAACAATGACATCCTACTCTAATTATTTTTTATCCTCCTTAAAACTTTCCTACTCATCCACCCGACGTAATTTTAGTCTTGATGACAAAAGAGGAGTAGAAAACCCTGTAAAGTCCGGAGGATAGGTGACAAGATGAAAACAAACCATCTGTTCATATAAAGTCTCTCAAAACGAAACTTGAACTATACAGATGATCGGTTAACAGTCCCTGTAAAATAAAAAGGAAAGACACTTGATGTATCGTGCACAAGATCTTTGTTTCTGATCCTAACAAATAAATAGCAGGGACCAAAAAAGGGGGGGAAAGTAACATCAATAAAATGAACACAGTTGTCTTTGTAAAAAAGTTTTAAAATTTACACCAATTAAGAAATGTTGAAAGAATCACAACTCACTATCATCTTTTACGAGTGTCATCCAATTTATTTTATAATGTACGTTGCGAAATGTACGACACACTATCATTTATAAACTTCATACATATAAAAAAATTATATACTTTTCGTTCCTTTACATCTGACTTCAATGTACTAAAAAAGGTACTTAATGACCTTTAAAACTAAAAACTTTTAAAATTAAAATCATATAAAAGGTTTTTAAATAGTCATTAGGATATAATAAAACCCCGAAGGGACCACCGAATCTCCCATTTCACAGGTGGACGTTACGCCCTCTGGGACCAAGTTAGGGACTCAGCCCCTCTTGGGGACCTCTTCCGTTACCGTTGGTGAGGCCATGAGAACGGACCTTTTAGGGTACCTGTCTCCTCGGACCCTCCGAGTCAGGTACCCCAGTGTTTCTCAGTCTGTGCTGACTCGCTGAAGTGAAGTGTATAATAAAAATATGAATCCTTTTTATCAACTTCTTTTTACAAATGTTCCTTTGATTTTCGACGTTATCATCACCTGTCGGAACACGACAGAGTAAAAAACAAAATAATTTTGTAAAATCGTTTCATTATCTGGAATAACAAATCTACAAAATCCGATATCCTTACCTTCCATCTCTCAAGGGCATAGTATGGAAGAATCAAAATGGGGGAGAAGTAAGGACACAGTAATTATAGAACGTCATCATAACATATACACATATAAAAAGTAGTAAGTAACAGAATCACTCTTTGATATTTCCTTTTATTCATATCATGAGATCATCTTAAAGGAAGAAGAAACAACAAGGTAATATGAGACTAAAAAAAAAAAAAAAAAATTTAAAACCTCTTCTTCGTTAAACCACTAGACAAAACCTGACCAATACATGTAAAGACAAGAAAGTGGAGATAGTTTTCCGGAATTTTTCTCAGTCGACACTAAAAAGATCTGGTCGGGGGACAACCCTTTTTCCGTCTACAATGATTGTAGATACTTTGAAAGACGGTAGAAAATTTAAGTCATTATAATTAAAGACCATTGAAGGATCTGGTATACATCATTCAAGTAATAAAAGTAGAATAAAACTTATGTCACGGGAAATTAAAGTCAAATACCCTGTTTAATTTAACCTAGACTCAAAATTTTTAAACACGTCAGAAACAGACTGAATAAAGTTATTTCTGTCTTTTTCACAATTTATTTTTTTATTTATTGTCCCTATGTTCCCTTTCTTTTTTTAAGGACATCAGAAGTCTTCTCTATTTATCTTTCTTTCGACTATATACCCATTATAAATTATAATTATCTTTTTCCGACTCAATATCCATTATAAACTGTCCTTCCCCCGAGGGGTCCACCGTGTTCACCATTTCTTAGGTGGACGGTCACTGGGGACTCCGTCCTTCTAGGGAACCACATCCTTTACCGTTGGGTGAGGTCATAAGAACGGACCCTTTAGGGTACCTGTCTCGTCGCACCACACGATATCAGTCACCCCAACGTTCCACTCTTGTGTGTACGACCAAACGATAAATTATATTTTGTCATACTACTTAAAAGAAGACTTCGGTAAAAGGTCATTAGTAATATTACATTTTATGAGTGGGACTTCTTGGTACACGTCTTACTGTCTTATTAAAAGGTAGAACTTCTGACAATATTAACAACCTACAACGAGAACAAGTCAACGATTTAACACAAACTGAGAGACATGGGGGTACCTGATGTTCGAAGGGACAAGAAGTGGTAGAGGGTCTCAAACGAGTCTGAGTACAAGTAACTGAACCACTACGGTAGACTGGTACAGTAGGAGACACCGGGGGAAGAGTAGGACGGGAGTCATAGAGGGTCGTAGTTCCTACAAAAGGTCACTCAACCTAGAAGTGTAGCCCACCGGTTTCATAACCTCGAAGTCATAGTTAGGAAACTTCTTTATAAATCCCAACTAAAGGAAATGTTAACTGACTAAACTGAAAGTACGTCAGGTCCCCTGAGATTTCTCAGAAGAGGTCGTGGTGTCAATCTGTCGTAGTGAAGAGGTCGCGAGTCAGAAGAAGTGCCAGGTCGAGAGTGTAGGTATGTACTGATGACCCTTTTGGTATCGAAACTGACATACCCGGAAACAACCGTCTATCGACAAAGACGAAAAAGTATACGAACTCAGAACAGTATTGAAAAGGAAGGTTCCTCGTTCCCAGAAAATTAAAGTACCCACGTCAGTGGCAGGTGTCACTAAAACCTCGGGTTCTTTTATTTTGAACGGTGACGAAAGGTGAAAAGGGGGAAGATAAACGGAATTTCACTACCCTTGCCTACAGTACCAGAAAACTCACAACTCAAAATTCGGTCGAAAAAGTGAGAGGAGAAAGTAGGAGTAGTGCTCCGAGAAATCAAGGAGAAGTGAAAGACGGTAATCCCACCATAGTAGACCCATATAGACTCCACCAATAAAGAGGGTCGTCAGAACTAAGGTCGAACACGAAGTAGACAGGACCATAAGGTGTACTACATGAGACGTGTCTTCAATTTATTTATTTATGAATGCCACCTTTTTACATCGGAACTATATGAGGAAGGGGTTAAAACTTGGTCAGACGACAAGGTACAAGTAAAGATTGACAATGAAGAACTGAAAGTATGTCTAAAAAGTCGTCTGTCAATTCCATCAGACTACAGGGGTAGAGAAATTCTTAAAAGGTGTCAAACAACACTAGGTGTGTCAGTTTCCGAAATCAATCACTTCGTGAGACGTTGGTCCACTATTAAATGGTCAAAGGGGGGCGGATAAACTTACAACATATCAAATACCACCAGCATAAAGGGTTTATCAAGGGTGACAGAAGGTAGAACCTCATCTGAAAGATCATCAAAGGAAAAAGAGAGATCGAGGATAATACATTTTTAATTAAGTAAGATTCAACGACATTCAACAAATAACTACCACCAGAAATCAAGACAGTGAACAGAACTATAGAAAAAGGAGAAGGAAACAGTGATCCGAGTACAACAGTGAATGCACCATACCACTAAAATCAAACAACGAAGACAAAGTAAGGTAACTAACGACGGCACTTGCAATAACGAAACTATTCTTTAGGACAAAGACTGAGAGGAGTCAGTCAAGTCAAGTCAACGAGTCAGCACAGACTGAGAAACGCTGGGGTACTTAGCGTCTCCGGACGGACAGGTAGTCGAAGAGGGCCTCAAGTGGGCAGCTCAGACACTACGGTAGGTCGTGGAGCAGGAGACAGCAGGGGAAGAGGAGGACGGGGGTTAGGGAAGGTCGATGTCGGGACGGAAAGTACGAAAACGGATGGTATGAAGGGAACATCAGACAAGAGAAAAGTGGACCTTAGGTTAGTTTATTTCTCTATAAAGACGACAATTATTAAAATCAACTATCTAAAAAAACAAAAGAAAAACCATCTAGAGAACTAAATTCAATAATCGGTAATTTTTCATCCGATATATATCATGTAACTTAGAATAATAGGAAGACTAAGTTTGTCCTAAACCCCTTTTACTAAACACCTACTTAACTAACAATAACACTAATGCACGACCCGACCCGTCAAACAAGAACATTTAGACTCGTTCAATCTATAACCAGAACCCAAACTAGTACCTAATAAAAGAAATAAACTTTCATATCAATTATAGACAGGGACATCTGTTATTTGGACACGGAACCCTACTGAAGTCAAGAGTTAAAATATCACTCAGTCGTTGTTTTTTACTGGATAAGTATAAGTTATTATCAACAACCATTTATTTTTATACGAACTATCATCTAATCGTTTTTACCTTCAAAGGAACCTTCTTTAGTACCCTGATCTTTTGTATTTTGTACTCAAAACATGGTCTTTTCAAATTTGATAAACCTTTAAAACTATAGTTTTACACTAACGACACAAAATACACACCGTGTTAATTTCTCTTTGATCCTGACCTAGGGTCTTTTTCTTGACCTCGAACAGTTGAATACACTCCAGTCTCCGAAAAGACAATTTTGTAATGGAGGTTTTAGTAAAACACTTTTTATTTAAACATTTATTTAAAATTTCGTCACATACAATAAGTTTACTACTAGTCACAAGTTTAAAGTCTCAAACCAAACTTATTATAAAGAATCGAGAACATCGTAAAATAATCGTTTTTGCAAATTATATTATTACTGTCTAGAAAGTATCATTCAACATTTTATAAGTAGTCTCTTGTTTCATATGGGAAACACATACGTATAAACAAATATTTCTTGTGATTTTCTCTTTTATCTCCAAAAATCTTTATATAGTTTTAAATATCTAAAAGTTTAATGAATGACCATTTTCAAATTAACGGGTCTGACGTACAATTCTACGTCAATGAGAAATAAGTTTATAGGACACCATAAAAAGTTCATATACACTAACGTTTCGTATTTACTAATTTTGTCTTAACTTCATTCGGGTTACTTCCTAGATTTACTTAACGAGAATTCATGAAATTCACGACTCAGAAACGATTAAACGTTTTAAGTTATTAGTATGGAAATAATCTTACAATCCGAGATATAAGAAAAAATAGTCTCGGTACGTACAATAACTATACTTAATCTTACAAATAAAAATTACAGTTTCCTTTTATGAACCAAGAAGTGAAATATTATAAACTGGGTTCTCCGAATAGAAATGAATAAATTATTTTTAAAGAAAATAAATTACTTCTCAAATTTGACCGTACATCTAACAGGGAGGAACTTATCCAGACCTTACCCACCCCTCCCTCTCTCCCTCTTTTCCTCTCTCCTACGTCAACTTTTTATGTCACAAATCCCTAATTTATAACCGTAAACAAAATTACTCTGAAATAACGTCTCCTGTAATAAATACATCTGGGAATCCCTGGCACTTATTTGTTAACCGATAAGAGACCTATCTACGATCTGTCTACTAGATCAATGTAAAAGGAAAAACAAGAAAACTCATAGACCTTTTTACAGTCAAACTTCCTCTGTCAAATAGTCACATTCCCATTACTTTTCTATTCAATCATCGTAAAGTGTCCAACCTTCATCGAAAACTTAAATGTACACACTAGTGAACAACTTTTATAAAAATAACAATTTAATCAAATTTTGTTTAAACAGTATTTAAATACTAATTAGACTCGACTTTTTTATGTCTTACATAAACCTTCAATGTAAAAAGACAGATCATCCTTACTTCCTTTGGACCACACTTAAAACACAAAAAAAGGAATTTTGACAACGACTAACTAAGTAAATAGAAAGAGGTATTATACAGAAGAACACTAAATTTTTCAAATCAATTTCTTTTAGGGAAAGACGATACACACTTCAGTGAGTCAGCACAGGCTGAGAAACTCTGGGGTACCTGACATCGGGCGGTCCGAGGAAAGACGATATCTAGTGTTATTTTTTTACAACCAAACTTTTAACTGTAATAAAGATCCCATCATAGTTCCTTAATAAAAACAATGAAAAAAAAAAAAACTAGGGAGTTACGAGGAGTAGAAAACGTTTAAAACTATATATAAAGTCGAATAATTTTAGTCTAAGTCAAACCTGTCAATTTCGATTACAAAATTTGATGAAACACTTCGAAGTATGTAAAGAACTCTGAAAAATGAAGATAGAGATAAAAATTGATCTAACTTGGAATAAACAAGGAAAAACAGTCGAAGTCTTTTCGAGTTCTTTTCTACGGTTAATCAGGAAAATCTCTTTTACAGGTTGTATGAGATTTATTTCTACCAGAAATTTTTGACAACGATTTTGTCGAGTCTTTATAAAGTAATTAGTGACCATCGTCTTTAGTCACCGGTTGGTACTAACTTACTAGTATAACGACAGTCCTTAGATCTTTTAGCGTCCATAGTAATTGACTCACATTATTGTCACAAACCAGAAACTTCATGAATTACTTACAAGACACTCTTATCTTCCTAACCAGGACTGTCTTTATTTATAAAAGTTAAAGTGAAATAGAACTGAAGGTGAAACTTTAAAATAAAAGTTTTACGTTCTGACCTTTAGTAAACCGTCACTTTTATACCCTTAACTATATACATGAAATTTTTGAATCAGTCATACTTTTTTTACACGTGAAGTAAAATTTTAGTTAGGATACGTAATTCTGTCTAAGATAAGTTAAACAATCAAAAAATACATCACTATCAATCGAGAGGGAACTCGTCCCACCCCTCATACCGTTCTTCCAGTCGTTCTTTGATCTTAGAATTATTTTTCCTTTTAGTTGAGATTAATAGTTACCTTCTCCTTCTTTTACACAACACCTCTTCTTTCTAAGTGAGACCTATTCAAGTAGAACATCCTCATACGAGTGAGACTCTCGCTCCGACCCATCGATAGGTCTCCCATTGACCCTTCCAACGACTTCACGGGCGAGAGGTTATTTTGACGGGTGTAGAGGGTTACGAAGACAAACCGACTCTGGACATTAGTCTTGACGACTAATAACTAGTGTAAGAGGGATTTCTGGTTAGTACAAAGAGTCTTCCGGTTCAATAGGGTCTAGAAATGACAAAGAATTAATCAATTTAGATGTTTTGGGGACTAATCTCGGACCGAAACAAATAGATATGGGTCTTAATTGAAACGGAATCAACTCACTCGTTCGACTTAGTTTCACGGACCTATTTAACTTCATTAGGTCCTTTAGAACCCTTACCATACTCCGTCACTGTCCGATACCTCCTGTCACCGATCTAAATGGTTTACAAATACCGAGAAACAAAAAATATGACTAGACTATTTACTTTGACAACCGTTAGGTGAAAAATATCGTCACTTTAGACCCTAACCCAAGATCTAAAAAGTTTTCTTAAATGGAAAGTAGAATTCAAACATACCCCTTTAAACATTTCCATGAAGTAAAATATTCGAAGTAGAGTAAATAAATGGACGTGCTGACTTGACTTGACTTGACTTGACTTGACTTACCGTTGGGTGAGGTCATAAGAACGGACCTTTTAGGGTACCTACCTCCTCGGACCATCCGATGTGTCAGGTACCCCAGCGTTTCTCAGTCTGTGCTGACTCGCCGAAGTGAAGTGAAGTCACAGTGTACTTATTAGTAACTTTTTAAACCCACAGAAAAGTCGGAGTTCATGTCTGATTTCCCTTTGTACTATTGAAGGAAAGTTACAAAATTTCCACCAGGATCTTATCTTCTCATCCTTCCCTTTGACAGTGTGTAACATACAAATGACACCATATCCAACATTCCTGAAATAAATAATAATAATAAAATTAAAAATCAAAATGAAATAAAACGAAATGTTACGACATAACCAAAACGGTACCAAGATTCATAAAATTAGGAACTTTATTAAGACACTGCACTCATAGGCACAATTAAAAAATCTACTTCATTCACTTCGCGTCTCTCGAATTCATTGAAACGGGTTCCAGTGTGTCATTCACTGTCTTAGGAAAGACAAAAGGGATTTGTAAATCAGATATTGGAGAATTCCCATCAACAATAGTTTGTTTGACTCGAATATAACTATCTCGATCCTAAGTTAAACTTTTACGAAACCAACACCCACCGACTACTCACCTCAGTATTTCTTGTTCTAAGGTTACTTTTATGAGTTTTCTAGTCTTATCAGTTAATACAAAGGACAAAACAAAGGACAGTTAACCCTTTTTATATAAGTTAAAATAATTATTAGTTTCTTCACCTTTAATGAAAAAAAAAGAAATCCCGTTAAACTGTCACACACTTTCACTTTCAGTAAGTCAACACAGGTTGAGAAACGCTGGAGAACCTCGGAAGTTCCGAGGAGACAGGTACCTTAAGAAGTCCGTTCTTATGACCTCTTCCATCGGACAGGGAAAGAGGTCCCCTAGAAGGACTGGGTCCCTAGTTTACCCCCAGAAGACGAAATATCCACCCAAGAAATGGTCGACTTGATGGTCCTTTCGGTCACACATAGTTGTTAATTTGAAGCCCGAATAACTGAAATCCTTCAATGAAGTTCCTATATTTCCTCACGTATATCTAAATATATTCGTATATGTTTTGTAACAAATAACATTTTATAACCCTTGTTGGTTTACTCACAGGGACTTAAACTCAACTAGACTATAAAGGAGAACTAATTTTAGTAATATAAAGAGACGATCCTGACAAGACCCTGTCTCTTCCTTTCTTAGATTAGTATACCACGTGTTAAAACTAAACAATTTTACGAACTGTCACTGGTGAAAGTAGTGAACTAACTTCATATCGACGGTTCAGGGATATAATATCTCAACATTAATTATTCAGAAAACAGAATATTACAGAAAACAGATTATATAGAAAACAGTTCTATATAAAACTTCAAGAAATTTACGGGACAAAAGGTCTAACAATTAAAATAGTTGTCAGTCAAAATAGTCGTACCGAAGTAACGAAGGACAAAATAACCTACACAATGTCAGTTAATGACAACAATAAGAGTACGAGTCTAACAGAGGTAGAACCATCCACGCTCAGGGAAATTCGACCGGGGAAACGGTGACACTGTATAGGACAGTAAGGAACCTGTAAAGGAACGGAAGACTTTTCGGTTTCATCTACAAAGTTCAAGTAACACACGAAAAGAAGGTGTCTATGATTTAGTCGACAAGGACCAAACAGATATATCACCCCACATCATGAATCTTCGGTCCCACGTACGTCAATCCACAATCTACGAGAGTCCAGGAGAGTCACCAGTCCAATCCCTGACGTGAGATAGCTACACATACAATTACTCTCATATACAAAATATATGTCCGTATGGAACCTCTGGTGACGTCATTTCACCGATAGTGTTTCACTCAGTGTACTTAAAAAACAAAGGGTCACGTATATTTTCAATAAATGTCATAGGATATCGTAATACAGATTTTTATGGTACACATATGGAATTAAGGTAGTCGTCTACTTACCTATTCTTTCAACACCATGTATATGTGTTACCTCATAATGAGTCGGTAATTTTTCTTATGCAAACTTAGTCAAGATTACTCCACCTACTTTGACCTCGACTAATATGTCTCACCTCATTCGGTCTTTCTTTTTGTGGTTATGTCATATGATTTCGTATATATACCTTAAATCTTTCTACCATTCCTATTGGGACATACGTTCTGTCGTTTTCTCTGTGTCTACATATCTTGTCAGAAAACCTGAGACACCCTCTGCCTCTCCCACCCTACTAAACCCTCTTACCGTAACTTTGGGCATATTATAGTATATACTTTACTTGGCGGTCAGGTCCAAACTACGTCCTATGTCCTACGGACCCCGACCACGTGACCCTACCGGGTCTCCCTACCATGTCCCTCCCTCCACCCTCCCCCCAAGTCCTAACCCTTGAGTCCATGTGGGCACCGTCTAAGTACAACTACATACCGTTTTGGTTATGTTATAACATTTAATTTTATTTCATTTTAATTTTTTATTTATTGTAATAATTTTTACGATTGGTATACTTCGGAAGTCAGTATTATCAAAACGTTATTATTGTAGTTTCTAGTGACTAGTGTCTAGTGGTATTATTTATATTATTATTTTTCTTTTTCAAACTTGATACTCTTAGTCGTTTTACACCTAAAAATCTACACTACACTCCTTTATAGTAACCTTTTTACCACAGGTATGTGAACGAACTACGTCTCAACGGTGTCTAGAAGTTAAACACTTTTCGTGTTAAACATTTTCTTACGTCAATAACACGAAGTGAAATAACACCAAAAGTCTATATCACACCAAATTTTTATAAAGACTTTTAATTGTAAAAAAAAATTGTTTAACTTTCATACAACATTGAGACACTACAGTTTACCTAAAAACACGTGACCCTTTGGTTTTTTAAACACACTGAACGTAACAACACTATAAATGAAATAACGGCACCATACCTTAACTTAGGTCTTATAGAGGTTCCACGTACACAGGAGTCTACTGTACGAATATAAAATGTTGACAAAGAGGAGATCACATATATTAGAACTCCAACATCCAACAGTTTTGTCACTTAAGTCTCTCAATGACGTAAGGAGCAGGAAATCGGCAAATGGTTTAACGTCTGAGCCAAGACAACGAAAGGACCGAAATAGGTCAAAAGAGTGTTAATCCAGAGTTGAAGATCAATTGATGAACAATTCTATGGAATCATTTTAAGTAACTAAATTCTCTACAATAGTACACCCTCTTACACGTAGAATAGTTCTACTTTATCTAACAATACCTTTTATTAAGAATGGATCTCTAAAGAATTTAAGACAAAGAAAATTTTATTCGGGTGCTAAGGACAGAAAAGAGACTACTGAAAGAGATTTCAGACATAGTCACAGGAGGTTACTTCTAGGATCGTTATTTGGAAACAAACTTATTTAATTAAGTCACTCCCTCTTACATCTGTTACTTCTTTGAACGCTGTAGAGGCCCTTTTGCTAAATAATTTCCTAAACTCAAACACACATTCACATCTCTTATATCAGACCTTCCTATACAAAGGTTTGACGGCGATCACCGACGGAAACCTTTTCCTGACCCTGATCCTCCCGAACATGTCTTGTAAAGACTTAAATTTTTAGTCCTACATAGGTACGTAACCCATTTATTTTATTAACCTTTTTTTTACTAATAAACTCCAGTCCCAATACCTTCACCCGGAAAGAAGACTTAATCCTTGACAGTCCTTCGTACCCATTAACACTAAAATCCATAGGATTAATTCACAATAGATCTGAGTACCTTCTGAACTACCTCGGATTTCGAGATTAACCATTTCTTTATCGTCAGAAAGTATAATCTTAAACCCTACAAACTGGTAGAAACAATACAATACCTCAAGTACAAAACCAGAAAACCCTGTGCTAATGTCTCACCATAAAATACAACCGAGTAGTATCAGTACTGTACCGTAACAAACTGCAACGACAAAATGCTTTACCAAGTATCAGTCGTTTTCTTCTGGTACTCGATCCATATCCAAGATTTCGGTCGGGAATTGGTGGGGTCCCGGATCAACTGTAATGTCGGTCGAGGGTCTACGGTTTCTCCGACGAAAAGATGGAAGAGGGGATAAAGATGGTAGAAAGAAAGATGTACGACCTACCTTTACAGAAGAAGACAAAGGGAGAATAGACAGAAAGACAGGTGTGGTGAAACAGACGAAATCCACAAAGATCACACGGGTGCGGACTCCAAGATTCTTACCTAGTTTTCGTAGGACTCACACGTAGGACTATCTAAGGTCTTAAGAAGTTCGGAGGGAAGGGAAGACACACATTCGAGACGTAGAAACAAAGGAAACGAAGCTGTACAGACAACGGAAAGAGCCAGACAGGGACATATCTTAACACCGTCCCAAAGTCAGACGAGGTTATGATTGAACCGCAGGAAACTTCTGGAACAAAAATCTTTACCTTCAAAGTGAAGGACCTCACGGTCACGCAGAGGACGTGCGTAGGGGAGGTACAACAATCCTATGGGAGGGTCGACTCAGGGTCACTGAGAACACTGGGAACACAACCTCTCTCCGTAAATTGTGGCACAAACAGGAGAAAAGAAGAAAGTGGGATAACGGTCAGAATCTTTTACCGGGAAGACAAAGAAGTCCAGAAGGAGGATCGAATTTAATTTACGAAAAGATAGAGTATACAAGACTAAGAATTTACCCTTGAAATAAAAAGGGGATGAAAACACTTGAAAAATCTTGAGAAGTTCGGAGTCATTTAATGGTAGGTTTAATCAGAAGACCTGAAAAAGTTTTGAAGGATATAAGACACAACAGGTAAGAAACTGAGACAGTCTCAATTAAAGGACCATAAATAAAAAGAGAAAGGTTCATTTTAAATATTCGTGTCAATAAAAACCTTTTGTACTTCTTCAATCGAGACATATCCCGTCCTATCGCACTTGTCAAACATGAGATTCTCCCACTCAACCGGTGACTCGTCATGTCTATTTGTTTTTATTCCTATAGACCCTCACAAGTAACCTCTCGTTTTAATCTGGTACCCTTAATTAAAATAAATCATCAAACTTGTTTCTATCCCTGTATTTTAATATCCTTTACCTCTCCCTTAATATATGGTATACCCTTCTTACTGGATGATTTTAGACCCTCTACCAAACTAATTCCCTTACTAAAAACGTTAATATTTAACTCTTGGAAGATAAAACAATGAAATAGATCCATAAACTCTCTCTACCTACTTTTTCTACACTAGAGACGAAAGTTTTTATAATCACATACTCCCTCTTCCTGTAAATTTTTTAGTCAACTTTATATCACACTGTTTATGTTGTAGTCCAATACAGGATTAATGTCACTCCTGTGGGTCCTCCCTCACATACAAGACGAACATAGTGAATTCTTTCTGAAGAGTCAACTAATAACGCATTACAAACGACTTGAGCTAAGTCTTCGCAAATTTCATAGCTCGTCTTCAATAAATCACTGACGTATCTCTCTCAACAGTACCATTACTCCGCATGGATAAATTCGATTTAAACCTTAATCACCAAAGAGGAAAAACGAAGTCAAAATTCTGCAAAGACGAACACATACAGGAAACGATAAACTACAACTTGACTTACTTAGTACTAGGGTTAACTCACTAAGTCTTAAAAGATAATGAAGAAGTCGACTACCAACGTTTCTGAGGAAATACACTCTTAATATATAATTTACTAAGTTCTTTTTGGAACAATTAACCATCTAAAATTACAATAGGTTAATACAACAACAAATCAGACATTCAGTACAGATCAAGAGAATATTGTGGTACCTAACATCGGACGGTCCTAGGAGACAGGTACCCTAAAGGGTCCGTTCTTATGACCTTTCACAAGAACAAAGGAAGTTGTTCCCTAGAAAGGATGGGTCCCCAGTTTGGGTGTAGAGGACGTAACGTCCGTCTACGAAATGGTTACTCGGTGCTCCCTTCAGGGTAGTCTAATATTATCCGTAATTTTTACATACCCACACACGTACGGATCAGTACAACCTGAGAAACGCTGGGGTACCTGACATCGGGAGGTCTGAGCAAACTGGTACACTGAAAGGTCCGTTCTTACGACCTCCCCAAGGGTAAAGGATAAGGTCCCCTAGAAGGACTACGTCCCTGACTTGGGCGTAGAGAACACAGAGGACGTAACCGTCCGTCGAGGAAATGCTTGACACGATAGACCGTTTTACGTGGACCTTTTTACGTCATAGCATACAAAACAAAACACTAAACCATAGTTCTATGGAAAAAACAAACTTGAGAACAAGTAGGGTACTTACCAATAAAAGAGAATATCCACCATCTAGTAGATTACGTTTTAATGGACGTCAAGGTTGTCAACCAAGTCAAGGTGTTCTGGTTCAAAGTTTATACTCCATAAGTTCGATAATTAAATCTATAAACACTATATAAGGAAAACTATCGAGAATTTTATAGATCGATATTAAAAAAATTAAATGAAAAAAAAAAATTCACTGTAAATCACCGAACCCTTATAAAATCTTCAAGAAGGACTTTCTTCTACTCCACATTTTCTAAGGACTCTTAATCGATAAACCCCAGTTATTTACGATTTACCTATTGTTTATAAATTAAAGTGTCCATCAATTATTTACGATTTACCTATTGTTTATAAATCAAAGTGTCCATCAATCATTGATTACCGAATGCAAAGTATACTAACATCTAACTTGTAAACCTTAAGTAACAAGAAGAAGGGATCTTTACGACTTTATTCAAATACAACTATAACTTAATATCCATCTAAAAATGACAGACGATAGAACAGATCAATCCTTATACACAAAGTTCAAGATTAAATCTTCCGACACTTATATAAAGTGGTGATCTCGGAAACACCGATCTCAGGAACTACATACGGAATGGTGTTAACCTTTTACGTCTCGTAAAATGTTTATTTCTATGAACCCACGATGTTCACATCCGAGTATCAACACTATAGTAGGTCCCTATTCTCCGAGGTACTTTAGTTATCTCTCTTTATCATAATACACCTTGTGGACCCTTCTCCACCAACAACTGGTGTCTTCAAACGTCGTCGAATGGACAACTATTAAAGTCATCGTAGAGAACAATGGTCATATTTATCCTTCATGAGAAACATCCTTGTCATTTATTCATCACTGATAAACATATGTACAAACCAAGTATTCAATCTTTCACTTTAAGGACTTTACGTCCCCTAAAAAAAAAATTTGAGTAAGTCAAGTCAGCGAGTCAGCACAGACTGAGAAACGCTGGGGCACTTGGCGTCGTGCGGTCCGAAGGGACAGGTAGTGGTTGAGGGTCTCAAATGGGTTTGAGTACAGGTAACTCAGCCACTACGTTAGGTTGGTAGAGTAGGAGACAGCAGGGGAAGAGGAGGACGGGGGTTAGGGAGGGTCGTAGTCCCGGAAAAGTTTACTCAGTCGAGAAGCGTAGTCCACCGGTTTCATGACCTCAAAGTCGAAGTTGTAGTCAGGAAGGTCACTTGTGAGTCCTGACTAGAGGAAATCCTACCTTACCAACTTAGAGGAACGTCAGGTTCCCTGAGAGTTCTCAGAAGAGGTTCTGGTGTCAAGTTTTCGTAGTTAAGAAACCGCAAGTCGAAAGAAATATCAGGTTGAGAGTGTAGGTATGTACTGATGATCTTTTTGGTATCGGAACTGATCTACCTGGAAACAACTCTTTCATTACAGAGAGGAAAAATTATACGACAGTTATAACCAGTAAATTGAGTAATTTATACATATATACATATATCAACCTATACCTAGGTTGCTTGACGCCTAACTTTTACAACTTTTTTTTAAGGATCTCTCAAGGTTTTTCGGTTTGAACTTAAACCGAGTGCAACCGTTGATACATACATACACATACACACCCCTATACATAGATAGACAGATATCTATACGTATCAGTACCAGTTATCTTTTAATCTATTTTCTGACTATTTTAAACTATTTTCTAAACTATTTTTTAAAAGGTATTTCAAGGTTTTTCGTTTTGAACTTAAACCGAGTGTAACCGTTGATACATACATACATATTTGCGTACACACACGTACATACATCTACGTGTGTGTCCTTTCGCATATATACGTGCCAGTACCAGTTATCCTTTAGACTACCTTCCGACAATTTAAAACTATTTTTTCACCAAAACCAACAGTACCTCGGTTTTAGTTCATGAGACATGATCGGTCAATCCTGAAGATTATTCTCGACTACAAACCTTACAAACAATCGGTCCAACAAACACTCCTGATCCCCACCGTTACATGTTATGCTATTTTCACCTATAAGGTCCGTCTTCCTTACTACATATATCGTTATTACTCAGTAGTCTACTAAAAGTCGAAAAGTACATTAAAATGTAAAAATGCCTTTGAGTGAAATTTTTATTTTTTTCTTAACTAGTTATTATTAATTATTGTAGAAAGGTAATCGTAATGTCTCTCCGAGCTTGTACGAAACCTTTTCCGTCGAGGAGAAGACGCTCTCTATAAACATCTAAAACGTGGAAAGGAAAGAGCCTGTGAAAACCCATCGGTACCTGTCCTCGACGAATATCTCCCTTGTTCATTCATTAAAAAGAAAGAAGTGCATACGTAAATTTAAAGTCCCGACTTTTGACTTTACTTATTATTTTCTCCGTACTCCAAAATAACAAAAACCGGAAACTGTTCCGAAGAGTACCTCAGACATGTATAGAAAATTTATTATACCGTACCGACTATAAGATTAGACAAGTTCCAAAAAAATTAGTGCTAAACTTACTCTAAACATAAGTCGTCCAAAGAATGACACACAAAACCCCTTGTTATTTTCTTTTGAATAATTTACGTTTTTCATTCTTTACAAACTATGTAATTTTAATTGGTACTTTTAAATCTTAAGTTCTCTGATTACAATTGTCGTTGTTCATTACATAAATGGACTCTAAAATGGACTTAAACGCTAGATATATTTGTTGTCACATAACGGTGTACAACACTTTAACTCCTTACGTAATAATCAGAAATGATCACCTCAAGACAAGATGCTTATTCCTCTTTTTCGTTACCATAAAAGAGATAGAACGAACATAGTGTGGATCTAATGAACTAGAAAAGATCTATCCCATGAAACTCTACGACAGATCTATCACACCTCTTCATTTAACGACACGTCTAACCTTTGGTAGGTAAAAACCTTACCTACCTCTCCATCACCCCGAAAAGAAAAGAGAAAAAATTTCGTACTTCGCGAACAGTCTAATTCACAACAGATTATAAGTTCTTCAATTGAGTTGGTTCACTTTCAACAGAACGGGACTTAAAGAGTCTGTCATCTTTGGTCAAGTTATCTCTAGTTGAAACGTTTGTTAATCTAAATAATAAACTCGAATTGTCTGACTGAAGTTTTGTGGTCAGAAGTAAGGGCATTGATTGTAAAAAATTTCCTGTTCGATCTCCTGGAAGTAGTGACTATTACAGTTTAACAAGAAAAGTAAGTTTTTACAAACATCACATACAAGTGATTTAAACCGAACAGACATATGTCCAAACTACAAAATACCTATTCTGTATATAAGAACATTTCGACTTTTTAGTACCCTTTCGTAGATCATAGAAATTTATATTTGAATCGAAATCAATAGTACTGAAAAACAACACGTCAGTCAGTGATCCAATAGATACGTTAAAGAATTTTGAACACTTCTTTTTGGGAGAAAAATATCATTATTCCTATATTACTATTACTTTCAATATCTATCCAATTATCAAGTTCTATAGGAATAGACTCACAATTGATACCCTATAGTCGTGAAATAAACCGAGAATTTTGTATTCTTTATCAGTAATCGATTACATTATTAAAGTAGTAGTAGGGACGACATTTATACATAACCCAACCACTACTAACTATAGTAAAGATATATCAGTTCCTCATCGTAACTTAAATACACCCTTTTTTCAAGTCCCAAATCTTTGTAACTTGGTTTAATCCCCATCTTTAAATGAGAGAGACGACTTCCTATATTAATAAATCGGTTCCTGACAAACTGGATTACTTCATTATTTTAAACTTTCCTTCACTTAACTATATAACTTCCTTAAGTGGGATTAAATACGAAGTATATAGTTTGTAAATAAGATAATTTCACCATACTGTTGAACAATTAATGTAAAGTAAAATATTACGATTTTACTTACATAATTAATATTGGAAATTCATATCGTTATCTAAAAACGATAAATCAACTAGAAACTTAAAATATTATCTGGGTCGTGTTATCCTAGAAGAATCTATGAGTTTTTATAATTTAAACTGTTAAGATCTAGGAATTCGTTTTAAATTAAATCTTAGTTAAACGATAACTATTTAAGACTATTATACTACTTTTCCTTCTACTACACGAAAACTAGTAGATATTTTTTATTGAACTAGTAACGGATGAATGACCTAACACAAGTATTTTTATTGTTTATTTAGATTCTCAAAATATATCGTTTATATAAAACTTGACACTCCTTAGGAAATCCACCATCAAAATACGTGACATTTTGTCTTTTCAAAACTCCCCCTCCAACAACGTCGTATCAAGACAACTTTTTCAAAACTTGATTTTTTACAGTCATCTTCCCTATAGAGACCACCAGGTCGTCAATTCTGAGGTACGAAGGTGACGTCTCAAACTAGGGCCCAACTTCTTCATTCTAGGGTGTACGACGCACCACGCCGGTATTTTTTTTTTTTTTTTCCGTCCGTGGAAGTCAGGGACAACCAGTGATCGATACACTGGTCCATGAACTTTGGAATAATGAATTTTTTAAAATTTAATAAAAACATTTATTAAAATTACTTGTAAATTTTATAAATGTTTCATACTCAACGTTATTAATACTTCAATGATAACGACTGATGGGTCTGGTAGAAACNAAACGATAAATCAACTAGAAACTTAAAATATTATCTGGGTCGTGTTATCCTAGAAGAATCTATGAGTTTTTATAATTTAAACTGTTAAGATCTATGAATTCGTTTTAAATTAAATCTTAGTTAAACGATAACTATTTAAGACTATTATACTACTTTTCCTTCTACTACACGAAAACTAGCAGATATTTTTTATTGAACTAGTAACGGATGAATGACCTAACACAAGTATTTTTATTGTTTATTTAGATTCTCAAAATATATCGTTTATATAAAACTTGACACTCCTTAGGAAATCCACCATCAAAATACGTGACATTTTGTCTTTTCAAAACTCCCCCTCCAACAACGTCGTATCAAGACAACTTTTTCAAAACTTGATTTTTTACAGTCATCTTCCCTATAGAGACCACCAGGTCGTCAATTCTGAGGTACGAAGGTGACGTCTCAAACTAGGGCCCAACTTCTTCATTCTAGGGTGTACGACGCACCACGCCGGTATTTTTTTTTTTTTTTTCCGTCCGTGGAAGTCAGGGACAACCAGTGATCGATACACTGGTCCATGAACTTTGGAATAATGAATTTTTTAAAATTTAATAAAAACATTTATTAAAATTACTTGTAAATTTTATAAATGTTTCATACTCAACGTTATTAATACTTCAATGATAACGACTGATGGGTCTGGTAGAAACAAAACGGTATTGACAATATAGGTAGAGTAAAACAAAAGGAAATCAGAAATTTTGTTTGGTATTCGTAGTACATTAAAGTGGAGATTTATCAATGTTAAGTACATTTTTTCTATGAAAGAGTGTATTAGTATTGACGAAGAGAATGTGGATTATTATAATTATTATTAAGATATTATAGGAAATTATGAGTCGGGTACAAGTAGAAATAAATTTCTCTATAAAAATATATTAACTAAAAGAAGGTCAATTCTAGTTCTTTTTAGTAAAAAAAGTAAACTACACAGACAATTTAGGTGCGATTACAGTTTATCAAAGGGTCATAAGGAACCAAAAGTACACTAACTGAACAACTTCTTTATCCCAACCACCAAGACATCTTACAATTGTGTAAAACCCTGACATACCGATAAGAACCACTGCAGTAAATTGTCGAAGAGATCAGACACACAAAAGACTACCGAACTTCAGATTAATCTACACTATTAAGTACAATATAGTACGGATCTCAGTGTATAAAAGACTAACCGAGTTAAAATCATCATAATTGGGAGGAAAAGTCCATCAATATTGGGAAACATTCTTGACTACAAAATAACGAAAATAACAAAAATTTCTTCAGAAGGCTTTTGTTTTTCTACTAATGAACATTTATTTCAAACAAGACTGTCAATGGAATGCACTAAAGTAAGCCGTGAAAAATATTTAGATTCCAAGTAATACTCGAAAAACACCAGAATTAAAAGGATATACAATTTTGTAAAACGATTAATAGTAATGAGTAGTCAATAAAGATTAATACGATTCCTGATTTTGTTAATTTTTTTTGGTTCTTATAATCTTGACGAAGGTCGTAGTCCCACTTGATCCTTTGGTTTAGAACCTAGTGAGACCAAAGAATGATACAACGGTTTCATAACGTAACACAAAATTCTTCTATATTTGAACAAAAGAGTTAACCTAATTTTCGACCATAAACCCCTCCCGTTTTTATAGAATTCATAATGTCAACCAAAACTGAAAGGTTATCTGGTGTCATGTAGACCCCGAAGGGGACATCGAATCGACCATTTCTCCGGTGGACGTAACGTCCTATGGACCCAAACTAGGGACCAACCCTTGTAGGGGACCTCATCCCTTTTCGATGGGTGAGGTCCTAAGACCGGACCTCTTAAGGGACCTGATAACAGGTACCCTAACGTTTCTCGACCTGTACTGACTCACTGAAAGTGAAAGTGTCATATAGACACATCAAATAAAAATCCTAATTTTAAGGTACCCCAGTGTTAATTCTTTTTTACCATACTTTACGAGAAATGCGAGAAGTTTTTAATAACTCTGTATAACCATATTTTCTTTAGACACTTATGGTCGAAACACAGAATAAAAATCGAAAATGACTTATATCAATCAATTCAGTCTTAAAAGATAAAAGACAGGTATTACCACCCCACTTTTTTTTAACTATCCTCTTCTGTAAAATATTCATGACCTGGTAGACACCGATTTAAACTTCTCTATCCCTCGTCATAAGTATTAAAAATAGTTTGAGTTCTGAAGTAATCACGTGTCATATAAAGAGACCTGTTTTTCCTTTAACTAAAGAGTCGTAGTACAGTAAGTCGTCCTTGTCAAATTAAGATGTTTTAAGTATGCTACAAAATACTGTTTTTGGACCTAATAGAGTAAAACCATTTTTCCGGACACTGTCACAAGTACGTGACAACGACTGACACGTGACGTCGAACGAACCACGTCAAAGATTCACTTATCGATGACTTCGTCCGGATATCTGTTCCTGCTAGTCTTCCCTTGTAAGTGCATCTTCACTTTCTTAAGTTAACTAACTCGTAAGATTTACAGCAAGTATTAGATTTCTACTATTATAAAACCTTAAGCTCTCCTCTCTTTCACTGGAACGTTTTAAGGTGGAAGGACGACGACGACGCCGATTCAGCGAAGTCAGCACAGGCTGGGAGTCGTTGGGGTACCTGACGTCGGGTGATCCGAGGAGACAGGTACCCTAAAAGGCCCGTTTTCTCATGACCTCACCCAACAGTTGGAAGGACGACGACGACGACGATTCAGTGAAGCCAGCACAGGTTGGGAGTCGTTAGGGTACCTGACGTCGGGTGGTCGGAGGAGGTAGGTACCCTAAAAGGTCCGTTTTCTCATGACCTCACAGTTGGAAGGATCTGATAACGTAAACTGTTACAATCAAGTTTTTCCTCCCGGTCTCGTTTGTTTTCTATTTTGTATGATGAATTTACGTCCCCTTTTTTCCTGGTCTTAATTATTATTTTAAAGTAGATAATCTTCAAATAAACTTTAAATCTTAATTATAAATATTCTACTTATAGTACAAATGTCTAAGTACCCCTTGTCAATTAACATAGGTTTAATATCCGTTCATGAAAGTTTTGGACCTTTTACCCCTTCTTGACTAAAATACGAATTTAATAATAATTTTGAAGATCATTACAAATACGGTAAGGAAATATAAAAAAATCTAATTTCACTGAAGTCTATTTATTTCCTTTTTTGACCCAAGATAACAAGGTCTACCGTTTACCAGTATGGATAAAAAGTACCATATGTACTCTCAAATCTATAGAGTCACCCAAGTCTATGACTTTCGAATTTAGACCATTAACTAAATCACAAAGACTCAAACCATCATTCCTTTTGTCACCATTATCTCCACGTCTTTGACGTCACCAGCAACCAGTACTTTGTGGGTTTCTCATCTTTTGAGAACCGAAACCATAAGAATTAAAGAAAACTTCTCTGATACTAAGGTATAGTCACTTTTTAGTTTTATTTTCGTCCGTGTGGTTTGAGATCCCAGTCTAATACTCAGACCAGTCTAGAGACTTGGATTTCATGGAACAAGTGGAAGACGATTAATCCCGTTATCATCTTAAACGGACATATTTCACTTTTAACTATGAAGACGTCGTTGAATGTTGAAGTGGATTCCCGACAAACTTCCGAAAGGAAACCTATTAAGAATCTCAGACTTATATCTAGACTTCTGTCTAAACGACCAAATATTCAGTAAAGAACGGAAAAGTAGGCACGTCGGTCACAGTGCCTTTCCATTTTTAAGTCTAGTTTTTCTCTATACTAATTCAAAACGTTAGACTTTGGTTCAGGAAATAACTCTACTAAAGGATAAATGAATGAGGGTACCAAAATATAAACACAAACACCATAACTAGGGGAAACCCGTAAATTCAATAACTTCCAGTTTACATTTACGAGAAAACAGAAGATTTCGGTAAAGAGTAAATTTTAAATTGTGTAGTAGACGAGACCGGGGGATGGGTAGGAAATCTTAGATCTTTTGGAGTGAGGTTTTTTGTGTACTCAACAAGATTAGTTTAATACTTTATAACAAACTGAAGAATTGATAGAAACTTATAAGTTGAGGTGACTATACACTACAATAATGGGAAGGAGACCAAAAGATTAGAATAACTCTTTATTTTGACTTTATTCATTAAAAAACTTTCATATATAGGATGGTATGCGACATCTCTCTGTTTTGTTGGATATTTAGAAAGATTGAAACCTACCGGGTCCAAGGAAAATTAGTAACACCAAGTGACAAAATCACCTATAGTTTCCGACTCGATCTAGTCCCGGGTTTACGAAACGTTACTTTCCTTTCAACCATCCTTTAGACCAAGGAGATCCTGTCTCGTTATTCCTTATTACTGGATTAACACCTTTCTGGATTTAAATGAACGACTTTCATCACCGAAAACTTCAACTTTATATACTTTGAAGGAAAGTACAAAAGACTTTTCACTGTCCAAAAGTCTGGTTATTTCTGATATGGTCATTATTCTCATAACCACACGGGAAGTAAAACCGGAACCGTAATCGGACTCCCGCATACGAGTAGAGTCGAGATATCTTTGAGGTCAAATCAGATCAATTTACAGAACGAACGAATTACGTTGTACATCTATAAGACATCCATTAAAAGTACACGACCGTGATAATGGTAGTAAAGACACAATGTGTACATGTGTAATAGAGTCTACACCTCTTTTTACAAAGACGGAAAAGATTTTTCACTTCCCTCACTTGTTGGACAACTTGAACTTACGACAAACATTCCGATGTCTTACGGTCGTACACGGTAGTCGTCTATGCTCCGTAATACTGATTTTCTTCCTTCCCCTTCCTTGATATCTCGCTTTTCTAATTTGTTCCCCTCATCCTACCCCATCCTACGGGTAGTCTTGAACCAAACTTTCTTTATTCCATTAAAACACCACACGCATTCCCGGTACCCTTGATAAAATCAACAATATGAATTTAATTAAACTTGAATTCGAATACAAACGAATCTTTTTATATCTTATTTTTAATACTAAAAAGATTAATAATGATCGTACTATGTCATTAAATTACGAACATAAATAACTGTAACGAAAATATTCTATAACCAACATTTTACAAGAAACTTGATTAGAATGATAATTAGTCTTGATTTCTTAACAAATCTATATATAATTCATATATTTCAAGGAAGGACTCTATCAAAACCACTTGAACTTTGTATTTACTCTTTTACATTCACTTAAATAAATAATTTTTTATTAGTTCTCACATATTGTCTGTTACCGGACGTAAAGACAATTCCAAATCTCACTCCAGTGTCCAGTTCCATGATTATTCTCACAAACCCTACAGACGACGGTACTTTGTTTTACCTTTGAACTAACTATCGACCTCCCAACTTCCCTCTCTCACACCACCTCTTTCGTTTCCAGTCCCTCGGTAAAGGGAAGAGACGTACATATTGTTAGTCGAGAGAGGTTTTGTTTTAAATCTACTATAATCAGTCATACCGTATACAACACGTGTAAAGGTACTCATAACGCGTCGCAGTAACATATACTTCACCATTATTTACAAAATCGATAAACTTTCGACTTTACTTTAGCCGATGTTTTCTAACACCACAAAAACTACGGTTTAAATTTCATTAGTGTCTTACAAAACAAATGAGTAATTTATACATATCCAAGCCAAGAATCGTTATACAATTTAAAATAAAATTTTTGTCTAACCCGTTTCAACACATTCTTTATTAGGGAGTAAACAAAAAATATTTTAATTTTTGTTTAAGAGAAATTATATCCAGACCAAACGTACTTCAGATCATCAAGTCAACACCTCAACCAATACGATGACACAAGAGTCCACTCACTGTTCTTATTTACGACTTAATTCATTTAAGAGTTTACTTAAATAAAACGTTTTTTCAATTTTAACAACTATTCTTCAAAAAAGATATTATCTCAAAACTCAAACGTCAAAATTTTATTAAAGAAACATAACGTTTTCCTAATGAAGAACACAAACAACGATTCTCTATTAAAACTCCATGCACGACTCTCCTTAACATATCCACTCACTCTTTGTCCAAAAAGTTCGGTGTAAATTTTTACGAGTCTAGTTTACTAAAACTCTACCGATTTAAAGAAACGAAACACATAATTCCAATATCTTTGTCTAAATAAAGATATGGAACATCTCACGGTGAGACTGAGGGGACCCTTATTACCCAAATGAAGGGAAAACACGTCTCCAATATTTTACTCACTATTTATTAAAACTTAAGAACAGTAACGATTAATAAAAACTGTATGTGTCATCTAAACCCTTTTGTAGTTGTTTTTATACCGTCGGTAGTATTATTCCACATCACTCATTTAAGGATTTTCGTTGCAACGAAAGTCACAAGTCTTTGGAATGTGGAGTACACCATTTGAGATTACTAACTTTTTTTTTTTTGAATGTATTTTTAGTACATAGGACACTAAAAAAAAAAAAAGGGACGAGACCAATCGTCAATTTATCTACTTACAAAAAATAACTCTCAAAAGAAACATCAGAAAATTTTTACTATAGAACGACCATCATTTAAGGGGATGAATTTTGAAATTTTATCGGAAATAATTATCCTTCTCATAACCAGATCTCCAGTTCCCAAGACTGGGTAAAGTTTTGGAAACTGGAAGTAAATGTTGAGGAGACCAAATGAACGGACTGCTTATTCCTATTACGTTTTAATTACAAAGAAACGTAGCTAAATAAGTAAAATCACGGATATAACGGTTTAAATAAATCTGACACGACTACCTGTAAAGTACTTATGTTTAATTTCTTAGTATCTTCCACACTCTTTAGTTATGATACGTAACAGTTATTTTACGTTATTCTTGTTAATGAAGATCTCTAACGTAGATTACCTAAAAATATTACTTGAACATTTCTCATCAATACAAACATCACCCGAATAATAAGAATCTAAATCACTCTTAGTAAAAAATTAAATTAATAGAGGAAATTTTTTGAGGTAAAGAAATTTTCGACTGACCTATTTTAAAGGGTAACTCATTAGACTAAACTTTATTAACCAACAAATAAAGAATTTACCTTTATTGGTATACGGTAAGAACGTAACTGTACTTTAATATGAATGAAATTCTTCGTAAACGAAGGTCAAAATATATATAGAAGGGTCCTCATACTTAAACAACAAACATCACATTATAATAACAAAGTATCCATCTCAAACTATTACTTCAAAATGAAAGATCAAATCTTTTACACTTATATAAGAAGTATGTACTTTAATAAAGTTTATATATCACATAGTGTGTCAACTTACAATCTTCGACCTTTCCATTTCTTACTGTACAAGATTATGTGGATAAACAGTAGATACAGTACCACGACAAATTATGACAAGACTAGTTTACCCTATACGTCTAGTGAATCTCATTCAACGTTTTCAGTTAGAGTTTCAAAACAAACTTATTTTGTGTAATAACCAAATAAACTTCAAGAATTGTAAAAGAAAAAATGTTGAAGAAATTTTCAAGGTAACGTAGAGATATTCTACCTCGTGTCACACTTTTTACTACACTTTTTACTTCGGTCTTAATCGAGGTCTACATATGTCTAACAAGACCCCACTATTAATGTAAAAAGTGAAACTTAAAAGGATTAAGTTTCTCCAGTCTAACCGTTAGCGTTTTCACTAAATAAAACAATTCTTCACTTGACAGAAAAAGATGTACTTTCGAAATCTCTATACTTTAACTTAAACTTCAGCTGTAAAACGTCTATAACCCACCCCTACCGAACTCAAACTAACTATTAAAAAAAATCAGACTCTACCCCACCCTTCACTTTTCGATCGGAGAATGATTTTAAAATTAGTTAAAAAATCCTTCTCTACCTCTCCTAACTCACGGTTTCTAGCTTTCTAGTCCAGTTTTTGAGGAAAAATTAGTGTATTTATTACCCTATACGAATACTTGAATCGTAGACGTTTAAACTAAATTTTGAAATGTTTAATCAACTACAATTAAAGTACTGTCAGTCGGTAGAAGACTAATAAAAAGAACTTTGGTAAGTTTTGAATAAAAGAAAGACATCAGAAGAATTGTTCCACAAATTTAGACGGTATAAAATAATGTTTTCTCTTAAATCTCGGATTTAAATTCTTTACTCCTTTACTGGTGTAAACCAAACGACAGAAAGTCTGGTTTGTCTAGTAACATATAAAATAATTTCGAAGTTGATCCTAAAAAAAAGTTATAGGTGAGTAAGTAATTCTCCAACTAATCCAAGGTAAAATATAAAATAGGGTAAATTCAAAATCGTAAAATTCCATTTTACAACAATAATAAATCTATTACCTTTAGAAAGAATTTAATAAGTTGTATAATAAAAAGGTAATTCAACACACATAAACACTCACACACAGATATATATACATATATATATCTGTGTGTGTGTGTTTGTGAATACCAAATAATTTAATCTAAATAAGGACACAAGTTAGAGTATATTTTAGTAAGTCCTTGATAAATTCGAGGTTTCGAATTAAATTTAGAAGAAATTTTATTCACACATATGTGAGAAGTCCTTCGACATATGAGAGACTACGGGTCTTTTTTTAGCTTGTTCAAGAATTAACATAAAGTCTAAGTCAAAAAGTCTTCGTACATTGAATAAAAACGGATTATAAATAACAAATACATATATTTGGTATATTTTTAGAGATACTTAAATTTCTTTTATAATTTATTAACAAATTTCATTATAAAAGGTCGGAACACATTTCACAAACATAGGGCAAGTAAACTGTAATTATAGTAAAAACTTTCTTAACTGTAACGTAAGTTCCGGTGAAATATTTTCGCAACACAACGAGTAGGATTAAGTCAGACTGTATGTAAGGTTATTGTGATGGAGGGAAGAACCCAAATTTCGATTTAAATACTGAGACGTAACACTTCACGTAGTAAATTTTTACCAAAGTTGGGTTTTGTAGATTATTTATTTATTACACATACCGATGAGTCATCATCTGAAAGATCTGATCTTTAGTAAGGTAGCCTATGAGTTGTCAGGTGATAGCCTCTCCCGACAGTCTATTTAGAATACCATCGACGTAAGTACAGGACATTTAGTGTTTAATAACAGACTCGGAAGACGGTCCAGTAGATAAGAAAAGGGTAAATAGTCTTTACGTATCTCATATATCTTTTTGATCTTCATGGTCCATCAGACCGGACTGTAGGATAGACTCATTAATTAATCATCATTTTCAATTAAATTTTATATCGTAATCGGACTAAAAGGAAATTATGTAAAAAAAGTAATCTTACACATCTAACAACCATAAAACCCTTTGTAAAGAATACATACCTCCATAGTCATTTTCCAAACCAGTAAAAACTAAACAAAGAAGGATATAGACTTACTAACTAAAAATTTAATATTGTAAGTATTATTCTTGGTCAGTAGTGGTGAGTATACTAAGAAATGACAGACAAAATACAAACTTTAAAAAGGACTAAGAAGTATCATTGTGTAAAGAGAAAAAGTAGTGAGAGGATATTAAAGAAAAGACACTAAGATCAAAAGAAGAGGGAAAACTCAAATAAGGGAGATTTATATACTATAATTACAACACCAAGAACTAAAAAAATTAAAGTACTTGAAAAGGAAAAATACCACTACTTCCAAAACTCATTTCATCTACTAATTTGTCTGTTGGTTCGGCTCCCGTCCCGTCCCCCGTCGTCGTTTGATCGAGGTGGGGCACCGTGTTTCTGCGGAAGGTGAGAGTCTGGAGTGAATGAGAAACGTGGAGTAAAGAATGGTGAAAGAAGAACATAGACAAGGGTTCGATACACTCGATAAAGTCCAGTCAGGTCAAGTCGGTGAGTCAGCACAGGCTGGGGTACTTAGCGTCGTGCGGTCCGGAGGGACAGGTAGTGGTTGAGGGCCTTAAGTGAGTCTGAGTGCAGGTAGCTCAACCACTACGGTAGGTCGGTAGAGTAGGAGACAACAGGAGAAGAGGAGGACGGGGGTTAGGGAGGGTCGAAGTCTCAGAAAAGGTTACTCAGTTGAGAAACGTACTCCACGGGTTTCATGACCTCAAGGTCGAAGTCGTAGTAAGGAAGGTTTCTTTAGGGTCCCGACTAGAGGAAGTCTTACCTGACCAACCTAGGGGAACGTCAGGTTCCCTGAGAATTCTCAGAAGAGGTTGTGGTGTTAAGTTTTCGTAGTTAAGGTGATAAATTTCTATGGGGTTACCCGGTAGTATTAAGACACAGAACCGTCACCAAAAAAGGAAAGGGATTTTAAAGGGAGGAAGTTTAAATCACTGAGATTAACATCCAAAGAAGAATAGTGAGACTCGAGTAGAAGTAATAGGAGGAGAGTCTAGTAGTATAGATCTCAACTTTGGAAGAATGCGGTAGAATCGTGAGTAGTACGATACCCAAGAGTCACGCGCACACGATTAACCGACGAAAGAATAACACAGAGGGAGAGACGTGAGACCAAAGGACACTCGGATCACATGGTCCATTTGACAAAGGATAAAGATCAAATGATCCATTTGACACTTCACGTGGATCATAGGTCGACAGGACAGTGTACTATCGACGAGTCACTTATAAATACCTTACTTATTTACTAATCGGGGGTCGATTTGACGTCACAGAAGACCTTTCGAAAGAAACTGAGTAGAGAAGGGGTGTTGAGATTTGAATTCCACATGTAGGTCTCGTCAGTGACTGGGTGGAATATCATTAAAGTAAGAAATTCCACGGATCCTAAAAATAAAGAGAGGATAATCCGAAAATTCAAAGAATTTCGTCGTGACGCAAAAACAGAAGACATAAAGGTTGAAAGTCGTATTAATGAAAGTTGATTTATAAATATATTAACACATTAATTATTTACCTACCACTGTCACTAGTATTCGAAGGATCCACCGAGTTCACCATTTCTTAGACGGACGGGAACGTCCTCAGCACCCGAACTGCAACCCAACCCTTCTAGGAGACCTCCTCCTTTACCGTGGCGGGTGAAGTCACAGGGAACTTCTTCGGGTACCCGGACCCTCGGACCGTCCGATGTCAGGTACAGGTATCCCAACGTTTCTTAACCCACGTTGACTCGTGTGAGTGGGTGTTGTAACTAGGATTTAGTGACATAAACCCCTAAACTGGAAAAACAGAAAAAGTAATGCTATATGAGAGTATGAAAACATATAATACCACAGTACAAGTAAATATCTCAGGGTTAAAAAAAGTAAAAGAAAATGGAATTAGTCTAAATGAAGAAAATTTTTCTAGTCGAAGTGACTTAGTATTAATTATGTGTCATATATATTATAAAATGTCATAAAATTCACATGTTAAATTACGTAAAACCATATATGTGTTGGTACAAGTCAAGTCAAGTCAACGAGTCGCCACAGGTTGAGAAACGCTGGGACACGTGACGTCGTGCGGTCCGGAGGGACAGGTAGTGATTGAGGACCTCAAATGGGTTTGTACATTGTTGACAAAGTAAAGCCACTAATTAGGGATGCGAAAAGTGGAGCTCAACGATGACTAAACTAAACACAATGACACGTACTAAAAAGAATAACATCTTCAATTATATATACCTCTAAATGAAGAAAATTAATACCACGAATCGAAGAGTTCTCACACGACATAAATCCCATGTTAAGTTGGAGAATTTGATTTTGAGTTATAGATTATAATTCTTTCATAATTACCAAAAAACTTTTCGAAATTACCATACCAAAAATTTTTCTTTATTAACTCAGTCATTTTGTCTCCTAATAGAAAAAACTATTCGTGTTTTATCCTCAAAACTCAAATTCAACGAGCAACCTTGACATTCACAGAATTGAAGGAACGACGACTAAGACGGTAATTCAGTGAAGTCAGCACAGGCTGAGACACGCTGGGGTATCTGCCGTCGAGTGGTCCGAGGGGGCAGGGACCCTAAGAGGTCCGTTCTTGTGACCTCACCCAACGGTAAAGGAAAAGGTCACGTACTTTTACTTTTCACTTGCACTTCAGCGAGTCAACACAGACTGAGAATCGCTGGGGTACCTGACGTCGACGTCCGAGGAGACAGGTACCCTAAACGGTCCGTTCTCGTGACCTCACCCCACGGTTCGCACGTAAAAAAAAAATTGGACATTCCTTTAGAGTACCATATCTCGAAAATACGTCGTCATAGTACTCCGCTACGTGACAGTCAGTCCGAGTGAAGTTTACGAGAGAGGATACGTCTCGAAACACAGTCAAATAGACGGGCCTTAGGACCTATACGGACGAACACCATAAAACAAAAAATGAATCGTCTGTACATGGCTTACGAAGATTCTGTCCAGGGTGGAGAATGAGATCATTCTCTCTGTTTATTAACATTATGTTGTACCTTCAAAATAGTCCTCAAATTCTCTTTGTCTTTGTTTAGTATCCCCGTTCCTCACCTTATCCTTACCTTGTATTTGTCTAGATAAACAATCAGGGATAAATTAGATTGAGATGAAAATAAAGAGAAGTACTCATTTAGTGAAGTCCAAGGAAACGGAAGGCCAGGTTTTTGAAAAAGGACCAAGGTAGATACAAAAAAATATTAAAGTAGTCCCAGTTATCTATCATTTGAAGAATTTCGTAAAGGACATGAGAAATGACATGGATATATTAAAAGGAACAAACCTAAACACTAACGATCCACTAACAAACTAGTCAAGAGTAATAGGTTTTAAATGTCATATCGTTTGGGATCACACATGAGAATCTACTACTACCTACAAGACTCTCTTTTCGTCTCACCATTTTTATTCGAACCTTTTACAACCAAATTCAAATTAATCCTAGAATCACCTCCTCGGGGAGTTCCGGAAATCAGTTATGTACATACATACACACAAACACATACGTATTTTATACATACATTATTTCACACAACTTAAACATACCCTTATTATAATCGTATAAACTAGTGTCTTAGGAAAAAACCGGTATCACCTGCACCTATTAAAAACATTTTATATTAAATCCTACTTACAATCGTAACTTTGTCTCTTATTATGTTCTTTACGGAGTAAAAAGTATAAGAAGACTAAAACAGACGAAGAGGTTAGTGTCACTAATATCTTTTAGTCATCTAAACGTTTTCATGTCGACACCAAAACAAAAAAAAAAAAAAGTACTTTGTGACTCATAAAAATGAAGTAAGTCTTCTTAATAGAGTTAATGAACAAGAGATAGGAAACATCCATTAAACCCGAATTAAATATACAACAAAGACTTCTCTAGTTACAAGTCTCGAGTAACATGATTCAAATGTAAAAAATTCTTGTTGAGTTCAGATTGGTCTTGATACACACACATAAACAACACACAAATAAAAATGTACGTGTACGTACATGAAAATATTATAAATACATTTCGATTAGGATTCCAATTCCTATTTAAGTTTATAAAACTGTAGTTAACTAATACATCGATAAAGGATGTAACCAACTCATTGAATGTAATGTAACTGTAAAATATAAGTCAGTGATAACACTATTAAATACGAGACATTAGTACAAATTCACAAATCGTACTTAAGGTCTTAGGTCCCTGTCTTATATAAAATATAATTACCCTATAATGCATGTAATAATAACTCGGTAAACATCTTGACTTGAAACGATACGTGATTTACTTCACGTTCTCCAGGTTTATTTTACTTTAATTATATATACACTTACCACATATATCACAGACTACTTTCTTTTAAAGTCATAAACAATTTACTTATTCATTTTAAAATCGTTATTTGAAAATTGTTAAAAATCATCTTACTTTAAAATCGGTATCAAACTTCAATGTGTCGACTCAATATGTCACCGACAATAAGAAGTACCAGTAGGTAAATAGGTAAGTTCATTAGTCCTAAACTCTATCGAACGTTAATTCTGTATGTATATTATTTCTATACTTCAACAATAATTTCCCCGATTTCTCAATCCCAATTTCTTTATCCGAATTTCTTAATTCTCAAATTTTTACTGAGATTACGGAATCAGGTCCCCAAAAAGTAACTGTAGACACCACAAAAATACAAAAAAAAAAAAATTCACATTAAACAGATATTCTGTTAAGGGTTTCTGTCAGTTGTTCTTTTTAGATACAACTATTAGGAATTAGGATTTTCACTCACCTCTTACCTTACGACCATCGAGTTTAAGTGGGTCCATATAAATCCTTGTAAGTAATTTAATTATCTACCCTCTGTTTAAAAGAGAAAAAGACTATGCCAGACTTCTTGATGTAGAAACTGTACATGTCTTTAAAACCGTAATCTTGTTTATTTTTAGAAAGAGACACATACAATGTATTATTGTTATGAGTAAATTATGCACCTAAAACAAAAACGAAAATATTAGTTTTATTTTTATTAAGGTTTAGGATAATTGAGAATAAAAAGAAACTAAGAAACGAGTCTACGGAGGTTGTAATACAATATTCAACACTTATATAGTTAAATCTCTTAAGGTAGACACAAATACCTCCGTTCACGATATCTTCTCAATTTCAAATACCTGTGCTCGACAAAAGTATGAACATGACATAATATTTAGAACCAAAAAATAATCTAACTTTTGAGGAACTTCAGTCCTTTGGTAAAGAATAACAGGTAAAACACATAAAACAAATAATTACAGTCTTAATATTATTTTAGTAAATTACTATAAAAACTTATTTAGTCATATAAATGGAACTCATTTCAAAGGAAATTTTTAGTACTCAAAAACTAAGTAATCTTTTATAAAATCAATTCCTCGTCTACGGTAGGATAAATTATGAAAAGAAAGAAGATAATTTAAAATGAAATTAGACGTCTCGTAAAATCGAGAATACATACCCGAAGTTTAGGATTAGGGCTTGAGAATGGAAGTCAAGTCAAGTCAAGTCAGCGAGTCAGCACAGACTGAGAAACCCTGGGGTACTTAGCGTCGTGCGGTCCGGAGGGACAGGTAGTGGTAGAGGGCCTTAAGTGAGTTTGAGTACAGGTAGCTCAGCCACTACGGTAGGTCGGTAGAGTAGGAGACAGCAGGGGAAAAGGAGGACGGGGGTTTAGGGAGGGTCCTAGTCTCAGAAAAGGTTACTCAGTCGAGAAGCGTACTCCACCGGTTTCATGACCTTAAAGTCGAAATCGTAGTAAGGAATGTTTCTTGTGGGTCCCGATTAGAAATCTTACCTGACCAACCTAGAGGAACGTCAGGTTCCCTGAGAGTTCTCAGAAGAGGTTGTGGCGTCAAGTTTTCGTAGTCAAGAAGCCGGGAGTCGGAAGAAGTGACAGGTTGAGAACGTAGAGAGCGGAATACGAATGAATTTATAAAATTTCATTCTTTTACTACGTATAATTTAGGGAAACGGACTAGTCGAACCCAAAGTTTCTCTAACTAATTTTCTCAGTACTTTCCTGGACAATTTTATCAGAGTTGACCACTGGAAAATACTTCTTTAGTGAAACACGTACATCCAAAAGGAGAAAGACATCTTAATAAAGATAGTGAAAATTAAGTGATCGAAGTTTATTGGGTCGCAAGTAAAGTCTCTGGTGGCGAAGACGCTTGTTTCTCTTATGCTGTTGCCACTTGGAGACCGAGAATTTTTACTACAAATGGGTCTATACTATTGTAGAACAACATGGAGTTCTAAAGAATTTTTCTGTTTAGACATACTCATCTTTCTAACGACTTTTACGAACGTACCGTTGTCTAAACGTTTTACAAAATTTACAAATGTAAATATGAAACCATACAACAGTTATTTAATAAGATAAAAGAAATATCAGTCGGTAGGAAAAAGGTTCAAATTATTCTGAAAATTCTTGGTAACCTAAGAAATTCTGGTCAAATATACTTCATACCAGGACAACGTCCTTCCCCCTGGGGAAGGACCCGGGCTTTGACCCACTTAACAGGTTCCTCTGTGTACACGACTGTTTCGTTCTCTAAAATGACCCTTTCCCGTGGGCCCACCTCTCGTCATCCCCTTCCCTTGGGTCCTCTTGACGAGACGGTACACCGATCGTCAGAATCCAAAATACCATTACCTTAATCAAAGGCCCAATAGAAACCGGTTAGTAAGATTAAGTCTCAGAAAGGACCACCGCAAGCGTACGATCGCTCTCCCTAAGACCCTTCACCTGTCTGAGTGCCATAGAGGAAAACTGGAAAAGGCCTGAGAAGGACAACCACCACCGGATGATCAAGACATAAGGAATGGTCCTAGAGGACAGTATTTTGTCGAGTACGGTTACCAATGATTTCCCGTACTGGTCCCACCCACCAAAGTCAGTCACACGAAGACGATTGTCAGGTTGATTCTAGTCACATTAAATTATAAAGTCGAAAAAGTATTAAATGGGAGGAAAATATAATCTACGAAAATAAGGAGTGGGAATTTCATATAAATATCTTCTAATTACTGACATTTAACTAACAAAGACTGAACAACAGTCACGAACATCGCACAAATAACACTTACACACTCTCAGACATACTGCTACTAATTGTGACCCTAGTTTTTTCATCCGAAGGTCATGTTAGTTAGTGGATGAAAACAGACTCTCGACGACACTTGCGAAATAGGAATATTACGTGTTTCTGACACTCGTATCCACACGACATAATCTTACGAGTCTTAATTAAAACACACGTTATCTTTATCAACTGGAGTACTTTTCTCTGACGACTGGAAACTTCGTATTCTTCAGACACCCTCAACCTCTCCTATTAAATTCTAACTTCGATATAATTGGTCAGTACTTTTTAGGATTGACTGCTAAAAATCAACAAATGAACTGTCAAATGTTGTCAACAGTTCATAAACTTCGGTCGTATTATTGATATGAAATACGATTATACCATTTCTCTTAATATCAAAAGGAACTAAGTCTGAAAATACTGAACAAAATTATTTCACTTTAGTAAACAGAAATTTGTTGTCATTTTGTGATTTTTACATTATTTAGTCTGATTTAATAACGTAAAGTGAATTTTTTTATTTTTAAAATCCAACTACTTAATCACTTATAATTAACCAGAAATAAACTCAGACCAATGTCTGAAAAGGTCGTAATTTCACGAAACATTGGTTTCTCTTCATACTAAATCGAGATCTACGTCCTAAATAAGACTTTATGTCCGTAGGACAACTAAGTGATCGTGTGATCCCAAATCTTTCTTGGTGGAAAATTCCATTTAAAACACCTTGACCGTCATGTGGGGCACCGAACCGTCAGATCAGTCTTCCTACTATGGTACGACCGATATATTGACCTAGAAACTTGCAATAAGAGTCCCCACCATTTACGTTTTGTTTCATTATAGTTGACCGTGAATTAAGACGTTCAAGGGACGACTAACCCCATAAGTCACTTTACCTCGAGAAGGACTGTCCTTCAGTCGGATACTCATACCTCTGTAGACTTTTATTTCACACGAAATTAAACCGTGGGGTGGCAAAATGTTGACCAGAAAATTTAAACCCTAATTCGTCTCTCAATCTTCTTTTCCCCTCACATATCTACCTTCATAGGATTCGGATCATAAAAGGAAACCAAAATTATGTCAATACTAATATCGAGCCAAAGACAAAAAGTCGAAAATGACGAATAACGAATAAAGAAAAAAAAAAAGATAATAAAGTTTAATTAGACAACTTCAATTTCACAATGTTTTTCCGATCTAATTTTCGTAATTCGAAATCTAACGGAAACAAAATCATGGTTTGACTATTGAAAACACTTCCGAGTCGACATAATAGTATGGTATACAAACTAGTATTTATACAAAAATTAGTCTCATTAATCTCAAGAATTTACATCTAAATTAAAAGCGATAGTGAAATTTCATACATATGATAAATTTAAAAAAAGTTAAAATAAAAAATGTATATAAACGTATGAAATTTTCTCAAACTAAACAAACACGAACTAGAAACAACAACGTGCCCGAGAGGAGATCGACAACCCTCATCCCCGACGAGACATCAACCCTTCGTACCCGAAGAGCAACACTACCGAAGAGAGGAACACTTCGAGTCCGAGCTCCCGTTCTCCCGAAGTCGTCAACATCATGCCCCAGAGGCATCAACGCCGGGGATCCGAGAGTCGTGTCCGAGTCATCAACACCGTGTGTCCGAATCGACGAGACGGTGTGCACCCTAGAAGAACCTACTCCCTAGTTTCGACACAGAGGACGTGACCGTCCGCTAAGAAGTGGTGACTCGATGGACCCTTCGGGATTTCACAAGTATGATAAGTGAAGTCAAGTGAGACTCCACCTTATGAAGAAATCATGTCAATCTTATATTATAATAATTCCCCGTTAATAATATATGATCATCAACGGATATATAAAGTAGATAATACGTGAAAAATCTGTCCGTTGACCAAAATCAGTTCGACGGTCAAATATTATACTTGAAGGTCTTCGCACAAAATTGTTTTGTACAAAAGGTCAAAATTGTTTTAGACTTCAAACTTGAAATTAAGTCCGTACTTAATCCGTTCTTAGTCTTGGGACTCCCGATAAAAAAGCTCATCAATGAATGAGTCAACGATCTCCACCTGAAACATCTCCACGGACAACAGACATAGTACCCATTGTTATCCTTTGTCCTTTTCTCCGAAATCTTTCCTTTCTCGACCCGGGTCTTTTACGAAACTACTATCTGAAACTTATTACAAAAAAGGAGATGGTGTATAATTGAGACATTGGTACCCGTTTAATGAAGTGAACGAACTCTTAGTCGAAGAATACTCACTTTACCCATATTATTTCTAATGTAATCTGTCACATATATTTTCATACATCTTGTCAGGTGACTTGTGTCATCCAACGTTTAATTTCCGTAAGCTAAGACTTAGACCCACAACCTTGTCGAGTACTTTAGGAGAGAACAAGTGACAAGAGTCACGGAAGACAAAAGAAAAGTCCTGCGATCTGGAAAGTCTATAAACGAAGGCAGGTGGTAACAAAAGACGTCATAGAGCGAGCAATAAAAGACAAGAAAGACACTAGTATACGGGTCAGATTAGGTAAAAGTAAAGTTTGCTCTCTTAAAATCTCGATACTCTTTGGGGTAGTTAAACGTCCAAAACCGACAACAGTACATCTGTTCAATTGCCCATCGTAAGTATGAAAGACACCCGCGGGTGTCCACTAGAGTGACAAAGGAACACGAACGATATCGTAACCACGGAAAACCTTCAGTCGATTCATATGGACTTATGTTGACCGTACCTACAGAAAGGTCCCTAATCTTGAACTCACTAAAAGGATTTCTACAGAAATCATATAACATCACGAAAAATATATATGACGTAATGAAAGTTGTGTGGAGGACACAATGGTATCAACTCTTTATGAAAATATTGTTAATTGACTCCAGTGACTAATAGTTGAAAAAAAAAGGGACTGGTCAATATAGTAGTAATTATCAACGAGTAACACTAATAACAGTGGAACTCAGGACAGTATTAGCCCCCTCTGTCCGTCCGTATTTTCCTCCATAGTAGACTTTTTCCAGAGGTATCTCTTAGTGTCTAAGACTAGATCGAATAGGACTCGATCTCTTTACCGGAAAAAGGAAAGACAATCAAAAATGGAGAAAGTCAATCCGTGGTTCATTAAATAAAAGGATGTTCGACGACGACGACGACGACGATTTAGTGAAGTCAACACAGACTGAGACACGCTGGGGTATCTGCCGTCGGGTGGTCCGAGGGGGCAGGGACCCTAAGAGGCCCGTTCTTGTGCCCTCACCCAACGGTAAAGGAAGAGGTCACGTACCTTCACTTTTCACTTTCACTACAGTGAGTCAACACAGGCTGAGAAGCACTGGGGTACCTGACGTCGGGTGGTCCGAGGAGGTAGGTACCCTAAAAGGTCCGTTCTCATGACCTCACCCCAAGGGTAACGGAAGAGGCAAAGGATGTTCTCAGAGAAACATTAAGGAAAGGTTCGCTCCAACATCAAATGACTGAATGGTTTAAGTTTGAGGTGACGGAATAAAAGTTCCAGAGATTATACATGAAATAAAATCAAATACGAATAAAGAGACGACGGAACATTCATCATAAGTCTATAAGCTATATAGACAATGCATATAGAACAGTAAAAGACCTATAAAATGGTCTTTTGGTTTGACGGATTTGGACTCAGACAAGAGTGTAAGAGGACTGCAGAACGAAAGGTGTTACACGAAAATGTATATCTCACATGTTTACGTACGGTAAGAGGATTTATAACTTACAAATCACGTAAGAAAAACTACATTAATGCATAAAAACTTCTTTAAAATAACCTTCACGTGTAAAAGTAACACCAGAAGAACCCAAACAATTAGACAGTCCAATAAGAATAAGAGTCTATGACGTATCAAGTCTCGTTTGAATTAAGACCAAAGAATAACAAGAAAAAAAGGTCTTCCCTCTACTTTTTAGATTCTTTCGAATGTCGAAACGAACTAGAAAGTCTCAACACAGGATAAATATAGATAACTTTTCTAAATGACAACAACAAAATATCGTGACTAAAGATCAAATCAAACAGTGGTGTCCAAAGACAAAAATATGTAATTCCTTCTTTTTTCCTCCAATCAGTAACCGTCACTCTTTCATTTCATTACCTCCCTTAAAAAAAAAAAAAAATGTTTCTGAGAAAGATTAAGAATAATCATAGAATTGCTTCAGACTTGACGACGGAATGAATAAACCTGTAAACTGTTACGATAGCAACGAAAAGACGATTAATAGTCCTCAACAAGAATTACTATATACGAACAAAGGACATAGAACTTACGCTTTCACGATCATCGAAACAGAACATACTGAGGAACACTGGGGTACATGGTATCGGGAGGGTCGAGGAGACAGGTACCCTAAAAGGTCCGTCCTTATGACGTCACCCAACGGTACGGGAGACGTGCCCTAGAAGGACTGGGTCCTTGGTTTCGACAACACAGAAGGTGTAACGTCCGTTCAAGAAATGACAGACTCGGTGGTCTCTTCGCGAGACCAGTCTAAACTTAAAGAATATCGAACCATGACTTTGGAGACCTTGACTCTTGTTTTGGTCAGTGTTGAGTCATTAGTGATAGTCTTGGTTGTGAACATCGGGTTAAACTGAACGAATTTTTTAAAAGGTTGAGAATGTCATCTGACTAAAAATTTTTCACCGAAAATAAAGAAAATTTAGGAAACTTAAAACGACTTAAGTTTGTCATTTGAAGTGAAAAGAAGTTGAACGTGAGAAGAGAAGAAAATTAAACCAAAGAAAGCACTATCAGACTTTTTGCCGAGGGGTCTCAATAGGTACAGTTTAGAGACCTTGGACACTTACAATGGAATAAACCTTTTTCCTAGAAACACACTGTCACAATTCCAAAAACTCTACTCCCCTATGAGGACTTAATAAACCTACCGGTGACTTACACGATGGGATCCATCGGAATAGTCTGAGACCCCTCTAATCTCCATCCGTGGGTCTCCTCCCTTATGGTCTGGTGGCCTGGACGGAGGACTCTTTGGACATACGTTCAGTCCTTCGTTGTCAATCTCGACCTGTACCTTGTTGTCTGACCAAGGTTTATCCTTTTCCTCATGTAGTTCCGACATATAGCAGTGGGACGAATAAATTGAAAATATACGCCTCATGTAGTACTCTTTGGGACCCGATCCACTTCGTGTCTGACCTTAGTCCTACCGACCCTCTTTATAGTTATTGAAGTCTATACATCTACTGTGGTGGGAATACCTTCTTTCACTTCTCCTTGATTTTTCGGTGAACTCCTTTCACTTTCTCCTCTCACTTTTTCAACTAAATTTTGGGTTGTAAGTCTTTTGATTCTAGTACCGTAGACCAGGGTAGTGAAGGACCGTTTATCTACCCCTTTATCACCGTCCAAATAAAAACCCCCGAGGCTTTAGTGACATCTACCACTAACGTCGGTACTTTAATTTTTTGTGAATGAGGAACCTTCTTTTCAAATACTGGTTGGATCTGTCGTATAAATTTTCGTCTCTGTAATGAAACGGTTGTTTCCAAGTAGATCAGTTTCGATACCAAAAAGGTCATCAGTACATATATATACTCTCAACCTTGTATTTCTTTCGACTCACCGCTGCTTAACTGCGAAAACTTGACATCACAACCTCTTCTGAGAAGTCTCAGGGAACCTGACGTTCATCTAGGTTGGTCAGGTAGGACTTCCTTTAGTCAGGACTTATAAGTGACCTTCCTACCTACAACTTCGACTTTGAGGTTATGAAACCGGTGGACTACGTTGCTTGACAGAGTAATCCTTTCTGGGACTACGCCCTTTAAACTTCTATCCTCCTCTTCCCCTACTGTCTCCTACTCTACCAATCTACCGTAGTGGCTGAGTTACCTGTAATCACTCATTTGAGACCCTCAACCACTACCTGTCCCTCCGGACCGGACGACGTCAGATACCCAAGCGTTTCTCAGCTTGTGCAGACTCGTTGACTTGACTTCACTCGACTTGGGTTTCCTCCTCCGTCACACTCTTGCTCCGTCGCGCTCCTACCTCGTCTCACCGGTGTTCGGTTCCCGACGGGTGTCGGCGATCTTCGACCCTTCTCCTCTCCTTATCCAAGAGGCCTTCGTACCGTCGACAACTAAAACCGAGTCACTTCGAGTAAAACCTGACGACCGGAGATCTTGACACTCTCTTGTCTAAAGATCATAAAATTCGATGGTTTAAAGACTACTAAACAACACTGTCGGTGTTGTTTACTCATTAGATAAACCACTCACAAGAACCACGGTGTGAGTGAGTGGATTGTCACAATTTAATCCTAGACAAATTGTTTGTAAACTTACAAACAACATTCCTTTAATTTAGTCCATGACGACTCTTGGGGTTCTCTATCTGTAGTGATGGATATTTCTTAAAGTGACATCACCTCTGCGTAAGGTTAAACACTTCAATGACTGGGTCTTTTTTTTAGATTTATTCGATTATAACATATCTAAAGATTACCTCTACTTTAATTATACTTATATTATGACGGTCGCTCTAGGTGGTAAACTAATACAAAAATCAATAAACATGTTGTTTTCCTACAAAAATTCATAAAGTACAGTGATAAAATCAATACAATATCCAGTCTTACTGGGTGTACCCACTACAAATAGTATCATATAAAATCCTAAAAAACGTAACTTGAGTCTTAAATATACTTGATCATAGAGTAATCCACGTAACTATTTGTAAACTTTCTTAATACCTTAGTAAGACATGACTTTCCAAAATAAGGAGAATTCCTTTCAGTAATTTACATGCTACTAACCGATATCTAACACCGACAACTGTTGATATTGCACAATGATGTCGTGTATTACATACGTAGAGTCTATATTATCGCATGAAATTTTAGTCCTGGGTTTCGAACTAACCATCTACATCATACTCCAAACCTTTGTAATCTAAGACTTGTATAGTAAAGCATCGTATTTGTATTTACTAAGAAGTAAAAGACGAGAACTTATGATAAAATCAATAGAAAGTAAAATATATTTTGAAAATTATGACTTTACTTGAGAGTGAAAAATAATTGTACTCCTTAAGTGAGTTACTCATGTGTCATAGTCAAATGTCACCAGTGACAACTTTCACCTTCTGAGGTTTACCAATTTGTCGTCCTCTCAAAAGACGAAAATCAATTTTTGACGACAAAAGATATACGGCATAAATGATGTACAAATTAAGAATTACAACACACGACACCCTAACCCGTACGTTTTCAGTCGTCTATCTCAAGACCAAAAATGTAGATCTCGATAATGAACGACATGTTATTATTTCCGTGATAAAATAACCCAATGAACATTAATTGAAGTCGTGATCCGTAAGTATATTTAGTAAGCATTAGACAAAAGAAATCTAAAAATAAGAAAATTTGACCAAATTACATGAACGAAAGACAATAGAAAAATGTATACCTACCTCCAACATTAACGAAAAGCCTTAATCCGACAGTCTTTGGTTGTACATACACTTAAGTTCCTTACTAACTCCGTTCGATTACTTAAAATACATTGTAAAATCTCTAAACAATGACTTCATAAGAGATTATCAGAAACAAAACAACTTCTTAAGTCATTTATTGTCAAGAGTTCAATTTTTGACAGACATATAAGTCTTTCAATTTTACTATCGTTGATAATTAATCTTTCATATAAATGAGACAAAAAGTTTAGGACTCTGTCGCTTCTGTACTTTAAAGAAACTTGAGAAACTGACAGTGAATTAACTATAAGAAAATTAAATTTTTTAAACCTAGAAGTATATGAAAGATATCACAATAGATGATTTACGGTAAAGTATCTAAGCCATCATTAAGTATACTAGAACATAAATGTTGAAAAATACTAATAATCAAAATTTACCTTACTTTTACTTTTTCTCCGTCCGAAGAACTTATTTTTTTTTACTCCGTAGATTTTTCTTTGTATGTATATATACCGACTCAAATTCATTGTCATATACAATAAGTCTTAATTATAATCTTTTGTTTTGAAACAGAGATTTTTATGGAAGTAAAATATTTTCAAATGTCACTAGACATCTTTCTTAAATCTCCACATTTCATTTAAAATAAGAGAGGGTCCAGTGTTTTTTACAATCCACATAACCCCATCCTCTATCCCTCCGTACTTCCTTCGACAAACATAGGTACAGGACTTTCAACACGAAAATTTTTGTTAAGTCAACGATTTATCAAAAATAACATCGACTCAGGTACTCTATCAAATCTTTTGAAACTTTTTTATTCATCGACAAAATATATCGAAATTACCTTCAGAAAGTACAAAGGAGAGGTCGTCAGGGATTACTTGCTTGTGAGGAACATTAAAGTCACGTCCGAAACTCTAAGGGATTTCTGAACTGAAGTCTGGAGTTTCCCGTCGTAACGGTGTACAGACCTCTTGACCTCAACGGTCTGACTGACACATGATTATCCTGTGTAAATATATCGAGGACGTACACTTTGGGACTATATTCGAATTACTACTAGTAGACAACTCTGGAACAACGACCTTTCCCAATCTCGTTGAAACCGTGGAAATAACTTTAGTTCGAAAGAAATAACTAATCACTTGGTAGAACTATTATAACAACGGTCCAACGTTCAATAAACTTTCTAGTATCACCTGACTTCATATATAAAAAAAGACTTTTCGAATTTTTGTAAAAATGTCTTTGAACATTTATTCAATTAAAATTTCATACGAATTTGTAGTGTCGTCCCTTAATAGCAAAAAAACTATCTAATAAATGTTTATTAAATTTGATATGTCATTAGTATTAAGTAACGTACCAATAGAGATGAAAAACCTGAAACTTTGGGAACGTAAGAAATAAAACAGTTCGGATATTTTTCAACAAAAGAGTGATAAGACAAGGAACGTGTATCATTTATAAGTTTTCATAAACAATTTATTTGTTAATATCTTCACTTGGTAAACGATTAGGTTGAAATTATCTTAAAGAGAAAGAAAAGAGAAAAATGGAACAACAATAGACATATATATAAAATGAATATTCGATTTGGTATTATGAACATATTTGAACTACATGTCAAAATACATACAAGTGTTTTTATTAGCTTTGGTTTCGAAAGGTTTGCCGTCATAAAGTAAAACTATAAAGTGCATTACTAATCAAGACGGGAAATTTCTCTGTCACCTTATTTTGGACGAGAAACGTCAATACGATATAAGAAAGGACAATACACCAAGGAGTTCAAACACAACCTACACGACGACTCTCTCACGACTGTGTTTCACGTTTGCGACAACTTTTCAAGAACTATCAAATGAGACTCGTGAATTCTAATGATATAGAACTGATCCTTGATCAAAAGAGACCAAAACTGGAAATCAGGGACACATATTACACCAAGAGTTGAGACCCAATTACGAAAGGGAAGGAGCAAACTTGAGAGGAGACACCGGATGAGGAAACTGTCACAAAGACTGTAGATGAATCCATTAACCTAGATATGAGTTACTTAAACTAAGCGGAATGTTTCCGTATTCATATAAAGTAACTTCTTGTGTTAGGAACTCCAGCGCTTTGACTGCACGAAGGATGACGTGTTTCTTCCGTGCCTTGTGCTCGGAAATTTAAAAATTAAAAAGAAGTCCTTTTACTTCATTAAACAATCCTCAAATCCAAAACAATTATTCAATAAGAAGGAAAAAAAATTCAATATAAAGTTAGGAATCCAGTTATCAAATTTTTTATAAAATAACGGTTATCGTTACTTCAATTCAAAATAAACTATCTTATTTTTTATGATTGAAATTTTTTTATTTTAAGGATTATCAAAGACTACGTAAATGTAAAAGTATCAAAACTAAAGTCATAGAGATTTTGGACTTACGAACAAGATGAAAAATCTCTATATAACGATATCAAAACGTATTTATGGATAACAGGTAAATCTTTTTACACGTAAAATAAAACATAAATAAATGATAAGAAGTAAATCTTGTACACTAAAAACTTATATTTCAAATAAAAAATAGTTCCTTTATATAATAAAGTGTTTAGATTCTTATCCTATTATGAATTTGACTTTTGTCGTCAGAGGACGGAGTTAATAAGAAAGACAACTAAGAATGAAAGACCTTCATTGAAAAGAGTGCAAGTCTAGAGAACCGACAACAGAGAATCAATGAAAGTATAAAGACTTACTATCGATAAAGATCTAAAAAGACAAAAATTTGTAATAGAATTGCAGAAAATACCTTGTACTGATAACTCATGAATGTAACGAGAGGGAAAGGTCAAGTGTGTGAGAGAACAAAGGTCACGTCAATATACCATCACAAATGAATTTTGGTAGGGATCGTAATGGTAAAAACACTGTTACCTTTATAGGTACGTCTGTATGTTTTTTATATGGTATAAATGGGTTGGTGCAACGAAGAGGAAGAAGGGAAGGTGAACAAAAAGAGAAGGAAAGAAAGACGACCTTAATTACCAAAGGATGAAAAAAACAAAGAAATTTAAAGAAACATCGGTGGTGTTTAAATAAAGACTTAAAAGACGACCTTAGTATCTTGAAGATGGTTACATTGCTTGAGTGAACCATAGAGAACCAAGTCAAGAAAAGGAACCTATATATAACGAACCTCAAGAGATAACAGGAGAAGAGTGGACCTAACCAATGAGAAATTAAGACATCTTTCGACAGTGGACCTCCGAAGAAAATAGTAGTCGGATCTTCATAGGAGAAGAGGTGGAATACGAAAGCCCAGATATAGGATACTGAGTATCATCGGAAGAAAAAACCTTCTACGTGACTAACTTGTAAATAACTAGTGAATAAGACATACACAACCAGTAACAGGATCGGAGTCTTATATCCTATCTTATTTCTCTCTCCGTTTTTATTTGAGATTCACCGTCATCATACGGTACCTTTTTAATTTCGTTTTGACCCGACCTCCTACTGTCACCCACAGAGACATAATTGCAACTACTCCGTACAGGAAACATTAAAGAATTTTTTCTTATGTACATCTTATAAAATCTCGAACGAATCTACTTTTACAGAAAAAATTTGGTAATAACTAGCGAACAACCCTATAATCATAATCTCCGACTTTCAACATTAGAAAGAATGCTAAAAAAGAGACACTCGAAAATAATAAAACTTTTAACAAATAATGACCAACATGGAACTACACCCACTTAGAAAATCTTAGGTGACAGAAACGATGAAATATATTTGAAAAAGTCGGACGTTTTCATATATAAACGCAAGTCTCTTTCAAAGAATTTAGTAAAGATACCCTTACAAAAATGACATAAGAGTAAAGACAAAGATCTTGATGAGAATCCATCTACAACTTGACCTAATAGATTAAAAGTATAACAAGAGTAGGAAAAAAGAAGTAAAATAGAATCAGAGGACTCTCGGAAGATAGTGTAGAAGGTTATTAAGAAAGTTTTAAAAATAAACTCTAATATGACTATTAAAGACTCTCGTAAAAGAAGAAAAGACTCTAAACCTCCCCTCAACCTTTCACTCTCGACCAATTAAAAAAAGGTCGAACTAGTCCGATACTCCACAGGTCTATGAGCCAGTTTGTAATAAACCTCTGAAAGACTTACTCCAAATGTACATCTCAGGCATGTGACACACTTCGTCCAACACGAAGAACTACACCTAGTCGGAGTACGTCAGTCAACTTCCGGACCGACATTGTGTTTCCGACTGGTATGGGACTCCTCTCTCTTAAGATGAACGAACTGACGAAACCTTGACTCTATTGTAAAAAAGGACGGAAACAGGAGTTTGACTGTTTTTCACTGTACAACAGTGAAAAACCTAAACCTCGGACAACGGGAAATCTGACCTTGGTGTGGTAACCAAAAGGCCTAAAAATCCGAAAAACTGAACCTAATCTTGATGTGATAGTCGAGAGGACCCAAAGGACGACTGAGTAAAAGAGACGTCTAGTACCCTGAACAGTCAGAGGTACTATCACACTCGGTGAAAGAATTTATTTCATACTTAGAGGTAAGGCGACCAAGACAAAGAGACCTCTTGAGAATAAAATTTTACTAGGTAAATGAACAAACCCGGCGGGACCCAGAAACAACGACACACCCGAAAGGAGACCAACGCCGACCGTCCCCGGCGACAGGTCCACGTCGTGCACCCGAAGAGGGACGAACAAGAGAAGACCCCGTGTCTGAGACCCCACACGCCCGAAGTCATCGACACCGCGTACCCGACTCGTCAACGCCAAGACCCGAGATGTCCTTCCCGAGTCATCAACACCGTGTGCCCAAATCAACGAGACACCACACACCCTAGTAGGACCTGTTCCCTAGTTTGAGCACAGGGGGTGTAATCGTCCGTCCAAGGAATGGTGACTCAGTGATCCGTTCGGTCTTGAGAAATTTGTTGTTTAAAAAAGACAACACGTTTCTGTCTCAATAGACCGAGGACTTACTAGGACCCGAAGTCATTCTCAGGCAAAATGTTGAAGTCGAGGTCAAGAAGAATCTCTAATTTTCTCGAGGGTCCCGGAGACTAGTACCCGTGACTACCGAACCTCTCGAGAGTATGTTTCCGTCTCTCCATGGTCACTTATTTTTTACATGGGGACGGGACTCAAAATGTTGGTTCAAAAATAGAAAGACTACCATCGTTAACATGAAAAGAAGTCAGACGGAGAAGGTGGGGTAATTACAGATAATAATTACAGATAATTAATTATAACAGATAATAATTATTAATTCTCATTAAAAAAAGGGACGAACAGAGAAACCACAGAGTAAGTATATTCTCAGAAAGGAGATTAGTGACAACTGACGAACACGAGTATAAATTCACACAACATGTTTACAGACGCACGCATACATACTCAACAGACGATCACTACTTACTTGGAATTTAAATTAGTACCCAAGAGTAAAAAGGGTCCCTTGTGAAGAGATTATAACGAACCATAGAGTACCAAACCATTCGTATGAAACTTCAATAAAACAAAAAAAGTCATTCCAAAAAATTTCACAAGTCTTCAAATGAGGAGACCTTTCGTTTGAAGGTCAGTAAGTCGAACCACCCCTACCGGTCGTTATACCCCTCTCTTCAAGTCTACCACAAAAAAATTATGGTCGAAAATAAGTAAATTTGAGAAAAGTAAGGACGGGGAGTTGGTAGGAATATATATTAGTCACACAGTCAAGAATAGAAAAGATCCCCAAGATGTTGTTCGTAAACAGACGACGAAGTTAAATGATGGGAGGTCTGATATCCCTTTAAAAATAAAATGACAAAGAAAAAAAGAAAGAAAATTTTTAATTAAATAAAAAACAACTTCCTATTAACGAAATGTCTCAAAACGACAAAAGACAGTTTGGAGTTGTACTTGGTCGGTATCCATATGTATATAGGGGAGAGAAAACTTGGAGGAGGGTAGAGGGAGGGGTGGGGTGGGAGATCCAACTATGTCTCGGGGACAAACTCAAAGGACTCGGTATGTCGTTTAAGGACGACCGATAGATAAAATACATACCATTACATCCAAAGGTACAATCAGAAAGGTACGTAGAGTGGGAGAGGAGGGGAGGGGTACAGGTATTTAGACAAGAGACAGACAAAGAGGTAACAAAGGGATATTTATGTAAGAGGTCATGGTAAACAGATCTAAGACATATATGCGTAATCTTATGCCATAAAGAGAAAGAGAAAGACTGAGTGAAGTGAGACATATTATCCAAGATCCAAGTAGGTAGAGCAGTCTTGACTGAGTTTACACAAGGAAAAATACCGGCTCGTGATAAGGTAACACAGATACATGGTGTCGAAGAGATAGGTAGGTAGACAACTGCCCGTAGATTCAACGACGAAACAAGATCGATAACATTTATCACGACGTCACTTGTTACCCTATGGACACAGAAAAAGTTAAAACCAATGGAGTCCCATACATGGATCCTCACCCTAACGACTCAGTATACCACCAAAATAAATCAAGAAATTCCTTAGAGGGATAACAGAAGGTATCACCGACATAGTTAAATGTAAAGGCGGTTGTCACGTTCTCGTAAGGGAAAAGACGTGTGGGAAAGGTCGTAAATAACAAGGGTCTGAAAAACTATTCCCGGTAAGATGGCCACACTCCACTATAGAGTAACATCAAAACTAAACGTAAAGAGATTATTACTCGTTACAACTCGTAGAAAAGTAAACAAACAATCCGTAGACATACAGAAACCTCTTTACAGACAAATCCAGAAAGGAAGTGAAAAACTAATCCAACAAACAAAAAGACTATAATTCAACATACTCGACTAACATATAAAACCTTTAATTAGCAAACAATCAACAAAGTAAACGATAATAAAAGAGGGTGAGACTCCCAACAGAAAAGTGGAGCGAACAACAAAGGAAACGACACGTTTTCGAAAATTCAAATTAGTCCACGGTGAACAAATGAAAGCAAAAATAAAGGTAATGAGATCCTCCACCCAGTATCTCCTAGAACGAAACGAAATACAGTAGCTCACAAGACGGATACAAAAGGAGATTGTCAAAATATAAAAGACCAAAATGTAAATTCAAAAATTAGGTAAAACTCAAATAGAAACACATACCACAATCCTTCATAAGATTAAAGCAAGAAAATGTACATCGACAGGTCAAAAGGGTCGTGGTAAATAACTTCTCCGACAGAAACGGGGTAACATATAAGAACGTAGGAAACAGTTTTTATTCCATGGGTATCCATGTACCCAAATAAAGACCCGAAAGACAGAACAAGGTGACCAGATATAAAGACAAAAACACGGTCATGGTATGACGGAACTACTGACATCGAAAAGGATATTAGACTTCAGTCATTCTAACTAAGGAAGTCGAGGTCAGAAGAAAGAGTTCTGACGAAACCGATAAACCCCAGAAAACACAAAGGTATACTTAACACTTTAAGAAACAAGATCAAGACACTTTTTACGGATAACCATTAAACTATCCCTAGTATAACTTAGACATCTAACGTAAACCATCATATCAGTAAAAGTGTTATAGCTAAGAAAGATGGGTCCTTGTACCTTATAGAGACAGACAAATACAACAGAAGCTAAAGGAAGTAATCACAGAATATTAAAAGACATATGTCAAGAAAACAGAGGAATCCATTCAAATAAGGATCTATAGATTAAGAAAGACAACGTTACCACTTACCCTAACTAAGGAATTAAAGAGAAAGACTAAAAAGTATCGATCATATATCTTTTTGTTCACTATAGACACATAACTAAAACATCCGACGTTGAAACGATTTGAGTGACTAATCGAGATCATTAAAAGACTATGATAGAAGTTTGTCTCGAAATGAAGATAAGACTAGACCCAAAGAAAATAAAAAGAAAAGACTACCGACATCGACCCTGAAGGTCTTGAGTCAAGTCAAGTCAAGTCAAGTCAACGAGTCAGTACAGGCTGAGAAACTCTGGGGCACTTGTCGTCGTGTGGTCCGGAGGGACAGGTAGTGGTTGAGGGCCTCAGGTGGGTTGGATACAGGTAACTCAACCGCTACGGTAGGTTGGTAGAGTAGGAGACAGCAGGGGAAGAGGAGGACGGGATTTAGAAAGGGTCGTAGTCCCGGAAAAGGTTACTAAGTCCGGAAGCTTAGTCCACCGGTTTGATAACCTCAAAAGTTGAAGTTGTAGTCAGGAAGGTCACTTGTAGGTCCTGACTAGAGGAAATCCTAACTACCCAAACTAGAGGAACGTCGGGTTCCCTGAGAGTTCTCAGAAGAGGTTGTGGTGTCAAGTTTTCGTAGTTAAGAAGCCACGAGTCGAAAGAAATATCAGGTTGAGAGTGTAGGTATGTAATGGTGACCTTTTTGGTACCGAAACTGATCTACCTCGAAACAACCGTTTCATTACAGAGACGAAAAATTATACGACATATCCAACCAGTATTGAAAGGAAGGTTCCTCATTCGCAGAAAATTAAAGTAACGACGTCAGTGGTAGACGTCACTAAAACCTCGGGGGTTTTATTTCAGACTGTTCCAAAGGTGACAAAGGGGTAGACAAAGGGTACTTCACTACCCTGGTCTACGGTACTAGAAGCAAAAGACTCACAACTCGAAACTCGGGTGAAAAAGTGAGAGGAGAAAGTAAAAGTAGTTCTCCGAGAAATCAAGAAGTGAAAGACGGTATTCCCACCACAGTAGACGTATAGACTCCAATAACTATAAAAAGGACCGTCAGAACTAAGGTCGAACACGAAGAAGGTCGGGTCGCAAAGAGTACTACATGAGACGTATATTTTGAATTTATTCGTCCCACTGTTATATGTCGGAACTGTATGAGGAAAAGGATAAACCTTGGTCAGACAACAAGGTACAGGTCAAGATTGACAACGAAGGACTGGATGTATGTCTAAAGAGTTCTCCGTTCAGTCTACCAGACCATAAGGGTAGAGAAAGTCTTAAAGGGTGTTAAATAACATTAGGTGTGTCAGTCTCCGAAACCACATCAGTTATTTCGTCTTTATCTAAAAAAAACCTTGAGAGAACGAAAGAACTACTAGGTCACCTACAACCGTTAAACTAGAGACCAAGGAGACGGAAAAGATTTAGGTCGAACTTATAGACCTTCAAGTACCAAGTACATAACGACTTCGGACCGAACCTCTTAATATTCGTAATGAACTGATCACACACTCTACTCACGTTAACACACCACCAAACTCGTAAGAAACCGTAACGGAAAGAAACCCTAACCTTACTTTTGACTGGAAAATGTCAGGACACCGGTGACGACTCAAAAGGTTTAAACAACCGTATAACTCATGTCGTGAAAGTGTCGTAGTAGGAAGTCCTAAACTTTGTCGAGTTGACCTTAAGGTAGTGGAGGTGATCGAAACAAACATCACTACGAAAGATTTCGGGTGAACTGAAGTGTAAGGTTCTACAGACTGAGATCCACTCACTAGTGGGGTAACACCAATAGACCCAACACTTCTAGACAAAACATATCAACAAGACACATAAGAACGGTGGAGAAAAATTATAGAAGACGAAGACAATCCAGGTATGGTAAAGACAGCAAATAGCTCGGGTAGAAACGTACTTTGCAAGGGAACCATAGAGATTAAAAGAACTTCTCTAGAGATCAGAAAGGGTAAGACAACAAAAGGAGATAAAGAAAAGTAACTAGTGACTTCTTCCGAAAGAATAGAGAAGAACGATAAGAAACCTTGAGACGTAAGTCTACGAATATAGAAAGGAAAAGGGGAAACGAAAAGTGAAGGGAAGAAAAGTGTCGATAAACATTCCGGAGGAGTCTGTCGGTAAAACGAAAAAACGTAAAGAAAAAGAACCCCTACCAGAACTAAGGATAGAAGACATGTTACAGTACTTGGAGGTAGGTATCAAGTACTCCGTGAGACATAGTCTAGATCAGGGAATTTATATAAAGAGTGAAGGTGACATATCAGTATTCCCTAAACTAAATCCAGTATGGACTTATCAGATCACTAAAAGAGGTGAAAGAAGTTTAAGTCAAATAAGTTGAGACAACTTATTTTCACCGTTTTCACATCTGGGAACAGAACAAGGACTAAAAATCCCCCTTATGAAAGTCAAAAAGTGGTAACTCTTATTACAAACGACATCCGAATAGTATATACCGGAAATGACACAACTCCATCCGAGGAAGACACGGACGAAAGACCTCTCAAAAATAGTATTTACCCACAACTTAAAACACTTCCGGAAAAAGATGTTGATAACTCTAATAGTATACCAAAAATAGAAAGTTAAACAATTATACCACATAGTGTAACTAACTAAACGTATGTAAGTACTTAGGAACGTAGGGATCATATTTGGGTCGAACTAGTACCACACACTCGAAAAACTACACAAAGACTTAAAACAAACGATTTTAAAAGAACTCCTAAAAAAGTAGATACAGGTAGTCACTATAACTGACCATCAGAAAAAACACAACACAAACAGACCAAAACCATAGTCCCACTAGCACCCGCGTATGTTACTTAAACTTTCACAAAGAAGGAGACGTTAAAAAACTTTCTTAAAATCTTTCTATCCGGAATCGAGAAGAGATTTACAAACTATTTTAAGAGGACACTTCGGTAGACCAGAACCCGAAAACAAAAAACCCTCAAAAAAAATTAGTGTCGAAGTTAAAGTCACGAACATTGACCAACAAGTATCAAACAAACAAGGACCAAGTCAGCACTTCTAACTTGAAAAGATTCTTAAACAGGTAAAGACGGTCCAATAGACAAAACAACGGAATATCAAAAAGCATTAGTAAAGAACATTAGGAAACATAAAGACGTAACAGACGACATTGGAGAGGAAAAAGTAAAGATTAAAACAACTAAACTAAGAAGAGAAAAAAAGAACTACTCAGACCGATTTCCAGACAGTCAAAAAAATTGAAGAGTTTCTTGGTCGAAAATCAAAATAATTAGAAATGATAACAAGGAAAGTAAAGAAAAAGTAAATAAAGACTATCTAGAAATACTAAAGAAAGGAAGATGATTAAAAACTTAAAAAAACAAGAGGAAAAAGGTCAACAAAATCTATATTTCAACCCAACAAATAAGCTACAAAAAGAACAAAGAACTCCATCCTAACATAACGATACTTGAAGGGAGAATCTTGACGAAAACGACGTAGGGTATCCAAAACTTCACAGGACAAAAGTAACAGTAAACAAAGATCTTTAAAAAAATAAAGGGAAAACTAAAGAAGTCATAGGACAACTAATAAATCTTTACACAACAAATTAGAGGTACACAAACACAAAGAATGTCAAAAACAGAACATTAACTATAGATCAGACTATCGTAACACCAACCTCTTCTACGAACTATACTAAAGTTAAAAGAATTTAAATGACTCCAAACTAAACACTAGGTTCTACACCAGATAGGACCTCTTACAAGGTACACGTGAACTCTTCTTCCACATAACAAGAAGTAAACCTACCTTACAGAACTTCTATAGTCACTCTAGGTAGAGTAGACAATAAATTCTGAACACAAAGGAATAATTAAAACACAAAACTAATAGACAGGCAACCACCCTCACCCCGCCATTTCAGAGGATGATAATGACACAATGACAGTCAAAGAGGAACATACAGACAATCACTAACAGAATACATAACTCCACGAAGATGCAACCCACGTATCTATAAACGCTAACAATGCAGAAGGAGAACCTGAATAGGGAACTGGTAATACATCACAGGGAGGAATAGAAATAAAATTGCAGATAAAACAGACTGTACTTCTAATGATGAGGTCGAGAGAAAACGAAAATAAACGTACCTTATATAAAAAGGTGGGAGAGTGAAAGCCAGATATACAGAGAAAAACACCAACAACAGATCTACTCCGCAGGACGTGTCCCACGATGACCACCAACCCACTATGACCTAGAATATAAGTCCACCAAAGGAAACACACTCAAGAGTGATAAACTATGAGGGATGCCAATCAAGAGACCATTAGATCCCAGAATTTCTGTCACAAGGGTAAGGTTTCCGAGTCCAGAATTAGAGACCAGTCCTTACTTCTAAGGTGTTCATCAAATAATACCGTAAATCACTCTAATTTCGTTTATAGGTCGTTGCTCTTTGGTTACTACTTGGGGTCTGTTTACCGTCACTGTTTTAGTCCGTTTATTATTAATGTGTATATATATGTGGGAACTCGTTTCAGTTTGTCAGGTTTTTATTTCATATCATCTAACTGACCACTTGTTTCCTTTATTTTTTAACATATAGGGTCAATTCTTGTTTTGATTCAATTCGTGTTTGACCTTTTGTTTTGATTTGGTTCTACCGTTTACCCCTTATTTTTTACTTTTGTTTGTTTGTTTATACAACTCTCCTTTCCTTTCTTATCTACACATTTCAAGTTGACTCCATCTACGTCTTCTAAGTATATGTAATTTCTAATTGACGTTCCACTTTCCTTGTCATCCTTTCCGTTTGTTTCCTTATTTACATCTCTTCTCATTATCTAAAAATTTTTAATTTTAAAATTTATTCTCTCTTTTTTTATGCCTTCTGATTTCTTTTTTCCTTTTGAGGTGTCTTGGCGTCATAGGATTACATTTCCGTCTCCAAAGATTGTTGTCAGTTTTCACACTGACTTATATGTGTGAATGTATCTGAGAGCATTCGTTTTAGCTTTGTCAGGTTGCTTTTATTTCATGTCATCTAACTGGACCACTTCCTTCTTTTGGTTTGTAACATACATGGTCTCGCTTTGATTGACTTCGTGTTTGACCTTTTGTTTTGATTTCGTTCCACGGTTGACTCCTTATTTCGTTACTTTTATTTTGATTGTTTATACGACTCTCCTTTTCTCTCTCTCTTTTCTTTCTTTCTTATATATCCGGTGCAATTTATCTCCATCTATTTCTTCGAAATATATACCATTTCTAATTGACCTTCCCTTTTCCTAACATCCTTTTCGTTTGTTTCCTTATTTATCTTTTTTATTATTATCCAAATTTTTGAATTTTTAATTTTTTTCTTCTTTTGAGATGTCTTGACGTTTTCGGGTTACATCTTCGTCTCCAAATACTGTTGTTATTTTTCACACTCCCCTTTTTTTTTTCGAGTTTCCGAATTAACCCAAAGAATCACGGTTATTTTAGCTGTCGACGTTGTTCTCCCCCCTTCTTTTCTTTTTTTTTAGGTTTTCTTAGACGTCTTGTTCAATTTTTTATTCTTATTAGCTACAAAAAGAACTCAGTGACGACACTCTCAGGAAAGGGAGCGACCCTCAGTCAGGTGGAGTGGAGGGATCCTACGGGAGGTTGTGACACGACTAGTGACCTGGACGACACCCCCGTCGAGTCTAAGATTAGACCAGGATGGGGACACACAAGAACGGAGATTACGGGTCTCGATAGTCTCGATCACGCAAAAGAAAACACCCTCGAGAGTTATCGGACAAAATAAAAGGTATCTGTGTCTCAGACGAATCAACTAGTACACCTAAATTAGACGTCGAACGCGTCGACCACCCCTCCAAACCTAGAAGAAGGAATGTGACGGGGACCCAAAGTCAACACCAAAATAAAGGTGGAGATGTACAGCCAACAGAGGACCCCAAATCGAAGACTCCGACGGGACCTCCCGAACCCAAATGGAAGGCACTCCCGGTCCACACCTCCACCACGTCGACGAACCCCAGTGTCCCCAAGACCGTCGTGGTCTATGAGTCCCTCCAACCGTCGATCCCATCGTCCTTTATGTCTCGAGATCTTCCCCTACCGTTGGTCATATCCGGTCATACGAGGTCATAAGAACGCACCTCTTTTGGACGAGAGACTGTCTCTTCGGACCGTCCGGTGTTAGATGTCCCAGCGTTTCTCAGTCTGTGTTGGTTTCGCTGAGACACACCTATCTGTACTCCGATAAAAACGGACACCATCGAGACGGGGTCACTCTCAACTCTCACTTCCACAACGTCGACGGACCGAACGCCCCTGGCACCGCCGCGGTACACACGTCCCTGTACCTGACGGAGACGGAGTCCTCAATACCGGGATCGTCTCAGAAAAAAGCCTCTTCCGTTACCGTGGGGTGAGGCCATGAGAACGGACCCTTTAGGGTGCCTGTCTCCTTGGAACATCCGACACCAGGTACACCAGCTATTCTCAGCCTGTGCCGACTCACTGAAGTGAAAGTGAAAAATGAAAGTACGTAACCTCTTCCTTTACCGTTGGGTGAGGTCACAAGAACGGACCTCTTAGGGTCCCTGCCCCCTCGGACCCCCCGACGGTAGAGACCCCAGCGTGTCTCAGCTTGTACTGACTTCGCTGAATCGTCGTCGTCGTCAGAAAAAAACTCGGAGAACATGGAACACTAGTCTCCCGGGGAAATCGCTCAGCAAGGGTCATCGAAGTGGACAAGTCCATGAATCTCCCGAGGAAACGGACCCCAGGAAGAGACAACAAACCGAACAGTCCGTGTATCTCCCGGGGTGGGGTGGGGGCGGTGACCCCAGGACGAGACTTCTAACCGTGTAGTCCGTGAATTTCCCCGTGGGACCCACCCAGGATGAGACATAAAACCACAGTCAGTGACTTTCTACGTGGGACCGACCCAGGACGAGACAACAAGTCATGCAGTCCGTAAACTACCTAGTCGGAGAGATAACGAGTCGACGGGTACGACCGGACACCCCTCTCTCCGATACCACTGCCGAGGTGGGGGATCGCAATGAGTCGTCATACCGGAACGAAGGTACCGACGGACCAAAGGAGGTGGTCGTAAAGGGTGGTGTTAGAGGAGGGACTGTAGGAGAGTCAGGCAGAGAGGCGTCAGTTGTCGTCGGGAGAGGGACCCTAACGAAGTATTAGGGAATTGGGGTCGAGGGTCGGTGACTCGGAAGGTACTCTGACCACAAGGACAGACACCATACATACCGACGTTCCGGACTAAGAGTAAGGTAAATCCGACGGTGTCTACGACAAAGTGAGAGTCGGAATTTACAAAGAGGAGACAGAGTCTGTCAACGGGGCTACACCCCTAGTCTGGGGACGAAGTCAAAGGGGTGCGTGACTCCCGTCCAGGTCAGGATTGTGAGGACAAAGGGGGGCTCAAGGAAGCAGGATGGTTCAAGGCACACCAAGACGTACAACAAAAGGTGACCAGTCCAGGAGGACAGCCGAGAGTCGACCACAAGACGCACGTGCAGACACAGACTTCCACACAAGGACTACATAGGCACCTCTCTCTCCATGAGGCGCAGGTGGAGGAGGAGGGGGCAGAACAAGAGGGAGAAACGACACAGAGCAATGACAACAGGGGAGAAATAACAGAAACAGGAATAAAAAAGGAGACAAATTGGTTTCCGAGAGTAAAATCTGGAAAAAATAAAATTCTCATTTTCTATCAACCCACTAAAAGATCGGGTGATCTTATTTTTAAACTATGATGTAAATCACAGTTACAACTACCAAACATGAACTAGAATAACTAGGCATCAGGACTAAAATCAACGAAATCTTGTACGATTACAAACCGTCAATCTGTAAATCTTAAATCCGTTTAAGTACACGACACAAGTTCTGTGATTTTATATAACATCCTCCAAGAGTTTAAATATCCTTTGAGAATTCAAGTGAAAGTCCTTAAATCAATATAATTTTATTATAATATTTAATACCGTGTAAATAACCACGGGAAAGGACATAAATAAACAATTACAATCCCTCAGTGTCTTCATCAAATCAATTACCTCAGAAAATAAGGGGTAGGGTTCAAACCATCTGAAAATGGTGGCTTTTGTGTACAAACTCTTAACCACATTGAGACAACTTATCTAAAGCGATTATATGTAATAGGACAACAACAACAATAACACACTAATTCTCGTAATGATTCGATTCTCATATAAAATCATTTTTAACTGATCAGTGGTCAACACCGGGATCCTTCACTATCAGTTAATTTATGTCGAATCTTGTCCATACTTTAATAACTGAGGCAACACAAAACTCAGGAAGGAGAGGTTTCACGACTTTACACAAAATTTTAATGAATCAACGTAATCACCAACCTAAACTCCGAAAATTGTACAAAAAGTAGTCATGGAGACCCTCTTCTTATTGGTTCTGGAAATTTACATACCACGTAAAATGTAGTGATACATTAATATTTATAATACTACTTTATAACTTTACTAGTACTTTCTGCTATTGGTAATTCGAAAAGAAAGTCGACAATTTCGAGTGATTTTCAATATAACTCGACACCAAATACTTTAACAAAACTGATTGTGGAAGAAATTATTAACACAATCTTCACCTCTTTTTACGAAATCCTCTCGTACTTAGAAGAAAAGTCAAAAGTCTAACAACTACCACAAAATCATATCTCTTTTAAACAACCGAAACTGATAGTGGACCCAAATAAATTTTTTTTTTTAAAAGGAAAAGAATACCCGACGTCCAAAAAAAATGGACTCAATGCTCAAGGATAGTCATACATAAATACATGGACCACACAGTATCAAATAATTCACAATCTATTAAATATTAATCCTCACTTAATATTTGTTTAATTTTAAGACTATAGAAACTCTTAACACTCCACAATATTGATGAGTTTCGCATCTATTCTTAAACATAAAAGTGAAGTAAAGAGTAAAACAGATTTAAACAAGTCAACAACCTTTTCAAAATAAGGTCCACTTATCTATCGGGAAATATGTTCATTTGATTATCCTTAAATATCTACTACTAACCCTTTTGTTCTTAGGTTTACATAATCGTCAGTATTTATACAAAGACTCGAAAACATTCTTTTTAACCTGAGAAGGTCAAGACACATATAGGAGTACAGATTAAACAAAGATTAAATTTTCCTTTTTTTTATCAAACTGTATGAACTCCAGTATTTAAAAAATTTGCTATTAAAAAATACCAATATGATTGAACTTGATCAAAAGATAACCTGGATTTGGTACGACAAACTTTAGAAACACTGTAAACTTACTCTGCGAAAGACGAAAATGTAATATTCATTTTCAGCTAGACATAATGCATTCACATTTATTTTGCTACCAATGGACATACGACTTTTAAACTCAGAGAGGTGACAATGGATAAAAAAAGTACACCTCAACCTCAAAACATACTGAATGTTTTTAGGGATGGACAACGTCAAAATTTAGTCTGTTTTGTCTAAACTCCTTTCACTATCTATGAAAATTTTTATTTTACAGACCAGATCTCTTAATATATACCCCATTAGAGAACGGAAAGAAGGATTAAGGAAAAAAAGATCCTTCTTCTCATGGATAAAAGAAAAGTCACATAAATCGAAGGAAAAACTTTAAAAAGAGAGTTCATTTACTACATATCCTTTTACGTCAATTAAATTCTAAAATGGAGGCATATGAGTCCACGACACAGTCTAAAAGTGCACCAACGACGCTCACGAGACGACCCACATTCTCGACTCCTCACTCGTACACGAAGACAAGAACTGTCCGCGTAGGGAATTCCGCAATGGTAGGGAAGACTAAGGGACGACAGATAGTCGTCTGCAGTGTCGGCACAAAGGGAGAAGGGGAGTCTCGGAGTCGACGAACATGTAGAAGGACATTAAAAGGCGCAAAAGGCTCCCGTACTCAAGGAGACGACGATAAATTCAGGTGGGTGGTAAACCAGACAGGCAGACGAGAGGGACGCGCAAGGATCGAAATCAGGCGAGGAGCTCGGAACCACGGCGGGACACGAGTCCGAGCCTTCACTCCACACCCAAAGGCCCGGTCCCAGTCTTTGAATGGACGTCAAAGACAAAAAAAGAGAGAAGAGGGACAAAGACTCTTCTCACCTCCCAGAGTGTGTAGAAGAAGAGGGTCTCTAAATAAAGAAGAACCCCAAGCCAACGAAAGGAAACATGATTGACAAATGAAGTAAAACGACCTTTCTTTTTCTAAAATTCAATCTACCCATAAGACAAATAGGAAGTGAACCAAATGGAGTCACTTTATTTCTACAAACAAATAAAACAACAAAGTCATCCGACCGTCATCACTTAAAATTCTCACATATAACACCTGAATACCCGGTGATTAAACATCCACAAACATTCAATGACTTAGTATCTTATTATATCGGAGTTCTTAAAAACTTTCTCATAGTTTGTGGATGTCTACATCTCACTAGAAAGACACCTGTATCGGACAATTACAGGATCAACTAAACTCTCGTATTTAGAGTACTGAAGAACAAGGAATTCTTGTGTCATGTAAAGGACGAAAGGAGTTGTTGTGTGACGAAATAGAAGAAAGAATCAGAATCGGGTAATGACAGGAGTTTACAGATTTACGGAAATATAGATGAAGAATAGACGACATATACAAGACACCCATAGAAGAACGAATGCGATAAGTACTTCATCTAGAGACATTGTTTTAATACCGTTTGTCGGTAAAGTCAAGACTCTCGTTCGAGTCCAAAAAGTTTTGAATTTCATTATGTTTTAACCCCTATTTTTACTCTTTCATCACCTAAGTACAGTTACATACCGTTTTGGTTATGTCATAACATTTTATTTTACTTCATTTTTATTTTTTTTTCTTTCATCTACTCTGTCCTACTTCAAATCTTTTTAATCTTAAACCTTATTATATCCTATACTTTAATCTATCACAATTTTTGGGAAATTTCCATAATCTAAGTCTTTTACACTTGTGACCAACACCATTGTCACGATTCCAGGGTCCCACAGAACAAAACCGTAAATATTTTCTTGTTTTTTTCTAATCAACTCATTATAATACATCCACCTGATATTCCGAGGAATCAAAAGTCTTTGTTTTCCTAATATATACAGAGCGACAAAAATTTTTCTACGAGTGTACGTACGTACGTGACCGTAAAGAGTTTAGACCGAAATAAGGTCAAATACACCGGGGTTAGGACAACCTAACAACGAATAAAATATAGACAAAACTCTATTCCTAATTTGTAAAACAGGGGATGTATGAGATAACCAACTAAAGAAAGATACCGAAAAATTACCCACTGAATGAGTATTTCTCATATAATTATTTAAATGTGGTAGTAAACGATTAAGTATCCGATCACTGAAAACCAAAAGGTAAAATTTTCACCAGATCGGTTTAAGTAACTAAAAAGAACAGAGAAAGAGTTAGAAATCAGTAGTTTAAAACATCCTGTACACGACAACTAATTCCAATACCTCGATGAATTAAGGTAGAAGGGGAGAAAAGAAAGAATTCCTTTGTTTTGGTTTTGGAAACAGGAACCAGTAGAAACGACGGAAGAAAGTTTGATAAAGTCACTTTAATGATCCTATATTACCATATCTTGATTTTCCCGTTCTATATATATCCATCCGAGTAAATCAATAGATCTTAGATTAACAACGACTGAGCAAAACAAAGGTAAAATTACAGTTGATAAATACACAAGTACCCCGACGATCCATCTCTCGTACAAATTGTTTTGAAAAGGTACTTCTCGGTTTCATACATTAACTATACCCACTACAAAAAATATTAACAAAATTTCTTTATTGGATTCACTTTAAACAAGTCGATAACAGATGATAAAAAAAAAATCCTCACCGTCTTAAGATAAGTCTTCTTACGTCCGGAACGAAAATAACTTGAACAGTTACTTCCTTCCATTAGATAAAATATAGGTAAATATAAAATGAAATCTTAGAACAAGAAAAAACGACAAACTTGACTATAAAAACCATAACTAAAATGTCTGTCATTATATCACTCAATGTTTTACTTTCACTTCAACGAGTCAGCACAGGGTGAGAAACGCTGACATCGGATAGTCCGAGGAGGCAGGTACCCTAAAAGGTCCGTTCTCACGACCTCACCTAACGGTAAAGGAAGAGGTCCCCTAGAAGGGCTGGGTCCTTAGCTTGGACCCAGAGGGCGTAACGTCCGTCTGCGAAATGGCAGACTCAGTCAATCTATAATTAATAATATTTATGAAGTCATAAATTAGTAAAATAACAATAGAAGTACCAAGACACGAAGTACCATTTCAGACAAGAAATAAAAAGTTATTCATTCCGACTCAAACCGGTTTCATTTGACTACTAAGATAATCGTCTATATTCCTTTTGTGTATAAAAAGTCTGAAAGAGTTTAAGATATATAAAATCTCGTTATTATGATTGTACAGATATAATAGAGTACAGTACCGAACCCATATTCCCTTCTTAATAAGTTCCTTTCTTTTAAGTCATTATTCCTTCTTTTTACTTCATGTCTATATTTTTCTTTCTATGTTACCACTTTTATCTAAATTCTTTCACTCTTTTAATTTTCCATTTTTACTTCTTTGCTACTCACCTGATGCAACACAGACAAAACACCGTAGACGAGAACCTAATATGTCACGCACCTTAAGAGGTCCGGTCTAACGACTTCACCCATCGGTAAGGGAAGAGGTCCCCTATCAGGGTTGATTCTCTAACTTGGGTCCAGAGGGTGTAACGTCCGACTAAGAAATGGTCGACTCGGTGGCCCCTTCGGACCAAAACCTAATCAACTTGACTTCTGGGTCTCATATCTAATTTTCCACACTAACTGACGATAACCTTTATCGTAAGACTTGTATTAATAACAAATGTTTACAAAGGAATATGACAAGACCGATTATGACTCTTTGACTGTGGTAGTGAATATCCTTTTAAAACTTCATCCTCGACCCTTAAGTCGGAGACAGAGCAATTACAATATTTTTCCCCTTGACAAGGAAAAAATAATTCACCCGACTCCACTGGAGATTTTTACCCCGTGATAAGTGAGCTGGGTCTTTTGGGGTGTACGTTTAGTTCTCCAAGTTTAGAAGCACAAGTAAAATTCTTGTGAGCACTTTGACGGGTCCGGTATTTCCTATACGTATAGACTTTTCGGTGGTTCATAGACTTCCCGCGGTGAAATTTCTTCGTCACACACGGTAAGGTGGGAATGTTGTGACCTCAACCATCCACACGCGTCCGGTTTGTCACCCCGACCTACGTCCCAGCCATCGAGTTTTTCACACGACTTAAAAATGACGTACACGAGTTTTTACGCCTCTCATTATGACTCGAATTCCCGAATCTACACCTAAGAGACCAGTAACTCGTATAGGGCCACTTGTCTCGGGGGTTCCACGACGCGTCCTGAACGTCTCGAGTACCAGCCTAGTCGGGGACGTACTCGAGAGGGACGGTGTGACTCAACGAGGAATAACTTTTTCTTGTCTAACAAGCATTTGGTCTCCTCCTCCAACGTGTCTTCCTTTCTATAGGGTCTTCTTTGACTTCTTTGTTTTTGAATACCGGACCCTTATTTACAGCATTTTTATTCACGTTCAATTTTTTTTTTTCCTTGACAAATAAAATATAATTTACGATGATTCTAATAAGATGAATAGTTTATTAATATCCACGAGTGTCTAATCATGACTTATGTCTATTTATTTGGACGTTGGTACGCGATTTAAGACACGATCTTCCATCCTTACTCTTATTTCCCTTTCTGAAGTGCCAAATTATAACTTCTCAATCCATTTTGGAGGCATCCTTTGTACTAAGGACTCTACATAAAAGTTCCTACTCAACACAATCATTTTATCTGAAACCTTTTCTCCCCTAATACCCATTTAACCTCTCCTGCACACACTTTTAGTAAGAATTATTTACCTTATATTATAGACTTCTACGACACTACACCCTACGATACACACCAACACACTTAACACTCAACACACACTCAACCAGTAGACCTAGTATTTTCTAGATTACACCACATAAACTTGAAAGTAGATTTCCGTCACCCTTCGACACTTTCTAAAAATCTTTTCTTCATACTAACATTATGAACCTAAAACTTTTTTATTGATCGTCACTAGACTCCTACCCAACTTCCTCTCCTCGGGACTAACTTTACTCCATGTTATTGTTTTGATAATGTCACTAGATACACTCTTCGTCTTGATTAACATCAGACCTCAGACCGTTCACAACCCTTTAGTTATGATAAAGAGTTACTCACTTACTGATCAAATCAGAGTGAAAATCGTTTTTAAAGTTTTACGAATGAGTGGTTCTTTTTCTCGAGAAACCGACTTAAAGTCGTGACTCCATAATCTCCGAAATTATCACATATATATATTTCTCTGTCACTCACGACAACTAGCTTATACATGAATGAGACGACGACGACGACTCAGCGAAGTCAGCACAGGCTGAGACACGCTGGGGCATCTGACGTCGGGTGGTCCGAGGGGGCAGGGACCCTAAGAGGTCCGTTCTTGTGACCTCGCCCAACGGTAAAGGAAGAGGTTACGTACTTTCATTTTTCACTTTCACTTCAGCAAGTCAGTACAGGTTGAAATCACTGGGGTACCTGACGTCGGGTGATCCGAGAAGGTAGGTACCCTAAAAGGTCCGTTCTCATGACCTCACCCCACGGTAACGGAAAAGGTTACATAAATGAGATGAATTACGGTTTGTGACTAATTGTGGTCAAGAAGAATTTTTTTTTTTGTTTTTTGAACAATATTTTCAGTTATAACAAATCCAAGATGATTCACATTTACGGGAGTTATTACGTTCTATTACAATGTAAATTATTTATTCCGTCTTACCGGAACACTAATTATCATAATCGAAACTATAATCGAAACCCAAGGTCATGGTCGAAACTATAAACCCTTCATGACAAGGAAGACACTCGGAGACAAAGGAGTAGATAAGTAAGTCGGTCATAAATAATACGTGACGGACATATAGTAGTAACAGGAACTAAGAACCCTATGTTGTTATTTCTTTCGTCGATTTCTAAGAAAAAAAACACACACATCTAGAATGAAAACTTGTCAGTGACCGTTCGATATTTGTTATTTGTTTTATTTATTACCTAATATATCATGTACTTTCCACCATTCAACAAACCTTTTTCTATTACAATTCGTCCAACTCCCTTTAAAAACTTCCTTTATACTTTCCAAATCAAACATCAAATTTCTAACCAATATAACATCTAGTAGTTCTTTCACTGTAAACACGCTCGGGGCGAACTTCCCTTACTTCCTCAATTAGTATCCTCGTACATGTCCTTCTGGTCCTCGTCATCCTCTCGATTTTACATCCGCGCGATACTTATATAAAACTTCTATCTCGGTCATCCTACAAAGTCATGATTACCTAGTCTACACCCAACACTCTCTTTTGATCCTCAGGTCATAATGAGAATTGTAAAAACCGGAGACGACGACTTTTCTACCACAAAGACAGTTGGTCCTACTATTTTAGACAATCATTTCGTCAATAACCCCCTGTAGTTCTCAAGTCAAAACCGTTATGACTAAAAATCTAGAGATCATCTGTAGTTCCTCCCGAAGAGTCCACTGCGATCACCATTTCGGGTTGGACAGCCACCTCCTCGCATTCTCTGGACCCAAGGTAGGGACCCAATCCCTTCTAAGGGACCTCCTCTCGTACCGTTGGGTGAGGTCACAAGAACGGACCTCTTAGGGCACCTGTCTCCTCGGACCGCCCGACGTCAGGTACCCCAACGTTTCACAGTCCGTACTGACTTAACTGAAACGTACGTGTGTCTGTAGGTCCATTTCTATAATTTACACTTCACTTTCAGTGAGTCAACACAGGTTGAGAAACACTGGGGTACTTGACATCGGGTGGTCCGAGGAGACAGGTACCGTAAGAGGTCCGTTCTCATGATCTCACCCAACCGTAAAGGTAGAGGTCCTCTCTCTACGATTGATCAACGATTAATAAAGAGGTCTAATCTCTGGATTTGAACCCACAGTATTCGTATATCTACTATAAATTATAGAACTCTGATCTACTGTAGTAATTCCACCATTCCACTACTGTCTAAACTGGTCTCCGAGTCTTCAACGAAGTTTAAACCTGTCCTCGACAAAACCCTCTCACCTTCTTTCGGACAAACGTCACTTAAATCTTTTCTCTTACTCTCTTCTCCTCAATAATCTTATACATATTTGTCAAGAAATCTCCTTAAAACAATATCTCCCCTCTTTTTTCACCTCACCCTCCCTTATCTCAGTTTCCTTTATCCCAAAACCTTTTTACTCTCGTTCCCTTGTCAAAATACCATTTTTTCACCCCTTTAGTTACATCTTCTCTATCCACTCTTAAAGACCTCACTAAAAAATTTCGTCCAATCTCTCACCCACTTAAACATATGTTTACCACCCAGTAAATACCATCATACCCTTCTATAAAGTACATCAACGTCTCAGACCCTCCATTTATACCTTCATCTTACTCTCCGAATTTACGTAAATCCAAAACAGTTCACTTATACCCCACTCTTCCTGTTCCCTCAGTTTGAATACGTTCTCCCACTAATACTAGTGACCGGTGTCCTAACATTAACGATTCGATCCCGACCTCTCACGGATATTGCTTTTACTAACCTACCCATCTAACTTGAGATTCCTGACAATCTCAACACTTTCATCTTACTGACTCGAGACTTGTACTCTCCATCATCACTTCTCTCCCCCAGCCTATCTGGTTCCGGTAAGTCAATAACCGTTGCTACACGACACCGAATACCGGCACACTATTTGTCGACTCCATCCTACCCTCTGTTCTGACCTCCTCCTCTCCGCCAAGTCCCTTGACAGTCTGCCCCTAGAACCATCCGAAATCTGGGACAAACATCTGACATAGTGAATGGTAGGGAGTAGTCGCCACGGACACATAGTCAAGTCGAGCAAGTCAACGAGTCGGCACAGACTGAGAAACTCTGGGGTACCTGACGTCGTGCGGTCCGGAGGGACAGGTAGTGGTTGAGGGCCTCGAACGAGTTTGAGTCCAGTCGAATGGTAGGTTGGTAGAGTAGACAGCAGGGAAAGAGGTGTGGGGTGCGTAAAGGATAAATAAAGAGTAACTAAAATCAAAAACGTAGTGAAAGAGGTTGTGACAATAACATTATTAAGGACCACGAAAATGGGTGTAACATCGTACATAGTCTTAAAACAAGAAAACATAACTAATTACCATAAGACTAAATACCTATATGGTGTAAAACAAATAGGGAAGTTACTTGTAAACCTAATGAAAGACAAACCCGACAATATTCATTGTGAAGACACACTCAAAAACATGTTCCGAAACATACCTGTATGTGAAATTAAAGAGAACCCATCTATGGACCCCCATGTCAACAACTCACCTTACTCTTCAGATACAAATTAAAAAATTCATTGACGATTCGACAAAAGGATCAATCGGACCACCCATAGAATGTGACAAAAAAACAAACGTAAAGGGATTATCGATTACGACAACTCACAAAAAAGTTCACGGTGGAAACCCTTTTACAGACACACGTAAAAACGGGAAATTTTTTAAAACAACACACTGAAGATTAAAAATTTGTCATCCAATATAAAAAGATCTACGTGGTAAAACAGTATATGTACTAAACGTTGTAAAAGAGTTAGACACTGAACAGGAAAGTAAAAGTGACTTCTAGTTTTCAAATTTTAAAACTGTTTCATAGTAAATGGTTAAAAAAAGAAAATACCTAATACTAAACAACCGTTTAAATTCTGTAAAATCGAATTTTGTTCATCATCTCAAAAGAAAAAAAAAACATCTTAAAAAAAAAATTAGAAAACTTTAAAACATCAAAATCGGAGATGTAAATTTAGACACTAAGTAAAACTCAATTACAAAGACATACGACACAAACCAACGATTCAGCACAAGCTGGGAAAAACCCTGGGGTACTTGACATCGCACGTTCGAGAAGACAAGTACCATAAAGGGTCCGTTCTTATGACCTCACCCAACGGTACGGGAGGAGGTCCCCTAGCAGGGTTGGGTCCCTAACTTGGTGGGAGAGACAATAGAGGATGTAACCGTCCATCTAACAAATGGTGACTTGGTGGTCAATTTGGGTCACAAAAACATCTCACACTCTAAGTTCATATTCAAGTCAACAAACCCCAAAAGATGGATTTACTAGCACAAGAGAGACTAGTCTCTGTAGCAATGTACAATGAATGGTCAGACACATGAAACAATGGAAAAGAACAGAGGAAAGAAGACCATCTTACAACTTCCCCTCACCACTCTCCCCGTAGTAGGAACGGAACATGACCAGAATTACCCTTTCAAAGATCAAAGAATGGCAATTTAAACTACAATCGAGAACCATCTATAAGAAATAGTTCTACTCCTCCAAAAGAAGATAAGAATCAAATACTCTCTATAGTACTAGTACTCTCTCTAAATAGTACTTATCCGTAAACTAAGACAGTTCACGAAAAAACCACAGATGATTATACTGGCAAACCAAAAAGAAGAGTCGAACAAATACATATTACCTAATATAACTGACTGAGACCGTACAACTTGACTGAGATGTATGGACCCTATTAAACACGAAACAACACGATATGTTAAGAAAAATACCAACAACTTAAGTCAAAACAAACAACTGAACTTTCAATGTGTGAACCCGAATTAAACGTCTTAACTAGAGATACCATACCAGTAAATTACAACGATGAATCGACAATATCTTAAGAAGAACCCAGTGTGGGAAAAGAGGTAGCGAAACTCCAGTTACTTACTAATCAGTTTGAGAACGACATTGGAAACTGGTACATACCGACCATCTAGACACAAACCAAACTACTTGTGTAAATTTAAACGTCAACAAAAGTAGAGATCGAAAATGAAGGACAACTAGAAACTCGGACACAACATACACACGAATTACCGAGTCTCTCGGTACACACTTTAAGAATAAAACGATTAAGTAAAGTCCCATAGGGAGAGAATTAAAGACCAGAGAGTAAGATTGAAATTTACATTAGAACAAGATCCTCTCCACAGCCCAAAAGACCAAAAGTCGAACTGTACGTCATAGAAGTAAAAGACAGGACGCAAGGTTTAGTTCAGTCGGTAGAGACCTTCACTTCAACGACCAAAGTATTCCTCGGTATTTGACTACATACCACAAACCCAACCTGTAAAGGTCTTTTCTAACGACGTCTGAGGCGAACAAGAATGAGTTACAAATCGTGTAAAAACACTTATTTTAATAACACTTAAAACAACAAACGAAAACAGTCAGAAGTCTTAGGACTTCACTAATAGAAAAAGTCAAGAGACGACAAAAAGATCCTTTACTAAACAACCGGAGAAATAAAGGGGGATCGACCCTCCAACCGGGGGTCTAGAAATGTACGGACCAAACAAGACTAAATTCAGGATCAAGTCTACAACGGAAAAGTCTTCAGGAGGGACTTAGGACAATGGGTCCAATGAAAATAGAGTAAAGAATTTTTAAAGGACCGTTATAGAACATGACAGAAGGGTCCAACCAAAAACAGCAGAGAGAAGGACAGGTCATGAATGACTCCCGTCCGGGAGACACAGAACGAATAACAAAATAAGAACCGACGATCTCTTCTCGGATCGTTTAGGTCACTCGTAAACACAAATTAGGTATTCTATGACATTCTTGTGAAAGTCAAAAATAAAGTCAATGACGGTAAAAAGTACATTTACAGTAATAAAGAATTTGTCTTTGAACCACATAGGTCTATTAGAACTGTTATCAGTTCACTATAAAAGAACTTATAATTAAGGTTCTCTTTTCTTTTATGTATCTGTATATTATTTATAAAATGTGATTTTAAAAATTAAACAAAACACAATGAGAGTTTATAAAATGGGTCTTATTGAGTATGAATAATAAAGAATGACTCCTTCGTTAATAAACTTTTGGAATAAACAAAAATATAGTGTACACTGATATTCAAAATATTATGGAAAAAGGACAAAAGAATACGGAGAGAATGAGACCTAAACAAACAGAGGTCCAATTTGACAGAAGAAATGGAGACACGAAACGGACATCCTTAGGGAATCGAAAACAGAAAATTCGTTTACAATCTTTATTTGTAACTATATTTCTCTTGATTGAAAGAAATGACTTTATTACCTTCACGATTAACTTTAAAAATAAGAGAGAAAGAAATTCCCATCTTACATAAAATTTCCTTATTAAATCTCTAAATAAAAAGACTTTATTTAGTCACCCGACTGAAAGGAAAATATTTATAAGTCACGTAACTCTAATTTACTCAAATGTATCGTTACCTACATAAACACATCGTCACAAGTCGATGACCTGAATTAGGGTCCCCGTTCTTCTTATTCATTATTCCCAAAAGAAAAGTGACGTCTCTGACTGGAAAAAAAAAGAAAAAAACAGACAGAAAAATACATTCAGACTGGACGAAACTGGAGTAAATATCTCATCGACGATATTTAAAACCGGAACTAATTACAAAATAATCACATTTATTGTACATCTGGAAATATCTGACTCTGATGTCGTACCCTAAATAGCCTGAACTACCCATAGTAATTGTTTAGTTAATGAATCCAATCTGTATTCATTAACAACAAACCATCTTTACAAAGAGAATTGAATGGACAAATTAACTAATCTATGAAAGAAAGATTTATGTGACAAAACTACCAAAATTCAACTCAATAAATGGAAAAAGAACATTTATCGTTAGGTAAATTTTGGGAAAAAACATTATTGACTGTATTAGTTCATCATAAAGAAACTGTCAAAAATGGTTCTGTCTCATTTTATATAATTGTATATTTCTTTCTAAGTTCAAATTTTTTCATTTAAAGGTGTAAAACATTCTTGAAACGATAAAGACTTAGTATTAAAACAAATACCAATAAAACACTACGTGACTTGGTGATAGTGGAGTCAATTGAAAAGTTTATACATTTAGTAACTAGATTTTCACAAAATAAATAAGACTCTTTGTGTCCAAAGAAATTTGTCAAAATTTAACAAATTTCTTATAATTTCGGAAGAAAATCTCACAAAACACTAAGACACCGTGGTGTAATCATCCTTTAGTCTTTCAGATAAGATTTAATGTCACAACATCCATTGTAATAATCCATTGCACTAATACATATATCCCGAAACCAACCAATCGAACACACGACCTAAAGTAAAATACAATCAACGAAAAAGAAAGTGGAATTTTTATATAAATTGACTTTTCACTTAATTTTTGATTAAGGTCATCTTGACAACGAATGTAAAAATTTAAGAAATAGTCACTTGGAATTTTTAGAAAAGAGTAAACCTATTTCCCCCAAATCTCAAGTATAAAACGGAAAGAAGAAGAATAAATAATAGGAATTAACAAAATAACGAGAGAAGATTTTTAAAATCATAGAGTTGTAACCACAATTAAAACGGTCGTCTTTATCTAGGTCGACGGTACATCGGAAGAAAGAAGGACGGTCGAACGGACTGTAGGTCGGTCGTTTATCAAATTCATAAAATTCAGGAACTACAAACAAGATCCGCCACCACTAGTTCGTCGACGAGATACTCATAATGATTCAGAATATTGAAGTCAACAGACTGAACACAATCTTCCTCGTTACATTACCTACTTATAACCTATAAAAGACAGAAATCTACCAGGATAAAAACAAGAATACGAGACCCTAAAACTTTTTTAGTCACGTCTAAGGGATCTTCATTTTAAAGATATCGAATTTTCCCTAGGACAGAAACAATGTATTTAAAAATTAAACAGAGGAGTAAATATAAAATTTCACTTTTTGTCTGTGTTAAGGTAACCGACGAGTTCCAAAAATTTAAAAACTACCATTTCTAGTCTTTCCATCATCTGTCACCTCCCCGAAGGGACCACCGAGCCTACCATTTCTTAGACGGCCCTCTGGACCCAAGTTAGGGACCCAACATTCCAGGGGACCCCCTCCCGTACCGTTGGTTGAGGTCATAAGAACGGACCTCTTAGGGGTACCTGTCTCCTCGGACCGCACAATGTCAGGTACTCCAACGTTTCTCAGCCTATACTGACTTGTTGATTCGTGTCGTGTCGTCATCTGACACCTTGGATCAAATTTCCTTTTTATAGGCAATTTGTAAAATTCTATATTTAAGAATATAACTTAAAATATTGGAAATTTTATATATTCATTAATACTTTATTGGAGACAAATTTGACAACCCAAATCAAATAAGTTTTATGTAAAACTCTTGCAGATATCGGAGGATCCTAAAATGAGAATTTAAACGATGATCCTCAGAAAGGAAAAAGGGTAGGAACTTTTCGCGTCTTTCCGTCTAATAGGGTGTATGACAACCCGTGTAACGAATTAATAGGGGACCCCTATCAGTCATAGACGAATAACTCCGTTATTAAGTCTGAACATAGACTTATACATTTATCGGGAGTATTTTCTGTATTACAAAGATCATGATTATGTGAACAGACAGAGAAATCTTAAGTTGACGAAGTTAACGAGAACATGAAGGACTCGTCAGTAAAGCATCGAAGTCGTAAAGGGAAGTGAGGTTTACAGTATCTCAGGATTCTTTATTTACAGACAACTTATTCAGTCTTCTTTCTTTCCTTTCGTTCCGTTTCTCCCTCTTTTTCCCTCCTTCTCTTCCGTTTTTGTAAAAAGTAAAATAAGACTGCGAAAACCGATAATAAACCCAATGTAAAACCATTTGCGTTTCCATAAACAACGTGAATTCATTTGTCAAATCCATCCTACATCAGAATAGACTCCATTGGTTTCTATATGGACCTTAGTTTCACCTTAATTAAACAACCTTTGAGACCTCTCAAAGAATTTCTCGGTATATGAAAGGTCAATTTAAAATTTTAAATACACACATCATTCTGAGGTTAATTTATAATATTTGTCAACAAACCTATACTAGAAACAAGTCAACATATCTATAAAACCTTCCATCTCATTATCCTGTAACAAAGTTTCTAAACAACTCTCATCTGAAAGTAGAGGTTAATGTCACCTAACTTAACTACATCTTTAAACACACCCAATAAATCTTCCCTAACACAAGAAAGGAGAACTTATAATCTAATAAATTTAATGACTAATAATAAAAACTTTCGAATAACCGAATAATTTCTCTTGATCTTAAAAGAGACGAATTAATCCTATTTGTGTAAAAAGAATAAAGTAAAGAAGTACACAAAACCAAATTTTCTCAGTATACCAGTTTAATAAAAGTGAAAATTAAAAGGTCGAACTACGGTCAAAAAACACCGATGAAAAGTCCGAACAAAACAACACTAGTTACATTTCATTACCACGACGTAATTTTAATATAAAAAGTGAAGGATTTTTACGATTTAGGGTGATCCACATTCCCGAAATGTATAAACCGTGTCGTCAACTCAAAAAAGTCGTTCCCGTTTCAAATACCAAAAGTCTTTTTACACCACACCTAAGTCTTACGGACATCTTATACGAACACAGACATATCTTCAAGTGTTAGAATGTCTAACAATTTTTGATGTTTCCAAATATATATTCACCTTAGTAAATGAAATAATTTACTTTTACTTATATCTTTTTTCTCCGTTTAACCGTCCCTTCCCCGATCTTTTTATTTCCATTTGAAACTCTTTTCATTTTACTCTTTTTTTACTTCTGTCTCAACCAAGTGAAGTAAGTAAGTCTTTATAAATACGTACTGACGACACACGACCAGACACTAAATCCGAGACCCCCACACCGTCATCTCGCTCATCTGTAATGGTGCGAGGTTATCACACAAAATTAACTGTGCCTACTATTTCTTTAATTTTACAAGCATGCTCCAGTCTTTCACGACTCACGATACTCTTTCGATTTTGTCCCCCTATTTCTGTTATCCGCGTGACACCCCGTCTCTTACAACGTCAAAATTTATTCCACCAGTTCCACCTTAAATTTTCCTGCATAAGGAGAGTTTACTCTTCGTTTATGTTGATCGTCACCACTGTCTTCGTCAACCTTCTACCCTCTATAAAACACCGTCTCTTTAGGATTTGACCTAATGTTCACCCCTCATCTGTCTCACCAAAAGGAACAAAAACGGAAAAATAATATTTCGATAGTAGAGAGGGTGAACTATATGTGTAAGAACTCTTATTTATAAAATATCAGGATTCTTAACCTAAGTGTACGGTCGAACACTGATGGGTAGACGCAAGTAAGATGGGAGAGAGGATGTCACTCGATAACAAAATTTTACAAGCCGAACCCTAATAACACGTTTTATTCAAACCTTTTTATCTAACTATAGCCATATATATATATTATATATATATAATATATATAACTATAGTCATATATATATAGTTAGTATATATATATATATAGTCAGAATGGGTTTCAGATCTGATCACACACACACATAGTTAAGTCGAGTCAAGTCAGTGAGTCAGCACAGGCTGAGAAACGCTGGGGTACTTAGCGTCGTGCGGTCCGGAGGCACAGGTAGTGGTTGAGGGCCTTAAGTGAGTCTGAGCGCAGGTAGCTCCATCACTACGGTAGGTTGGTAGAGTAGTAGATAGCAGGGGTAAAAAGGACGGGGGTTAGGGAGGGTCGTAGTCTCAGAAAAGTTACTCAGTTGAGAAGCGTACTCCACCGGTTTCATGACCTCGAAGTCGAAATCGTAGTAAGGAAGGTTTCTTTCGGGTCCCGACTAGAGGAAGTCTTACCTAACCAACTTAGAGGAACGTCAGGTTCCCTGGGAGTTCTCAGAAGAGGTTGTGGTGTCAAGTTTTCGTAGTTAAGAAGACGCGAGTCGGAAGAAGTGTCAGGTTGAGAGTGTAGGTATGTACTGATGACCTTTTCGGTATCGGAACTGATCTACCTGGAATCAGCCGTTTCATTATAGAGACGAAAACTTATACGATAGATCCAACCAGTATTGAAAAGAAGGTTCCTCATTCGCAGAAAAGTAAAGTACCGACGTCAGTGGTAGACGTCACTAAAACCTCGGGGGGTTTTATTTCAGACTGTGACAAAGGTGACAAAGAGGTAGATAAAGGGTACTTCACTACCCTGGCCTACGGTACTAGAATCAAAAGACTTACAACTCGAAATTCCGTTGAAAAAGTCAGAGGAGAAAATGAAAGTAGTTCTCCGAAAAATCAAGGAGAAGTGAAAGACGGTATTCCCACCACAGTAGACGTATAGACTCCAATAACTATAAAGAGGGCTGTTAGAAGTAAGGTCGAACACGAAGAAGGTCAGGTCGTAAAGAGTACTACATGAGACGTCACTTCAATTTATTCGTCCCACTGTTATATGTCTGAACTCCATGAGGAAAAGGATAAACCTTGGTCAGACAACAAGGTACAGGTCAAGATTGACAACGAAGGACCGGACGTATGTCTAAAGAGTTCTCCGTCCAGTCCACCAGACCTTAAGGGTAGAGAAAGTCTTAAAAGGTGTCAAATAACACTAGGTGTGTCAGTTTCCGAAACCGTATCAGTTATTTCGTCTTTATCTACAAAAAGACCTTGAGAGAACGAAAAAGGTACTAGGTCGCCTACAACCGTTAAACTAGAGACCAAGGAGACGGAAAAGATTTTGGTCGAACTTGTAGACTTTCAAGTGTCAAGTGCATAACGACTTCGGACCGAACCTCTTAAAACTCGTAATGAAACGATCGTACACTCTACTCACGTTAACACACCATCAAACTCGTAAGAAACCGTAACGGAAAGAAACCCTAACCTTACTTTTGACTGGAAAAGGTCAGGACACCGATGACGACTCAAAAGGTTTAACCGACCGTATAAGTCACGTCGTGAAAGTGTCGTAGTAGAAAGTCCTAAACTTTATCGAGATGACCATAAGGTAGTGGAGGTGATCGAAACAAACATCACTACGAAAGATTCCGGGTGAACTGAAGTGTAAGGTTCTACAGACCAAGATCTACTCACTAGTGTGGTAGCACTAATAGACCCAGTACTTCTAGGAAAAACATGTCAAGAAGACACATAAGAACGGTAGAGAAGAATTATAGAAGACGAAGACAATCCAGGTATGATAAAGACAGGAAATAACTCGGGTAGAAACGTACTTTGCAAGGGAACCATAGAGATTAAAAGAACTTCTCTAGAGATCAGAAAGGGTAAGACAACAAAAGGAGATAAAGAAACATAACTAGTGACTCTTTCCGAAAGAATAGAGAAGAACGATAAGAAACCTTGAGACGTAAGTCTACGAATATAGAAAGGAAAAGAGGAACCCAAAAACGAAGAGAGGAAAAGTGTCGATAAACATTCGGGAGGGGTCTGTCGGTAAAACGAAAAAACGGAATGAAAAGGTACCCCTACCAGAACTAGGGACAGAGGACATGTTACAGTACTTGGAGTAAGGTATCAAGTAGTCCGTGAGACAGATAGTCTAGATCAGGGAATTTAGATAAAGAGTAAGGTGACATATTAGTATTCCCTAAACTACATCCAGTATGGACTTACCAGATTGTCAAAAGGGACGAAAGAAGTTAAATTCAGACTTAAACCATTATTCCTCGAGTACTAGACTCGATGTCAGTCGAGGACCAGAACAAAAACGACTGACATATCTCGAAGAGGTAGACAACGACGTCTCTTATATTAGTTAGACTAAAGCCACAACTGGTAGACCACTACAGGTACACATCTCAGAAGAGAACACAACAACCTTCTCCCACAAACGATACTGGTCACGTAATAGAACCGTTTTGAGATAATCAGNGACATATCTCGAAGAGGTAGACAACGACGTCTCTTATATTAGTTAGACTAAAGTCACAACTGGTAGACCACTACAGGTACACATCTCAGAAGAGAACACAACAACCTTCTCCCACAAACGATACTGGTCACGTAATAGAACCGTTTTGAGATAATCAGAAACGGGACGAAGTAAGGTGTAAGGTTCCGGTTTAAACGGACAATGAGGTCCACAAAGAACTGAAGGATGAAAACGTAAGGTCAGGGGATATTACTTTTCCTGTAGAAAAAACCCACAATCAAGATTTTCCAGAACATCCAGAAGTATTTTGGCAAGTTGAAGTCGAAGAAGTCGTAATGACCAACTCCGTATCTGAACCTAATGACACTATAACTTACCAAACGGAACCTTTGCTTGTCTCTCGTAAGACAGCAAAAACTCTAACGTAGGTTCATGACGTAAAGCCTGAGAAGACAACTGGTACTACTGATGAGTTAAAGAAGACTCCCTAAGGATGGGCGTCATCATCTATATTACCAGTAGTCTCAATTTAAGTGGATAAGGTCAGGTAAAATCAAGCGACTAAGGATCTTACAGCTGCAAGTGAGAACGGTAGAGAACAAACTGGTGAAGGTTAAATGGAACTAAGTACCTGGACTGTAAGGTCCAAGGATACGTTATAACGAGAAATACCGTAGTCTGGAACGAAGATAGTGGTCAGTGTAGGTGTCGACCCATAACAAAAACGAAACCGAGGTACGGAAGTAAGAAAGACCTAAACAAAGAGGTGACTGGAGGACATCGTATAACCCGTGGATGACTGGACCCCTCAAGGAGCAAGTCATAGGATAGTAAAACGGAAAAGTACGACAAGTACCCCAAGAGTTCCGTTCTTATGACTTCACCAAACGGTAAGGGAAGAGGTCACCTGGTGTAAGACAGTCTGGAGAGGTGGCACTGGGTGGGCAGAACCCAACGGGACGCCCGTACCGAATCAAAGTGACTCAATCTGTTCCGACACCAGGATCACACTAATCCAACTGATCTAAAGACACTCATACCAAAGTCACAAAGACGGGCGACTACGAAAGAACGTTGTGGATGGTAGAATGAACCCAAAGAGAATAGAACCCACACCCCATAGAGAAGTACCGACGAGGTCGTTTCGTGTCGACGACGAGGAATGGAACCTATTCCCCATAGAGGAGGACGGCGGGAAGGACTGGAAGTCACACCCTCCCGAGGAGATCCGGGAGGACGCGGGCCCGTCGTCATCCCATTCCCTTGGGTCCTCTTGTATATACAATTTAAACTTTAAATATAATTCAGTGACTCAAGAATGTCAAAGTACTCTTTATTAAACGAGTAAAACAGGGTCAACATCATTTCACATACTTATATAACATCAGAAGGATTTTTCTATAACCGGACATCTTCATCCATGGTGGACCTGATAAAGATTTGGTTCTTTCTAGATCTAACCGAAATTTATATATACCTCGGAAAATCTCTTACAACTTTTCAAACAAATTTTTATCTGAAAACAAATATTAGTCAGACAACAAAGATTCTGAAGTGAGAACACATAAGATAATGCTATCTGGGAAACATAAGAATGAGTCTTAACAATGACTCCCGAAATGGAGTCTTTCCTCATCTCTCTCTAGGTAAAATCTCAAAAACACTATGACCTAACAACTTATACGGTACACACACACACTACACTAGTTTCTCAACCAATGTACCTTTCAATACATTATAACGACGGTATATCCCAAAAGGACCAATGAGTACGTCATTCCTTAGAAAGAGGTTACTCCCTCTGGGCTCAAACTAGGGACTCAATCCTTCTAGGGGACCTCTTTCCTTACCGACAGGCGAGATCATAAGAACGAACCTCTTAGGGTACCTATCTCCTCGGACCACCCGATATCAGGTGCCCGAGTGTTTCTTAGTCTGTGTTAACTCGATTGTGAAAGGGAAATGATGTTATCTTACTACTTCTAATATAATTATTTACTTTTATATAAGACTCTTCACTACAAAATAATCAACACTATAATGACTTCCTACTGAAACCTTTGTTGAAAAAGAAGAGTCTAAACCAAACACTGACAACAAACACCAATTAAGATTCCTTTAATATCACACTCTCTCTAAAGGTTAAGTCTGGGTAACGGAGGTATAAGAGTCAACAATCCGATACCATTTCACCATTGAAAGGAAAGGGTAGTTACCACTTCTACAAATCATCTCTTTTAGACTGTCATCGACGATTACCCGTCACCCCCGTCCCCCTCCCCCCACTGTCTTTCGGGTCCTTTGTCTCGTCGTCATAACCTTTTGAGAACCACTTTTACACACACACACGAATGGGTTCCAGATCTGATCATATTAGTCTACACCTGTTACCCGACATTACATCAATACCCGCTGCCAACAGTAGTAATACCAATAAATAACTCGACGATCGCACTTAGAAAGGATGAACCAGTGAACTATCCCGACAAACAAAGGATTCCGACTGTGTTCGTCAAAAAAAAGAGGAACACGATCTCCATATTTAATATGGATCAAAAAGAAGAATTATAATTATTTACACTTAGGAAAAAACGAGACGTAAAATCTCTAAATTAAATGATTTTTCATTTGGATGATAAAACTCTCACAAGTAATATTAATTTTGAAATTAAGTGGATATTAAGAAAAAACCTTTCTATCAAAAATGTCGATAATTTTAATGTCGACGAATTATGATATATTTAACATATAAACTCCTTTATATGTGTCTCTACCTTTTATAAACGGAGAATCTTTGAGTTTTAAGAAATAAGTAAATCTATAGAATAACGAATAAAACACCTCAGTAAAAACAAAAGGTATTATTTTCCTTTTCAGTATAAACACACAGATTGAAATTACTCTTTGTACATCAATCCCGGAAGACTTTATGACATAAAATTTTAGTAAAACATTTAATACTTCCTTTTTACGTATACGAAGGAAAGAAGAGACCTTCATTGTGATTTATGAATTCATGTAACATTAGACTAAAATTTTATAAGAAAATTTACTGATTCTAATCTGTTATTATGAAAAATAATACATGACTTTTCAAAACTTTGAATTTAAAGACTGCATCAACAGAATAAATTTCCGAGATCTCAAAACGAAATTTAATGGATCAATTTAAATCTATGAACTCTTGAAATTCCTTAACGGTGTTTGATAGGTAAATGGTTTTTCGCTAATTCATGTCGGACGGACTTGTTATGGAGAATCCACGACACCAACTAATTTTTTCTTCTTATTCATTTTGGATACGAAGAAGTTAGTGAACACCAGACTATCCCTCCCGTCTCATTATATACATCGATACTATGACACATTTGTTCATTTTATAGACGACACATACATTATTTGTATAATGTATATACAAATGTAATGTATAATGTATATACTGACCGTAATTCATTTCTGGAAAATTCTATTTTAACACGTCATAAGGAATCTCCCTTACTCCTAAATCAATCGAGAATACCTTTAATTCTAAAACCTACATCTTTTTTTCTGCTTTATTATCTAAATCCCACCAAACCGTGAGTAAAAGATAGTAAGTCAATCATGAAAAAATAACTGACATGTGACACACAGTTGGTGAAACGACCTCGGCCTTCTATGTCGACACTTATTCTGAAATGACAGTATCCTCTCTCTTGTTTATTATTTGTTCAATTACTTGTTTATTCCACTAACTCTATCATTATTTACGAACCTTCTTTCATGTCCTATTACAATACTCTCCCTTCTTAATATTCCTTTGGCTATTACCACAAATCTCCTCTATACACTTCTTCACTGTGAACTAAACTTACTTCTCTTCATCGGTCAAACTCTAGATCCAGTATTATAACATACCATTCCTTTATAGTTCTCGTTTCCGGAACTCTTCCCTTACTACAAACACTTAATAACCTTGTTTATTTTCCGGTCTCACCGACCTCGTTTTACTGACTCCCTCTCTTACTTCCAACCTTTACGGTCTTCATAGGTCTAAAGGTTAACGAATCCAGGGACATACAACATCAGTCTTTAAACCAAAATTAAAACAAACCACTCTTATACAACGTCTCAAAATTTGTCTCATCGCCGTACTATGCTGAATCCCAAAATACAAAACAAAACAAAACTACCGTCGTAAATTCATTTTACAAATAAAAAATCCAAGATTGAATAAAAATACACCATTTTATATGTATTATATTTTAAATCTGAAATGGGTAGAATGTCACATGTGAAGTGACAGTAATTCATGTAAGGGATACGAAACGTTCGTAATGTCGTAGGTAGAGACCTTGAGTGGAGTAGAACGATATGACATGGGTAAGGAGGGAAGAGGGTCGGGGACCGTCGGTGGCAACATGAAAGCAAACACTACTTAAACAGATGAGATACGTAGAGTATAATCATCTTAACATATCATAACAGGAAACCAAGGACCGAAAAGAAAAAGGGGTGAATCGTATTATAGAAGTCCAAAGTAGGTACAACATCGTATACAATCTGAAAGAAAGGAAAAATTCCGTCTCAAAAGGTCACCAGTACATCCCTACACTTTCAACCTAACACTTCTTTCGACTCACGACTTCTTAACTACGAAAACTTGACACCATAACCTCTTCTGAGAACTCTCAGGGAACCTGACATTCCTCTAGGTTGGTCAGGTAGGATTTCCTCTAGTCAGGACCCACAAGTAACCTTCCTGACTACGACTTCAACTTTGAGGTTATGAAACCGGTGGAGTACGCTTCTCAAATGAGTAACCTTTTCTGAGACTACGACCCTCCCTAACCCCCGTCCTCCTCTTCCCCTGCTATCTCCTACTCCACCGACCACCGTAGTGGCTGAACTACCTGCACTCAAACCCACTTGAGGCCCTCAACCACTACCTGTCCCTCCGGACCGCACGACGCTAAGTACCCCAACATTTCTCAGCCTGTGCTGACTCGCTGACTTGACTTGACTTATAAAGTAGTACACACATGTCGTACAAAATGAATAAAAAAGTGGCTATCCATCAACGAAGGTGGAAAACCAAAACACACATTACGACGAACAGGGACGAAACATAAGAAATCCGATACATACGTCTTCACCCTAAAGACCCAGTATACTGTGTACCTACTCGGTATACTCTATCTCCAGTATAAAATTAAAAAATTCTTTGACGGCATGACGAAAGGAATCACCGACGTGTTAAAATATAAAGGTGGGTGTCACGTTTTTCCAAATTTAAAGAGATATAGGAACAGTTGTCCTTAAAAGAGGTAAAAGACTATCATCGGTAGGATTACCCACACTCCATCATAAAGGAGTAAACTGTAAAGGAACTATAAATCAGAGAAAAGATACAATAATCAATTAAATATAGAATAGACCGTTTTATCGATAAATCATCAAACGGGGTAAAACTTAATAAACAAAGAAGAACAATAACTCAATATCCTCAAAAAAAGTATACATCAAACCAATAATTGGGGAATAGTCCATATACTAAACGTTCATAAAAGAGGGTAAGACACCTAACGGAAAAAGTGACACAACTAATCTATCTTCAAAATCTAAAACAATCAAATTTTAAAATTCGAATTCAACTACGAAATTCAACATTTAAAAAATCACAAAAAGAAAACAATGGACGCGAACATCACAGTACAGGGTCTTCAGTGACGGTTTAATCTCCAATCCTTCGAAAAGTGGATACAGAAGAAGATTCTCAAAATATAAACAGACACAATATACGTGTAGAAAGTAGGTAAGCTCAGTCAAAAATATGTCCCAGATTTTATTTCCAGGTTGGAGTAATAAAACGTGTACCAATAGGTTAAAAGACACGTCGTATTCGACACAAAAATTTTCTTACATACTTAACCCCTCATAATAATACTTAATATCAGGTCGAATCAATCCTGAGGTGTGAAAGTGGTGACTCACAGACTTTAGTTAGGGAAAAACCCCTTGATTCTAGGGTGTTCGACGTCCCGTGTCCGTCGTTCTCCGTCCCAACCCACTTCCACCTCTTACTTAACACAATCCCAGTCGTATACCTCGTTCTTTCCTTCGGCCATATGGTCCCTTCTACGATGACGTTATCAAGTCCGTTCTCCACTTCTACCGACTCTGACTACACTAATCGTCACCACTATCTCTCTACCTATGTACTATGTAAATTCTCAATTTCGTCATCTTGAACGAAGGAACTCAAACTAAACATCCGCTCCTTTTCCATTTAGTTCTTTATTAGGACCCCAAAATAAAGTCCCCTGAAACAACAACAAACAAAAAGTCAATGATTCAGAAGACGATGAAATTCCCCTAAATCTTTAATAAATAACTTCATCCCTTTTTACTCCAGCCCTAGCCCGTTCTTCTGAAGACACAATCTTTACCATTTAAGCTTTACAAGTAACCCACAGGGTCACTTCTGAAGTCAACCTGTCAAATGACACACCCACCTTTCATGTCCCTTGGTTTACATCCCTACCTCCATAATCTTAGTCGTCGTACGTCCACTCTCAGTTTCAGTAGTCTTAATACTTTATTAAAACTATCTCCTGGACTCGAGACCCTTTGATGTCTCAAATCTCCATTAAGTTCCTCCTCCGTCACCCCTTTCCTCTGTCACTTCTTCGTCGACGATTCGTCCTCTGTATGGCCCTTACACGACACACCATAACTCCTTCTATTCTTTACCAAATTCTCGGAATTCCACGAATATTGCTAGTGGAACGATGGACGTACACCAGGATTGGAGGACACAATGTGACATTTGAGGGACACCGGTCAAAATACTAAGAAACATAAGGAGTACATATCATCGGATCTTAGCGGACCGCATTCGTTTACAAGCTTGACAAATAAACGGCACATTCGTGGCGATCAGGAGATGGTTACCAATCCGTGACAAGATATGAGACCTCTATTATTCCTATTAAATGAGTTCCAGTCACGTTAGACTTTACCTTCTGTCTAAACATTTATGGATTAATTTTACCACAATATGTCTTACTATGTCATATTATTCATGGTGTCTTCTCCGGATACATGGAAACAGAAAAACTAAGAAACCTCCCTTTTGTCTATGTCTCAGTCTTTTCCAAAATAGTTCAATTTAGGACTCAAAACGAAACTTCCTAAATATTCTATCCGTTCTATCTTATTCTTTGCTACAGGAAGGACCGACTCTCCTATCATCCTTCTACATTTCTTCATAATTTCAAGGCTTACATTCCACATGTCAGTGTTAGTCTAAAAGTAAAGTCTTTTGATTGGGACAACTCTACAACAACTTTTATTACTCTAATTATCTTTCTGTAAACTAACCTCCGATAACATTAGTAGTCCCTCGCAGGGTCCGTGATCACCATTTCTTGTGCGGACGGTTACGTCCTCTACATTCTCTCCGACCAAGGTAGGGACCCAGCCCTTCCAGGGGACCTCCTTCTTTACCGTTGGGGTGGTCAAAAGAACGGACCTCTTAGGGGTACCTGTCTCCTCGGACTACCCGATGTCAGGTCTCCCAACGTTTCTCGACCTGTACTGACTTCGTTGACTCGTGTGTCTAACATTATTAACTTCGGCACTCCAACCCGAGTACTCCGTAACCTCTTGCAATATCTTTCTTTGTCGAACTCTCCACAATCTCCCCATCTTACCTGGCATGAACAAGATGACTTTCACTTCTTACTTCTCCTTCCTTCTTAGTCTATGCCAACTATAAAGATCGAAGTCATTGATCCATTTATCGTTACTATAATGGTCAGTTCCATCTCTTCTTTCTTACTAGACACTTATTCCCTGATTAAATTATTTAATACAATATAAGGTAGGTGTTTTTAAGACAAACTATTACCATGTGGTAATTCATTTTATTTGTCATATTTTATTTGTCATATCATACTGAGGAAATATGTGTATATGAATTTATAAATATACGTGTATATGTATAAAGATATATATATGTACATATGGTGTCTATGGTAAACACAAAAATATTCAAATCTGTTTACATACTTGTCCATGTATTTTATAATTATCACCACACCGCATATGACTTTTAACAAGGACACAAAGGTAACAACGAAGGAATAAATCCACAACGTAGTAAAAAAAAAAAATGATGTATGTAATGTACATATATTTCGTGGGGGGGGGTTTTTTTCCTGTCATCATATACAGACAGATAAATCGATAGACACGTGACACACGAAGAACTTTTTATTACTATCTTCCCCACAAAAGAAACGTCTTGTGTAAAAGGGGGGAGAAACAGTGAAGTAAGTATGACAAAAGGTGTTACTGGAAAGGAGAAGAAATACGAAAACGGGAAATAAATTCCGAGTAGAAATACAAGATCGAGAGACAACCATGAAAAAAGGTAGAACTCCTTGACTATTAATAGAACTGAAGATGACTTAATACTGTCATGCACATAAGAATACAGGATTGACATAAGTATAACGAATAGATAACCATACATTATTAAGGGTCTTTACAACGTCGAACTTTGTTGTTTTTAAATGATAGAACGTCAAAGAAACTCAACCGGTAGATCCGTGTCGAGTTGACCTAGGAGATGACGTTCAAAATATTCAGACGTCATTTAGTGACGTCTACCACTCACGTCGGTACTTAATTTTCTGCGAATGAGGAACCTTCTTTTCAACACTGGTTGGATCTATCGTATAAGTTTTCGTCTCTGTAATGAGACGGCTGATTCGAGGTAGATCAGTTCCGATACCAAAAGAGTCACCAGTACATACCTACACTCTCAACCTGACACTTCTTCCGACTCGCGACTTCTTAACTACGAAAACTTGACACCACAACCTCTTCTGTGAACTCTCAGGAAACCTGACGTTCCTCTAGGTTGGTCAGGTAAGACTTCCTCTAGTCGGGACCCTAAACAAACCTTCCTTACTACGCTTTCGACTTTGAGGTATGAAGCCGGTGGAGTACACTTCTCAACTGAGTAACCTTTTCTGAGACTACGACCCTCCCTAACCCCCGTCCTCCTCTGCCCCTGCTGTCTCCTACTCTACCGACCTACCGTAGTGATTGAGCTACCTGCACTCAGACTCACTTGAGGCCCTCAACCACTACCTGTCCCTCCGGACCGCACGACGCTAAGTACCCCAGCCTTTCTCAGCCTGTGCTGACTCGTTGACTTGACTTGACTTGACTTGACTTTCCTTAATATGGTTGACACAAGAACGACCTTCAACCCCAGGAAGAAATTCGAGTGCACCAATAACCGTCTTAAGTCAAGGAAAGTGGGTCTCCTGACTCTAGGGGAAAAAAAACGACCGACTAGTGATTCTAGTGAATCTAGTGATTCTCGATTAGAGTCGTGGGTCTCCGAAGGATCGGAGAACAGTGTACCGGGACAGTGTGGTATCGTCGAATGAAAAAGTTCCGACCGACCTCTTAGAGAACACCCGGTTCTCTCTCGAATGTATTGCACCGCATAGTGTCCTCACACACGGGGTAGTGGAAACGGTATAGTCAAGTCAAGTCAATGAGTCAACACAGGCTGAGAAACGCTGGGGTACTTGGTGTCGTATGGTCCGGAGGGACAGGTCGTGGTTGAGGGCCTCAAGTGGGTTTGGGTACAGGTAACTCAGCCACTACGGTAGGTCGGTAGAGTAGGAGAAAGCAGGGAAAGAGGAGGATGGGAGTTAGAAAAGGTCATAGTCCCAGAAAAGATTTACTCAGTGGAGAAGTGTAGTCCACCGGTTTCTAAACCTCAAAGTCGGAGTTGTAGTAAGGAAGGTTTCTTTAGGGTCCTGACTAGAGGAAATCCTACCTGACCAACCTAGAGGAACGTCAGGTCTCCTGAGAGTTCTCAAAAGAGGTTGTGGTGTCAAGTTTTCGTAGTTAAGAAGACGTGAGTCGAAAAAATATCAGGTTGAGAGTGTAGTTATGTACTGATGACCTTTTTGGTATCGGAACTGATCTGCCTGGAAACAACCGTTTCATTACAGAGACCAAAAATTAATCGATATATCCACAACCAGTGTTGAAAAGAAGGTTCCTCATTCGAAGAAAAATAAAGTACCGACGTCAGAGGTAGACGTCACTAAAACACTCTGGGGGTTTTATTACAGACGGTGACAAAGGGGTAGATAAAGGGTACTTCACTACCCTGGCCTACGGTACTAGAAACAAAAGACTTGCAACTCGAAATTCGGTTGAAAAAGTGAGAGAAGAAAGTGAAAGTACTTCTCCGAGAAATCAAGAAAAGTGAAAGACCACTTTTTCGCACCACGGTAGACGTTTAGACTCCATCATTGTCTCCTTCCCTGATCTTACTGAAACTTCCACGAACAAACCCCTGACCTTCCTTCCGCACGGTAACTGAGAAGTTAAGTTAATTATAAACTCACGACACTCCGTCATATAACTACAATTTAAAGACACACCAAAAACTAGGGATCTCTCTTTGAATCTTCGTGTTTGGTCATAAAGTGAAGAGGTAAGTACTTTCAACAACGAAAGAGACGTCACAGCATCCTTCAATAAGTAATCGTCCAAAATTTTAACGTGAGCCCTAACAAAAATAGAGACACAGACTTACACATGACAAATTATCGTAAACTTTTCTTATGGAACTACTACAATCAGTTTTTAGTATCTATCCTGTAAAACAATTGAAGATTTCACTGACCCTCTATTGAACACCTATTACCACTTTCCAGACTGTCTGGACCTTGGTTTGATATTTATCACAATATACTTGAATTATCTCTATACCTTTTTTATCATCTTCTCGTGTTTCGGAAAAATAAAAGGAATCTGTAAAACACAAAAGGAAGGAAAATTATTGACGAATATCATTTTGGATTTTTTTATCTCTTTACACTCCTTTTCCTGTGTCTCGACTGAAAGAGCTCTTCTCTCTACTTGGTAAAAAAACATTTCCCGGTCTATCATTCGTAAAACCTCAAACGTCCGGTATATTAGAGACAGAGACGATGAATTACATCATAAGGTCATACTAACCCGAAGGGACCACTGAGTCTGTCATTTCTTAGACGCACGTTACGTCTTCTGGACCCAAACTAGGGACCCAGCCCTTCTAAGAGACCTCTTCTCTTACCGATAGGTGTGGTCATAAGAACGGATCTCTTGAGGGTACCTGTCTCCTTCATGATACGTTGAATATCACAGCATACTTTTATGTTACTGTCGACATCTATTATCAAGTTGTCTATTCATACGGTACCGAAACAAGGTTATTTTGAAATAATGTTTTTATCAACTATCCGGAGAAAACAGAGTACACATCGTTAAGACCATTAAGACTGGAACAAAATCCATTGACTTTTAAACTACATAGAAGAAAGTATAAAAGGGGTTTAAGTATAATATGTATTATGAGAAGTTTTAAAAAAAGGTAAATTATTATATAACACCTTTTTGATAAGAAAATAGGGTAATACCCGAAGGGTCCACCGAGTCACCATTTCTTCGGCGGACAGTTACGTCCTCTCCATGCAAACTAGGGATCCGACCGTTCTATGTGTCCTCCTCCTGCACCGTTGGGTGAAGTCAATAAGAATGGACCTTTTAAGGTACCTCTCTTCTTGGACCACCCGATTCAGACATCCCAGTGTGTCTCAGTCCGTGATGACTCACTGACTCAAGTGATCGTATGTCCGATAGCGCAATATACCAACATACAAAAACAAAAAAGTCAAAAAGAGAAAATTATTGTATTCTATAATACCCCTTGAGGAAACATGTGTGTAGAAAGACGTAGACACTCTTGTACAAGTATACTGTCCTCACATTGAGGACGAAATATAGTTTCGGAGACGCATAATTTAAATGTAAAAACTATTTTGTCAACGTTATTTCGTTGTCTTCTTGGGATACCTCACAGCCATCTGTACGGTAACCACTATTGACAACCCAGATTGAAAATATCCACCATTAATAGATTAACGTCAAATCGATGGGAACGATAAATGTATTTTTCGTATTAGGATCGGAACTGGTAGGACAGAAAGGTTAAGTAAAATTTCTTACCTCAAGTCTTCTGAAAATGAATTGTATAAAGTCTTCAGAGGGTAAATATACTTTACTTAGTAAGACAACCATAAACTATCCACTTACCATAATACCTTCGTAAATGGTTGTGACTCAGTTAACAAATATAAAAGTTCCATTAAGAAACGTAGTAAATTTATACATACTAGTAATGATTACAAGGAACACTTAGTGATATACCTCTCCAGACATCATCGTGGGTTCGATTAGTAGAGAATTTGGGAACTGAAGACAATGGTATTTGGTCAATTTTTTATAAACAAAAAATGTTCTACTAAATATACACACGTAAAAAACTACATGGGAACGAATTGTGATTAACACAACACGTATTGTCATCAATAAAGAAAATCTAAGAAATGACAGAATAATATATTTATGAGGTGATGAATTTTTTAAAGTAAAATAAAAATTACCCGTAAACTATCAACGATCGCAAACCGAAAGGACCACCGAGTCTGCCATTTTGCAGACGGATGTTACACCCTCTGGGTCCAAGCTAAGGACCCATACCTTCTAGGAGATCTCTTCCTTTACTGTTGGGTGAGGTTATGAGAACGGACCTTTTAGGGTATCTACCTCCTCGGACCATCCGATGTCAGGTTCCCCAACGTTTCTCAGACTGTACTGACTCGCTGATTTGATCACAAACCGATTTCAACGGTATTAGTAAGAAGCTTTATATAAAACACAAATACTCTCAGATTCAAAGTATAGGAACAGTTTAAAACCTTGATAAAGACATTTATATCACTAAGACCACTCAACATCATATAAAAAATACCATAATCAAACATAAAGGGACTACTAATTATTAGGACTTGTGGATTTTTGGAAAAGTACTTCAATAAACGGTAAACCTTTACAAAACAGGTACACAAAACATATCAAACCATGAAAAATAACAACACTCATAACGGAAAAGAAAGTCTACATTAAAGGAACAAATGATATTCACAAGATTTATAGTATGAAATATAAACCACCTCATACATTATGATTTATATTTATGAGAAGGAAAGAAGTCAAACGGAAAATTAAGAGAATTGCGACCGAAGCAACGACAAAAAACCAGCGAGTCAGTACAGGCTGAGACACTGGGGCACCTGACGTCGGACGGTCCGAAGGGACAGGAAGTGGTGGAGGACGTCGAACGAGTTTGAGCACAGGTGACTCAGTCACTACGGTAGGTTGGTAAAGTAGGAGACAGCAGGAGAAGAGGATGGAAGTCTAAAAGGTCGTAGTCCCAGAAAAGATTACTCAACCGAGAAACGTAGTCCACCGGTTTCATAACCGCGAAGTCGTAGTCAGGAAGGTCACTTATAAGTCCTGACTAAAGGAAATTCTAACTGACCAAACTAGAGGAACGTCAGGTTCCCTGAGAGGTTGAGTTGTCAAGGTTTCGTAGTTAAGAAGTCACGAGTCGAAATAAATACCAGGTTGAGGGTGTATGTATACACTGATAACCTTTTTTGGTTTCGAAAGTGATATACCTGTAAACAACCGTTTCGTTATACGACAGATCCAACCAGTATCGAAAGGAAGGTTCCTCGTTCGTAGAAAATTAAAGTACCGAAGTCAGTGGTAGACGTCACTAAAACCTCGGGTTCTTGTATTTCTAAAAACCACTTCATCTTTTCTAATCGAAATAATGAAAAGGTCCGTCTTCCCCTGTCTCATTCGTGGACGGGACCTTTTACCGTACAGGTGTGGACCCTCCTTGACCCCTCCCCAAAATATCGTTACCAGTTCCAACTCCGAACCAAGTCACCAAGTTCCTATTCTAATCCCAAACATGTCCCGGAAGTGAGGAAAGTAAACCAGAGTCCATTAGAAAACTACTCGAAGAGACCAAGGAAATTAGACCGGAATCAACCAGAAGAGACCTTATTTCTTAGGACTGTAGTAGGTCAACAACCTCTAAAACCAAAATACTTCTCGAGTCTCTATAACAATTACACAGAGAACGAAATAACTGATACGGTTTCGGAAACTGACACACCTAGTGTTATTTGACACCTTTTAAGACTTTCTCTACCCTTATGGTCTGGTGGACTGGACGGAGAACTCTTTGGACATACGTCCAGTCCTTCGTTGTCAATCTTGACCTGTACTTTGTTGTGTGACCAAGGTTTATCCTGTTCCTCATGCAGTTCCGACATATAACAGTGGGACGAATAAATTGAAGACACGCCTCATGTAGTACTCTTTGCGACCTGACCTTCTTCGTGTTCGACCTTAGTTCTAACGACGCTCTTTATAGTTATTGGAGTCTATACGTCTACTGTGGTGGGAATACCGTCTTTCATTTCTCCTTAATTTTTCGGAGAACTACTTTCACTTTCTTCTCTCACTTTTCAACCGAATTTTGAGTTGTAAGTCTTTTGCTTCTAGTACCGTAGACCAACGTAGTGAAGTACCCTTTATCTACCCCTTTGTCACCTTTGTCACAGTCTGAAATGAAACCCCCCCCGGAGGTTTTAGTGACGTCTACCACTGACGTCGGTACTTTAATTTTCTGCGAATGAGAAACCTTCCTTTTAATACTGGTTGGATCCCTCCTATAAGTTTTCGTCTCTGTAATGAAACAGTTGTTTCCAGACAGATCACTTCCGATACCAAAAAGGAGACCAGTACACACCTACACTCTCAACCTGACACTTCTTCCGACTCGCGGCTTCTTAACTACGAAAGCTTGACACCACAACCTCTTCTGAGAATTCTCAGGGAACCTGACGTTCCTCTAGGTGGGTCAGGTAGGACATCCTCTAGTCAGGACCCACAAGTAACCTTCGTTACTACGACTTCGACTTTGAGGTTATGAAACCGGTGAACTACGATTCTCAACTGAATAACCTTTTCTGGGACTACGATCCTCCCTAACCTCCGTCCTCCTCTTCCCCTACTGTCTCCTACTCTACCGACCTACGTAGTGACTGAGCTACCTGTACTCAAACCCACTTGAGGCCCTCAACCACTACCTGTCCCTCCGGACCGCACGACGTCAAGTACCCCAGTGTTTCTCAGTCAGTACTGACTCCCTTACTTGACTTTACTCCCCTTGGTCCTGGAACGGACTTCGGATGTGATAACAAAGAACCGACAGAATAGAGACGTAGAGGAGGGAAGGGACTAATCGTCGGTAAACTTAGACGACAAACCCTGAGTCCCCCAGTCCCTCACATCTCAGACAAGGGAGGTTTCTTGAACCTGTCCCTTTCCAAAAGTATGGGTCCTAGAGGCGTCCCGGGACGAACCAAAGTGGAACTTTGAAATCATAAAACTAATAAAGATTCAACCGAAAGTAAGAAAACCACAACAGACAATGACCACTAAAATTTTTTAATTCCTCATAACAACTAAAAGTCACAATACGATTAAAGAAAACATTTCGTTTCATTAAGTCAATATGTATATGTAAATAAATGAGAAATTAAGAAAAGAGTATATCCAGTAATGTCTCATAACTCATCTCAAGGGAAACGATATGTCATCAGTAGCGATCAGTAATAAAATGGATAGCATCAAACATATAAAGTTGTGATACAATAACCACTAACTTACAACCTTTAACACAAATTACAACGTCCTTTAACATAAATTGTCAGGAATCTACTACTATAGAAGGGGACCCTCCTAAAGGAAAACTAAAAAATAATCATCAATCTAACATGCAGGAATCAGTGTATACTGAAAAACGTGATCCGAGGAGACAGAAACCTTAAAGGGTCCATTCTTATGCCCTCACGAAACGGTAAAGGAGGAGGTCCCTATAAGGACTGTACCCCTGACTTCGACGTAGAAGACACAAAGAAACTCAACCGTCCACATAAGAAATGGTGACTCGGTGGACCCTTCGGGTCGTCAATCTAATCCACGACTAATATAATTCTCACCCCGAAGGGTTCCTCGAGTTTCCCATTTCTTAAATGGACGTTACGACCTCTGGACAGAAGTTAGGAATCCAGTCCTTCTAGAGACCTCTTCCCTTACCGTTGGGTGAGGTCACAAGAAAGGATCTCTTAGAGTACCTGTCTCCTTGGACAATCCGATGTCAGGTACCCCAGCGTTTCTCAACCTCTGCTGACTCAATGATTGGCCTCTTCCGTTACCGTGGAGTGAGGTCATCAGAACGGACCTTTTAGGGTACCCGCCTCCTCGGACCATCCCATGTCAGGTACCCCAGTGATTCTCAACCTGTGCTGACTCGCTGAAGTGAAAGTGAAAAGTGAAAGTACGTAACCTCTTCCTTTACCGTTGGGTGAGGTCATAAGAACGGACCTCTTAGGGTCCCTGCCACCTCGGACCACCCGACGGCAGATACCCCAGCGTGTCTCAACCTGTGTTGACTTCACTGAATCGCCGTCGTCGTCACTGATTGTGTGTATACAATTCTGGCTCGACTAAGTTTCGACCTTAAAAATTTTAGAGACAATCTCAAACGGGATAAATGTCAAACGGACGGGCATCGAACCTCGGGAGGATCCAGAAGACTTTTGGACCCAGATGATGCCCTTATCAGAGGAAGATGACACTTAGACACTGGGTGGGACGCAGATAATGTAGAAAGAAAAACAACCACAACAAAGGAAGAGTAAGATACTCTAAGACTCTTAAAAGACGTCACAAGACCGACGGCCAATGAGGTGTGCGTGTAGTGGTACCACGACGAACCCCCAGACAACATAACAAATCGCCTCGACCAGATAACAGACAAGGGACGTCTTATCAAGACGAGGAAGACATTTGGACCCATTTGACGATCCTAGGGAGGTGGAACTTTCCAACATTTTAAGGCAAAAATAAAGGGATCACGAAATTTTGAATGTTGACGACATAAATCGAAGAGACAAGGGTGTACACTTATCGTTTACACAGTTGTCCTTTTCAGTACGACTTGTAGAGAGCCCAGGACCGAGGAATTTAGAACCGATGGAACCTTCGAGAGGTCATGGAATTTTCTCATTTTGTATTTAAATTAGATCGTAAAAGTCAACGAAAACAACCTATCAATCAAACTATTTTCGATTAGACGACAACGGGCTTTCTAGTGAGAAACGACAATACAAAAAGAAAACAAATCACACTTTATTAGGAAGTAAACAATACTACGGTCTTTTCCTCTCAAGTACAAGAAGGGAGAGGATTCATTGTTTGTGTGGTGGAGACTCGTTACCTTTCAGTATACAGTACACCTACGGAAATAAGTACACTGTTACAAGTAGAGAGGTATCCAACGAGTCGGTTTGTTACTTCCTAGTAGATCATTCTCATCGTTTACTTCGACTTAAGTAGGACTCGTCCGTCGCCCGTCTCCTGTAAGTGTCTGTGCGCCTTAAACTCCATCCAGTATGGATACTCACTAGACTCCTTCAATGGAAACATTTTGCAATTAGTATCCGTTGACACATCCATTGTAACGTCGTACCAGAATTGTCAGTACACGGCAGTTTGTTAATTTTCAGTTAAACACTCTCATAGTACCACCTAAGACCTTTCTATCACATTCTGAGACATCAGAACCGGACATTTAATCACTTGGCGGGAACGAGAGGACATACGTTTCGTCTCGACCAAATGACCTTCACTTTTGGGCATACAATCTACTTTAGAAACTCCAAAGATCTCTCTTCGACTTGTCTCCGTACTTCAAAAAATGGGAACTCCTACGACGTCTCCTCTACTTCCGTGTATGTCGAAAGAAGGACCGAAGAATGTTCCCCTAGTTCGCTGTCTCGGTAGGACCCTGGGCAGGAACAGAGTCGGGAACGAGGACTTAAACACGAGAACTTAAGTATCTCTCTTAATTACCACAGTATTGATATATTTAATGTTTTTAAGTGTGGATTCCACTTGATCTTTTAAACGGTCCTTGTAAACGATTCTTAACCCCCCCTTTTCGGTGTAGACCCCCAAGAAAGATTGTATAATTCTTGTCTATTAAGTTTACAACGACCATAAAAAGACTATGTAATTTTGATTACTTTTGAAGAAGTCCAAGTAAAGTATATGGATAGTAATGTATTCTTTTCTGTGACCTTTTTATTTTGAGGTATTCTGGTTAAAATGAATTCTTGTACCCGTGTCTTAGGATTGTATTAGGTTGTTACATTACTTTCTCGATATGTTGACTGAGAACTTGTTTGTCCAAAGTTGAAACACCCAGATGAATAGACGACTATAAAAAGGCATCAGTTATGATCTCATGGTGTGTCAGACGTCAATCTCCTTTAATGTCTACACCTCCTTGGAACCTATACCTTCCATTTAACATAAATGGAGGTACATCAAGTTCCCAGTCGACATTTCACACTTACGACTCTTAAATAAGTGCCTGAGGTTTCCACCAAACCTATTATAATTCTATAGATGGATATCTTATTTAGTTGGTTAATTTTTAGCCTTTTGGTATATTTTTATAGTTATTTTCATCTTTTTTTGTATAATATGTAAAACCATTAGTCGGGACTACTTTGACACCCTTTTTACAAATAATCTTTTGTTAAATTTATATTACTGGTAAACAACAACAAATCAGTGGGTCAGCACAGGTTAATAAACGTTGGGGTACCTGGACTGTACGATCTGAAGGGACAGGGAGTGGTAGAGGACTTCAAACGGGTTCAACTACCGGTATCATAGGCACTACGGTAGGTCTGTATAGTAGGAGACTGCGGGAGAAGAAGACGGGAGTCAGAAAGGGTCGTAGTCCCAGAAAAGGTCTCTCAACCGACAAGCGTAGTCCACTGGTTTTAAGACCTCGAAGTCGAAGTCAGAAAGATTACTCATAACTCCCAACTAAAGGGAATTCTAACTGACCGAACTAGAGGAACAACAGGTCCCCTCAAAGTCCTCAGAAGTGGTCGTGGTGTCAAGATTTCGTAGACAAGAAACCGTAGGACGGAAGAAATACCAGGTCGAGGGTGTTGACATGTACTGGTGACCCTTGTGGTATCCGAACTGATATACCTAGAAAAACGTCTCATTACAGAGATGAAAAGTTGTGTAACAGATCCAAATAGTATCAAAAGGACGGTTCTAGTTAACAGAAGACTAAAGTACCGACGTCAGTGGTAGACGTCACTAAAATCTCGAGTCCTTCTCCTTTAGACAATGACGAAGGTGGAAAAGGGGAAATACACGGTTCTTCCCTACCCCGGTCTACGGTACTAGAATCAAAAAATAATAAATCAAAGTTCGGCCGAAAAAGGAGAGGAGGAAGTGGGAGCAGTTCTCAGAGAAAACAGGGCGAAGCGAAAGACAGTAACCTCAGCATAGTAGACGTATAGACTCCAACAACTACGAAGAGGGCGGATAGAACTACGGTCGAACATTGAGCGGGTAGGACCGCAAAGAGTACTACACGAGTCGCATATCTACTTTGCTTGTCCCACTGTCGTCTATCGGGATAGAATGAGGAAAGAGTCAGAACTAGGTCAGTCAACAAGGTATGTCCCAAGATTGACAACGGAGAACCGGGCGTATGTCCAAAGAAGCCTCTGTCCATTCTACCAGACCATAAGAGTAGAGAGATTCTCGAAAGGCGTCAAACAATACTAGGTGTGTCAGTTTCTCAAATCACATCAGTCACTTTGTCTCCATCTACAAAAAGACCTTGAGGCAACGAAAGTGATACTAGGACGCTTACAACCGTCAAACTAGAGACCAAGGAGAAGGAAAGGATTTAGATCGAATCTGTAGACCTTCACGAACCAAGGGTATTACGACTTCGGATCGTAAGTTCTAAAATTCGTACTGCAATGATCGCACCCTCTACTCGCGTCAACAGGTCACCCATCTTGTAAGAAATCAAGATGGGAAGAACCCTTAACCCTACTCCTAACTGGAAAAGGTCAGGACTCCGGTTACAACCCAGAAGGTATAAACGACAGTATAAATTACACTGCGGAACTAACGTGGTAGGAAATCCCAAAACTTTTCGAGATGACCTTAAGGTAACGTAGGTAATCGAAATAATAGTCGTCACGAAGGATTCCGAGTGAACTGAAACGTGAGGTCTTACAGACCCACTGACTGGTGTGGTAGTATCATTAGCCCAAGTGATTCTAGAAAAAACATGTCAAGAAAGGTAGAGAAGAACTAGAGAAACCACAGAAGAGCCAGAGATGGTAAAGACAGGAAATAACACGGGTAGAAACTCGTTTTACAAGGGAGCTATAAAGGTTAAAGGACTTCGCTAGAGATCAAGAAGGGAAGACAACAAGGAGGACCAAAATATGTAACAAGTAACTTCTTCCGGAAGAACACAGAGGAGGAATAAGGAACCTCGAGACGTAGATCAACCTACATGGAAAGGGAGAGAGGGAACGGAAAGTGAAAAGAAGAAAGACGTCGATAAACATGTCGGAGAAGTCTATTGGTGAACCGGAAGAACGAAAAAAAAAGGAAACCCTACCAAAACAAACGACGGTAAACGATTTATAGTAAACTTTAAAAATTTCGACAAAGATAATTTTAGTCCTTTTTTTCACTAACTATGGAACATAATTGTTATAAATTGTTTTTGAAAAACTATAAGAATGTTCACGTTCTATGACAATTATACTTACAATCTATTCCTTTTTTATCGTGAAAGTCCAGTGATTACGATACTCGATCCTTTCGGATTCCCTAAGACCTGTGAAAGGGTGGTCTTAATTCACCCTGAAGTAATTATAATAACCTATATTTTATTTATACGTTTTTTAATTATCTAATAGAAAAATAGAAATAGAAATAGATCTAATAGTCATCGGTCAATTCTTAGCTTTAGTCTTTATATCAAACATATGTCAATTTTTATGATAAAACCCAACTTAACCATCGAGTCTACCATTTCGCAGACAGATGTTACGCCCTCTGGACCCAAGTTCGGGACCCAACCCTTCTAGGGGACCTCTTCCTTTACCGTTAGATGAGGTCATGACAACGGACCTTTTAGGGTGCCTGTCTCCTCGGACCATCCGATGTCAGATACCCCAGCGTCTCAACCTGTGCTGACTCGCTGAAGTGAAGTGAGAGATTTTTTATTTGTCTACCAATAAACATTGTTTTTATATTTTAGAGCAACTATGTTTTGTTTTATATTTGATGACCTCTAAGTAAGGTGTGACCCATCATTTAGAAAGACACACACCCCCAAACTCTGTATGTCACTGTCTCTACATCTTAGGAACAAAATAAAACTTCATTAAACTCTAGATGTCCTCTCGATACTCATCATGTTCTTGGTGAGAAGTGGTAAGATTCAAGACGTCACAAAATTTAAAGTGGTATAAACGAAGACAGAAGAAAAAGAATTAAACTCCTATTCAACTTCGGAATTATTTGAAAATGAACATTAATGAATTCACTCTTAAAGGACACGGGTAGGAAACAACAGTAGAACATGTGAATAGTTTAGTCTTTTTATTGTCAATGTTACGATAATAAATTTATATCTGTAATAAGTATAAAGGGGTTTACAGAAGTATTACAAAAATATTATATTTCTCTTCTATAATAACGGTTTTTAAAAAAGTTTAATTATACATTTAAGTCATTTCATTGTAATCATATAGTAAGGTAATCTTGGTATTTCATAAATCTTAAATTTATAGGGAATTTTCTATAGATCGATAGTTTTTGAAGGGGTATTATATAAACCTATATATTTATAGGTCAATTATACCCTTTTTTTACGTACTTATATAACAACTCTAATACTTTATTCTTACAACTCCTACATGAACTGAAGGGTCTATTTGTTATGATATTTTTATTATATATGTTTTTTACAAAGTTTACCTCATTTCTATATATTCTACTTTCTACTGGATCAATTATAAAATCTTTTTACAAACCTTTTGATATCTTCACCTTGTAATCGTATACGTTCTTAAGACATTGGTTCTGTCCAGTGAAATCTTTCTTATCTTCATTTACAAATAATGACGTAAATTACAATTCGACTCCTTTGAACGTTAGTCAGTACACCCTCCTGTACTACCTTGTACCTTTCTGACTATTTAGTTGCAAACGATGGAATTAACAACAACAACAAATCAAAGACTCAGCACAGGTTGATAAAGTGATGAGGCACCTCTGACATCAGACGGTCCGAGGAGAACTCTAAAGGATCCGTCCCTACAACCTCACCCAACGACAAACGAAGAGGTCCCCTAGAAGAGTTGGGTCCCTAACTTGGGCGCAGAGGACGTAACCGCCCGCCTAGAAATGGCGACTTGGTGGACCCTTCGGGATAACAGAATTATTAAGAATACTTCACTATTTACTTTTCAACTGGGTTATCCGTGTATAAGTCTCCTATACTTCTCTAAAGTGTCTTCTTACATTCAATAGTCCTTGAATATTTTACTATTAGTCTAGTAACATACGAATGTGTTTGTAAGTTCTTTTACATTTACTCTAATTAGTACTATGGTGAAGAGATCAGAGACTGACTCTCTTTCATTCTCAGTATCGATCATGACAACTTCTTCTATCCCAACTACTCTACCCGTCACCCTAAGAAAATAAAAACGTCACCTTTACATGTCAAAATCATAATACCATCCCGTTATACCAGTATATAAAAAATCATCATCAACATACCTGTGTACATGTGTGTTTGTGGGGGTAAATGAGTCATTGAGATAAGATATTTATATAGACATTCTTTTTTCCATTATCATACATTCGCATCTATATATTCCGACGAATAATATCGTAACATACATTTAAATTGTTTTAATTTTGTCACCTTTTTGTCTTCCTTCAAAGAAATGGTTTTCTTAGTAACAAAAGAGTCACTTGTCCGATAATTATTTAATATTTTCCTACTTAGTCAACTACCGCAAAAAAATATTCTCGAAGCAAATATTGAACAAATTTTAACGTATAAAGTCAAGTATTAGACGATACTTTCGACTTCTGAACTCAGGAGAGTATGAAGTAAAAAAAAGAGTTGAAAATTAAAAACTTCAATGTAAGATAAAAATTATAACAGATGGATACATTGTGAGTACATAACATTGGTGTCAAGACTATTATGAAATCATAAATATTATATAAATGCACTTAAGTGATGGGATGGGGGAGAAAATAATTCGTTAAAGAATCAAAGGGAGTCCAAGGAAGAAAACCGAGTTCAGAATTAACGACCCAAAATAGCGGACGGGAGGGGGATTGTTTCCAAGTACACACGACATTTGAATTTTAAGAAAGGACAAATTCTTACAAACGGTCGACAGGAATATATACTTACTGTAGGACTACTTAACTTGTAAGAACCGTTTGAAATATCTGAAACGAAGTAACAGAAACCTAAACTCACAACGAAAGTCTCTTCAAACTCCTATCAGACTATAAACAGGGTAACTACTAAACGAACAAAAGACAAAGACTGAAAAAATAAACAATTCCCTCAAGTAAAGAATTGTTCTTATACTGAGTCATAACTCGGAATAAATAGTTTTCAAGGACCTTGTATCAGAAAACAATATTAGACGTTTAAGTCTCAAAAGTAAATCAAGAATCTTTACAGACATTTAATTTTAAACTTTATAGAAAACGGAAAATAAAAGGAAAAGAATCACTGTGTCAGATACAATCTATACTGACAGAAAGTATAGACAATCAATAAAGACTTAACGAAATGAAGGAAACTAGAGAACGGTACTCCTACCAAAATTACAAAATAAAACAGAAAAACATCAAAAATTACTAATAAAACAAGAAGTAAAGTAAATAAATTTGGAGGTCGGAGAGAGAGATAGAAAAAGGTGAATAAAGTAAAACTGAAAATAGCAAAAAAATCAATGTAAAAATGCAAAAGATTTTTTTTAGTACTCTTTAAAGGAAAGTAAAAAAACAATATATAAGAAGATACCGAGAAATAGAAAACATATCTTAGAAGATCAAAATAAATTTATAAAATAAAGAAAAAATAAACAAGTAACTAACCACTAAATACATATGATGACAAATATATCATAAATATGTCGATGACAAACCGAATCTAACTAGCAGAGTCACTGAAGAAGGAAAGTGGAGGGAAAGACATTTCGACAAAAAAGGGGACGGACTCGATAACAAACTAAAAACTTTAAACTAAAAATTGATCAAAATAAACGGATAGTACTTCTCTCCCTCTTTCTGGTAACTATGTCCACTCCTCCGGAAGAATCGAGTAGATTCAAAATGAAAGAGTATATTCTAAAATTATTAAAAGATGTTGTAAGTAAAGTAGAAAAATCTTTGTACCTCTTCAGAATAGTCTCTCTTTACACGAAGTCGAAACTTAGTAATAGGTAATTAAGTCTCCCATGAGACCTCAGACGAAGACGGGACCCTTCAGTCTGACATAAAAATGAATGAACAAAGTGGTTAAAAACGTGTCATCCGAAAAAGATCGTAGAAGTCAATCTTATTCGTTCTCTATTACTATGGATGAGTTGAATACAAAGAAGTATATACTTCTGTAATTCTTTTTAAGAATCTTACAACAGTCAAATGGTCATAATGAAACCTGCGTACTCCTGTACCAATTAATTCTTAACTCGAATGACGTCGGAATCAAGATATTAAAGTCATACAAACCAAAAGGTTACCGGTGGTTAAAAAATTACAAACCACCAAATGTAATACAAAGAAAACAATGACCAATAAAGACAATCAAAAAAAAAAGTGGGTCATCAAAACGACAACTATTAAGAAGTCCTAAACTTCCTTCTTTTTTGAAAATTTTAACGGTAAAGTCGTATGGTAGGATTAGACCTTGTAGAAGGAATAACAGGAAAGAACCAATATCTGTTCAAGGAAACATTGAGACCCAACTTTAACGTCAAGTAATAAAAATAAACTTCAAAATCACCAGTACCACCACCGTATACAGAAAAATAAACAAACTTCTACTCTCTTACTCCTTCTTCTTTTGTACACTTTAACTTTCTCCTTTTTATGAAGATTTTATAACACATTATGTTCTTTGACTCAACTAAAGTGGGTTTGTGATTTATGTCATCGTTAAATCTACTCGCTATTACCACCATTGAAGTGTGCCATAAAGCACTTAGGAATACAATACAGTCCTTGTACTACGAAACATTCAAAATTGATTAAATTAGGCATGTTATTTGGAGGTTCCACTAAAACAATACTATAGATTAAAATATTTACTATTTTGTCGTATTTCTTCTTTATTGGGTCTTAATGTTGACCGTAGGTTTAGACCCGTCAAAAACACAATTAGTGATTGGATATATAAACAAAGTGTAAAATAATCTGAAACTATCTTACATACTTATTAAAAATTAGGACCGTGTCTGTTGTCGAAATAAGATCCGATTAAATCAGATCACTTTAAAAAGTATTAGAAAATAGTAGAACGATACACTAAATATGATAAATATCTTTATAAGATTTTAGATTTATTTTTGTTCATAAAGGTTTGACTAAAATAACAATATATTCAATAATCACCTCTTTTGTATAAACAAGCTGGTCCAGTATACTCTCAGTCAAAATTCTGTCGTTTGTATCAAAATCATAAAAGATCAGAAAATACAAGTATCTTTTCTTAAGAGAAACTCAAATATGGTGTTTTGGGGTTAACTAATTCCGCATAAGTATAAATTGTATAAAGATTGACATAACGAGAACTTAGAATTTATTATCAAATCTTCTACTTCGTATATAAAAGGACCTGTCGAATATAAGATTTCCAATAGATATCAGTCGGAACTTAAGTACGATATATAGAAATTATTATAAAAACTTGAAATAGATGACGATCAATGAAGGAGGATGTTTCTTTCTCTACAGTACATAAATTGTATGGTAAACACCAATATTTTATCGACTGAACAAGGTAAATAATAGTCCCCTAACTACTGTGACATCTAGACTTTACGTGTAGAGAAATCAAGTAACGCACTAATAACAACCTCACCCTATAGGAACCGTAGAAGTCGAAAACTAAATACACCTTCAAGGTACTTACAGTACTGAAGTAACTAATCCACATGTAGAATGAAATATTAGAATGTCGACACTTGTCTTACAAATAAATTTTTTAATACAACACATTTTGTAACATGGGACAAAATATTCATATCATGTACAGACCCACGTGTGTTAAGTACTGTTATAAAAATAAATTAACAGATAGTTTAAAATCAAATAACTTTGATGACAATGTATAGACATTTGTACACTAGTTCTAATAGTAAATTGTCGAATTAAAAATAGTAAATTATCGAATTTAGATACATCCAATTTAAAGTGAAGTCATTCTCAAAGAATTACCGGAAATCGACTACAACGAAACTTAAAGTAGATAATATGTCATCTTGAGTTAAGAACAATCGAAGTTATCTTACCGTTTGATCGAATCAACTTCATTATTTTACAGGAAGTACTTTATTTCTCGTAATTTTAGTGAACTAATTAAAAATCACATCGTTAGATACATAAAAATTTAATAAAAAATTAACTTCCTATTAACCAAATGTCTTAAAACAACAAAAGACAGTTGTAATAAAAAAAAAAATCGACTTCCTAAGTTTATAAAAAAGTGTAATCCTTTGTTTATAAAAAATTATTTTATCACTTTAAAAAAACGGTCAAATTTATGAAAGTGTAAAAATTTTTATAATCATTTGGTAATACACTATGGTGAATTCAGTAGATTCGACAATTGTTCATATTTTTTTAAGAAATATAGGTAGGAAACTCGATTTATAACAATGATAGTGACAGGACCGAAATATTCACTACCCTTCCAATTTACTACACAAGATCCAGGACATCCATTATACGTCACTTCGGTCTCAAACTCGGGTTCACCAGACTATGTGTCTCCAGTGAGACGAACAAGACACTGAGGACACGGCAGAAGACGCTTCACCAAATTGTGTGCAAAAGAGTAAAATCGTGGTGTTGTCTAGACACTTTCATGCGTTCTATCTAACTCTCTTACACTAAACCGGAACCAGTGTATCGAGTTTTTGACTATTAAAACTCGGTCTTGAGTCCAGAGGATTGTTTGTGGGTCACATCAGAGACAGCTCATAGGAAACAGTACTATATTACTTCATAGTAAGTTGTATACAAACTGTCAAGACTTCCTCACACTTCCTTTAATTCTTTATATTATAATCTCCAGATTTCGATACTTAAAATCCCAATACTATTTAATAAGTCAACTGGAGAAACTATGAACGTAAGAACACTAACTACCAGTAAACGAAAGGAGAACAATATTATTCATAGATAAAAGAAGTAATACCTTTACTATGTATGTACAAATAATATCTTTCGAATCTTTTTATTCCTTTTTATATTTATTTTCTGTAAGTAACAAATGGTAAATACTAAATAGAGATAACAAAAAGAGAATTGAAATTGAGCTTTATTAGTATCTTAAATTTCTTCACCGTTCTCATCATGTTTCCAGGGTACATCGGATGACAGTAAATTTACGTGTATATAAGAAAGTGATTTTCATGGGTGAATGGTTTAATCTTAGTTATCCTACGAAAATTTCCTCTTTGATGTTTATACAGCAAAGTAAAAAGTATCTATTTACGTATCACACACATCAAAGCGTGGAATCACACACACCCCCCGGGAAGGGAACACCGAGTCTGCTATTTCTTACACGGACGTTACACACACACACACACATACCAGTTACCGGTCATATACAACTCTCAGGAGTAAAAAACAACAACATATATCATTAGGTAATATAAAACATACAAAGATTATTATAATAATCTCACGGTCGAAGGAAATAATCTGAAAATACAATAAAGGTAAGAACATCATAATACTCTTCACGACGTCAAATATTAAAAGATGAGACACAAAACAACAATATAAAAAGACATCTACTGATGACTAAAAAGATAAAATGAAAACAGTAATGGAAATTCTAATAATATATAAAAATAATGTTTTAGATATCTTCTATATGACATATAATTATTGAAAATGTCTAAAAGAATATAGTCATTTGGGATGGTCCAACTCCTAAAAATTTTTTGTATTCGTTCAGACTGAAAAATTCCTAACAATATTAATAAGTCATAAATATTCACTACAACCAAAAGGAAAACAATGTACGATAACAGTATTTGATAGACATATTATCAAGAAAAAACCAAACAAAAGGTTCCTCGATTCAGAATCTGATTAACTAAACAACTCAATTTAACGAAAGATTAAGTCAACGTAGAAACCGTTGCAAAAAAAGGAAGGGAATGTAAGAAAAAGAACAAATAAACTTTCGTGTCAAAATAAGGAAAATTTCATTACTCTGTTCAGTCCTACAATCATCATAAGACTCCTGTCGACACCGGGGTAGGACAACAAAGAATGTACTGTACGAGTAAAAAGAATCAAAGAATTAACCATAGAAAAACTAGACCATCAATAAATCATAAGTTTCCTAAACAGGGAATAGAAAACAAGTGTAATTTTTTAAAAATAAGATATCATACTCGTCTATCAATACTATATATCTTAAAGATTGAAACTTTAAATAACTCCTAAAGATTAACCGGATTAAACTATAATTTGAACGTAAATGTCCGAAAAACAAGTAAAATTTTTATAGTCGGATTTTACGGACTGTGAGACTAGTATCATTTTAAGGGGAACCCTTATATTTGATTCGACAAAACGATCTACAAGTCATTCTACACTAATCAAGATACTTTTAATTTACACTTTTAACATGTCCCAAGTTCATCGTCTTGTGTTTTGTTACTTAAAAACTTTAAATACTTCCCCTATTAAAAGACTTCCCCTCAAAGTTATGTAGTCAGTTAGAGTAACCTTATATAAATATTTAAGTAGTGACATCTGTATCATACTTGTTTTATTTATAATTTTGACTTTTAACCTTTTTTAAATCCACTTAATACAATAAACATAAATTTATATATTTTTATTTTTAAAACTATTGTACTTCTCAGACAATTCACTCCTTTTCTACCTCTGATCTTTCTCTTAGAGTGAACAGTCATTAAATTTTCACGTTTATAATCACTACTTTGATAATTGTAAGAAATATGGACCATACGATCATTACAGTAAGTATCGTAAATAACATGCATATAAGTACCATATATATATTTCGATGCGGAAACATAAGAATTCATGTTAAACGACTGTATTACTTAACTATACCGAAGTTTATCTCCTCACGATTGTCACGTTTATAAAAACAAAATTGACTACTAATAGAAACTAACAAGGAACGAAAGTCGTGGTATATAATCTGGTATACGATTATCAGATCGAAAATTCAAACGTTGTAAAATTAAACTCGTCCTTTTTAACGAAAATCTTCATCTGTCGCTAAATTTTCAATAGAGAAAAAAACTTTAAGTGTACCTTAACGTTAATAAGTGTATCTTATTATTACCATCACCGTGATCTTATCTGTGCATATTGTCTTCTTATCTTAAATCTTAGGTTTTATTTAAACATGGATATCCGGTCAACTCAAAACTGTTTGCATTGTTCTTTAAGTACTCCTTTCTTATCAGAGAAGCTGTTTAACACATTTATGTTGACCTATAGATGTGCGTTTTCTTATTTCAACTAGAAATAGAGTATGTCTAATGGAGTTTTACATAGTTACTAGATTTACATTCTAGTTTTGGTATTTGAGAATCTTCTATTATATTACCATTTAGAATTTAGAAGTACTGAAACATACACCTTTACCCAAGAATCTTTACTGTGGTTTTCGTGTACGGAAGAGACTTTCCGAAATTAAGGGTATGAGGTTTATTTAATAAAGTACGTAAGAAAAAGGGAGAGGAGTTTTGATTTACGGGATGAGATTGACATAACAGTCGACGGGACTTGAGCATAAAGAACGTTTTCATCTAATATAATCTCACCTTACTTACGACTTAGACAGGTAGTGGTTCGATTAGCTATAGAAGACACACAATTAAGGGAGGGTGGTCACTTTCACTTTCACAATCAGTGAATCACCAAAGGCTGAGAAACACTACGGTGGTCCTTCCGGGTCACAAAATACTTAAGACGAAAATAAATAAACAAGCAAAGGCCACCGACATCCAGAGACAACGGCTCGCTCGAAAGGAAGCAACGCCGCGCCGGGAGAGAGTGACGTCACGACGAGACGGGAGCACCACGGGCGGGAACGACGTCCCGTGTCCGAGCCAACGGAACACCGTACGCTTAAGAGGGACCTGACCCTACCTTGGGTACAGGGACGCAACCGTCCGTCTAAGAATTGGACCCTGGTGGTCACTAGGGTCTCTGGGTGTAAAAAGTCACTGTTTAGACCGACAAAAAACTTCGGGAAGGAGTAGGATGAATAGTTCTAAAACGAATGGAGTAAATAGAAAAGAGTATTAGTAAGAAGGAAAAGAGGACCCTTTCGTGTCCTTACAATATTATATTGGGTAGAAATTTATTTGATTTTTGTTTAAGTCTTGGAAGAGGAGTGAGAAGATGGAGAATAAAAAGAAAATAAACTCATCAGTCAGAAATGTAATCAAAAGTTGTCTTATGAGAAAGGAGCCTTAAAGAAACACCGTAAAACCGAAGTACCGTCAGTCCGATGCTGGTAGTGAAAACTTTGAAGAACCTTAATGGTTACTGAAGTCACATTAGTTTTGATCATAAATGGAGAGAAACAAAAATAAAGTCATTCGGATTAGAGTTATACATTACGACAACGGACGACAGAGAACTGAACAAGAGTCATCAAAAGATCGAAGAAAAAAGACGTATCGGAAATTTATACCTTCAAGGAACCTTGAAATAGGAGTCGGAAAAGGATACACAGACACAGACACAGGGTGACGAGTCATTACATTTGACAGAAGTATTAAGAATTTATGATGGAAATCAGACCATCAAAACTTCAAAGACAGAAACCAAGTGGAATGAAAAGACTCACGGTCCGAATAAATAAATTACAATAAAATATCTAGGTGAATCTTACAAGTGTTTGTAGTACCATGAGATATCAGACTTAAGATGTTCGAAGTCGAGACCTAATTTTATCGGTTCCAAAACTATACTTGAGATTATAAGTCATAAAAATGGAAACACTAAAGAATCAAGAACTCAGGGAGTAAACATTTCACTCCTAATATCATCAATACTCTTAATTTACTCTAGGTACATGTTGTAACTGTTACTACAGATCGTACATCATTCGTGAGTTAATATACACTCGAAGAAAATAATATAACATAAATTATACAAAAATTTTTCTGAAAACTAGAAGGAAAGGATGGTTGGATGGTTTCGTCTTTCGATTCTCAGTTGGAACTGGAGAAAAAAAGGGGAACGACATTTACGTTTGTAGGACCAGTAAGTCCGAAATATTAAAGAGGACTTTGATACACGAACACACTAAAGAGAGTGGAATCAAGTCTAATGGTAGAAAGTAGACGCACCGTCGTCGTCGGAGGACAAAAATTGACATGAGGTAAGAGTACACAAAAGACGTATAGTCACACTTACTGGGATTTTGGACACGACCCATCACAGTAGAGGAAGGAATGTATTGTGAAGTCACCAAGCGACAAATACAAACTTTTTTTAGGTTTCGTGAACCGTATCGAAAACACCGGGACGTACTAGAAAAAGTGAAAAGCCGGTAGATAAGGTGATGAGAGGGGAACAATAAAACGTAACAGCAACGACGACAAATCAGTGATTCAACACAGACAGAAACATTGGGGTACCTGACATCGGACGGTCCGAGGAGACAGGGACCCTAAAGGGTTCGTTCTTATGACTTCAAGTAACGGTAAAGAAGGAGATCCCCTAGAAGGACTGGGTCCCTAACTTGGGCACAGAGAACGTAACCGTCCACCTAAGAAATGACGACTCGGTAATCAGTATGATTAGAAGATTGATTAAATCGAGAAGATTGTACAGAGAGAGAATGAAAACAATCAGAGACATGTAAGCAAACGAATTCTCCATAAACAACTCGTAAATGACACATGTCCCGTGACAAGACCCGACTTTTATATTTTGACTGTATTTATGGACCAGAAATCCTTTAACGAACGAAAACTCCCTTCTGTCTAATGTTTGTCATTTTAATTCCATAACTAAGATTTCTATCTGACATCTTTCACGAGACCTCCTTTTGTTTCATTAGAATACACCGGTAATTTATCCTACTATCCTTCCGAAACCGACTTTTTTGTAGAATTTCCTCCACTTCCTCAATTCCCCACACCTCTCCCGTGTACCATGTTCCGTCAAAATACGGACCTTGTAAATTTCCTATTATTCTTTTTCGATCGTAAAACTTAACCTAACTCATTTACTCGTTTATCCTCCTTTACTCTAATTTCTCATCTACGACCTGATCTAGTACCTTCTGTAATATTGAGTAACGTTACTGAAACTGAGAGTTATCAACCCTTCGAGAACTTCCCATTACACTGTTAGACTCATTTTAAAATTCATGTAGTAAGACCAACGACGAAATCCTTCTCTGACTTCCCTCCGTTTCCGGATGTATCCTTCTGGTCAATGACACCATTTATTCTACTCTTCACTACTGAACCCCATTCGATTACCGTCATCTTCATCACTCTTAACGAACCTAAAATTAGACAAAACAAAATTTCGATTGTCCTATACGTCTACCTAAATAAAACTCTCTCACTTCCCGTACTTCCGACTGACCTTCCAAAACCAAACTCGTTGATAAATTATCCTCTTACCTTAACGAATTCACTATTCTGAACTCTTCCTAGTCCCATCCCGTCACTCCTTTTCAGTACTCGGGTCAAAACTTGCACAATGTTAACTTTACAGACACACGGTAAGGTCACCTCTACAAGTAATCTGTCGACCCATATCTTCGTAATTTAAGGAAACTCCTTACATCCGAGTCTTATGTTTAAAAGCTCAGAGGTGACATTGACGACCGTAAATTGTGGTATTAGTCGTACTCTAGGGTCCACTAAGTCATCGTTGTCTTTCAACATGAAGGACAACCATCTATCTTTCGGTCTTTAACCACGAAGATCTTTAGATCAAAAATTTCAAAACCTTTCTTGTTACTTGACAGTTTCCTGACAGAATCGTCTCACACGAGACAAAAGACCCAAAACACAGATTCAAGATTTGAAATAGAAGGGGAAAGAGTCAGTAGAGAAGTCTCCGGAAGACACTGATAGGATGGTTTCAACCATTAAGAAGGGACTACGTCCCATAAGAGATAGGATGGTGAAAGGAAATTTCAACTGAAGTATTACTTATTGCATTTCCTATGAAGGAATAAATGTACAGTACAGAGCATCATATTTCAACTTTAGTACGGACAGAAAACACGGAAACATTAAAATTTAAGAAACATTTTCCATGTATTAGCTACAAGTCATTTATAAACAAATTACCTCGTTTCCTGTCATAGGAACCGTTAAGAAAATCTAAATTCTCGTACTTTAATTTTAAAATTAAATCGTAAACGAAGAAATGGAACAACCTCAAGTATGCAATCATTGATTATAAACAACTCACAAGTAACATACAGTCATTCGTAATATCATGCGAACAACTAAGAGATATCTTAGAATTAAACTGTAGACTCAAATCATACTTGTACTTATAAAGAAGGGGATCTATTATAAAATGTCCTAACCTTCAGAGATGTGTAATATCAACTGAAAATGTATTCCTCTAGTAAATGATATTTTAGATTATTTGAACGGGACTTTCCTTGATAGTTTTGACATTGTCTCAAAATCAGAAAATAATGTTACTTCCATTTGTAAAACTTAAGTTCGTTTATAAGAGTCATTGTCATTCATCGAACAAGATCTAAGAAACGATGTCTTTCTCAAAAAACGAGGATTAAGGATAGTGAATTGTATTATGAACCATATAACTAACTAACAAATATCTTAATTTCTACAGACGAAATGTAACATTATACTTGCACGAAAAAGAAAACGAAAGACATCCTTTCTCTGTCAAATAAACCCTCACTCTATTTTTCATCCCTTGAGTACACATAAAGGATTTAATGTAGGATGGTATAGTTACTCATTAAATTAGGTAGATTAAGAAACAAGGTAAAGAAAAAAAAAGAATATGACGACTAGTTACGTCTTCCGTATAAAAAGTAAAGAAAACTAACAAATAGGAGGACAATCGACTATGTCAAATAGGAGAACAATTGATTTCTTAATTTCACTTATGTCCATTACTTTTACTTATTCTTCCTTCAGAACATCTCTTATACGTACGAAGATTTATTACTCTTTAAATAAAATCGAACTACACTAAGGACTGAACATGTATAATTGATAAAAACTTTAGAATAAATAATTATACCGTAAAATATATTATAAAAGGATATAAATTTAGATACGAAGAAAATATGTAATACTTGATATTTCAAATTTAACAAAATATCTCTGTCACTATCAGACTGGTATTATCATTACTGTTTGTAAATGTATCACGAATGGTTGACGGTTAGACAATCTAACGAAACATACCGAATGAGCCAAATGGAAACCTTACACTTTAACAAAATTTCTCCTTCGGTAACGAAAATCGGGGTGATATCTCTTAATCCTTCGACTCCGTTCTCTCCGTATCAGTAAAGGGTTTCAATGTGTCAAGTGTACCCTCAATCTTAGACCTATACTTAGGACCAAAGAAAGAAACAAAGAAAAAAAAAAAAAAGATTAAAACATGACTGTTAAGTTAATACAGATAAAACAGAATAAAAACATAAGTAGAATGTACCAGTTTAACTTTATTTTATAAACATTTAATTTTCAATTTACTTTTTCGTTTTTATGTCCTACGACTTTCTACTTGAGGGGTCCAACCATCCACAGGTTGTACGATACCCCTTCTCATCTCTTTATCAAGGTCTTTCTTACTTATCCGACTCGGTTTCGACTTTTTTCCGCGTCAACACCTACACTGACCACTACCTTCATTTCAGATCACGACATTTCTTGTTATAACGTATCCTTGGACCTTACAATCAAGGTACTTAGGTCCATTTAACCTTCAGTAGTCTGTCCTTTACCGTTCACACTTGTAACTCTTTAGTCACTTGATTTTACCTGCTCTTACCCGTTAAAATTAAGTCTACTGGTAATATGCCCGAAGAGACTATCGAGTAACCTTTTGTCAGGTGGACGTTACGTCCTCTGATACCAATCTAAAGACCCAGCCCTTCTAGGTGACCTTTCCCTATCCGATGGGTGAGGTCATAAGAACCCGAAGGGAACACCGAGACGACCATTTCTTAGTCGGACGTTACACCCTCAGGATCCAAGCTAGGGATCCAACCTTTCTAGGGGGCTTCTTTCCTTTCCGATGGGTGAGGTAATAAGACCGGACCTTTTAAGTTACCTGACATATCAGGTAACCCAGTGTTTCTCAACCTGTACTGACTCACTGAAAGTGAAGTGAAGTAGTATAGACGATGACACCCGTTCTTAGGGAATCTTCTTTACCTCATCGAAAGTATCAGTTATCTTCTCAGACTTTATATCATGAACCCACGTTAGAGTCTTCACTGTTTTACTCGAGAGAAGTAAATGTTCCGTTTGCTAAGTCACAGTGTCATTAGGTTCAGATACGGGGTTTGTGATTACGGTTTCTTCAACTTCAACTTACCAAGATACTTCTGGATGTTCTGGAAGATCTTGATTGTGGTTTTTTTTTTTTTTTTTTTTTCATGACAAGTAGTATCCTCTAACCTTATGTCTTCATCCTTCTGTTTTTTATGGACCTCATTGTCCGTTAAACCGGAACCTCATGTTTTACTTCCTCCTGTTTCCGAGTGTTTCAAAACGATTCTCTCGTGTCATTAACATCGTTTGTGGAAGAAGGTTGGTGTGTTCTCTGTCAATATATGTACCTGTAGTGGTCTACCTCTTGTGGTTTTAGTTTGACTAATATAAGAAACGTCTGTTTCTATGTCTTCGAGATATGTCAGTCGTTTTCGTTCTGACCCTCGACTGATGTCGAGTCTAGTGCTTGAGGAATAACGTTTAAAGTCTGAATTTAACTTCTTACATCCCTTTTGGTGGTCTGGTAAGTGAATACTGGATTTAGATTAGTAAATATCACCTTCACTGTTTATCTAAGTTCCCTAATCCAGACTATCTGTTCTCACTGACTCCTTGATACCTGGCTCCAAGTATTTTAACATGTATTTCTACACTAGTCTTGGTAGATGGTCTTTTTGTTTACATGTTTCCGTTTTACCAAAAGACTCCTCCAAAATTTTTATCGACTCTTTTCTTCTCTTTGATTTCCGTTTCCTCTTTTCCTTTCTATATAGACAGACTTACGTCGTAAGGTTTGTTATCGTCCCTCTCTATTCTTTCGGAAGGAGTCACTAGTCACGTTTCTTTATCTCGTTTTGTTGTCTTACCCTTTCTGATCTCTAGAGAAGTTCTTTTAATCTCTATGGTTCCCTTGTAAAGTACGTTTCTAGCCGAGTTATTTCCTGTCTTTGCCATGTCTGGATTGTCTTCGTCTTTTATAATTCTTCTCCACCGTTCTTATGTATCTTCTTTATATGTTTTTTCTAGAATTACGAGGTCTATTGGTTCTACCACACTAGTGAGTGGATCTCGGTCTGTAAGACCTCACACTTCAGCTCACCCGGAATCCTTCGTAGTGATACGTGTTTTGATCACCTCCACTACCTTAAACTCGACTCGATACAGTTTAGGACTTTCTACTACGACACTTTCACGACGTGAGTTATACGGTCGTTTAAACCTTTTGAGTAGTCACCTGTGTCCTGACCTTTTCCAGTCAAAAGTAAGGTTAGGGTTTCTTTCCGTTACGGTTTCTTACAGGTTTGATGACGTGTTAACGTCAGTAGAGTGTATGAACGTTTCATTACGAGTTCTAAGAGGTTCACACCGAAGTTCTTATACACTTGACACTTGAAGGACTACGAGTTCTACCAAAATCTTTTCCGTCTCCTTGGTCTATAGTTTAACGGTCGTAGGCGACCTAGTAGCTTTTTCGTTGTCGTAAGGTGTTTTTGTAGATGAAGACGGAGTATGTGATGCGATTTCAGAAACACACCTAGTGTTCTTTGACACCTTTTAAGACGTTCTCTACCCTTATGGTCTGGTGGACTGGACGGAGAACTCTTTGGATATCCGTCCAGTCCTTCGTTGTCAATCTTGACCTGTACCTTGTTGTCTGACGAAGGTTTATCCACTTCCTCCTACAGTTTCGACATATAACAGTGGGACGAATAAATTGAAGATACGTCTCATGTAGTACTCTTTGTGACCTGGCCTTCTTCGTGTTCGACCTTAGTTCTGACGACCCTCTTTATAGTTATTGGAGTCTATACGTCTACTGGGGTGGGAATACCGTCTTTCACTTCTCCTTGATTTTTCGGAGGACTACTTTCACTTTCTCCTCTCACTTTTTCAACCGAATTTCGAGTTGTAAGTCTTTTACTTCTAGTACCGTAGGCCAGGGTAGTGAAGTACCCTTTATCTACTCCTTTGTCACCTTTGTCACAGTCTGAAATAAAAAAACCCGAGGTTTTAGTGACGTCTACCACTGACGTAGGTTCTTTACTTTTCTGCGAATCAGGAACCTTCTTTTCAATACTGGTTGGATCTATCGGATAATTTTTCGTCTCTGTAATGAAACGGTTGTTTCCAGGTAGATCAGTTCCTTCCGATACCAAAAAGGTCATCAGTACATACCTACACTCTCAACCTGAGACTTCTTATGACTCAAGGCTACTTACGACTCAAGGTTTTTTAACTACGAAAACTTGACACCACAACCTCTTCTGAGAACTCAGAGAACTTGACGTTCCTCTAGGTTGGTCAGGTAAGATTTCCTCTAGTCAGGACCCACAAGTAACCTTCCTGACTACGACTTCGACTTCGAGGTTATGAAACCGGTGGAGTACGCTTCTCAACTGAGTAACCTTTTCTGGGACTACGACCCTCTCTAACCCCCGTCCTCCTCTTCCCCTACTGTCTCCTACTCTGTCGACCTACCGTAGTAGCTGAGTCACCTGTACTCAAACTCACTTGAGGCCCTCAACCACTACCTGTCCCTCCGGACCACACGACACTAAGAACCCCAGCATTTCTCAGCCTGTGGTGACGTGTACACTTGACTTGACTTGACTTCCGGATGAACTGACACTTCCATTATAACAATATGACATGTAAATTTTCTAATTTAAAGTAATTTAAAGTATTTATTCACAAATGTAAAAAATAATGTTTAATATTCTTCGTATTGTACGTATGTAATGAATTTTCTTTTAATTTTAGAAAATGGAATTTAATCTAAAACTAATCTTTTTAGAAACTACCAGGAAATCTGAAAGTCCAAAAATTTCAGTTTGTTAACACTAGTATAAAACAAAATAAGGACATTATAGTAATAGTACTATCACATAGACCTGACAGAATTCAGAAACCTTAAGTATCAGTAATAAGAATTTCTTAAAGTATGCTCCAGTGGTGAGAACAAACATGGGTTCGTAATTCCTACCCCTATTATCATTGAAATTATTACCGATACTAAATAACGTTCAAATAATATATAGTCCGTGATAAGATTCATGAAAAAGTATGGTATTAAGAAAATAAAAAGTGTCATTGGATACTTCAACTACCAGTAAAAAATAATAGGGGTAAAAGGTACACTCTTTCTGTCTCTTAACAATTATTCAAAGAACCATCTAAAGTTGAAACCGGTGGTTCAAGACGAGAAGACTGAATATCATATATGGAGAGGAAGTAAACCTTTCATATTCTATGTACTTTCTAACAAAGTGAAGGATTTCATCTTCTATTCAAATCGATTCAACAGTAACATCTTTCTACAAGAAAAATTACTCGTGTAAAGATTTGGAGTATTAACATTTACACATTTGAAAGTACAATCAAGTCTTCTCTTGACAACCACTGGGACTCGTTAAATTTTCTAGGAGATAGTCATAACAGTGTGTAGACAAGCATATAAACAGTATGATGTGTTTATTGAAAATGAAACTGTGTGACTATAAGTTTATGTAATCATTAAAAATGATCGTAGTTCAATGGATCTTTACACAAATTTTCATTAAAAATGTTCACGAGTTACTTTCACTTCATGCAAAGATCAATGAAAAGAATATACAACAGAATTTCTATAACATAGAGTCATTTGTACTGTAAAACGAAACTATATGGACTCTAACCAGAAAAACCATATTAGTGTTCAATGTAACACTAACTTTTTGAAGAACCTAAACTGAAAGATAAAACCACATGAATGATACTACATTTAATTTCAACACTAAATTGGTCTCTGTCCAGAAATCACCTATATTTACATAATAATGACTGAAGATCATTCATTCAGTTAAAAGATCATTGAAGTCATTCAGTAAAAAAAAGGAGTAACCCTAAATATGATTTTGTAATGAAAAAAAAAAAAAAGGAAGGGTACAACGGAAAGAAAATGTAGATTTTGAATGTACAGTCTTTCAAGGAACTCTCATAACCACTTTAGACACAAGCACTTCAGTGAAAAGACCCTCCACAAAGTGAGAGTCAGAATCTCGATCTCAACAGTCACCGGAGTCATTATCATACACAATCGGTTGACTTGTGTGACTTAGTCCGATTCTGAATTTTCAAATCGAGATTTATTTATTCCTGGAAAAAAAAAAGGATTAATTACTCAGATGAAGAAAGGAGTGTAATAAACAGATATTTCTATCTAACGGTATCCTTTATCTTATGAGTAAGAAGTCACGGAATAATACAGGTACATTGAGTATACATTCTAATAGATTAACAGACTTTTTCTCCTTTAATCCGTTACTCCATCCACAAAAAACCGAACACAAATCATGGGCAATAGTTCTCGTTCCGACCTTATATAAGGAAAAGACACTTCTTTATCAAAATTACATATCAAAATATGAAATATTCAAATTTCGTCATTAATAAAATGAGAAAGAAAGAAAGAAAGAAGTCTTTAGACTTCTGGAAAAGGAAAGTAAAAGACTCATGTGTTAATAATAGAGATCGAAAGACCAAAAATAAAGTTTGAGACTAAAGAGAAGTCTCGGAATCTGAATATGTCAAATCTAGACAGATGAGAAACGGAGGTCAACTGTAAAGAATATTCATAGGGATGAAAACCCCTTTTAAAAGGTTTAGACTTTAAGAGAAACGTAGACAAGAAGGTGAAGATGAGTGCACTTATTTATGGTGGATAAATGAATGAATGCGTTCAGTGAGTAGTCGACAACAAAAGATAATATAGTGTAAACCACAGAGAGTAGTTCAAGAGAAATAGAGAATTTATTTTATATAAACGATGGTCATAACAATAAAGAACTAAATTGGGAGTGTAGAAATCAAGTTTTTGGACTTTATTAGATAAACTATAGGGAGTGGGGTGGTTATCTACAGAGGAAATAGAAGATGACTTATCGGTTTCATTAGTGAGACTTTGGCCTCAAAGTCGTACAAATACGACTAGTCTGTATTTCGGTAGGTCACGAAGGTACGTAAATTCTCATTCGGATGACGACAATCGTGGCAGGTCTTCTGCGTCACAGTACACCGGGGACGAGTGGTGAAGGTCGAAGACCGTTCATGACAGGAGGAGCATGGAATACGGGACGAACGTCAAGAGGAAAGTAAATAGGGCTGAAGACGAGCAGAAAGTCTAGAAGATCTAAAATCAAAATATGCTTTCGGACCAGACGAGAGGAGGACCACTGGGACTGGTCAGTGGGCTACATTTAGAATTTACTGTAGAAAGACAACATTGGACAGTAACGAAAATGAATGTCAAACGTCAATAAATAAATGAGCAGACCAATAAAACAAAGGTCGACAAAAGAGACGAAGGGAGTCTCTTCTTGAGAACACAGATAAGTAGTCCATAAGTATCACGGACCGTGTAACCGAATGTGCGTCATACACAAGTCATTTCTTAACCAATTATTTATTTACTATTAATATCGGATGTGTAAGTCAAAGTAAAAAAAGACTAAATTTCACCCCTATGACCAAGAAAACCTCTGTCTTTCCTAAGTAAAGTCACCCTTTCCGGTACCGTCTTCATAAAAAATTGGATAATGGTCATTCTCACTATCCAATATTATCACAAGGTTTAAAGGTACTAATCACGGAAAGTTTAATGTCAAAACTCAACGAGATAGGTTTTTCATGGCAACAGGAACTCTACTTCCTTATCCGTCCAATGTCTTATTTCACGTCCAATCGTGTCAAATATAAATTTTTTAGCGTTCCAGTTTAAGAAACTCGAAGAGAGATCACAAATTTTCATTACAATTAAACTTTGAGATAATTGTCACTACCGTTAAGGAACCACCAGATCAGTACTCTTAAACCGTGAAAGTGACACCAGGTCCAAGTTGGGAACCAACCTCTTTACTCTAGGGTATTCGACAAACGACACCGTTTTTGTTTGTCTGGTTGGGGGGGGGTTTTTTTTTTGGGGGTTTGTTTCCTTTTGTCACAATATATTATCCCTATACACCACAACCTTTGTAAAAGACTAAGATCAGAGATGTCAAATGATCAACCTTCCATGACCCTTCTTGAGTGACTTGGAGAGTCTCAGAATCAAAAGGAGGATATTTGACTTATATTGTTTTGGAATTTCTACAATAACACCTCTCATTTTAAAATATAAAACATAAAAATATAATTTTATGTAAACATAAATATAGTGTATCGAAATATATGTAAATATTACACCCAATTTATCAATTTAAAGAATTACGGACTTAAACTTAATCAAATACAAGACTTATTAGAACACAATAAATCTAAGATTGAAATTTCCCTGTGTCTTAAAGACTATGGTAACGGAAATGTCATTAAATTAAAAAAAGAAAGTAAAAGTAATATTTTACGACCAAATCTTATGTCTATTTATGTAAAGGAAAACTCTTGACAATAAATTCAATAAAACAACTAAAAAACAAATTTCTTACTTACGATTATAAAAATTTTTATATTAAATGATTTTCGAAAAGTTCCTACTTTATGAACTTTATCATAAACACACTAGTATTCATTGAAGACCAATTATAAAAAATTGACTTGAGGTTGATAATCTCCATTGATATTTATTTTTAACTTCGAATTCCATTACATTATCGTCAAGTCATGTAGTCATGACAAAACACACACACAAATTCTTACTAATTAATTCAGAAAAAATAAATTCAGGACCTTTGGTAAAATTGACTGAAATATTGTATTTACGTCTGGTATATAAACAGAGTACTAAAGAAGGTACTTTCGTACTTCTTCACTTAATAACTTTTCTATTTTTATTTAAACAAACGAAAGACAGTCTCAAGTATAGGTGTCGATTGGAACTATCTTCTGGTCTCACTAAATCTGTTCAAACGAAACCTCTAAGTATTGTATACGAACGACCTGTCTTAACTCAATAGAGACGAGACCTCTCATTCAATAACATCGTCCTCGACTGTCTCTACTTCTATTGACTCCCTTTAAGTTAATGGAAAATCACAAAAGAAAGATTATCCTAAGAATTACACTTTTTCTAGGAATCTACTACGTGGGGCAATGTACACTCTAGAAGGAACTATGGACAAAAGTCTTATGGCACTTGTAAATCAAGGTTCGACAGTAATTCGTACTTTATCCGTCAAATGAGAATTCTTATCAAAACTAACTTTCCAGATTAAAAATGAACTATAGTAACCGCCAGAAATATTAGTGACTGATGGGAGACACCAAAAGAAATTGTTTTATACATAATCCAAAAGACTCAAATAATAAATTATGCAACCCTCGAAAAAGAAAGGAGAAGGAAAGTCTACTGGAAAGACTTTCATAGAACATCGAAGAATAACAACAATATTAACAATAGAGAGGTAGATTAATAGTATATGAGTTCGACCAGTTGGAACACATTTACGACAATCTTAGGAGTTCAAAAGTAAAAGTGAAACGAAACAGTAAGACGGTCTCAAAAACGATTACGTCAGAAAGAATGAGGGAAAATAATAAGACACAGAACGTAGGAACGAAGAGAGGAAAGGAAAAGTAGAGGTCAGGACCTTACTTTTGTGATGTTGACAAGAGAACTATACTGGATCAATATGAATGGGTAATTGAGAAAAAATAAGAAATATAAGGAACTAAGACATGGTAAACGGTAACTACCAGTTGGGAAGGAAAAACTGTAAAGAAAAAACTGAACTGAAAGAATGGTTCACGAAAAGACCAATCAAAAATTGAAGAATGCCAAGAGGAATTCAAAGTAAAGAAGAGGTAATGAATGACGAAATGGTTTTCATAGTCAAACAATCAAAATTGAACACAGTAAAATTTATTAAAGTATATTACAGTCGTAATACATTTTTAAGATACATCTTCTGTAATTTACAAAAATTCACATTTTAAGAAAATAAATAACAGAAGACATCCATTCATATTGAAACATTCGATACTCGTCCGTGTCTCGCTTCGCCGAAAAATGAGAGAAGGACCCGCGGAAGACGGAGGAGTGGAAACCTCCTTCGGTGACAATCAAAGAACATTTAGAACAGGTCCAAAGAAATACGTGTATTTATTTTTATACTTACATATAAGAGTAGGGGAAAGGAAGATATTTACAATGGTATAGATATTACAAAATACGAAACGAAAAAATTTGAATTACAAAAACCTCTACAAAAAATTTATGAAGGTAATCGTCGTACTCACAGACAAAGGAGTATCTCGTACAATAGTTTGAAAGTCTGAGTCAGTAAGAGAGTCTAATACGTACCGTCATACATCGAAAGCAAACACAAAGAGTCATATCAAAAGTGAAACGTAAGGGCAAAAATATTTATAAAAACGGTCAAACAACTGAGTATACCACCTTAAAAACCACAGGGTGTCCGCACAAAATGTTTTATAAAAACAAGAACTTAAATACTTACGAAAGAAAGTACCGAACTATAAAACTAAACATCAACCTTTCCAGAAAATGGGTACATCTAATATTTTTTAAAGAGGCACAAAGAAGATGGTAAAGATTAAAATAACAGAATTCAAATTTATAAAGTAAATGAACATTAGATAGAATCCTATTTGACACTATACTTAGATTGAAATAAAATGTACTGTTATATTAAAAAAAACATGATAGATGCTTCAGGTTGTTTAAAAGAGGAGACTAAACTCTATGGTAACAATCGTATATGATTTACGGATGCACAACCCCCTAAAAAAAATTTTAAAATTATCAGATATAGAGGGACAATCAGAGACACTAAAGGACATAACCACAACTAAAAATAAATTTAATGACTCTTGAATATCACGTAAAATTATAATTATTCCGAGACAACAAAAAAGGATAGTAACTGAAGATTTTATAAAAAGTCTTAACGACACCGATCAGAACGAATCGATTATACAATCTAAGTCCAACAAAATAAGTTTTTGATAAAAGTAAACTAAGACAACTCGAAAAGTCCATATATTTGTGAAGTAGATATCTATAACTATCAAAAAGGAAGCATAAAGGTTCAAAATAAGAAGATTAACGAGAAAGAATAGATTAACTAAGCCGAATAAGTCAATAACAACTTTTTATTATTAACAATAACCAATGGTATAAAACAAATAATCCAAAATAAACAATAAAATGGTAAGAAGAGAGATACTTAAGTCGAACAAAATCTAAGGTGTTTTTTCACTTTATAAGTAAATGAAGACAAAACAAAAAAGTATAATTACTTTTTAAATAGGTTAATACAGTAGAAATTACCCTCGTCATCTCAAGTATCATCCGAAAAATTTATAATCTATAAATACTTAACTGACTACGGTAAAATAGGATTACTATCATGGTTGACTAAAAATAGTCCAGTAATGTTCAATATAAGAAAGTAAAATTCGTCAGTATTTATTATATTTAAATAACCAAAAATACTACTACGAACTTGAATTAAACACGAATTAAAATAATATCAACACATTATCGATTCTCGTGAAGATATATAGATATTAGGATTTAGACAAACAATAACTAAACAAATCTAATAGTACTTTATTTTGGTTGTCTACACAGTACATTTTTATCTTAAGTCTATACGATCGTGTAAGTGGACTCTTGGGGATTGAATTTCTGTTTAAAACAATTCTAGTCACAAGAAAAAAATTAATTTTATATGATTAGATTCCCAATGTCCCCTTTTTTTTTCTTTTTTTATCCCTTCTTTCTTTTTTTTAGATTGTTACATCTTATCACATTTCATTTTTCTCTTGTAAGAGGTCATAGAAAAAGGAATGGTATGAGGGTCCTATTACTAACCGTGTATTGAAAAGTCTGAAAAATAATAATTACATGTGAAATATTAACATACGTATATACAAAGAACATATTATATATAAGTCGGGGTTTACCTTAATATAATACATTTAACAATACATAAAACTCAGTTATCAATGATTTAAAAGTAAACACATACCTGAGAACTCTTAGACTGGAACTCTTTATATATGTTTATATTGGTACTTTAAAATTAAAAACCTCCAAATGTATAAGACTGAACTTTCATAGAATACAGTGCCAGAGACGCAAAAGTATGTAGTGAATATCGTCGGTACATCCCCTGTATCTCCGATTGGAAAGTGACTATAAAGAAAAAAAATTACCTATAATGTAAAAGTCTAAGACCGTATCCAATCTTATAAGAATGACCTCTGAACCACTCAATGAATATAGGTAATTCTTACAAAATTTTAACAGATGACTCCCTTCGTTTGAAATTTCATCCTAGGTAAATAAAATTAAAGTTATGGATCATATCCGAATCTTGTATTCTTCAAGAGTTACTTTACAATTTAATTACTTTCGTAGTTGATTATCTCTTATATCCCAATTATTTCCAAATGCATTAGTCGATTGTTTTTAAATCCCTATGTCAGAAAAGTGTACTCTAGAATCTAATAAAAGTCAAGTCAAGTCAACGAGTCAGTACAGGCTGAGAAACGTTGGGGCACTTGGTGTCGTGCGGTCCGGAGGGACAGGTAGTGGTTGAGGGTCTCAGGTGGGTTTGGGTACAGGTAGCTCAGCCACTACGGTAGGTCGGTAGAGTAGGAGACAGCAGGGGAAGAGGAGGACGGGGGTTAGGGAGGGTCGTAGTCCCGGAAAAGTTTACTCAGTCGAGAAGTGTAGTCCACCGGTTTCATAACCTCAAAGTCGAAGTTGTATTCAGGAAGGTCACTTGTGAGTCCTGACTAGAGGAACTCCTACTTGACCAACCTAGAGGAACGTCAGGTTCCCTGAGAGTTCTCAGAGGAGGTTATGGTGTCAAGTTTTCGTAGTTAAGAAGAAAATCTAATTCTTTTATAAGACAACCATAGGACCATTTTCGTATTTCTTTTCATCATCAGTAATAGGAGGGGACATAATAATCAAACGGTCACAAAAAGAAACAGAGAGACTGAAATAACTTTATTCTAACTCTTTATTTATAACACATATAAATTCCACGTGTTGTACTATAAAACTACAAAAACATGTGACACTTTACTAACGGGGTTTACTGGTTTAATTGTATAGGAAGTTGAGTACGATAAACACAAACAGACACCAACTGGTGAACTCTAGATTCGTTTAAAGTTCATAAGTCGTATACGAGTAATTCATAATAACAGTATGACATGTAATCTATATGTCTTAAATGATTAGAATCTTACATTTAAGACACGATAAATTAGTTATAGTAGGGAAAGGACGGTCAGAATTCGGAGATCATACTCAAACTTAAAAAACAAAAACCTAAGGCGTATATTTACTTTGGTACGTTATAAACAGAAAAACAAATACCGAACAGAGTGAATCACATAACGGGAGACTAAGTAGGTACAGTAGTGTCCACCGTTCTAAAGGGGAAAAACCTCCAACTTATCATAAGGGTCACATAAAACAAATAGGTAAACAACTACCTATGGATCACACAAAGGTATAAAACCGATAAAAATTATTACTACGTTCCTTAAACCCTCACGTACATAAATAAGTTCCATCACTCAACAAAGGAAATCTATATTTCTTCACGAAACGATCTAGTATATCATCGAGATAAAAATTGAAAAACCCTTTGGAGGTACGACAGAAGTCATCGCCGACTAGATTAAATACAAGGGTGACTGTCACGTGTTCTAAAAGAAAGGAGATGTAAGAGAGGTTATGAACTATAACGAACCCAATACAATCTGATAGTTGACATATCATTAGAAATTTAAAGGAAAGTAAGTCAGAAATTTAAAGTCTTTTAAAGAACTTTGACTTTGGTATTTGTACAAAAGAGACGAATAAAAGAGAAAGATGATTGAAATACATAACCAAGAATGGACGCACATTTTAACCACCTCACGTCTTATTTAGACTTGATAAATTTGTAATCAACTTCTTATTTGAAAAAAAAGTAGAAACAGGTGAAAATTTAAAATATAAGAGTAATAACTTAGGGGGTTAAACAGAAAATCACCAACTTTATGTTCCGCGTACTTTATCTTACCGTCATATATTAAAAAAGAATCATTGAAAATTTCATTTAAATATGTCATTTTTATAAAAGTTCACTTGAAGGGTAAATACGAAAGGACGAACAGAAAAGAACAAAAGTAAAATAGGAAAGAATAAATAAGGGAATATAGAAAATGAGGACAAACCTTGTAGAGTCGAAGTTTCACACAATCAGTGAGTCAGCACAGACTGAGAAACACTGGCGTACCTGATCAGGTGGTCCGAAGAGACAGGTTCCTTAAAAGATCCGTCCTTACGACCTCACCCATCAGTAAAGGACGAAATCATTGACTCTTTCCCTACTGGTTCCAAGCACTATTGAAAAAATTTCGAATCGAAATACGGAAGATAAAGAGTACTACCGAGATATAACCACTAATTATATAAGGTGACAGAAACGTTGTAAAGAAAGAACTCCATGTGAAATGTTTTAGTCAAGACAGTAAAGGACTTCTCTACTGACTAATCATCTAGAACTCAGTAGTCTCGAGTTCTAGTGTCGAACTCAGTATTATCGTTTCGTTATCTTACCGTCAAGAATAGGACCGAAACCATAAACAAGTGATCATAACACCAAAATCTGTATGAAGAATAGGAGAAAAATATATGAAGAAGTAGATATCTCGTCCTCATCCTTTTACCTTTCGAACTAAGAGAGAGAGAGAGAGAGAGATATATATATATATATATCTGTGTGTGTGTATATTAACATCGAAACCTATAATAAAATAAATACAATCTACTTTTATTACAACATTTGTTGGCTCTCTCACTATTTTATCATATCTATCTAACCAATTCATTTCCTGATAATACTCAGGAAAATTTACCGGTCTAGTGCAATCAAACTCGTGAGTCGGTTACTCTGGTGTCTAATGAGATCACGTCAAAGTGTATCAAGACTGAAAGGTCAGTCTATTCGAAACGTAATTAAAACTGAGACAGGAAATGACTGACACACTCGATTCTGTAATTACAGAGTACACTTTTAGTCCTATTAATACCACGGATGGATATCATTACTCCTTATTAACCCTAAACTATTAACATTTCACGGACAAGGCACGACGACGACGACGATTCAGTGAAGTCAGCACAGGCCGAGACACACTGGGGTATCTGTCGTCGGGTGGTCCGAGGAGGCAGGCACTTAGGTATGCTTTACAAATTACTACGTCGATAACGACAATGAAGTTTTACTTCTCATTAAAAAAATAAGATTCATTAGAGTTCCTAATAAGTTCCTTACGCACATACAGGGTGTAAATGAGACCTTAAGAATGGAGACGGAATCCGGGAACCAGGTCAGCTGACGAGAACAGTCTTGAGACCTCCGACAGAGAATCATAGTATGTTCACCGAAAGGGTCCTTCATCGACAAAGTAGAAATAGGACAACGAGTTTCGTACCTGTTTCCGAAAAGAAAAAGAGGAAACATCCGGAGCGTTACTACTTTCTGTAGTGTCACGTCTTTTCCTTTCGAGTGATGACTCAAAACGTAGACGATTAAGTATCCGGTGTGAGGACGTCTCCTCCAAAAGAGAACTGGAGACAGAGAGGACGAAACGGTTCAACGTCCCCGAACATAGTCGGAGGAGTGTATCTCTAGAGAGAACTAGTGTAAGGAAGAAGGAAACCATGTCCGACTGAACGTAGGTCAGAATCTTATCTTTCTTACGACCCGGAATGATTCAGGTCCCAAGTGGAAAAAAGGAAGAAGACCAATTAACTGTTACCCTGGTAGTTTGAGGAATTCCTTTTAAGAGAGACCAAATAGTATGTATAAGACCAAATAGAAAGTGTGGACCTGAGAAATCAGTATCATAAAGAGTCAGGTAAAGGTTTCAGACGACATAAGTAAGACCTTACGTGATAAAAATCTCTCAGAAGATCCCACACAAAATCGAACAGAGTGAAGGATAAAATCGAAGAACTATTACCGGTCTAATTCTTGATCCGAGTGTCGTAAAAGACGACAGTCAGAAGATACCCCCCATTGAAGACTTATCCTTTATGTGTATAGATGTGTCCCGTGCATGTACGTCCATGTATAAAAAATTTTTTAGTAGGAAAAATCTTATTGTACACTTTGATTTCTTCAAAAATAAAAACCCTGTTTCCTTCTGGTAACATTTCATTCGACTACAGAGACTGAAACTTTTAATATTCACTACGAAGAGATCGAAGTTCTTTGTCTCGATATAATGACCCGTGAGACAATTTCCATCTTCCGATATTTTTTCGTTTCCTTGATACCGGGTCCACTTTACCTTAAGTATGGACACTCGTTCCGACTAGTTTAATTTAAATTTGAATTTTTATATAAAAGAAGTCACACAAGAGTAATCTAAGATTATTACATTTTATATCATAGCTATCTCTTGATCTATAGAATGACGACAAATTTTTAGAGAAGATCCTTTTACAGACTTATATGAGGGAAGTCTTTCTATTTCGGATATAAATTCCAAAGTCAAATACTATATAGGATCAATAGAATTGTCAACTGGTTTAGTTGATAAATATACAATTTGGTAAATATTTTAGGAAACTCCTTATTAGAAAAATCCTTCCTTTACCCATTTGTATGTAATCCGTGGGTTCCTTCTATATTTCTTCGTACATGACCAAATGAATTTTTTTCTCTCGCGAGACCATTAACGTTCAGAATAAGACAATAAGAATTTTCAAAAAATAAACTCGACAAGAGTAAAAAAACGGAGATAGAACGATATAAAATAAAGAAGATAGAATTTACTTGGGAAAAAAGAGGGACCTTTCAATGAATTGGAGAGTAAGGAAACACTTTGGGAGTGACCAAGACTTATCAAGAAAAGACAAGAAAGGTTCGTGTGACACTTATAGAAAGAATCGTTCATAGAGTATAACATTAATAAAAATGAGGCACAGAGAGTCGATGTAAGTCTACTACCTTCTGTTCCCTGACAAACGTCATATCAACCAATTGAAGTACTGACTCAGATGTCATTCACAACCCACAATCACATATACGGACAGTTGTAAGACTAATAAAATACAGATACGTATAATCTTGAAATACTTTTCGCGTAGTGTAATATAGGAAAAAGATACTCCTTCGACTCCTTACCCTCCAATTTATGGATCGAACTAGTACTTATACAGTCTCGGTTCTAAATTTGAGTCCAACAGACCGAGGTCTCAGACACAAGAATTGGTGTCATAATTGATACCAAAGAATTACTTAATTAGAGAAAAATTGAAAAGCCAAAAGTACGAACAAGAATTTGATGACAATAAACTTTAATTTATATAGATATGCATACATGTGTGTGTGTGTGTGTGTGTGTGTGATGAAAGTCGGATCATTTTCATTCTACGGGATCAAAACATACTAAAGGTTTTTTGGGTTACCAATCCATCTAATTCTAACTCAATTTTCTAATATCCTAAACAAATTCTATAAGTCGAGAACACGTTTAGTTGTTTTTCATTTCAAATTTTTTATTTTTGAAAACTTAAAGAGAGAGAGAGAAAGTGACATACATACAAATATACATAAACACATATTAATATTAGAATGTCCTTCTATATGGACAGAGTAATACTTAAAATTTCATATCAATAAACTTAAATTGAGATAAATTTAAAGGACAGTTAACATAACTAGTGGCTATGATTGGTGTAAAATGAAATAAATGGTTTGACTATATATTACATACGTCCGTAACAATTTCTTTAGTCAAACGGAAATACTTTCGACAAAACCATAAATGAATGTTTAAAACATTAAAAGTAACAATTGTTCATTGAGATTACATCGTCACTTTATTACATTTGTCACAACAATACACATAAAATGTACGTTCACCTTTGACATTGGAAGAAGAATCACAACTGAAGTGAAATGTTTATACATTTTCGAAAACTTTGGGTAAGAAAATAAGAGATTTCATTTTGTAATCTTGGATATAATCGGGAGACTAATAAACTTTTATAACAAAATTCAGACGTCAACATTTCTATTCTTGGGTCGTGTAGCATAGGTCAGGTAATTTTGTTATTCTTTACCTTCGCTATGAAACTATTCACAAGACGGACAAAAGTGGAACTTACGATAATAGTCCCCCTACTATGATATAGATAAAGTAACCGAATCTGAAAAAGTACGACTCTCTTTAGTTATGAAGCTTCACAACCTACTGTCTCCTTAGTGAAATCTTAATTTCCACCGACAGTGTGTAACAGTAACCAACTGAAAGTAAACGACAACCTAAAAAATTCGAAAATAAAAAGATTCAAAAAGTCCTCCGAGACATTGTAAGGGTGCCTGTTGTAAAAAAATAAAAATTACCAACCTGAAATTTAGACTCAACTCTAACTCACGTTTCTGGAGGTTTTAACTTGATAATTTTTCGAAGAATTAAACAGGAAATCTACTAACGGGAAAATTTACCAAATGTTACTCTGTTTGTTAAATGTCACATTCATTAAAACTCTATTTAACCCCGTATTCCATCATGTGAATTTTCACAAATGACCTTTCACACAAATAAATTGATTTTTATATTATAACACATATCGGTACTTTTTCTTACTTCTATCTTGAAGTACAGAACTTTTCCTTACTGCCTATTAAACTAAAATGAATGTGTCTGTCATGTAAGTACAATTGTACTGATGTGAACATCTTTTGTCGGTTTGTCCCTGCTTCATCTTCTCTCCTTAAAGAAATAGTATATTCAGTAACGAAAAATTTAAACTGATATTTAAAGAAAATTTTTGACTTCGTGTTTGAAGACTTCGGTTATGTAAGGTTAACGAATTAATTGTTATTTACAATCATCTGATCTTATTGCCCAATATTTTATAAAATTTCTAAAATCGGAACCTGAAAAATTGACTTTAAATAAAAATATAGTGTTATAATACGTTTGAATTACTTTTGAACGGAATATTAGACAAAGAGTATTGTATATGAGATCTTTTTACACACGTAAAGTGTACTTAAATGGAGGAAAAGAATTACGACTTCACCAACACTCTTCGGAACACGTAAATATATAGGTTAGTGTTGGGAAAAAAAAGGTAATTCGATTTATTACAGTAAAATAGATTACTGACTGAACGAAGACAAAAAACGAAAATTATACATCGACATACAAAAAATTAGTAACATTAAAGAAAAGTCAAAAACTTGAAATGTTTTTAACTTAGTTTCAGTCAAAAGAGACCGTAAAAATCAAGGTCACAATACAAACACTCTAAGAAAGTACTAGTTATGGCATATAATAAGACAAAATAGTCATCTCGTCACCAAAAAGTATGAGAGAAGACGATAACTAACCGTTAGGTAAAAAATTGACAATTATAGTCCTAGACACGACGAACTTACAGAAAACCACATGTATGAGTGCACATAAACATCCCACCTAAACAACAAGTCAACGAGTCAACACAGGTTGAGAAACGTTGAGGTACCTGACGTCACACGGTCCGAGATAATCGGAAGTGACAACGTACCTCAAACGAGTTTGAGTGCAGGTAACTCACCACTACAGTAGGTCGAGAGAGTAGGAGACAACAGGGGAAGAGGAAGACGGGAGTTAGAAAAGGACGTAGTCCCAGAAAAGGTCACTCAGTCAAGAAGTGTAATTCACCGGTTTCATGACCTCGAAGTCGAAGTCGTAGTCAGGAAAGTCACTTATAAGTCCCAACTAAAGGAAATCCTGACTGACCAAACTAGAGGAAGGACAGGTTCCCTGAGAGTTCTCAGAAGAGTTCGGGTGTCAAGTCTTCGTAGTTAAGAAGTCATGAGTTGGAAGAAATACCAGCTTGAAAGACCTTTTTTGTATCGAAACTGATATGTCTGGAAACAGACTTTCACTATAGAAGCGAAAAATTATACGACAGATCTAAACAATGACCAAAGGAAGGTTCCTCGTTCGCAGAAAATTAAAGTACCGACGTCAGTGGCAGGAGTCACTAAAATCTTGAGTCCTTTTACTTTAGACAGTGATAAAAGTCAAAAAGGGGAAGACAAATGGTACTTCACTACCCTGACCTACGGTACTAGAAGCAAAAAACTGACAACTCAAAATTCGGTTGAAAAATTGAGAGAAGAAACTGGGAGTAGCTCTTCGAAAGATCCAGGAGAAGTGAAAGACGGTAATGTCACCCACAGTAGATGTACAGACTCCAACAACTATAAAGAGGGTCGTTAGAACTAAGACGGAACACTAAGTACATCAGGCCGTAAAGAGTACTACGTGAGACGTATACTCAAGTCATTCGTCGCACTGTTATATATCGGAACTGTATGAAGACAGGGTTAAAATTTGGTCAGGCAGTAAAGTACAGGTTACGACAATGAAGAACTGGACGTACGTCTAATTAGTCCTCTGTTCCACCAGACGATAAGGGAATAGAAATTCTTAAAAGGTGTCAAACAACACTGGGTGTGTCAGTTTCCACAGTCGTAACAGTTACTTCGTCTACAAATGAGACTTTAAGGAAACGAAAAAGATACTAGGTTGTCTAAAACCGTCAAACCAGAGACCAAGGAGACGGAAAAATTTAGGTCGAACATGTAAACCTTCAAGAACCAGTGCATGACGACTTCGGACAACCCTTCCTAAAAACTCGTAATGGAACGATCGTACACTTTACTCGCGTTAACACGTCATCAAACTTGTAAGAAACCGTAAAGGAAAGAAACATTAGCCTTACCTTTTGACTGGAAGAGGTCAGGACGCCGGTTACGACTCAAAAGATTTAAACAACTGTATAACTAACGTCGTGACATTTCGTAGTAGAAAATCCTAAACTTTATCGAGTCGACCTTAAGGAAGATCAAGTAAAGTATGATACTTGATCGAAACAAGTAGCATTACGAAAGCTCCGGGTGAACTGAAGTGAAAGGTCCCACAGACCGTACCACTGACTGGTGGAGTAGTACCAATGGAACCAGCAATTCTGAAAAACACACATCAAGACACATAAGAACAGTGGAAAAGAATTAACTAGAGAAGACAAAGACAATCCAGGAATGGCAAATACAGGAAATAGCACGGGTAGGATCGTACTTTACAAGGGAACGATAGAGGTCAAAAGAACTTCTATAGAGATCAGAAAGGGTAAGAGAACAAAAGGAGGTAAAGAAACATAACAAGTAAATCTTCCGAAAGAATAGAGAGGAACGACAAGAAACCTTGAGACGTAAGAAACCTCGAGACGTAAGTCAAGCTATATAGAAAGGGAAAGAGATTATGGAAAGGGAAGAGAAGAAAGGAGTCAATAAACATTTCGGAGGAGTCTATTGGTGAAACGGGAGAACGTAAAGAAAGGCAAACCCTACCAAAACCAGTGGCGGAGGACATGTTACAATACTTAGAGGTAGGTATCAAGAAGTCCGTGAGAGGGGTGGTCTAGATTAGGGAGTTTAGATAAACAATGAATGTGACATATGTAAATTTCCTAAACTAAATCCAGTATGGACTTACCAGACCACCAAAAGGGATGAAAGAAGTCAAATTCGGACTTGAAACGTAATTCCTCGACTACTAGACTCAGTGTCAGTCGAGGTCCACAACACAAACGACCGACATATCTCGAAGACGTACACCGACGTCTCTTATATTAGTCAGACTAAAGTCATGACTGGTAGACCACTACAGGTATACATCTCAACAGAGAACACAATGATACTGGTCACTAAAGAGTACTGTTTTGAGACAATCGGAAACGGGACGAAGTAAAACATAAGGTTCCGGTTTGAATGAAAGTGGAGGGCCTTAGAGAACTGAAAGATGAAAACGTAAGGTTAGGGGATACTACTTTTCCTACAGAAAAAACCACAATCAAGGTCTTCCAGATCATCCAGAAGTATCTTTGGTAGTTGAAGTCGAAGAAGTTGTAATCACCGACACCGAATCTGAACCTAATGATACTACGACTTATCACACAGAACCTTCCCTTGGCTCCAGTAAGACGGTAAAAACTCTAACATGGGTTCATGATGTAAAGCTTGAGAAAACAACAGATACCCTGGTAAAGAAGATTCCCTAAGAACGGGTGTCCTAATCTATGTACCAGTAGGCTTAATTTAGACGGGTAAGGACAGGTAAAATCAAGTGACTAAGGATTATGTAACTACAAGTAAGAACAGTGGAGGACAAGATGGTGCACGTTAAATGGAACTAAACACCTGGATTGTAAGGTCCAAGGATACGTTATAATAGAAATGTCGTAGTCTAAAGTGAAAGTGATGGTCTGTATAGGTGTTGACTCGTAGCAAAGGGGAAACCGGGTCGGAGAAGTAAGAAAATCCTCACTAAAGAGGTCAGAACAGGTCATCGTATAACCTATGAAAGACTGGACTCTCCGAGTAGAAGGTGCACTATAGAAAAACGGAAAAGTATGACAAGTACACCAAGAACTCCGTCCTAGAGAGGAGGTAATCTGGCACAAAACAGTCTTAAGATACTGGGTAGGGACAACCCACCGGGATGTGTCCTACCGAGTATCGAAGTGACTCAATACGTTCGGGGAAACGGGTTGTTCCGACACTAGGTACTTCCCCTCCCACCTGAACTGACATTTTATAAGTACAAAAGGTAGAGTTATCTATGACGATGTGATAGAACGTTTTCACACATAGAGAAGGTTGTAGTTACACAAGGAGAAGGTTGTAGTCACACATTGACAAGTATAGTGAGGTGTAAGAGTAGTTATCAACAAACGGTGAAAATTAAAATCGAAAGACCATCAACACATCACTATACAGTGACACAAAATAAAACCTAAAAGAAATGTTCAATTTCACATGTAGAAAAGAGGACGAACAATATATAATACAAGAAAAAAAATTTCTTAAAAACACATCATGGATAAACAGAAAATGGATCAAAGAATAATCAATAGAGAATGACAAATAGTTGGAATGACTAAATATCTCACGTAACTGGATGAACCATATACTCGATAAAAAAAAGGTTATACTTATAAAATTGATGAAAGAAGGGACAATCACGGAACGGATAAGTAAAAATTCTTGAAGAATTTACATGAAATAACTCACTAAATACATATTGTACGAGTAAAGTCCATAAGTCAACCTACTCAAAACTGTTCACACATAGAAACAACGACAACATTAGTTCTATGCCTTTAACAGACAGTAGAACCCCTTAAGGGAAGACAAGGTGACACCAGTCAAGGTGACGTGTATGTTTGTGGACCACCAGCGCCAACTCAGCGAGTCAGCGCAGGTTGGGAACGCTGGGGTACCGGACGTCGGGTGGTCCGAGGAGACAGGTACCCTAAGAGGTCCGTTCTCATGACCTCACCCAACGGTACAGGAAGAGACCCCCTAGAAGGGCTGCGTCCCTAACTTGGACCCAGAGGACGTAAAGTCCGTCTAAGTATGTGTATGGATTGACATCCGCTGACGAGTAGACCAAAGACAGTAATAGCTATCAAACCACACCATATTTTAAAGTATATTTAATATATTACCCACGAGATTACAGACCTAACAAACCCAGTCGTACTGTAAAAACTATGATTAGGTGTAACAACATACACATAATGACAAACCAAAAAATATAACGAGTCGTCATGATGAAACAAATAGGTAAGTAGACATCCACATATACCCCATTAAAGGTGACAAACCGAGATTACTAATTTTCGTAATACCCGTAAAAGTATGTTAAGTCAAAACACCTTTACACAATAGTAAGTAAAGCTCCTTTATGGATCCTCATATTAACGATACACGACAACGTTCAAACATAAATCCGAATCCTCTTTGACGGTCTGATAAAAGATCTCATCAACATCCAAAATGTGAAGTAGTCCGATCAACCATCCATACTCTCAAGGGAAACAAGGTGTAGGAACGGTCATAAATAACAGTCAAGGACATTAAAGTCGGGAAGATCACACATATATTACTATCTCACAACACCAAAAATCAACTTAAAGAGACGACTGATTCGTAAAAAGTGCATGAATAATCAGTAAACATATAGAAAACATTTTACAGATCAGTCTAGCAAACAAATACCAAAATTCAAACAAACAGAAATACCGTGTCATCCTTAAGAAACATAAAGGACATTCCTTTGGAAAACAGTCAATATGTATACCACTTACAAAAAAGAGTAATGGCAAGGTAAAAGAAAGAAAGAATTAAGTAAAGAAACAACTAACGTCCTTTTAACGATATGTCGTAACACAACCAAAGACACCGTGTTGTGACGTTTGGTCGGCGTCAGTGTGTACAGTGGGGGAAAAATCGAGGCGAGGGGAGGGTCGGGCGGGGAAATCCAGTAATGTCTCGCGGTCCGGGCCACGGGCTGAAGAGTGAACCATGGGCAAGAAGAGTGCCATTACACATATACAACTCCCGTGAAAGAGGTAAGCAGGGTGAGAAAGGAAGGGAGTGACCGGAAAAGCAAAAGATTTACCACTGAAAATGTCTCGTCTAAAATAGTCAAAGCGATTTCAGATTAAACAGTTCAAAAAAATACCAATACTAAAAGAAAATGTCAGAGGTTGGATACTTAAAATCAGAGTTCATAAGAGACGGATGAAATTCAAGTAGTCTAAAAGACTAATAAAAAAGATCTTCACGATTTTGAAATTGAAAATATAGATATAAAAAATAAGTAAAACTTAATTGGTAAAACACACACTATACTCCAATTTTGTACAAAAAAAGAAAAAAACGAGGAAACTCTCACCGGTCCACAAAGACATAGTCTTTTCCGTGAGAAAAAAGACATAACTTTTCCGTGAGAAAAAAGTAAAGTACTAGATACGACAGAACTAAAGAATAAAATGTCACACTAAGTTTCTCATATTTTAAGATATCAAAGTAGAAAGGAAACATTTAAAAAAAAGAAAAAACAAGTCTATATAAAATCTGAGTCAACAGTTATATAGGAATTCTTTCGGAGGATTTCATAATTAATTCTAACCTAACTTAGATATTTTAGTTAAACTTTTCATATATAAAAATTTTTATGACTCTAAAATTTAGATACTTGTGACATACATAGGAGTCAATAAATCAGAATCAAAGAGAACCGTCACAAAATACCAAAAGTAACACATCTGAACTTATACAAAAATATATGACGATTTATAAAGTGCAATAATTACCGTAACAATTAACAAAAACTCAACTAATAACGGTCGGACATCCATGTATTAATTGAAAATCATATAACCGGAAAATAGATTCTTTGAACATAACATATAAGATCATCAAAAAAGAATCTTACGAGTCTTAATATTGTGTCCCCTTACGTATATGTTTACTTCTCAGACAATCAGAAAGGAAAAGTCTGAAAAACGAATGAACAAATAAAAAACAGAGACGACCAATTCTAGAGAAAATGGTATAGCTTATCTTCAGTACTCTCTCTTGTATCGTGAAATAAAGGTCAAAGTCAACTTATTAAAAATATCTACAGGAAGGATTCCTTCAGAGAAACATAAGGACCAAACACCTCGTGAACAATAAATTAATTAATTAATTAAAGTACTTTCCCAAAACTTACAATTAATAAATAAATTAATTAACGAAAATTTTTTACTAAATCTACCATACAAAAAGAGGGAAAAAAGGACAAAATACCACTTAATACGACTAAATATAAATTTATAATTCGGTTGAAACGTAAGGTATCTATATGAGATGAATTAGTACTATATATCAGACAAAATATCTATCGACCTGCCATCATAAAACAACTCAAAAACACAAATAAATACGTCTAATACAATAATAAATCAAAAGACAAGGAAATTACGTTTTAATCAACGTCACATAAGGAATCGGAGACAGTAGACTCAAATTCTAAACATAATAAAGAAGGAATTTATAAATTATAAAAGATTATATAAATTTATATATTTAAAATGAAATTTACGACAAAATAGGTTAAGGGTGTTAAAAAAGATTAAAAGGAACACTAAAGTAAAAACGAGGTATAAAAAAATAAACCTCCACTTAACAAATTAAAGGTTAATAAAACCTAAAAAACTCTAAAAAAAGATGGAAAACATAACTCCATTTCTTAGTTTTCCTGGAGATCTAAAGGCATATAAAAGGAGACGTACTCAAGGAGAAGAGATTATCAAACAGAAAGTTTAAAGGGAGAATGAAAAAGTTATCTGTAGAAATTTAAACAAAGTGTATATTTTGGATATCCTTTTCATATAAAAGGTCGGGAACTTTTACAGAAATCCGATAAACCCATCATCACATATTAGATCATATAGACCGTTTATCTCACACCTATCTGTCATTACATTTTCTATTATAAGGTGGAATATCTACCGATGTGTAAGTGTCTAGATCCGTCATTTTAAACAAGATTAAAAAGTTATAAAATTTGTTAATACATCAAAAACTCCTACCCTAGATATGTAGATACAGTAAGGTTTCGTTTAAAAAAATCTTTATTAAGACCCTGAAGAGTATTTTCCCGTCTTCTAAGAAAGTTCTCGACTCAACACTCGTTTATTTCTAGATGTAATCCCGACACTACTCACCAATCTCCGAATCGACCCTTACTACCCTATACTGCACTCCCTTTAACTTTTCAGTGTCTACTGTCTTTATCTTTTGGCAAGGGGAAAGTCACAGGACCGCACAAACCCTATTCTACCATCCAACGTGCAAAATTTAAAATCCACGAATAACTTACTAACCTCTGACAGGATGTCTTTCTTTACACCCTAGACTTAAACCCTTTTGTCGACTCAGTCTGTACTTTTTGAACTGTCGATGTAGATTTAACTATTATCGTCTACTACCACCCTCACCCACTATAACGGTTCCCTGTATACTGTTTCGGAACTCTTTTACGCTCGTAGGATCCTCTATTACTTCTCCTTCAGACTGGTGGTCTTTCCAGTAGTCTCACTACCGTCCTCGTATTATCTCTTTAGACGAACTAAAATTCAAGCAAGGAGAGACTCGTTTCCTGTATGTCTCTGTATTGTAGACTTTCCTTCCCGATTTACACTATAACAGAAATGAAGAAATAAATTTCTAGGTCTTATCAATAAACTTAATATTAACTAGGCAGATTTAACGAAGAGAGAAGTCAATTCACTTAATAAATTATTGATCTAAATAGAACAAAATAATTAAGATATAATTATTTAGAATTAAAGAAATCGTTATTAGTTTAAGTTTAGTTTATATAAACTTAATCAAGGGTCTTACGAGAAAAGACTAAAAAAATTAAAATTCTAAGTCTAACCCGTCTTCCCAGTAACAACACTACGACATAATGAATTAAGTACACAACGAATTTCAACCTTTTGTCCTTTCAAATGCACTTCATTTTGACTTACTTTCAGGATCTGGACCGTCCGAAGGGTTCACCGCGACCACCGTTTCTTGGGAGGACGATTACGTCCTCTGTATTCTCTGGTCCCAAGTTTGGGACCCGACCCTTCTAGGGGACTTTTTCCCTTGCCGTTGGGTGAGGTCATAAGAACGGATCTCTTAGGGTACCTGTCTCCTCGGACCTCCGGACGTCAGGATCCCAGGTCTCAGCTTGCGTTGACTTCGTTAAATCGTCCGTGTGTGATCTGTACCGGGAACTAACATAACTATCTACCATGTAAAACCATTCCAGAAAACCCTATGGAGGTGAATTGGGAATTTGTGTTCGCACGTGTGTGCGCGCACGTGTGTGTGTGTAAGGAAGCTATTCATTGTACACAAACTAGAAGTCCGTTTATAAGGAGTAGACATGAACTGAAACTTACTATACAGTATACAACTTATACAATAACAAAAAAAAAATTTATTCTTACACAAGTAGAAATTTTAATGTAAAATTTCTACGAAAATTCTTATCTACGTTCAAGTAATATAGCAATGTTTTGTAAGAACAAACCAAAGGAAAATAGTACAAAATTCCAATCTACACTAAGATTACAAGGTGTTACTCTGTCTCTAACTATTAGTCCTCTCTTATCGGGAAATTACACTAAATATAGATATCTAAAATACAGTCTATACTTTTCAACGACAAATATAATATTTCCTCCTAGGTAATTTCTCGTGAAATTTGGTAAAGTGATAAATTGAATGATGGAACCTGAGAAGAAAAATCTTAATACGGAAAATTTCGTTTGAAATCAACGGATGGTTTACAAAACTTCTTATACTGAACTAGTTCAATTTGACCATTTACGTATGTCCATCGGACAAATTATTACATAAAAAACCATTAAAACCATGTAAATTATACTCCCATAGACCACAAAGTCCCCTCATAAGTTTGGTTAATAAAAACCTAAAGGTAGTTACTGAAATTAAGGGAGAATGATAGTCCACTTCAATCTATTTCCGTGTGACACGCATGTAATCCCCACAAATTCGACACGTGTAAGACTGTCACAGAATGGTAGTCCACTCCAATCTATTTCCGTGTGACACGCATGTAATCCCCACAAATTCGACATGCGTAAGACTGTCACAGAATGATACTCCACTCCAATCTATTTCCGTGGGACACGTATGTAATCCCCACAAATTCGACATGTGTAAGACTGTCACAGAATGGTAGTCCACTCCAATCTATTTCCGTGGGACACACATGTAATCCCCACAAATTCGACACGTGTAAGACTGTCACAGAATGATACTCCACTCCAATCTATTTCCGTGGGACACGCATGTAATCCCCACAAATTCGACATGTGTAAGACTGTCACAGACGGAAGTCACATACCAACTGAATCTACACTTCATTGGGTGTCTCCCGACGGATAAGACCTTACTTAGAGACTTTTATAGTGTATTATCAACTGGAAAGACAATTGTTACCTCATTAAGGGATCGATAGAGGTGAATTTGATGAGGGGAGTTCGCAAAGAATTAGTATGAAAGAAAAGGAACGAGTTTAGCGTTACGACTGTTTCACTCGCCAAACCCCAGACAAACCGAGTCCGAGAGTCAAAGGGTACCGGAGACCGTAAACGGACACACACGCACAAGTGAGCGACGAAGTACAGGCTGAGAAGCGCTGAGCTATCTGATATCGGGAGGTCCGAAGAGACAGGTACCCTAACGGGTCCGTTTTTACGACCTCACCCAACGGTAAGGGAAAAGGTCCTCTAAAAGGACTGGATCCCCAACTTGGGTACAGAGGACGTAACGTCCACCTAAGAAATGGAGACTCGGCGACCTCTTCGGACCGTAAACGGATATCATAAAATATTTACTTAGAGCAAAGATTGTATTACATAAAAAAGGTATAGTCACAAATCCATTTTCTTCATGAAAGGAAAATTGTTATATGTCTTTGATTGGAGGATCTCTAACCGGTTTTAGAAACTTCACACGTTAGGAATCTCCATTATATTAGGAGAGTAAAACGTCTACCCTCCTGTCAATCTGGATCGTTCCATTTCACTCAATCAACGGGTTCTGACTATTCTCTGAGACGGTTTCTACTACGAAAACAGACCAAAAAATAAACAAAGGGTTAGAATACAAATAAGTATACATATTTGTATAAGTATATATAATATAATAAACATGCTTCACCTAAAACGTAGACGTTTAAAGCCATAGGTACCCCCAGGACCTTGGAACGGGGGAAAGGGGGTGGGGGAAGTGCTATCGTTCTCTGTTGATATGAAAATAAGAGTTAAGGGAAGAGTGACAGATCTTACCCCTAAGAGGTCCCGTTTCCGATAGTTCGACTAAGTGGGAAACTAGAGTCATCGGATTACAAGACATGTTTGGCTCTCTATAAACTAAGTAATACGTAAACGTATTTGTGGTATAGTAAACCCAACGAACACCAGAATCCTTGTCTTTTGGGTCTAGTATGACCTGAAGTCACTTACTTGTCCTCGAATATCCAAGAACATTTTTTTTAGAATTTTTTTTTTTTTTTTCCAGAGTGTCTTTCAAATCAAATTTCCATCCGACCAGAAACCAGCTACGTGTTCAAGTACTAAGGTCAGTCTCCTTCGACCAAACATTAAGCGTATGGAGACGAGGGACACCCATAACAGGAGTAGGAGTCCGAACGAAGAGGAGACCGTGTCTTTCTCGAGAGGACCTTGGTACATGAAGGAGAAAATGTGAGGTTCTCTTTCCTTCCTTGACAGGTCGATTTGACTGGAAAATTCATTGTTCAAATGTAATTAGTAATAAAAAAAAATTAAAATTCGTTAATTAATCCATCATATCGTAGAATTTGTACTACGGTGTTCACAGTTAAGGTTTTCTTTTCTTTATTCGTAGCACCTTTGATCACCAACACAACATAGACTAATAACGATTTCCTAGAATTTAAACAAAACCGTTTTCACCACAGATTCTTTCATGAAAAGTTTGAAATTAAATCTTTAGTGGACCTCTAGAGTAATTTTAGGTCCAAAACTAAATCAACCACACCTCACCCTGGATATTAAGACGTGAAAATTATTCAAGGATCCAATAAGATCACGACCACCAGGCAAAACGTATCGGTTCCAAATTTTCTGACGTGACAAAGACCGTAAAAGATTTCCACAACTCTTGACCGAGTCAAATGATGACGGTTGGTGGTCGTAGAGAAAAGACCTGGACACGTCGGACTACTGGTCAGAGGGAGGAATTCGGAGGACAAGGAGACATTAAGTAAGAGGTTTACCTCGATACAACTAATAAAAGTATACATTTAGTTAGCGTAGTAAGAGAGCTAATTGGATGACCATTGGGTAACACAATCCTATCTTAGATTTGAGGAATGGTATTGACGTCCCATGATTTACAACGTTGGGGACGGACGGAGGGAGAGGTCGGAGAGATGTATGGTAAGAAGAGAAACAAGTGAAACGAAATCAAGAAACTTGGAGGGAAGTACGATGCACATTACACCTGGGACGTAGAAGACCGAAGAAGAGAAATAAGTCCAGAGACGAATCTATAATTGGTGAAGACTCACATGGAGTACTTACTGATGTCTCTTCAAGAACTCCCTAACAGCATGACTCTACCATCTAGTGGTTGAGACAGTTAAGTCGAGTACTAGTTACATTTTCAGTGAAATTTCAAAACAAACCAAGACAAGTATAATCTCTAACAAAGAAGTACGTTAATTTCCCCAAAGGGGGGTATAAAAATATAATTATCTACAAAGAAAAAGGATAGGTTCAGTGACACACGGGTCATAAGTCGTCTGTTTGCTCTTCTACTCTTCTACACACTAGTAAACTATTCTCGGCGATTTGTAGCTCTGGTACACTGCCGTTGAGTCGATTAGGTCTTTTAACAGTTGTAGGAGTGTCTGTTCGTACCTCGGACCCCTCTAAGACGTCACTCCATTTCTCTGTGGAAATCCTGAACCGGTGACTAAAAGGCACCTTCCGGACCCAATTCTACTTACCGAAACTAGTTTACCTCTACTAGTTCTGGTCTACTTCTTGTCTCATTAAATTAAAATATTAAATAGAAGATGATACTTAAATTTCGTTTCCCCTTCCTCTTTTAGTCATACCTATATCAATACCTAAAAATACCTATAAAGTCAAGGGAAGTCGATGAGAATTTCCTTATCAAGAGTATATAAATAAGTAAAACTTCACTTGACAATTACTTCAACAACTAAATTTGATAAAATGAACATCGTTAATATAGACTTAAATATGTTTATGTCATAAAATAAACTTCTTTACTAAGGGATAACTATGAAAAATCAAAAATCGTATCTTTAAACTTTTGTATTATTATACACAACAGAACAACTCAAAAACAACGTCTAATGACCCGATACTACTGTGTTATGGTCGAAATTTTAAAATAAATGATACAGATGGAGGAAAAGTCTAATGGTTTGACTCGTTCTCTTAAATCAAGATTATAATCTTTCTTTTATAAATTTAATGAAAGAGTCTGATTCCTTAAATCTATTCGGTATTTTAAATTAGAAAAACCTTATAAAATAAGATGTTCAAAATCCTCGTACAAAACTGAGTAAATTCATTACAATTACTTTTTCAAGAAATAAAGGGTGATCTTTTTGTACAAAATCAAGGAATAAAGACGTATTGAAAAAGACCTTCTGTTGTTGTTTCCTTTTATCATTTATCGAACAAATAATACATATCCACATTGACCAAAGACGAACACAAAATTCGTTAAATACACAAATCGTTTCAGATCAAATCTCTAAAAGGTCATTTATCTTTTACTAAAATCAAAAAAATTTCGACTTGAAATATTTGATCAACTCAACTTTGGATAGACAAAACCCTACAAAGAATCATGTTCATAAACGATTATATCTCTTCTAGACAAAGTAGTACGAATAGAACTTTTTATGAATTTATTTTACTTAGAGCAAAGAACCGTATAGTAAAAGCTACAAGTCTTCTGTTTGTCCAGTTCTGTTTTCCTGACTCTTTTCCGTCTTTGGTACAAACAAACAAACAAAATTAGCATAAGGTCGACTAGAGTCGACGTTCTCACCAGCACCCTTACGGTACTTAATGACCCAGTCTCGAGAGATCACGGAACAGAACGTCGTATATTTTCAGGCACCCACACATATACCTCCCCCTGACTCCTTCTCCTCAAGACAACTTCCGAAATCTCAAAGTAATATGAAATTATATTGTCTACACAATATCAGTAAAGTTCTGGTCCAACATACATATAATCCTCTAATGAAACTACATATCACCAACCGTGTATAACCCTCGAGTTATACACAAACAACGAATAAAAAAATCCGAATTTAAAAAAAGAAATTGTATTTCTTTCAAAACCTTAAAATTTTACTTTTACAAATCCGTTGAATGTGGTTTACCCAGAAAAAATACTGTAGTCTTAAGAAAGATTACTATCGATATAGAAACATATCGTATCTATATACGATTCGTAAAAAAAGGACTTCACTGAAAACACATTATTTTATAGAACCTCTTGATGTACCTGACACTTCATATAAACAGACATTTATTAATCACAAAGACATTATCTCAATAAGTTTCCGAAGTTCAGATAATAAGATATCTCGGTCCTTTTTTACCTTCTTTTAAGACCTTAAGATTACAAAGGGGTTTAACTGTCTTGTCAAAAATGAAAAAACGAGGGTTTACTTTTGTCGACAGTTTGACGAACGAAAATTTACGTATGTAAAAATTAATTCTCGTTGTTGTTTCTCTATGTAGTAACTTTCCTTTTAATTATAATCATAACTATTAAAAAACATATTTAGAGTATTGAATGAATCTAAAATAATTTTTGTTACGACATCGTTTTCGTGTAACACGGAGGTACGACTATAAAAACAGCAATATAAATCAAGTCACAGGGTAAGTTGACAATGAATAAATCTTGTGGACCAATGAGGGATTACGGAAATCATGTTAATGGAATTCTATCAGGAAAAGTCATAATTAGCGTGAATCCCACGTAAACATCTGGAACCACAGGAAAAAAATCCATCGACACATTCTTTTGTCCACTATTTTGCATCCGACCGAATGGTAAGAAACTGTCACCCATTGATAAGACTAAAGGGAACATACTCCGAACGTATTAGTCGAACATTTAATACCTGTACCAACATTATTTACTCTGATTGTCTCACATGAAACAAGAAATGAATCGTATTAAGATCTTTTGTATTTACCGAAATCTCTCTTTAGTCTCAGTATGACATCGATATTACGTAAATTGAGAGGATTCGGACAATTTTCTTTATACGTGTTACTCGTTTTAAGATCACTTCTCCTAATTTAATAAAATTCATATTAAAGAAACACAAAATAGAATTCTTAATATCATCGTAAAACAGAATATTTACATTAATATAATCTTATATATCTTTAAAGTAAACACCGTAAAAAATAAAACTGGGAGGAAGCCTTAGGTGTATTAAAGGAACATCGGTACCGATACATCCGGATTATGAAAGGGTAATTACAGTAAATAAAACAAAGTGATAACTACCGAAAAGATTACGGTGTGCTAGTCGCCCGACGTTACGACCGTCGACCGGACCCTAGCCGTCACCAAAATTATTTAGTGTTAGTCTGGGTACGGTAATGTAGTTATAAAAATCAGTTAATATCTCTTCCAGTCCACGATGTAAGTCATATCCTCGGAGTCGTACACCGTAAACTCTTTGTAGACCAGGACGTTGTTTTGACGTTCGGCCCTTTTTTTCTTAGGTTAAATAGGGCAGATTTCTCTGGTTTACTTTAGACGACGAAATACCTATTGTGTTACTACTAATATCGGTAAAACTTGTACAATATGAACGATCTCAATTATGGGAAATATTTCTGTATAAGGGTTTTCAAAGGTAAGTTATTTTTGACTTTTACTTTTATAATAAAAGAGTCTTCGTCTACCCTTAACAACAAAGGAGTGTCGTCCGTAGATTATAGAAAACTGTGGATCACTGGACGGACTTACGTTAAACACAGAATTATAGGGCGAATGTGGTCGAAAACGGTGCTCTCTCTCTCTGTGTGTGTGTGTGTCGAGAGACAGAGAGAGAGGGAAGAAAGAAACTAAAGATCCGATAACGTGACCGTCCATTTCTTTCACAAGGAGGGCACCTCGAGAATGTTGACACACGGGAAGTGACAGTAACGCAAAAAGTCTGCGAATCTCTAAAGTCCTTTATTACCCTGTCTGTTCATGGACAAGTAGGTATGTAATGACAGTGGACCTCACTCCGAGTCCACTTTTGACTCTCTCGAACTATTCTTATCACCTTATTCGTTCTTTCTCCGGTGTTTACTTGTCTCACCGTCTTCATTAAAAAAAGGCCACGTACCTCGTCCGTAACACAAATAAACCCAGTCCTCTGTTTAGTAGAAAGTACATCTACTGTGGACCATTTCACCGACTTACATTCTTCCTACTCCTCTCTACTACCTCTTGTGACCTACCTTCAGAGTCTCCTGTATGATGGGAAAAGAGTATAGCAGGAAGTAACGTAAGATTATCCGACTGATTACATGGTACCTTTACGCGAGAACCATAATCAGACCCTTTCTCCCACCAAGAGAAGAAGAGACTTTTTACGTAACCATCTCGATCTTTGTATTTAATAGAGTCTTTATTATTCCAAATCCTTAAAAATTCTCTTGGAGTATAGTTCTAAGAACTTACGAAAACTAATCAAATCCTCTGACATAAATCCAAATCTAAAGACGACGAAATTCTTTGAGACAAAGTCTAACGAACTTACACAAGATTACCTACGGGAGTTCGATCTCCGCAGAGAAGGACTTTCTGTAAGTAGAAAAAAGACACAGTGTTCGAACGGCCATTTTAGAAACACTACGAGAGAGGTTAAAAAGAAGTCATTTAGTTTAGAAGGAAGAAAGTCTTTCTACTTACGACATTCCAACCTCACAATATTTTTTTTTTAGTTACGTCCGTTTTAACTTTGTCATACGGAGACATAACTAACCGGAACACTTTAGCTTTGATTGTCGAAACATTGACAAGGTCACCTGTCAATCGACTGGACATTACCTGTTTGATAGTTATAATCGTAATGATAAAATAGAACATCATACAGTAAAATTTTAGGTCTCAGGTTCATTTCCTTTCCGGATTTCTTAAAAATTAGAAGAAACATCCTTTATATATGGTAACAAACTTCTTTCGCCATCGATTATATGAACTGGATACTATTCGATAACGATCCCATTACAACTAAAATTTAGTCAAAGAGAAAAATTTTGTGATGTTTTTTAGAAAAAAAAAAAAATTATTAAAGACTAAATCTTTTTTTGTAAGTGAACACTTTAAATTATAACTTAAGGAGCAAAACCTACTCAAAGGGTAAAGTTTCCTTCACATGATACAGAAACCTTTTATAAGAAGTAGAGGTCAAAAAACAATTTGTCCATTTATGGTCATTTTATGATCATTTTAATTTCACGATTGTGTGAAAGGAATAGTTCTCAAGTAAAATCCGTAAACTACAGTAATATGATGCACTTATTAGTTCACTTACACATTAGTATCCATATTATATGGGTTATGTGGGTCAGAATAAGAAAGTTTACGAAGACAAAAGTAAGGAAGGGTGGGGACCCTCGATCTTGAACTGTAGTCACGTATTCGAGGTGAGTAACGAGAGAGAGCTCGAAACTACTACGATCTTTAAGAAATATCGGGTAGGACTGTTATTGTAACGTTCTACCGAATTATTTGGATTGTAAAGGGGTAAATGGGGGAGGAGTAAAAGGAAAGAATCATTTCTCTCTCTTTTAGTTATCCATTGTTTTGTTAACCTTCTTAGACACCTCTACAGTCAATTTCTTTTGTCCATATAAACTTTAACAAATGCACTTTTCTTATCAAAATTTGTGATGCGTGTAATTTATGGATACCGGTCTTGGATTACTCTATTCCAGTACATGAATCAAAACACTATTCAACTATATAGAAAAAATTTTATTAATAAGAGAATGAAACCAACTAAATATTACACAATTAAAGACGACTGATCGCGTCACTACGTCAAGATGTGTGTGTGTACGTATACGAAGGACACAAGGAAAGGTAACAACAAGTAGTGCTCTATGACTCAGAGCACAGGAGAAGACATGGCACCAGGTAACAACAAGTAGTACTCTATGACTCAGAGCACAGGAGACGACATGGCACCAGGTAACAACAAGTAGTACTCTATGACTCAGAGCACAGGAGACGACATGGCACCAGGTAACAACAAGTAGTGCTCTATGACTTAGAGCACAGGAGAAGACATGGCACCAGGTAACAACAAGTAGTGCTCTATGACTCAGAGCACAGGAGAAGACATGGCACCAGGTAACAACAAATAGTGCTCTATGACTCAGAGCACAGGAGAAGACATGGCACCAGGTAACAACAAGTAGTGCTCTATGACTCAGAGCACAGGAGAAGACATGGCACCAGGTAACAACAAATAGTGCTCTATGACTCAGAACACAGGAGACGACAGGGCACCCTGGAACCAAAATAGGGAGGACATACATACGATCCCACGGAGACTGCGAGGGTTTGAGGCTTCGGTAAGGCGTCCAGACGAGAGACACAGACACTCAGACAAGGATAAAGCATCTACTCAAGTAAACACGGTATAGACTATAAGGTGCACATTCACTACAGCATGCCATAAACAGAAAGAGAAAGACTGAATTGAAGTGAATCATACTACTATAGGTCAACGTAGGTAAAACGACGTTTCTATAAAGACCACAGTAAGATGTCACTTCTGTACGATTACGCTGTCAGGACTCCACGGGACGAAAAAGGGAGTATAAAATACTGGTTCCACATCAACACAATATATTGAGATGTGAAAATACTATGATCTAAACTTGAAATATTAATCACTCTAGATTGTCATGCGACTTACTGAAGATTTTATACAGATATTTTTTATAATACAAAACATTAAGTCACTATGACTTATGGACTCTCAACTAATTGATATAAAAGTTTATTATATTCCGTTTTTCTGCAGAAAAAATTCCGTTCACTGTACAAAACGTCATACGTTCTACTTATACAAGAATATCATTAAAACCTATTTTATAAAAAGTATGTTTCACTAAAGTTTCTTTATTTAGTATTTTATTCAATACCATACTTCAAGTATTCAACGTTGACATTTATTTTTGTTTAACTTTTTCTTTAACTTTTTCTTTATATCTATGAACATGTATACAAGTAATTTCTGTTCTGTGGTATTTTAAAAACTTCAGAGGCAAGTCAAAGTAATGAGTTACGTCAGAAAAGGACAGAAAAAACCATAAGAAAGGAGGATTGAAGACACCGTCAATACGTGTTAGATACGACGTCTTAAACTATGAACTATCATATGGTACGATATACAAAACACATATCTAACATTCTATAAATGGACTTAAATAATGGTATCTAGGATCGAATAATTACTCGGACATCATATAGGATTTACTTAAAAAAATAGACTATTAATGAACAGAAATAAGTATTGAATAGATTTTTAAAGTAATACGATCTATAATTTAATCCACTTAAACAAAGTTGGTTTCGTCGTTCTTTAAATTCGTTATTTAAAATGTTATTGACCACTATAAAAGTTTAATTCTTTTTACATTATCTTTATCTTATTTAGACTTTTTCTCGATATGATATCTATTAACAATGTCTAACCTTTAAAACCAAAAATAACCATTTCTCGTGAAAAAGACATTGTTAAATGAGAACTTATAAAACTAATCTTTTTAAAATTCAAGTTAACCATCAAAGTTTAACATTAAATCCATCCCCCAGGAACTTGAAATTATCGAGGACCACATTAAAAAACGTAGTTTTTAAAAGTCTTCATAAAATTTCCTAACCTTCGTCGACTTTAATGAATCCCTTACACTCTTTTAGATTACCAAGGTATATCTTGACCCACCTCGGCATGTTAGACAAAAGTCGTCAATGGGGTCTTGTTTGTAGCAACCTCTTGGTGTCGTTATCAAATCTCTTGGAACGTTAAACAGTAGTCTAGACGGAAGATGAAGTCTGGTGACATCTGTTAAGACCATCGATTATAAACCGACAAAGTTCAAAACAAAGAGGACGGATACCCTCTTTGAAAAAGACAAGTATAAATAAATTGAGGTCGACAGGTTGTAAATGACACGTGCATTCCGTGAACTTTTTGGTTGCACTCATTTTGTCTACACAGAGAACGGGAGTGCCTTGAAAGACAGATTCTCTTCTTTGTCTCTTCACTTGTCTGTCAATATTCATTGAATTCTCGTTACTACTACTAAAGAGTGACACGCATCGGTATATATTTCTTTATTTTCCGGAAAAAAAAAAAAAAAAAAGGATAGAAATCAGAAAGAACCATTTTCTAGTATCACTAAAACACCTGTCTGTGATGGATCACAATGTAGACATAAATAAAAGAACTGACAAAGTGATTGACCAAAACACTTGTCACATGTCCAATTTGATTGTCTTAGAATTAAAGTATACGTAGATAAATAAAGTCTGTCTAATGGGCACTTTTCTTCCGTCAGCATCAACCAAACGTATCTTGGACTCCAAATTTCCTTCTCCCTTTACAATTGAATAACGTTTCTACCGTTTACAACGATTATTTTATTCGAATAATCTATCATTCTAGGAGAAATCGGGATTATAAAACAAAAGATTTTCAAATAAGGCCTTAGTCCTTCCTTATAGATCTCGAAACACACAATTATAGACATGTACACACGTAAGAGTCAACGAATCAACATAGGTTGAGAAACGTCGGGGTACCACACATCGGACAGACCAGGGAGACAGAAACTTTAAAAGGTCCGTTCTTATGATTTCACCCAACGGTAAGGGATAAGATCCCCTACAAGGGGTTGGTTCCTAGTTAGGGCGGAGAGGACGTGACTGTTCGCCTAAGAAATGGTGATCACGGTAAACCTTCGGGATAAATTATAAAGATATTACTATCGATTGTACTTCGTGTTCGACCTTAGTTCTAACAGCCCTCTTTATAGTTATTGGAGTCTATACGTCTACTGTGGTGAGAATACCGTCTTTCACTTCTTGATTTCTGGGAGAACTAGTTTCACTTTGTTCTCTCACTTTTTCAACCGAATTTCGAGGTGTAAGTCTTTTGCTTCTAGTACCGTAGACCAGGGTAGAGAAGTACCCTTTATCTACACCTTTGTCACCTTTGTCACAGTCTGAAATAAAAACCCTCGAGGTTTTAGTGACGTCTACCACTGACGTCGGTACTTTAATTTTCTGTGAATGAGGAACCTTTATTTCAATACTGGTTGGATCTGTCGTATAAGTTTTCGTCTCTGTAATGAAACGGTTGTTTGCAGGTAAATCAGTTCCGATACCAAAAGGGTCACCAGTACATACCTACACTCTCAACCTGACACTTCTTCCGACTCGTGATTTCTTAACTACGAAAACTTGACACCACAACCTCTTCTGAGAACTCTCAGGGAACCTGACGTTCCTCTAGGTTGGTCAGGTAAGACTTCCTCTAGTCGGGACCCTAAAGAAACCTTCCTTACTACGATTTCGACTTCGAGGTCATGAAACCGGTGGAGTACACTTCTCAACAGAGTAACCTTTTCTGAGACTGCGATCCTCCCTAACCCCCGTCCTCCTTCTCCCCTGCTGTCTCCTACTCTACCGACCAACCGTAGTGACTGAGCTACCTGCACTCAGACTCACTTGAGGCCCTCAACCACTACCTGACCCTCCGGACTCCACGACACTAAGTACCCCAGCGTTTCTCAGCCTGTACTGACTCACTGACTTGACTTGGCTTGTGAATAACTCGTTAATTAAATCTCGGTCACCGTTACCGTAGGGTGAGGCCATGAGAACGGACCTTTCAGGGTACCTGCCTCCTCGGACCTTCCGACGTCAGGTACCCCAGCGGCTCCCACCCTGTACTGACTCGTTGAAGTGAAAGCGAAAAGTGAAAGTAAGTGACCTCTTCCTTTACCGTTGGGTGAGGTCACACGAACGGACCTCTTAGGGTCCCTGCCCCTTCGGACCACCCGACGGAAGATACCTCAGTGTGTCTCAGCCTGTGCTGACTTCACTGAATCGTCGTAACTTGATTCATGAAATATTTTTAATAGAGTTGAATAGAATTTTTGTCCGGTCACTTTCAATTTCTTTTGACTGAGATAAAATAGTTACTTCTTTGTTCGTAATTGCCCGTTCATTTATCTTCTCAATTGTAATTTTTTTTACAATAAAATAAATATATCAATTAAATGTTACGACACAATCAAAGTTCACATATCGTTTCATTTTCTTGTTCAGATGACACATCGTGTCCCTTGAAATGAGTCATAGAACATTATTGGTTATTATCTTTTTTTAGACTTTTTTTATATATACACATTGACTTAGTGAAACGACTTGTGAACTTTGCTTGTGTTGTAGCACATATACAATTAGGATTTGATTAAATAGAGGGAGGTAGGGGGTGATAGTGGAAACCATTTGTTTTTATTCTGACAAAAGACATAGACACTCAGATAAAGAGAAAATATATACAAGTAAACATAGTAAAAAAATTCTAAGGTGTAAATTCACTATAGTAAAACCACAAATAGAAAGAGACAGTTACAAGTGAATTATACTATTAGAAATCCAGATAGATTCAACGACGTTTACCGTTAAAAGTAAGAAAAATACCACCTTATGATAAATCCACACACAGACACACACACGCGGACGTGCGCGAATGGTGTAGAAAAAATAGGTAAGTAGACAGACATCTGTAAATCGAATGAAGACACAGAACCGGTAACATTTATCACGACGATACTTCTAAACCCACGCACATAGAAAAACTTAATACTAAAAGAGACCTATATAGGGGCCCTCACCCTAATATCCTAGAAGTCAATTCAAGTCAGCGAGTCATCACAGACTGAGAAACGCTGGGGGCACCTGGCGTCGTGCGATCCGGAGGGACAGGTAGTGGTTAAGGACCTCAAATGAGTTTGAGTACAGGTAACTCAACCACTACAGTAGGTTGGTAGAGTAGGAGACAGCAGGGGAAGAGGCGGAAGTTAGAAAGGGTCGTAGTCTCAGAAAAGTTTACTCAGTCAAGAAACGTAGTCCACCGGTTTCATAACCTCAAAGTCGAAGTTGTATTCAGGAAGGCTACTTGTGGGTCCTGACTAGAGGAAATCTTACCTGAGAGACCTAGAGGGACGTCGGGTTCCCTGAGAGTTCTTAGAAGAGATTGTGGTGTCAAGTTTTTGTAGTTAAGAAACCGCGAGTCGAAAGAAATATCAGGTCGAGAGTGCAAGTATGTACTGATGACCTTTTTGGTATCAAAATTGATCTGCCCTGGAAAAAACCGTTTCATTATAGAGACTAAAACTTATACGATAGATACAACCAGTATTGAAAGGAAGGTTCCTCACAGAAGATTAAAGTACCGACGTCAGTGGTAGACGTCACTAAAACCTCGGGTTTTATTGTTTCAGAGAGTGAAAAAGATGACAAAGGGGTAAATAAAGAGTACTTCACTACCCTGGTCTACGGTATTAGAACCAAAAGACTTACAACTCGAAATTCGGTTGAAAAAGTAAGAGAACAAAGTGAAACTAGTTCTCCCAGAAATCAAGAAGAAGTGAAAGACGGTATTCCCACCACAGTAGACGTATAGACTCTAATAAGTATAAAAAGGGCCGTCAGAACTAAGGTCGAACACAAAGAACGTCGGGTCACAAAGAGTACTACATGAGACGTATATTCAATTTATTCGTCCCACTGTTATATGTCGGAACTGGATGAGGAAAAGGATAAACCTTGGTCAGACAACAAAGTACAGGTCAAGGTCGACAACGAAGGACTGGACGTATGTCTAAAGAGTTCTCCGTCCAGTCCACAAGACCATAAGGGTAGAGAAAGTCTTAAAAGATGCCAAACAACACTAGGTGTGTCAGTTTCCGAAACCGTATCAATTATTTCGTCTTTATCTACAAAAAGACCTAGAGAGAACGAAAAAACTACTAGGTCACTTACAACCGTTAAACTAGAACCCAAAGAGACGGAAAAGATTTTGGTCGAACCTGTAGACTTTCAAGTGTCAAGTGTATAACAACTTCGGACCGAACCTCATAAAACTCGTAATGAAATGATCACACACTCTACTCACGTCAACACGCCATCAAGTACTTTACAAGGGAACCATAGAGACCAAAAAGAACTTCTCTAGAGATCGGAAAGGGTAAGACAACAAAAGGAGATAATGAAACGTGACTAGGTGACTCCTTCCGAAAGAATAGAGAGGAACGATAAGAAACCTAGAGACGTAAGTTTACCCATATAGAAAGGAAAAGAGGAAACGAAAACCGAAGAGAAGAAAAGTGTCGATAAACATTCCGGAGGAGTCTGTCGGTAAAACGAAAAAACGTATAGAAAGAGAACCCCTACCAGAACTAGGGACAGAGGACATGTTACAGCACTTGGAAGTAGGTATCAAGTAGTCCGTGAGAATAGATAGTCTAGTATACCATTGAGAAAAATCAAAAGGTTCCTTGGAAGTTTGACTAGAGGTATCACCGACATGGTCAATGTAAGGGTGTTCGTCACACCCGACTTCCCCAAGGAAAAAGAGGTGTGAGAGAGATCGTATACAATAAAAATCTAAAAATTTACTACCGGTTAGAGCCACCACTCCACTGTGGAGTAAAATCAAAACTAAACACAAAGAGACTATTAATCGTCATAACCCGTAGAAAAGTACACGGAAATCGGTACACATCAGAAGAAACCTCTTTACAGACAAATCCAAGAGACGGGTCAAAAACTAACGCAAAAAACAAAGAAACTATAATTCGACATATACCACAAACATATAGAACCTTTAATTCGGGAACAAACAGAGTAACCCGTTTATAAAAGAGGGCCAGACATCTAACAGAAAAACAAAACAAACATCAAAGGAAACGACACGTTTTCGGAAATTCAAACTAATCTAGGGTAAACAAAGAAAAACCAAAACAAAGTTAATGAACCAAAAATGACCTTGGTTTTTGTATAACGACACTAAATACAGTCCCATAAAACATATACAAAAGGAGATCCTCAAAACATTATAGACCAGAATATAAATCAAGAAATTAGATAAAAATACAAAACTCATGACATCGGGAAATCACGGTCACCCTAAAAAGTGTCTTGATCCTGTTTTTAAAATTTAAAGGTACCTTTGTGTTTTCTGGGACTTATTGGTTTTATTAGAATTCTTTCTTATTGTTTCTACCTCCTTAGTATTCAAAATGATTTTTTACGGTGACTATTAAACTAACCCTAACACAACTTACACATCTAAGGTAAACCGTCATCCAGTAAAAGCATTATATCAAATAAAGTTAGGTCCTTGTGCCACATAACAAGGTAGAGACAACAGAAGTCAAATGAAGTAGTCACAATATATGTCACAATATATCAAGAGTCCCATATCCATACATATGGAGGAATACATCCAAATAAAGACAAAACAAAAAAAAAAGGGGAGAAACTACGTCACTATTTAACCTAACAAAAGAAGTAAAGGGAAAGACTATCAACCAAAACCATATATCTTTACGTCGTCTAAAAACATATAATTAAAATATAGTCCCCTGAAATGAAAAACCTAAGGAAAATAAATAAAAAGAACAGACCAACGACACAGATCCTATAGACTTCGACACAACTTATATTTACCGATTTCACCCGCAAGATCTTCTTATGTTCTTTTTTTCTAGAAATACTAGGACCCATTTCGTTCCTAAAATTTTCTATACAGTTTACGTACTAATTGTATTTTTGCATTATTTTTTTAGTATTCGTCGATGTCGAAACCATTTAAATCTTATGACCTACCTAACCGTAGGACTTCCATATCTTTGGGGTATTAAGTTATTATTTTTCTGGTGAATTTAAAATTTGTCCGTTTTCTATAGTTACTTGTAAAGTGGTTTCTTTTATGTATGTACTTTTATACTAGTTTTTCGTGTGTTTTTATGTGAGTTATAATAATAATCCCTTTAATTTTGATTTGTGACATAAAGATAATCTGACGGATTTTAATTTTTAATTATTGGTCACGACCACTCCTATACCTCCTTGACCTTGAGAATATGTGACGACCAGCTATACATTTTACCGTGGAACCTTTTGTCAAACCGTCGAAGAATTTTTTTCACAAATTTATTTGGATGGGATGACAGGTACGGACCTCTTAGGGAAACTGTCTCTCCGACCACCCGATGTCAGGTATCCCAGAGTTTCTCAACCTCTACTGACTTCACAGAATCGTGTGTACGGAGGATTCTAGGTCAGTAAGGTGAGGACCTATAAGTGGGTTCTCTTCTCTTGCGTATGTTATTCAGGGAATGGGTTCTTGGAAGTTAAACGCTTAAGAGTTTCTACACTTGCACGTAGACCAAGGTCCTCCCTTGGTCTTGGAGACGGAAGTCGTAGTCTTTAACGTCAAAAAGAAGACTGAGGATGACGAGTGTCAGGAGGCAGAGATGGTAGAACATGGAGGAGCGAGAAGGTCAGTCATTGCGGAGAACGAACAAGAGAAAAACGGTCGGGGACATACGGTAGACAACATGATGACAAGAAAAGATCCACGACATAAAATTCTAAATTTTATAAGAATAAAAAACACAATAAAAAAAGTATAATAAACACACTTTTCATAATCTTTGTATAATGTCATGATATACCGGTTAACACAAACGACCCATGAATCTGATTGAAACAACCTAAACACTTCTTTGACTTTAATGTTTACGTGAAAGTCACTGTTTAAACGAAGAAAAGGTTAAACCTAAGAGATAGAGTAACGACACCGATCCTGTAGGATTTGATACAACTTACTTTTACCGATGTCAACCAAAAGAACATAATAAGGACAACAAGGACTAGAAGCTCTTACAAGAAAGTGAAAAAGTGGTGACTCATATCACAAACAAGTCCCAAACAGTATATACTGACATGAGTCAAAGAAGATCTTTAAAAAATTGAAATGTAAAATGTAAATATAGGTTTTAGGTAAAACTTCAATGAATACATGTACAATGTTCTGTACCTAACATCCAGTATAAAACGTACAGTTATAAGTAAACGAGAGTGTGACAAATAAATTTTTTTTTTCGTTTTTGTCAGGAGATAGGCGACTTATTGGAAACGTTGAAACAGTTTTTAGAATTGGTGGATACACTACCAGACCTGAAAAAGAAGGTAAGAGAAGTGAGGATGATAGGAAATCGGTCACGCAGTGACAGAAACTAATAAAGATTCAGAACTTCAGTCTAACATAACCAGAAGGTCGAAATACGAAAAGTGTGATGAAAAAAGGTGTCCAGAAATTCAGTCTATAATCATCAGCAGATCGAAATAACAAAAAGTACCAACAACACCTATGACATCCAGAAACCTTAAAGGTTTACATCAAATCTTAATCGAACAGTCAGAGATAGGATAACCCTAAACTAAAATAAAACAACTACTTAAAACCCCCGGAAACGTAGTACTAATATAACTTCGAGACTTACGTACTTTTTTCTTACAGAGATGTAGATACATCAGAAGTTAAAGAGGATCGTTACAAAACAGCGATAATCATATATGTGTTTATGGGTAGAAAAGTCTAAATATGGATACATGAAGTATAAAAACTACGATAAAATGAAGTCAAAAACTAACATAAACAAGTAACGGTCGCATATCTTTATGTCACAAAATGAAAAAAAAGAATTCAACTAGAACTTAGGACATTGGAATGAATTGAGCCAATAAAATCATCTAAAAACATTAAAGACAGACTAAAATATACATCCGTTAATATAACAGTCTTTTTTTTTTTTTACTGTAGAAGGACAAAAAAAGAAAACCGGTATGACAAACTAAACACCCTAGAATCAAGGGGATGGTCCCTAACTGCGACGTGGGAGTCGTCACCTTCCCAGCTCAAAATTGGTGACCTAACGATCCTTTAAGGGATGAAGAAGGAAAGAGTAAACCTAAAAAAAAAAAAAAAAACCACCCTTCCCCCATAACAAGAAAAGGAACCGGTCTAATACATCGTATTACAACTTATCTTCACTATTCTCGTATTTAGGAACAAGAATAAGGACTAAAATCCCCTACGTCCCTCTGTAAGTCAGGAAATAATAATTTATACCACAAGGATATCCAAAAAGTATCTATAGAAAATACTCTAATATCAATAGAATATAAGGACCAAACGACTCTTATAAATAGTTCTTAACAAAAGAGAATATTTAAGTTAAATCAGAAATTATAATTTCGTCAGTAAACACCTACAATTTTGTTAAAACATAGGACTGTTACTTGACTAGAAGTAGTACTTCATAATAGGAAAAGTAAATAGTAACCTAAACTAAACCATTTTAAGACACATCTTAAAAATGTACATTTAAGTACTTATTATAACCAGACAACAAAAGAACATTATGGAGACTGTTGAAAACCATAGTTCTATTACGATCGGAGTATTTTACTCCCCCTTCACAAAGGAAGTTCAGTATTAAACTTGTCAAACACATGTTACTTATAAATGAGGGTTTACAAAATATCTTAAACAATCATTTTCGTTCATCTGGACCTTAAAACAACCCACCTAAAAATTGGGTTTTCGTTAATTTTTTCGGGAAACTAATTAGTAGTGCAAACAGGTCCAATCACCGTGGTTGAATAAGTATTATAAGGAAATAAGAAAATTATAAACGTTTCAAACACCACTACAACGGGTAGAATAAAGGCCATAACCATTAAACACAGAACACGAAGTACTTAAAAAGAAAAAAGATAATAAAACTAAAAGGAACTCTAAAAATAATAAAGGAAAGAAGACGAAACCCAATCAAACGACAACCAAATGTATTCCAGTAATTGAAAAATTTGAAAAAAAGGATTATATGTGAAGATCAGGTTATTTAAGCGTAGATTCCATGTCGAAACCGTCCTAGAGTATAAAGCTACCCAACATAAAAGTAACGAAAGACAAGTCAAAGGAAAGATTAAAACGAATCTAAAAAGGAAACTTGACTCCTACTAATCTTTCTACAATGAATCAAGTGTCTATAAAGACTATAAGGTCTCTGGAAAGTCAATTACTAAAGATTTAATCGAGGTAAGTCTTCTGAATGAAATATATTAGACTTACGAAAAGTTAAAAAGCTTTAAACAAAATACGGGGTCTTACACCAGACGGCACCACTTACAAAGCGCATGTGAACGTTTCTTGCACATGACACGACAGTGACCCGTGTCACGAGATATTTACAGTCCAGCTCAACCAGGGGCGGAATGTCTTGGAATACCTAAAGGCAACCGGACAGGACAGTGAAACCCACTCCCTATGACTCGAGAGGGTCACAGCACGAAAGGAGCCGGCACCCATCAAAGGAGTGTACGAACGTCGCTAACGACGAGACGTCCTATGAACTCTCGGGGAAGAGGTGCAGAGACCACAAGAAGAAGAAGGGCCAGGGAGAGGAGAAGTGAACAGTCAGGATTCTTGAGAACGGTGGAAGAGAGTCTGTGAATCCAGACAGAAAGGTTGAATCTCTTGACTTGACCTGAAACGACTCGAAAGGGGAGACACACAAAACCCGTTCTTTGAGAAGTGTGTCACTCGACCCCCTTGACGTCCCGAGTCGAATGACCAAAGGGTAGAGATTCCCCAGAGAGACAAAACAACAGTCTACAGACAACAGAACTTTTGACAACGAAGAAAATAAAACAAACCACAAAAGGTAGTAAAACAAAACATCCCATTCAACGTCAATGAGATAGAAGTCAAACTTTAAAAGGGGAATAGATGTAATAAAATCATTTTAGACGAGTAACAAACCATACACCGTGACACACTGTACTATTTTTAAGTCTTGACTTATTCAGTAATAACCGTTCTTTACATATCTTGTTTGTCCCTTTATCTATGTATATTTAATGGTATTTTAGTCTATTCTTTGTCATGAGTTTGAGATCATAACACTTGATTCGCTGCAGCACTGTCGTCATTCTACATTAATGCAGACTCAAGTATCCCCTTCGTCACTACTGTAAGCCTGCCTTAAAATAATCTACTCACTTAAAACAGTACACCTTTTCTTTGTAAAACCATCTACGAAAAACAACACACTAATGAGTGGACGGACTTTAATACTCTTTTGGTGACTTATAAAGTCTGAGAATGCCTTGAAAATGTGTGACGACTACCCTTACGTTTGATCTTATCTTACGTTTATCAGAACGGTGAAACTTTTTGAGAAATCATCGAAGACATTTCAATAGTACATTAAGGTTTCAGGATGACAATCTATAAATGAGTTCACTTTACATTTACATCAAGTGTCTTTTTTTTTTGTTTTTGGATACGACATAGACATGTCACTTATAATAAATTGTTATTTTTTCTTGCCTAATGACTGTGTCTGCGTTGTACCTAGTATTAAGAGTTCACGTAACGGGGCCTCCTTCTCTCTCAGTTTTCCGAGACGTAATACAGAGTTAAACACATTGTAAAACCTTATCCGTCTGACATCCCCATTTTCAGTCTGGACACTAAACATCTTCAACTGTTGTTTCCCCATGTCTTATTAAAACACACACTGTCTTGTCAACACAAACACGAACACCAATGTGTTAACACACGGACACACGAGTCGACGTAGGCTGAGAAACCCTGAGGTACCTGATATCGGATGGTCCGAAGAAAACAGGTACCTGAAAAGGACCGTCATTATGACCTCCACCAACGGTACAGGTAGAAATCGATCTTGACTAGTATTTCACATACCATCGAACTTACTATTTATCAAGGAATGTGTTTATATTTTGAAAGTCATTTACCATTCCCATCGAGTCAAACGGATAAAGACGTTTCGTATATCAAATACGATTCGTAGACAAAAATAAGACCCTCAGACCTTAATACAACGTACGATCCATCTCCTATGGAATCACTGATCGTGGTTTATTTTTGGAACCCTCGACTCCGAGATTACTCGAAGGGATTTGTTTGCAAAGCATGTACAAGAGGTAGGGGAAACTGAGACATCCTTCTCATGACAACCTTTGAACACGAACCAAAGAAGGTCTGAAATGAGGAACACGAAGAAGACAAACGACGAAAACTGAACGTAGGAAAACGATATTCTTTAATATTGGGACTCCTACTGACAGACGACTCAGGAAACTCAGGAGGACCACTCAGTAACTTGGACCTCCATAAGACTCTCTAAGACTATGGTGTTGACATACTAAATAGCTTTGAGTATTTTAACATACACTCAAAACAGGAGTTTTTCGGGAATATAACACAAAATTAACACAAATTCTTCTTTTTTAAAGTCTTCAACAATCCGAAGAATTTAAACATTGACAAGTATTGATATCCTTTAATAGAGTACTTCATCAAAACCCACTAGAACCGTTGGGTGAGGTCATAAGAACGGACCTTTTAAGGTACCTGTCTCCTTGGAGAACCCGGTGTCGGGTACCCCAGCGTTTCTCAACCGGTACTGACTCGTGTAGTCGTGGCGTCCTACTAGCACCCTAAACCGGAGTATCTCGACACCTAAACTTTAGTCGAGAGAATTAATCTTCTAACAAAAACCGATTTGGAGTCAAAAGAGTCGAGAATTTACCGACACAATTCCTTAGAAAGTATACTTTACAATACCCTTTCGAACTCTCCTCATTTCCAATTCTTCCCCCAGAAAAATCTTTGTCTACAAACAGTTCTCTTGTTTAGGACACCTGGATTGTGTAACGTATATTAATCCACAACAACTTTACCCTTTATTCACTTTTCAATCACTGTTGGACAATATAAAATCCGATATGAACATAATTCATTACGTAAAGGTATAAAACTTTTCTCTTTTGAGGTCCCAGGTAAGACTTTAGTCTTGTCGAAAGGTAACAAATATGACAGTCCGCTCACATTAGAGGAGTCAAGACGGAGTAGTGTTGCTTCTAAACTTCCCTTGTAAATTACTTGTAACTTCGGGAGCCGCACAGTGTCGAGAACCTGTCTGGGACAATATCGAGAACCTAACGCTTGTCTGACAATCTCGAGAATCTGTCTAGCCACAATGTCGAGGAACAACGTCGAGTCAAAATAAATCTTTTATCGTCCTTTCCTGTAGGAGCTCCACACTCCCTTTCGGTTGTGTTTCTCCTCTCTCGGGCCGGGAAACCGAGGAGAAAAAGACACAAAAAGGAGGGGGACCCGGACGGGACACATTTAACCCGGTCGGTCCTCGCGACACACAAGATGGACTCCAGGAGCCCAGGAGGCTGGAAGGAAACTGGAACGAAACAAGATAAAAGTACCCGAAAAGTGAAGGAACAGAACGTCGGTGGTGGTAAAACCTGAGGACAAAAGATAAGATTGATGGATTGTTATGGTCGAGATAGACATCGGGTAAAATCATTGACCAATACTAATATTGGATCTGAAAAAAACTTTTTGAGACCCAATATTTACGGAGTCCATTGGATGGTCAACTAAAGTAACGGACGGTAGAGAGGATTATCATAACGTCGAAGTCGTACAATAATAATTTGAGTGAGAGACACCTTTTCGAGTTCTATACTGTACGTCCCGGGGAACCACGGTCAGGAATTCAGACGGAACGGAATTCAGAAGGTACATAGAAATCGGTGTGGTCCGTAGAACGTGTAAAAAGGAAAAAAAAAAGGGAGAGTACAAGAAACACAGAAGTCACGAGAAGGTCAGAACAAACGAATCGAGGATAAATAGAAATTTTAAAAAAGACTTTATACAGACGGAGCCTCATGAAATGTTCGGAAACAGAGGAGAAGAGTTTCCGTAATGGACTAGGTAACCTCTTCCTTTACCGTTGGGTGAGGTCATAAGAACGGACCCTTTAGGACACCTGTTTCTTCAGACCGTCCGATATCAGGTACCCCGATGTTCTCAGACCTGTCCTGAATCACTTATTTGGTAGTAGTAGTTGGACATAAATTTTTAGAAACTCTCGGTTTGTTCCACTAACACTTTTTTTGTGACTACCCCAATAGAAATATGAGACAACAAAGTTAACTTTACGTTGTATGATTTCACCAAACAAAGTTTACAATTCATAATTTTTCTCTAATTAAAGGTAAAGTTACATTGGTATTTCTGTCTCTAAGACCCACCTTTTTTCTCTTACATCTTTGACACATACTAACGGGAGAATACAGTAGAAAAATTTATTTGAGTACTAAAGTGATTTTTATTTTCGTAATGGACTATCTAATGAAGGAACACATATACACAATACTATCGTGAACTATCTACATATATAGTTTCGTGAACAACCAAACGTTGGGGGTCTCAATTTGGTCCACTACAAGTTTTGACCGGGACATGTGTCTCCCGTTCCTCTCTGGTATCCTTCTCCGTCTGGTGAGGTCTAACCATCCACTGTCAAATTTACTCGTTTCCTTGAACCTGTACTCCGAATCCCGAACGGGTCGATGACCTACTCAGCTAGAGACGTGGGTGGGACTCTTACAATGTTCAAATACATCACCGGAATTACAATTAATATGTCCGGTCTATCAACCTCATTGTAAATGCGAGACCTACGATACAGGGCCTGCACCGAGGACACACTCTTGTCACCCGTGTCGAACGTAACGTTCACGTACCTCCCCTATCTCAGAGATCAACGACTCCAGACCAAACACGTAACTGGTCGTCAGTAGACGACACCACCGGAAGACGTCGTCAAGACCACGTGTGTAACATACATATATCAGTATGCAATGGATGTGTAAGAAGACAATAGGGTGACATGACTGTCTATAAATCTCTTATCACGAGACACACGAGAATCAACACAGGCTGGGGACACCGGGGTACTGACATCGGACGGTCCGAGGAGGCAGGGACCCTAAAAAGTCCGTGCTCATGACGTCCCGACGGTACAGGAGGAGGTTCCCTACCCTTCTAGGACGTAGAGGACATGACGTCCACTTAAGAAATGGACGACTCGGTGGCCTCTTCGGAATAAATCTCTTACTTTCTTATATTATAGAAGTAGAATTAGGAACCTGTTCGTGTACCTCATATGATCTACATGAACTGTCATGAACTGTGGTTGACTCCCTCTCTTGTGGTTGTACTCTTACATATCTACGAAGAAGAATGTGAAAATAAGAATGTAAAAAAAAAATTGTCCTTTCCCAACCTATATTGACAATTATAGAATCAACTTACCCTTTGTGTCCGCATTTGAGGTATAAGTCCCTAATGTAAATGATATAAGTTTTATCAAGAACGTGAACGTACAGTATAAACCACATGATTGTTTGCAAACATCCATTATTATCTCTAGTATGAGTGACCGTATGGCAGAGAGCACCCAACCTGTACGGAAACGATGGAATGAAATGGGACCAGACTGGTTGTCAACAGACAGAAGGATACATATATCACGGAAGTTCCAAAACAGAAACTACCGTGGTATATACGTCCCTCTGCTACTTCCTGACCCTTTGGACCGCACGACGTCCGGAACCTCAGAGTTTCTCAACCTGTACTGGCGCGTTGACTTGTTATTGTTTTTGAAATGAGATCTCTAAGTCCTAGATGTAGGATCTAGAGAGACAAGGGTCTTACTGGTCAACGGGAGTCTACCAGTTTAAGGTATTTGACTTTCCCTGAAATCGATCTAATGTAAAACAATTTATGTAATACACTTCCATGTCTATGCTTGTTAGGTCGCTTAAATGAGTTCAACATAAACGTAAAATTGTCAATAAACAATTGGATCAATTCAACGGTTGACTATTTCAAACAACTCCGAAAGGACATTAGGTATACGAAAGTAGGAAACCTCTAAACCCTCATTTATATTAGTAGAAACAATAATTTGTCATAAGGGTAACGTATCAAACGAAACTAAGAAAGATAAAGAAAGTTTCGAAAAAGTGGAAAAGTTTCTCTATTTCGGTATCAAAAGTTGGAGCAGACGTAAATCTTACCTTAACCAGTCTCCGAACCGATAAATAGACCTAAGAAAATTCGATAGCTCTACTAAGTGAATAGGATTGTCAAACATGAAACCTTCCCTAGTCTGACGTCGTCGTGACTTCTTGCTTCTGTTATATATGACACAAAGCACATCACAGGGAAGAGTAGGACCGTAAGACGTTTTAGGCAAAACATCATTGACCTACCTACGACGGTACGTAAGTGATAGAATAGGAGACGTCATCACTATAAAACCATAGTCATGTTTCAGATTTGAAGGATATTTCAAATTAAAATACTAGAAAATGAAATATTAAATACTATGTAATACCTAATATAAGATAAACACTATTTTATTCGGAGACAGTTTTTCTTTTACCCAATCTTAAATCTCATCTAAAACGAAAGGGGAATTAATAGGGAAAGTCCGAAACTTCACATAAAATCTATAAACTGAAAAATCAAAGTCTATTAAGTATATGTCACAGACTTTTGAGGTCTTCTCTACTGAGATGTGTACCTGTAGTGGTCTACCAGTTTTCACTTTAGTCTAACTAATATAAGAAGTGTCGATTTTTACCTCTTCGAGATATGTCAGTCGTTTTTGTTCTGGTCCTCGACTGACACCGAGTCTAGTACTTGAGGAATATCTGTTTAAGTCTGAATTTAACTTTCTTCATCCCTTTTGGTGATCTGGTAAGTCCATATTGGATTTAATTTAGGAAATACTGATATGTCACCTTCACTCTTTATCTATTCCCTAATCTAGACTATCCCATGGACTTCTTGATACCTGTCTTCAAACATTGTAACACATCTTCCGTCACTATTTTTGGTAGGGGTCCTTTTTATTTACCTTTTTCCGTTTTGCCAAAAAACTCCTCCAGAATGTTTTTCGACTTCCGTTTTTTCTTACGTCTCAAGGTTTCTTATCGTTTCTCTCTATTCTTTCGGAAGGAGTCACTAGTTATGTTTCTTTGTCTCCTTTTGTTATCTTACTCTTTCTGATCTCTAGAGAAGTTCTTTTACTCTATATGGTTCCCTTGTACAGTACGTTTCTACCCGTGGTATTTCCTGTCTTTACCATACCTGGATTGTCTTCGTCTTTTGTAATTCTTCTCCACCGTTCTTACGTGTCTTCTTGATATGTTTTTTCTAGAAGCACTGGGTTAATTGGTACTACCACACTATTGAGTACATCTCGGTCTGTAGGACCTTACACTTCAGTTCACCCGGAATCGTTTGTAGTGATACTTGTTTCGATCACCTCCACCACCTTAAGGTCAACTCGTTAAAGTTTAAGATTTTCTACTAAGAGACTTTTACGACGTGAGTTATACGGTCGTTTAAACCTTTTGAGTCGTCACCAGTGTCCTGATCTTTTCCACTCAAAAGTAAGGTTAGGGTTTCTTTCCGTTACGGTTTCTTACGAGTTTGATGACGTGTTAACGTGAGTAGAGTCACGATCGTTTCATCACGAGTTTAAAGAGGTTCGTTCCGAAGTTGTCATGTACTTGACTCTTCAAGGTCTACAAGTTCGAACTAAATCTTTTCTGTCTCCTTGGTCTCTAGTTTAACGGTTGTAGGTAACCTAGTATCTTTTTCGTTCTCGTAAGGTCTTTCAGTAGATGAAGACGAATAACTGATATGGTTTCTGAAACTGACACACCTAGTGTTGTTTGACACTTTTTAAGAAGTTCTCAACCCTTATGGTCTGGTGGTATGGTCGGAGGACTCTTCAAACATACGTCAAGTTCTTCGTTGTCAATCTTCGCCTACACCTTGTTACCTGACCAAGTCTTAACTTTTCCTCACGAAGTTTCGACATATAACAGTGAGACGAATAAATTGATTATCCGTCTCATTTAATACTCTTTGTGACCCGACCTACTTCGTGTTCGACCTTAGTTCTAACGGTCCACTTTATAGTTATTGGAGTCTATACGTCTACTATGGTGGGAATATCGTCTTTTACTTCTTCTTGATTCCTCGGAGAAGTACTTTTACTCTCTCCTCTCACTTTTTCGACCCAATTTTGAGTTGTAAGTCTTTTACTTCTAGTACTGTAGACCAGGGTAGGGAAGTACCGTTTATCTTACCCTTTGCTACCTTTGTCACTGTCTCAAATAAAAACCCCCGAGGTCTTAGTGACGTCTACCACGGACGTCAGTACTTTAATTTGCTGCGAACGCGGAACCTTCTTTTCAATGCTGGTTGGATCTGTCGTATAATTTTTCGTCTCTGTAATGAAACGACTGTTTCAGGTACGTCAGTTCCGATACCAAAAAGGTCACCAGTACATACCTACACTCTCAACCCGACACTTCTTCCGACTCGTGGCTTCTTAACTACGAAAACTTGACACCACAACCTCTTCTGAACTCTTAGGGAACCTGACGTCTCTCTAGGTCGGTCAGGTAGGATTTCCTCTAGTCAGGACCCACAAGTAACCTTACGGACTACAACTTCGACTTTGAGGTTATGAAATCGGTGGACTACGCTTCTTGAATGAGTAAACCTTTCTGGAACTACGACCCTTCCTAACTTCCTACCTCCTCTACCCCTGTTGTCTCCTACTCTACCAACCTACCGTAGTGACTGAGTTACCTGTACTCAAACACATTCGAGACCCTCAACCACTACTTGTTCCTTCGGACCGCACGGCGTCAAGTACCCCAGTGTCTCAAAATGGACCGATTCGATGACTTGACCCTTAAACTTTTACTTCCCTTTCTTGATATGACACACTTCGTCGAACATTTCTCAGGTGGATGGATACGTCCTCCACGCTCTCTGTGTCCAAGGGAGGGAACAAACCACTCAAGGGGACCTTTTCCTTTACCGATGGGTGAGGTCATAAGAACCACCCCTTAGGTTACTTGTCTCCTCGGATCACGCGATGTCAGGTACCCCAACGTTTCTCAGCCTGTACTGACTCACGTATACATGTGTCCGACTTAAAATTTTGTAAAATTGTATTATCCTCAATGAGACTCTATGTCAATCAGATTCTTAAATTTTATTTTACTATGATCCTAATAGGAAATTTAAATAAAACATTTTGTAAGACACCTGAGTTTTAAAGGAAAATAAAGATTTCAAATGAAGGCGAATAAAAAATACATTGGTTTAACATCCGATAAATATTTATAGATCACGTCATACATATGACTTTGGAGAAAATCTTTAAAATTAAAAGGCGATCTAAAATATAAAAGACAGAGACCCTATACATGGAGAGTACACAAGTCATAATACTATTGAAAATTGTCGATTAACTCTTTCGTACAAATACATTATTACTTTATTCATAAAGTCATCCTAAAAAAGAACATCCTAACAGTAATATTAGATTTACAAAATTTACGAGTAAACTTTCTTGCTAGGTCTCTATCTTTCCTAAATACAAAAAGTATATGGAAAAATTCTTTCATACCGAGAAACTCTTATTCCAGTTCTATCCAGAGACTAGTCATAGTCTTCTTTCCCCCTTAGATAAAAGTTTGAAAAAATCTTAAGTTAACAAAAACGCTCGTGTGATAGACACCTCATAGCTAGCAGTCCCAGGGCATCAATCAGTTTCCGATAGAGGAGACTGAGTGGGGAAGCACACCACAGTAGGAGGAGGTACACTATCTAACAATGTTAGAGTCCGTCACATTAATGTGTGCTCGGTTCACCCAGTAAATAAAGAAATGGAAGTGGTAAATGGTTTTTAGAGGAAATAGAAACCCTCGGTCTAGAAAGAAAACGTCATTTTCGTTTTATTACCGTGTATTTTGTAATGTAGATTCTTGATTCGTGGTATTTTAATAATTCTCTTATTGAAATTCTTTCGTGTGACAATTTAAAATATAATAATTAAGATACTGTTAACATACATTTCGTGAATTTTATCAAAATCCGGGTACCATTTGTATGTGTAAATCATCATAATAGTAATAATTATGTAATCTTAATTTATAAGTCATAAAAACTTATCTTTTGGATCTTGATTGAAACGAAATGAGACAATATACTTATGAATTTTTTCAATTTTAGTAAAAATTTTGTAATTAAAATCACAAGTCTCTTTAATACGATAAAATTACATAAAAATTTTTAAAATTTGATACAAGAAGACTTAATAAAGAAGATTAATAAAGAAGATTAATAAAAAAGGTGTTATACTTGACACTTAGAAGTCACATTTATGAGAAGAAATTGAAATGTATATTTGTGTTTCAATTTACGAAGATATATAGTCTTTATTCACTGGAATTATTATTTTAATATTGGGTAGCTCTAACTATAACGATCCCTTTTTTGAATGTAAACGAAATGCTGGAACGTTACAAAGTCGTAGATAATTCATATTTCTTTTTTGACACTCAAAATTTCATGTCAATTCGAACTTCACACTAAACAGAAAATTTTTCTCGTGTTGTTTGAGTAGAGGAAGTAATCACATCGGACAGAAGAGTATCTAGCGAAGAACAGGAAAGGATCAAAACATGTAAACGAGTGGAGTGAGGTAGATGGACATGTAGAGAGCAGGCATAAAGACACTCGGGACGAAAAAGTATTTTCGGTGCACTTATTCCTAACAACGGGACCGAGTACCATAAACTTAAGATCTTCGAGGATATTACAACCATCAGTCGCGGTGAAGAAACAGAATATGTAATTTATAAACTCGAAAATTAAATATACATCGGGGGTACGTCTAGTCGTCAGGGAATTATAGTCTCTAACAGAGACAGGTATTATAAAAGTATCATGAAATAAATCACATTAAATAAATAGTAAGTTATTTATAAATATCTTTAATAATTCCTAACGACATACGTTCGTGACAAGAGTCGTGCCCCATAGATCGTCATTTAATTTCTCTGTTTTAAAGGACGGGAGTACCTAGAATGTAAAATCACATTGTAAAATCACAAGTAATTTATAAATAGATCATTACTCATAACATTGGACTTGCTGATGACGTCGGTTCTCTTAAAAAGTATCCTATACGAAATTCCTATAAAAACATTTGATATGACTTATCACCCGAAGGGACTAGTACCGTAGACCAGGGTAGTGGAGTACCCTTTATCTACCTTTGACACAGTCTAAAATAAAACCCCCCGAGGTTTTAGTGACGTCTACTACTAACGTCGGTACTTTAATTTTCTGCGAATGAGGAACCTTCTTTTCAATACTGGTTGGATCTATCGTATAACTTTTCGTCTCTGTAATGAAACGGTTGTTTCTAGACAGATCAGTTCCCATACCAAAAAGGTCATCAGTACATACCTATACTCTCAACCTGACACTTCTCGACTCACGTCTTCTTAACTATGAAAACTTGACACCACAATAAAATCTCTTCTGAGAACTCTCAGGGAACCTGACGTTCCTCTAGGTTGGTCAGGTAGGATTTCCTCTAGTCAGGACCCACAAGTAACCTTCCTGACTACGACTCCGACTTGGAGGTTATGAAACCGGTGGAGTACGCTTCTCAACTGAGTAACCTTTTCTGAGACTTCGGTCCTCCCTAACCCCCGTCCTCTTCTTCCCCTGTTGTCTCCTACTCTACCGACCTACCGTCGTGACTGAGCTACTTGTACTCAAACTCACTTGAGACCCTCAACCACTACCTGACCCTCCGGACCGTACGACGCTAAGTACCCCAGCGTTTCTCAGCCTGTGCTGACTCACTGACTTGACTTGACTATCGGATCAACCATTTCTTAGACGGACGCTACGTTCTCTGGGACCAAACTAAGGACCCAGCCTTTCTAGACGACCTCTTCCTTATCCGATGGGTGAGGGCATAAGAACCCGAAGGGATAACCGAGTCGACCATTTCTTAGACGGACGTTACGTCTTCTGCACCCAAGCTAGGGACCCGACCCTTCTAGGGGACCTCTTCGTTTTCCGATGGGTGAGGTCATAAGACCGGACCTCATAAGGTACTTAATTAACGTAAGGTACTCCAAAGTTTCTCAGTCTGTGTTGACTCCTTGAAAGGGAAAGTATTACTCATCACGATACCGTCCGTATTTTTTACTGAAATATCAGACTACTTGGGATTGAAACAGTACGTCCCCTTCTAGTCTGTTAAATTCGGTCCAGATAATCATAATTTATTATACCGAACAAAACATTCTTTTCCACGTCACTTCAAAGTTCCGACCGGACTACAGTGAAGACCTATATTTTTGTCAACTTTCACTGGTATTGTGTGTTTGTACTTGTTTTATGGTCATTCAGAAGAAACTATTATATCTTCGTCAAGGACTCGTGAATCAGTCTTAATTACAGGTACTCTTCCAACGATATATGTAAAGTAGTAAAGGGGTGATCTATTTTTACTCTTAGAACCGATTAGGAACGTCAAAATTCAGACCCTCGACTCTTCGTACCATCTTCAATATTTCTCGTAATTTTTTAAATTTTTTGGGGGTGTCAAACCTCCCCGTCACCTAAATCGTCGTCACCGTCGACGTTAATCTTAACCACCACACCTAAGGTCTACCGTCTATAAAACACCCGTCTCTTCACTCTTTGAACTGTCTCAGAATAGGAATCCTCGGGGAGAGCGGTAATGCTCTATCAGAGTCACATCCACTCCTCTTTTATACTCCTCACTGCCAACCGGAGTGAGTGAAAGTTCTCTTATCGACAAACGTTTGCGAACTCCAAGGTACCGTGATTCTAAAAATTAACTTATCTCAAACTATAAAACTTTAGTACACTTTTATATTAACAATCTGATGATTTTATCAGGACTTCTTATTAATCAAAAGTAATCGTAGGGATAAAAAAAAGACTCACCTTATTTATCCAACACAACGAGAACCGTCACCATATTTTTTTAACCTTGTCTTATGACCGATAAAGATCATATAAACACATAGAGGGTCGTCTGAAAACTAAACTACTTACTGTCAAACACACAGACAGGAGTATCCCACAATGTCACACGTAAGGATCTCTTTTGTGTTTCAATTTACTAAGGATACCTCACGTCAAAACGACATAGATGTTTTTATTACATATGTAAATAATGGACTAAGATTAAGATCATTACAGAATTTAACAACTACCGTTTTGATTAACTTTTCTACAAACATGGTTCCGATCATTAGTGTCGTGATAAACATTATCATTTTTTATTCTTTATCGGTTCTACGAGAAAGTCACATCCTTTGTCTAACTTATTTGGTAACACGTAGGTGTGTCACTCGTTGTCGAGATAGTCAAGTCAAGTCAGCGAGTCAGCACAGGCTGACAAACGTTACGGTACTTAACGTCGTGCGGTCCGGAGGGACAGGTAGTGGTTGAGGGCCTCAAGTGAGTCTGAGTGTAGATAGCTCAGGCACTACGGTAGGTCGGTAGAGTAGGAGCCAGCAGGGGAAGGGGAGGACGGGGGTTAGGGAGGGTCGTAGTCTCAGAAAAGGTTCTTCAGTTGAGAAGTGTACTCCACCGGTTTCATGACCTCAAAGTCGAAATCGTAGTAAGGAAGGTTCCTTGTGGGTCCCGACTAGAGGAAGTCCTACCTGACCAACCTAGAGGAACGTTAGGTTCGCCGAGAGTTCTCAGAAGAGATTGTGGTGTCAAGTTTACGTAGTTAAGAAGTCGCGAGTCGGAAGAAGAGTCAGGTTGAGAGTGTAGGTATGTACTGGTGTCCTTTTTGGTATCGGAACTGATCTGCCTCGAATCAACCGTTTCATTACAGAGACGAAAACTTATACGACAGATCCAACCAGTATTGAAAAGAAGGTTCCTCATTCACAGAAAATTAAAGTACCGACGTTAGTGGTAGACGTCACTAAAACCTCGGAGGTTTTTATTTCAGACTGTGACAAAGGTGACAAAGGGGTAGATGAAGGGTACTTCACTACCTGGTCTACGGTACTAGAAGCAAAAGACTTACAACTCGAAATTCGGTTGAATAAGTGAGAGGAGAAAGTGAAAGTAGTTCTCCGAAAAATAAAGGAGAAGTGAAAGACGGTATTCCCACCACAGTAGACGTATAGACTCCAATAACTATAAAGAGGGCCGTTAGAACTAAGGTCGAAAAGAAGGTCGGGTCGCAAAGAGTACTACATGAGATGTATATTCAATTTATTCGTCCCACCGTTATATGTCGGAACTGCAGGAGAAAAGGATAAACCTCGGTCAGACAACAAGGTACAGGTCAAGATTGACAACGAAGAACTGGACGTATATCCAAAAAGTTCTCCGTCCAGTCCACCAGACCATAAGGGTAGAGAGAGTCTTAAAAGGTGTCAAATAACACTAGGTGTGTCAGTTTCCGAAACCGTATCGTTTGTGGGAGAAGGTTGTCGTGTTCTCTTCTCAGATGTGTACCCGTAGTGGTCTACCAGTTGTGGCTTTAGTCTAACTAATATAAGAAACTCGGTTTCTACCTCTTCGAGATATGTCAGTTGTTTTTGTTCTGGGTCTCGACTGATACCGAGCCTAGTACTTGAGGAATAATGGTTTAAGTCTGACTTTAACTTCTTTCATCCCTTTTGACCATCTGGTAAGTCCATGCTGGATTTAGTTTAGGGAATACTCATATGTCACCTTCACTCTTTATCTAAATTCCCAGATCTAGACTATCTATCTCACGAACTACTTGATATCTTACTCCAAACACTGTAACATGTCCTCTGTCCCTAGTTCTGGTAGGGGAACCTTTTCTTTACGTTGTTTCGTTTTACCGACCGACCCCTCCGGAATGTTTATCGACACTTATCTTCTCTTCGGATTTCGTTTCCTCTATTCCTTTCTATATTCGTAGACTTACGTCTCAAGGTTTCTTATCGTTCTTCTCTATTCTTTCGGAAGAACCCTAGTCACGTCTCTTTCTCTCCTTTTGTTGTCTTACCCTTTCTGATCTCTAGAGAAGTTCTTTTAATCTCCATGGTTTGTCGAGATATTTGACGAATTTTTTACCCGCGATCCTTTTTACTCGTTTTGTTCCACCTCTTTTTGTACATGTCGTACGATGGTAAATAGACTCTTTCACTCGTCGTTTATATTGATATTTATATAAACGAATATAAAACATTTTACCTTCAAAATTGAGTCTTTGATTATTTTTACTGAAGTTCCCCCTATCTCCTTGTTCCTTCTTTTTGTCTTTAACTTTTATCTAAGGACTTATATGAAACATTGTATATACCTGCAAAAGTAAGTATTCATATGTTTTTAAAATTTTTTAGTTACCGATCAAACCTTCGGTTTACTTTATTTAGTCAACCCATAAAATATGATGTATATTCTTGTTTGGGACTACGACCCTTTCCAACTTCCATCCTCCTCTTCTTCCCCTGTCCTCCTCTACCAATCTACCGTAGTGGTGGAGTCCCCTGTTCCTAAACTCGTTTGAGGTCCTCTACCATTTCCTGTTCCTTCGGAGTGTACGATGTCCGGTACCTAAACGTTTCTTAACCTGTACTACGTCACTAACTTGTGGTTGTTTTATGACAAATATATCTCCCTACTAAAATTCGCTGGAAAACTTCTAAAGACAACCTCTGAAAAGGTAGAAAGACAGAGGAATGCACGGAGTGCGGGTGGTCATATGTATACGATATCTGTTTTTCAAGAGTTCAAAAACCAATAGAATGACTATCATGCCGAAGGGACCACCGAGTCTACCATTTCGCAGACGGACGTCACAACCTCTGAGCCCAAGCTAGGGACCCAACCCTTCTAAGGGACCTCTTCCTTTACCGTTGGGTGAGGTCATGAGAACGGACCTTTTAAGGTGCGTCACTCTCCGAGGAGTCTCGGACTATCCGATGCCACGTACCCCAGCGTTTCTCAGTCTGTGCTGACTCGCTGAAGTGAAGTGAAATGACTACCATATTAACTATGGACATCCATATATCGTCTGTGTCGACAAAACGGAATTAGTGTGAAATTCGTTGTGTACCTAAAGAAGAATCTAAACAAAGAGTTAATAAGTACTATGACTGGGACACTAAGTTATCCGTATAGAAAAGAAAGGGACATCACAGAGTAAAACAGAAGGGAGATACGAAAAACGGGTTAAAAGGATGTTCCTGTCAGTAGTGTTCTTTACCGGGGGACCAAAAGTCTGAATGAACTTATGACCTTTGGTTATCGACGACGTATGGAATAAAAAAGTTCTCCCGATTCGAGTCTTGGATTGTTAACCTTAACAATAAGACTTGAATTAAGAATATTAAAGAGTTTTTACATTGGAAGAAACAATTAAGTAGGACAATAAATTAAGAATTTATGAATGACTCAAAGACTATATACGAATCTATATTAATACCAGTGTTTTAAGTGTCGTTTATTAATACAATGACTATAATCCTTCATTCTAAAAAAAGTTTCTTTCCTTTTTGTTGTATTTATAACTCTCCCAATCCCCGAAGGGACAACAGAGTCCTCTGTACCTAAACCAGGGACCAGACCCTCCTAGGGTGTGCGGTACTTCGCGAGTCGAGAACACGGTGTGTATACCTAGGACACGAGAGCTCGGGTCCTCGACGGCGACGACTCGTGTCGTCGGTGTCGACGACTTCGGGAACGCTGACACGGGCACGGGCCGTTGTCCTCTTCGGCGTGCTAGCTCTTCGGGATCGCGACGTTGAGTCCTCGTCGAGGACGAACGGCGTCGATCTCTCCTCGGACGCGTCGTCGTTTTCACTCACATCGTCTCGGTCGTGTCGTTCTTACTTACTCATGTCATTCCAAATTTTACCTCCTCCAATTCAAATATAAGTCACCGTCGAAATAGTTCAACTGACGTCCCGACATGGAGACCTAGTGTAATTGAGTTGAGGAACAATTCGACCACAGAAATAACTGACCATGAAATTATTATACGGGTACTGTACATAACTTCTAAAAATCTTTCTTATGTAAAAATCTCTATAAAAGTCAAAGAAGACTTCTGTCTCCTCGAGGGTTTTGGGTACACCACTACTACAGCCCGTGGACACCCGTAGTAAGAGTAAACAAATGGTTTGTCTGGCTTAGGTCGTCGAGGACCTAAACACCTTTACCAAAAAAGGAATCGTTTCGCTCCCCCTCTCCCTACCTAAATTTGAATCCTTGTTTACCAATGAAACTTCCAACACATTTATAAAAAATCTTAGACAAAATGACAATATAATTATTTATTTTACACTGGGGTTTATTCCTCTCCAACCTAAAAGAATCTACTCTAATTCTTACTGGTAACAAACAACAACAACTGTTGTAATGTTGCAGTATGAATCGTTGAAAATAAAACAAGAAAGGACATAGATGTCTTAGATATACTTTAGATCCCCCGTCCGAAATATGTATTACTCACTAAACGGACGTATAACTTGAAACACCTTATAAGTCTTTGTAAATGGGTGGGTGGGTTCGGACTTAATCTTTATAGACCTGACATTAGTCTGACGTCACTCAAGTGTAGACGGAGACAGTGAAAGGGAGTATAACCCCGAAGGGACTATCGAGTCAACCATTTCTTAGACGGACGTTACGTCCTCTGGGGTCAAACTAAGGACCCAGTCCTTTTAGACGACCTCTTCCCTATCCGATGGGTGAGGTCATAAGAACCCGAAAGGAAAACTGAGTCGACCATTTCTTAGACGGACGTCACACCCTCTGGAACCAATCTAGGGACCTAACCCTTCTACAGGACCTCTTCCCTTGCCGATGGGTGACGTCATAAGACAGGACCTCTTAAGGTACCTGACATATCAGGTACCCCAGCGTTTCTCAACCTGTACCGACACGTCACAAGTGCAAGAAGTTTTTTGTCCATATCGACATATAACGACCAGGACGAGTGTCGTGGTCAGCAGAACATAGAGTACCACGTGTGACAAGTAACTCGCGTCGCATCCGTTTAGAGTCCCATTCTCCGACTTCTTCTAGACCCCTCGACATCCTTGACGTCTGTACAAATAACAGAAGACGGTCGTCGGTACCGTATTCGACTGTCTCGCGTCAGAGAGGACCGACCCCGTCATCGGCAGGGCACCAAAAGAGGAGAGCACCGACTGGGGTGTGTGCCTACGTCGCCATTGGGCGGGACGCAAAATCGCCCCGACTACACGTGCACGCCGTGTGTCGGGTACTGGCTCGTCCACGGGGTACTACCCGGACACGGCACGACGTTCACTAGAGTCGACCGTGCATCAATAAATGTTCTGGACCCCGCTCTCTCGGACTTGCACGGTAGAACCCATTAAAAGAGAGAGGGGCGTTCAACTGTATTGTCAAATAAGTAGGACCCACACGTTGTATTATTAAACGATACACATATAAAACGTTTTACTGGTGGAGTCATTCAGGTCAATTGTAAACTGAGGTTTGCATTAATGTAAATAACTTAAGAAACATACACGACCCATGATACTATGTCAATCTTTGTTCCGTTTAAACCAAATCCGGTAGGACATCTACATGTATTTTTTTAATGTATTCAACAAAATTTTTAGAGACTATAACCTTTACGATGTTTTTGGTCATTTATTTGTTTAACACACCATTGTAAACTTCTAGGTCTTGACCTTTCACTTATTATATTTAGTTAGTGTTTTATAAAGGTATAGGACGGTTTATTAAAGAAGTCATTTAGTATTCATGAATGGATACGACTTGGGACTCTGCCACAATACCTAAGCCGCAATGGTCTGAAGCAGGACGGGGGAAGGTGCACCTTAGATGTCAGTCACCCTATAAGATCACGGCATCGAGACACTTAAACGTCGTCCTCGGGTACGATCGAAGTGTGGTGTACCACCACAAGTAAATCATTTTATTAATCAGTAACATAGTGGATCTTAAACTATAAAACAATAAATAACTCGGGTATCATTTCATGTATGATTTGTACACGAAATGTCATATTATTAATCGTATATTAAAAGTTGCAAAGTTACTTGAAAACGGTATTTTAAATTCTCCTAAAATTAACGTTCATTATTCCTAACGAACAATTATCCGACATCTATTAATCCCTCGATAAACGTAAGAGACGGGTGTTTAAAAGAATCACAAGACTCGAAGTGAATTAAGTATTGAAATAGAGTACTCCTAATCAATTAGGGTAAATCAGTCTCATTATTGTCTGTACTACAAAGAGGAGAAGTCGAGAGAGGGTCTCAAGATTACTAAGAACCTTTCTAAAATTGTAACTAATCAAAATAAATAACACTCCTCTTCATCGCATAGAAAGAATCAGAAAATGAGATTACTTTATTTTGTAGTACCATTCACCGTGACTGTAAGTGCCGTCAATTAAAATCAAAACGATTACATTTAAAATAAAATGATACCGTAAAATTATATTTAGAGTAAAGTTTATAATTGTCTAGTGAAATGTCTTTTCATGGTCGTCCTTACTCAAACGTACGTAAACTAGATAGGAAAACGACCGAGATATCGACATAAAATTTTAGTCCATAAATATTATGATAAGTTGAAGATGAACTCTAAGGAATAACATAAACTTTAAACCGATCAATGATATATGACAAAAAGACCTTTGCAAAGTGAAGGCTATTGTGAAAAATCCCGGACTTGGGGGTTTAGATGAACTTCCACAATCCTTATTATCCTATAAAAGAAGTAATAATATACCGCATAATGGTAACGATCTACAGGTAAAAATTATTTTTTTTTCACTTTCTCTCCGGTATTAAAATTTTAGAAAAAGAAAGTCCGAGTCCGAGAAACCCGGAAACATCATTGATGACATCCGATAAAAATTCATTCTTTCAAACCTAAGACATATGAAACTGAACTTTGAAATCGGAATTATTGGAGGGATACGGAACGAGTCACTTTTGTAGATAAGTCACTTTCATACATAAGATTTCCTAACAAGACTTACATTTTATTGTATACCTTACACGAGACGTATAACGGACCGTTGATCTTTCACGAGTTTCATTTAACATTACAAATTATAATATAAATTTTGTTGGAGAACGGATAGTGGACGAGGATGGATACAAAACTCGAGACGGACACCAAATGAACTTTACTTTGTAGGAATATAAAAACATTTGTAAATCTCACCAGGCAGTAGAACCTTATTAGTAAATAACAACTAAATAAAAAAGGATTAGATACATCACAAGAATTAAAGATTCGGAGATGGACGAAAATGTACATAATCTAAATACACATTTCTTTATCTCCTTTTGTTGCCTTACCCTTTCTGATCTTTAGAGAAGTTCTTTTACTCTCTATGGTTCCCTTGTAAAGTACGTTTCGCCCGAGCTATTTCCTGTCTTTACCATACCTGGATTGTCTTCGTCTTCTATTTCTTATGTGTCTTCTTGATATGTTTTTTCTAGAAGTACTGGGTCTATTAGTGCTACCACACTAGTGAGTGGATCTCGGTCTGTAGGACCTTACACTTCAGTTCACCCGGAATCTTTCGTAGTGATGTCTGTTTCAATCACCTCCACTGTCTTAAGGTTAACTCGATAAAGTTTAGGACTTTCTCCTACGATACTTTCACGACGTGAGTCATACAGTCGTTTAAACCTTTTGAGTCGTCACCGGTGTCCTGACCTTTTCCAGTCAAAAAAAAGGTTTGGGTTTCTTTCCGTTACGGTTTCTTACGAGTTTGATGGTGTGTTAACGTGAGTAGAGTGTGCGATCATTTCATTATGAGTTTTAAGAGGTTCGGTCCGAAGTCATCATGCACTTGGTACTTGAAGGTCTACAAGTTCGACTAAAATCTTTTCCGTCTCTTTGGTCTCTAGTATGACGGTTGTAGGTGACATAGTACCCTTTTCGTTCTCTCAAGGTCTTTTTGTAGATAAAGACGAAATAACTGATACGGTTTCGGAAACTGACACACCTAGTGTTATTTGACACCTTTTAAGACTTTCTCTACCCTTATGGTCTGGTGGACTGGACGGAGAACTTTTTGGATATACGTCCAGTTCTTCGTTGTCAATCTTGACCTGTGCCTTTTTGGCTGACCAAGGTTTATCCTTTTCCTCATGTAGTTCCGACATAAAAAGTGGCACGAATAAATTGAAGATACATCTCATGTAGTACTCTTTGCGACCCGACCTTCTTCGTGTTCGACCTTAGTTCTAACGGTCCTCTTTATAGTTATTGGAGTCTATGCGTCTACTATGGTGGGAATATCGTCTTTCACTTCTCCTTGATTTTTCGGAGAACTACTTTCACTTTCTCCTCTCACTTTTTCAACCGAATTTCGAGTTGTAAGTCTTTTGCTTCTAGTACCGTAGACCAGGTAGTGAAGTACCCTTCATCTACCCCTTTGTAACCTTTGTTACTCTCTGAAACAATAAAACCCGAGGTTTTTAGTGACGTCTACCACTGACGTCGGTACTTTAATTTTCTGTGATTGAGGAACCTTCCTTTCAATACTGGTTGGATCTATCGTATAACTTTTCGTCTCTAGAATGGAACGGTTGTTTCCAGGCAGATCAGTCCCGGTACCAAAAAGGTCACCAGTACATACCTACACTCTCAACCTGACACTTCTTTCGACTCGTGGTTTCTTAACTACGAAAACTTGACACCACAATCTCTGAGAACTCTCAGGGAACCTGACGTTCCTTTAGGTTGGTCAGGTAAGACTCCCTCTAGTCGGGACCCTAAAGAAACCTTCCTGACTACGACTTCGACTTTGAGGTCATGAAACCGGTGGAGTACGCGTCTCAACTGAGTAACCTTTTCTGAGACTACGACCCTCCCTAACCCCCGTCCTCCCCTTCCCCTGCTGGCTCCTACTCTACCGACTTACTGTAGTGACTAAGCTACCTGCACTCAAACTCACTTGAGACCCTCAACCACTACCTGTCCCTCCGGACCGTACGACACTAAATACCCCAACGTTTCTCAGCCTGTACTGACTCACTGACTTGACTTGACTTGTGTGATAAAATTTAGGATTTACTACTACGACACTTTCACGACGTGAGTCATACAGTCGTATAAACCTTTTGAGTTGTACCGGTGTCCTGACCTTTTCCAGCCAAAAGTAAGGTTAGGGTTTCTTTCCGTTTCGGTTCCTTAACAGTTTGATGACGTGTTAACGTGAGTAGAGTGTACGATCATTTCATTACGAGTTTTAAGAGGTTCGGTCCGAAGTCGTTAAGCAAATGGCACTTGAAGGTCTACAAGTTCGACTAAAATCTTTTCCGTCTCTTTGGTCTTTAGTTTAACGGTTGTAGGTGACCTAGTAGTTTTTTCGTTCTCTCAAGGTCTTTTTGTAGATAAAGATGAAATAACTGAGCACCAAGAAAACAAACAAACGTCACTCACCATACATTTCGTCTGTTCACTCTTGATTCCGGTACTAACAGTTCCTAGAATTTAATCTCTGTTCTTTAAATGGGATTAAGCCAGTCAGAAATATTTCAAAAACTCGATCCTTTACTCAATAACACAAAGATATTCAACTAGAAGAACAGTAAAAATTTTACCTAATCCACAACCTTCTCTAACTCACCTTTCGTCTGTGCTCTATAAAATCATAAAGTCTTCACTTGTTCACGAATTTCATCCTGTCAAGATTTTCTTATTCACCAAAATTTTTTCTAGTACAGGTTACGACCTTCCGGTATCCTTTGTTTTATTATTCCTTTCTTGAAATCTGAACAGTTGGTTCTTCCAGAATCTATAGAATCTCGAAAAAACAAACATACCTTTATAACCTCCTGTTTAATATTTTAGATCCCTTACTCACTTACCACTCATTTATCTTCATTAGTCTTCTCTATAGAGAAAATTTTAAACTACTACACTTCTCTAGACTTTTAGAATAAACTTTGATAACAGACAATCCAAGAGAATCGTCTATTCGAATAGAGACTTTTTAGTCTCCGGGAGACCCTGTTTGAGGAAGTGCATAAGGGGTTTGTATGAAAGAGAAAGTCCACATAAGGGTTGTAAAGGGTTTCACGATCGTTCGAAGAACCACTGGATATTTTTACTGGAGTACCCGTGCTCCGACAACCAGTCCGTACTCAACCGTAGGTCTCCAGAAAACAAGAGGACCGGAAGACGGAAAAAGAGTCAGAAGGAAAAAAAAAAAGAAAAAAAAAACGAATTTCTGATAGAATTAATAACATACATTCACCGAGAAAAGGACTTAAAATACAGGACGACAGAATTAAGTCCCATGATAAATGTGACAGATAATGGGTAAACTTTAACCTTAGTTATTTTAAAAGAACTCGGAACATGTACTGGGATGACGGGTCTTCTTATAGACGGCTATTTTTCTTTCTGCACAATTATCATTCATATAATGTCATACTATTTAGTGTCATTATCTATGTAGCTTTATAGGTCACATATGACTAGAGAAACTTTCATTACTGTCTAATTGTAAGAATCCGACCATTGTACTAGGGTTCCAAGTAAGTAATATTGTAGAAATTCCTTGAAACTCATCAAGCCACACTTCCTTGTGTCACACTCACCAGTAGACCTTTTCTCTAAATATAAAGAGTGCACAAAAGTGACCAAAAAGAAAAACCGACGTAACCCGGAAGTAAAGACACGCACCCGAACGAGGTCACCGCTCGCCCCCGACGGGAGATCAACACCAGGCGCCCGAAGAGGAAAGTCACGGAAGGGACCAACACCTCGTGTGCGAGATCCGTGTACCCGAAGTCCTTGACACCTTGTCCCTGAATCGACGAAACGCGGCACATCTGAGAAGGGTCTGGTCCCTAGTTGGGACACGGGGAAGGTGTCCGTTCACCTAAGGATAGATGACATGGTCGTTCTTTCAGGTTTGTACAAGGAGATAATCTAATTAAAAAGTCCTTAATCAAAGATCTTTAATTTAATGATTTATTTCTTTGTACTCACAAAGATTTTTGAACTAAGTACGTATAACTGTGTAAGGAGTTCCGTAAACCGTCCCAAAAATCTTAACAAGATTTCTTAACATATCTTGACGTGTACTACCTTTTTGTATCCAACAGCGCGACCATGATTTTAGGTAACACAAATGAATAATTATATAATTTTCTATTTGTAAATACCACGAGATTCTGACAGGAGAATAAAAAACGATTAATAAAGAACGGATACGGAACTTATTTAATATATCAACCATAAAAATTTAACTGTATACTGTAGTAAAAAAGGAAACAGATTGAGAAAACGACCGAAGTTCTGTCCTATTAGAGGATAGAATAATATGTAATAAGGTATGGTCAACGGGAACGACCTAATAGAAATAAAAACGATTTCAGACTTACAATATTACGAGGTCCCGGGTTTTATAAATAAAGGTTCTTACTGACTACTAGAGTGAGTCAAGGTTCAAAATTTTCGGTAGAAAAACGGTCGAAGTGTAGAGGTCAAGGACACTCGAGGTGTCAAGACATAGATTAACGGACAAGGTAAACAGACAAAGGATTTATAAAGCTTGAATTATACGGTTTTTCCTTTGAGAGGATTACACAAAATAAGTAAGAAAGACAGAGTAAGTTACAATAACGAAGGTAGTAAAGACAACGAGTGTGAATTTGAGACTTCAATAGAAATAGAAGTAAGAAGGAGAGTATGGGGTGTCAGAGTACATTAAAATTACCGTATAGGAAATTTTATATGAACCCATATGAATGGTACGGGGTCGGAATCTCGGGATAGTGTACGAAAAACACGACCTTGTAAGAGTCGGTAATTATATCGCGTGTAAGACAGGTATAGGTACCAGAATTGGTATGTAGTAAAGCGGGCAGAAACTGGTCGGAAGACTTCAGTCGGAAAAGACTAGCAGGGCACATGAAAGTAGTGACAGAGAATGGACGTAGGTATCTCATTTTAATAAAAGGAAGTAGGATAGAAAATACCGTAAGATAATTAAAAAAGTAATAAAGGTGGGGAGGGGTGGAGAAGGTACTCTTGTCTTTTACACAAAATAAATGAACACGTAGGAGGTACGAACCGTGTATCATCCACGATCCACGTATAAACACTTTACTTACTTACTAGAGATTACCAGACACGAAAGGATTTTATCTCTTCCACAAATCCCATCCAATAAAGAAGAAGAAGTAAAGACAAAGAGCCGGATCTTACCTGGTCAAAACCTGTCTCCAACAATAAACTTTTGAGAGTACAAGCCACTTTCACTGCTACCAACCTAATATACTGGAAGTTTAAAGGGAACTTCACTAAGTACCTTTTTAAATAAGAAATAAGTTTACTATCCATGTCAGAGACGTTTTAATAGTTATATAATTAAACTTTTTCATGTAGTACTTATAGAATCAAAGTAAAATGACATTAATGTAAAAAAAACAAGGTAACGAAGTCTTAGACTTTTAGGAAACATCCGATGGAGAAGATGATAGGGGAGACACAATATCGGAATTATGTATTAATTGAAAACGAAACATTTTGTCGAAGTGATACGACATCGAGAAAGAAAATATACTAGTAAATAAACTTCACTAAACAGGTGTTTTCTAATTAAAACTATTTAAAAACTATAAAGTATACTAACTTAAACTGACTTTATGACCAAGAAAAGACTTCCAACAATATTTAGCTCGTTATACTCTTGTATTAGCTCAACTAAAAACAATATTAAAACGAAACACATATAAAGAAGTAGATTAACGTAAGAAATAAAACCCTAAATAAAACTTTGTCATTAAAATCAAAATAGTAGTTATATAAAAACATATGAGGGGTTCAATAAAACAGAAAAAGTGTTTAAAGTGTACAATGACAACATATTGAATCTTTTACTTTATATATTGTAAGTTTTATACAATTTTCCAAAAGGAGGTGGAAAAATCCCAGGTCCCGATACAAACTTTACATTTGATTGTTTCTTTCTCATCGTCCTTATTTCGTATGTTTAAATAAATGATATAATACACTGTACCCTCGGAAGTATTTCTTTGTTTCGGAACTTCTTTGTCTGGACATAATAAACATGCAATCCAAACTACGCACTTGGGACCACCTCCTTATACTATCCAATTCCTCATACTAATCGTTTTGGACCATCCTAAGAAAAACCAAAAGGAAACAGAAGTCTCTATTGTACCTGTAGAGAGCGACCTCTCGAAACATGGGAAAAATTTCCTTCTTCCTACCCTCACTCTCCCCAACCGACCCCTTCTAGTCTTACTGCAAAGACGAAGACGACAAATGAGTCTAAGGAAGTCGAATTTTATAAGTGATACTGTCCCACGGAATAAAACCCCCTTAATACGGGATTTGGGGTAGTACAAGTCTTTTCTTTTGGTTGATGAATGTTTTTGAATGAAAAAAAAGTAGAAATAAACTACTAGATTATAAAATCAGGTTTGAAGGGACTAAGAAATCGAAAAAAAGATGTTCTCTTTATTATACGTCTTTATTGTCCGTTGTTTTTGATTGTTCTTTGTTGTTTCAGTTTTAAAATTTACGTACGTCTTAAATGTATTTATATATAAGAGACAGGAAAACTTAACAAACAACCACTGAGAACCACGGTTTCACTCCAAAATAAAAGTGTTGTATAATTAGTTTTACAGAACCTATTAAAATTAACAAATTTTTTATAGAATCTCATTATTCACAATAAACGTAATCACAGGACATCACGACACTTAATTTAAAATAGGTTAACACTAAATTTTATACTATCACAGTCTTTTTAAAAAATTCTTAGTTCAAATATATCGTTTATGGTGGATTACATATTCATCTATTTGTAACTATAATTCGAAATAAATACTTTTCGTCACTATCGGATTACGGAGTGAATTGAGTCATGAAGGTGTCACTAAACGAATTATACTATTTAATACGTCAGAACGTAAAACTGGAATATCGGGAAATCTTACATGCATAAACGGTATAATATCGTATTACGGACATTGAGTAAGGACATGAGGACTTGAACTAAAAAGGTAACACGTATACTTCCATAAATAACTATAAGACACTACAAATCCATCAAAGAAAACTTGTATTTGTTTAGTTTCCGAGTCGACAAAAAAGGGGATTTAGAAAAACAACGATTCCTCTTCTTTTTGTCCGTTTATTACGGACGAACATATAAATAAAAGAACTAAATTCACATATTTCCCACGACTCTACAAATTTTTCATTTACTTACATTCAAATCGATGTATAAAGACAGTATTGTATAAATCCTATTGCATAATCAACGGAGCAGTACAGGTTGAGAAACACTGGGATACCTGACATCGGGCGGTCCGAGGAGGTAGGTACCCTAAAAGGTCCATTCTTGTGACGTCACCCAACGATAAAGGAAGAGAACCCCTAGAAGGACTGGGTCCCTAGCTTGGATCCAGAGGACGTAACGTACGTCTGAGAAATGGTAAACTCGGTGGTCCCTTCTTCCTTCTTTATTGAACACCTGTATGTAAATTAACACAGTAAATTTTATAAATCGACAAACACCGAATACAGATCTGAAAGTCTCTTCTATTCTGTTCTTACCTTTTAATAAATTTATAAGTAATTTAGTTGTTTAGAACTATTCCTGGTAACTATTTTCAATAAGTAAGATGTCGTATCTCTCCATAATAACACAAACTCTTATAACACCAAATTACTATTTCAGCATGTACATTAATTAATGCAACGATACCCTATACATACCGTTTTCTAGACTACCAAATGAAAGTCTGAAGCCACTTCGTATCACACCTAAATCTCCCCTTGTCCTTACAATCCCAAAGTGTCACTTGCACTTCAGGTCTGTCTGTTTTCTACCGTACCCTTACTACTATTCAGTGTAGCCTTAACCTTTCTCCAATACGTTCCTCGACGGTACTTCGTATAACCTTAAAACTCCTTCAGGTCTCTCTTCAGTACCAAAACTGTGTCCGACATGCCATTCCTTACCAATATTTATTTAGATCTTGGTCCACTTTCGTCTAGGATTCTCCAGGATTTAACATATCACCTCTTAATCCTGAAAAAGACTACCTCTATCCTTAGGACCTTTTGTAAAACTATAACACACGTGGAGCCTATCGTCACAAAAATTTCCTTTTCGTCTTGTAAAAACCCTTAAACTTTCGACAAGACTTTCCTTCCAAGTTCACCATCTCTGACCCATTCTTCGACAGTCCTCTCGAATCTCCTGGTCTCTGTCACCTTCACGACCGACACCGTCACGGCCACCCCCACCACGCTTTCCCTGCCTGATCCTCCGTCAACTATAATTTAGCTGTCTTACAGATTTCAGAATAATTTGTCTCTTTACTTTACTTTTATTTTCATTCATTATAAATAGAATCATAAGTTATTCGTGAGGTTGTCCTACTACGATTTTCTGTACTCCATGAATCTACGAACCTCAGTATATATCTAAGTGTCGATGTTCAGACAGACGACCTCAATCTCGTATGTCACTCAGAAAGTCCTCGTGCACTGACCGATACTACACTGAAAGGATTTACCACTTTTTGACAACCCTATCATGACTTACTCTGTTTCAAGTCAAAAACGGAGTCAAATGTGTTGTTAATGAACCCTTATTTTCGTTTTTATAAACCCCCGTATCTATCAAAATCCATCAGTAGACAGATCAACAGAGGACAGCACAGATGACTATGGGTAATCTTACAAGATTTCAGTACGTTCTAGATTCTGGTAGTAATTATATTATCACAAGATGAAGCACGGATCCTAGGGAAAGACGTGTAAGAAGGTTATTGAGTATCAGTGTGAGGAATCCTTTCATGATAGTTCAAAGGAATTGAGGGAGATCCCTTATCATGATGTGAATAACTCTTGGTCACCATACCATGTCTCTCGTAATAAAAATTAAAGTCTCTGTGGATTCAAGACCAGAGTAAGAGGGGGACAAAACGAACACACTGAAATTCATTCCATTATATACCTGGTATCAAAATAGTAGAATTTTAATCTTAAGACAACAATTTTGATTTACTCAACGGAGTATTCGTGTCTATGTTTATAAAGATCATTCTATAATACTTTTCAACTTATTGAGTATCTTTACCATCATATTACAATGGTCATCTTAAATAGATGTCTTACGTTCCCATCAAACGGTAAGTTTTAGTCAATTATATAGTATAATTAGTGTCTTACCAGTTTTGAAATACTAGTGGCGTTATCTATGTTTTCTTTGTAAAAATTTTTGGATAAGTATTAAAATTCTTGGATAGTTCTTTAATCTTTATCATCCTTGGAAGGAGTTCGACTATTTACTATGGATACTTTCTGAATGTCGATTGTCATAGGACCACTTTGACTTACGAAAGGGTGATTTTAACCCTTTAGAATAGTGAAACTGAGTTGGAACAAAATCTCCAAGATACAGAACGTCTTTTTGTCCTGTTTAGATGTCTACACTCTCAACCTGGTATTATTCAGTCACGGTTTCTTAACTATGAAAACTTAACACCATGACCTCTTCTGAGAACTCTCAAGGAACTTGTCGTTCCTCTAGGTTGGTCAGTAAGAATTTACTTTAGTTGGGACTTATAAGTAACCTTCAAGACCAAGACTTCGACTTCGACGTCATGAAACCGGTGGACTATACGTCTCGGTTGAATAACCTTTTCCGGCAAAAGGACCCTTTCTGACTTCCCTTTTCCTCCTCCTCCGTCTTGTCTCCAACTCTACCAATCTATCGTAGTGGGTTAGTTACCTGGACTCAAACTCGTTTGAGGTTCTCTACCACTTCCTGTCCCTTCAAACCACACGACGTGAGGAACCCCCAGTACTTCTCAGCCTATCCTGAATCGTCGACTTGTTGTTGTTGTTGACCGATTATTCGAGTACGTCATTACTAGTTGTAGTAATCAACTAGTATTCAACTCCCATCCTCGTCTCTACTAGAGTCTACACGTGTTCCCTTCAAAACCCTACACCTTCGTAAGATTTTTACCTAATGCCACAACTAACGTGTTCACATATTTAAATGGGATTTAGTAGTTTGACATTCAAATTTTATTCAATTTGTTTTTCATATTGGAGAGGGGAGGGAAAAAAGGAGTAAAGTAAAGGGTCGACAAGTCAGTTTTTTTTTACGACCCATCTGACTTTTCGTGTCCTCAGGCGTCCATTCTGGTCGTCCCTCCGTCTCACATCCGTTCTACACCTCCGACACAGACGTCTTGTCACCGAGTCGTATCTCACAACCCCGGGTCAGTCCAATTCCTCTCATAGTGTGACCCCGTACCAGTCTTTTCCTACCGACAGTCTCAGACTCTTCTTGTTCGTCCCACAGACAGATTCTCCCCGGGTCGTGTCCGACAGCCTGACTTCACACCACTTTCTCTACAGGTGTTTCACTCCTTCGGTCACACACTACAACCCCGGACTCCTTACACACCTCTCGTAGACACGTCTCACGGTGCAGGAACGGACCGTGCGTCACTACTCGGGTCGCCTGCACTCATCCAGTAGAGACACACATTCCTTCGACGACACAACTCTCCTCAAACCAGTGTAAGTGTCCCTAACTAGTTTATTAGGACTGATGGTATTAGTCCTAAAGAGACACAACTTTTTCCCTTAATGTTTATTCCTTTCCCTCTTTTGACCTTATATGGGACACCAAGAAAGAACCCAAAGACAACAAACAAACAAACAAAAACTGGGACATCGTACGTCCTAGAATCAATGGGGTGGACTCTAGGTTGAACACGGGGGACGATACCTTTACGTCTTAGAATTGGTTACCTGGTGATCACTACACGGGTAAGAGTCAGCTATTTATGTACTCACACACCTATATCTAGGACTTTATTTACGTCTATCTGTGTCTTTATTTACATCTGCATACACATATACACCTTATACATATATGAATCGACATAAAGGATCGAGAGGATTACTCTCTTAGACTCTCGTAGTAGAGTTCTCGTCACTTATTCGGAACTCGGGACTAGAACTAAAACTTTATTCTAAGGTGTAACTTTGGTCCCAAGACATCTCATTACCCGTGAAAGTCCTGGGACCGTTCCTTTGAGAATACTACTCGGTCGTTATTGAACAACATCTTTCATTTTCACGACCTTCTTACAACCTTTCACATTCTTCCTTTTTCTTAATCGAACCTTCTGAGAGTGACCGATTCAACCTTCTAAATTTGTAGTCCTATTTTTTACTATCTTTACCTAATATTGGGTAACTTAAGTATAATCTACTTTGATGTCTTTCCCACTTTGGTATATGTGTTTTAATATTCTGTCAACACATTAAGACGACACTATGTCTTACAAGTCCAATGACTCTAGTTTTAATGGATATTCTGGTCTACAGATTCGACTCTCAGTGAACTGGCTACTATCAACGATCGTCCATTTATCCCTCGAGGACTTTCTGTCCCTGTCGTACCCTATCTTTCATGAAGTGACACCGACTTCTTACGACACCCCGTCCTGATTATTACGAGAGAAAGAAATAGAATGAACCGAGTTCAAGAGACGAAGACCACGAGAAGGTAAAACTACGACACAAAATAAGAGTATACTTAATTAGTGAGTTGTGTAAATACCTTTTACATGAGACTCGTACCGAAGAACGTTCTTATGCAAACACAGGGACTTTGAAGGAAAAAGGATTAGGGTGAATCTCGGTAGGGACCTTTCAAGACAACGACTATAAAAACAAAATTTAACCAAGAAGACACTAGCATTAGAGAGGAACGTGGAGTGGTGAAGGAAGACACGTCTATGGACTAAGATGACAGACACCAAGAATGGACAGAACATTCGGGGTGTGGAGACAAAAGTTCCTGAAAGATACCCAAAGGTACTTCCACATGAAGCCCAAGGAGTTTGAGTTGTGGGTTTTGATTTAAGTGGAAGAGAACGTTCGGAAGGGTGTAAAGGACAAAAACAATCACCCTAGTAAAAACTTTAGATTCGTATTTCGACACCTAAGTATTAGTTGTACATGAGACAGTATTGGAAGTCGACATTTAAACCGTTTCTACTTATTCCGACTATAGACAGTCACCACTAATGTCAATCCTTTGTTTGTGAAACTATACGAAAACCATCTTCTCATTTAACCATCATAAGAAAACCTCCCACTAATTCATTATTATAGATACCTTTAATTTTCGTTAAATAAGAGTAGAATTGTAGAGATGTTTATACGATGAGTAAGTCTACCAGAACAACGAAACGACTTTTTACCCTTTAGATAAAGAAGAAAGTTCGGGTAGAATAAGAGTCTAACCTATGAAAGTTGAAGTCAAAAGAATCTTTAATCGGCATTCTAACATGGGAGAGTAAGGTTCTTTGTTCAGGGAAAAACACATGACGACGATTACTACAAGACCACCACCGGACCGACGTCGTTGAAAATAATGATCAATCCGTAAGGAAATGATTGAAGTATCCTGAAGGGACCACCGAGTCTCCCATTTCGCAGACAGATGTTACGCCCTCTGGGCCCAAACTAGGGACCCAGCCCTTCTAGGGGACCTCTTCCTTTACCGTCAGGTGAGGTCATGAGAACGGACCTTTTAGGGTACCTGTCTCCTCGGACCACCCGACGTCGGGTACCCCAGTTTTTCTCGGCCTGTACTGACTCGCCGAAGTGAAAGTGAAAATTGAAAGTGAAATGATTCACGTATTCGGAATAATAAAACACTCCAATTATTGTAAACAGGGACGTAAATGATCAAATTTTTAGTGTTTTACGTCTCACCTTTATCAGATTTATGACCCTTAAGACATTATTTTATCACTTTCTAACAACCAGACTCTTTAATTTTCTACTTTATTTCGACTACTCTCATAAAACTTTTCTAATTGAGATGTTTTTGCAAACCAAGAAAAGTATCCACTAAGTAACTTTGGGTTCCAATCCTTCGAGACAAGATTCAATAAAATTAATTTCCATGTTTAAACTCTCAAAAGTATCCACTATGTTTATAAAAAATCGTTGTTTTTAGAGTACTACTACCTTGATAAAGACTTACAAAGATATCATACAGGAAAAATTTTCATGAACGAAAAGTGACAATTTTCCGGTGGAAAGACAGGTCCCCCATACACAAATAAAAGTTTATCAACGATACATCGTATAATAACGGTGTCTCTTCACTTTCACAACCAGTGGGTCAGCACAGACTGAGAAACGGTGTGGTGCCTGACATCGGGCGGTCCGAGGAGACAGGTACCCTAAGAGGTCCGTTTTTATGACCTTTCCCATCGGTAAGGGAAGAGGTCCCCTAGAAGAACCGTGTCCTTAGTTTGACCCCAGTGGACGTAACGTCCGTCTAAGAAATGATAGACTCGGTGGTCCCTTTGAGGTGATAGTAGGATGAGTTGGTAATAGTCAATACAAAGTCAGGAAATATAAAGCAATGTTTCATAAATTTTATAATATGATAAATGTTATCACTTTAGACATTTGGACAAGTTGACTCGTGTTTAATTGAGTCATCAGAGTTATATCATTCTAACGTATGGTGTTTTCTGCACTAAGGACTATGAGTCTAACTCATTTTTACAATCTTTATTTGATACGTAAAATAAATAAATATAAAAATGACATCGGGTGGTTCGAGGTACCCTAAAAGGTCTATTCTTATGACCACACTTAACAGTAAAGGAAGAGGTCAATTTGACATATAAAATTTGTAATCACTTCGAATTGAAGAACGCAAAAAGGGGTACGTTCATTTACAGTCATCTTCAACATGAAAATAGAAAGTCGAAGGATTACTTAATAGAATGTATGGTACATGCACGTGTGAGGAAACCTCTAGTGATCAGAGTCCCTACCTCATTATAACTTCACCAGTCTTTTTCTACAGCTACAGTTGTCTAAAAGACAAATTATCTAGTAAGACCGTCCAGAAAAACGAATACCTAAACTTCTTCTTTTTATAACGGTTATTACTTTGCTATCTTTTTGTAGTGTCATCGTCATCTGCTCCGTTCTCTCCACTATGTCGACATCATCACTCATACCTAAACTATACAAAAATCCTCCTTGTTACAAACACCAAACTAAACTACTTCCTATCCCTCTCCCTTCCAAGTTCCAACTATCGGTCTGAGGAACGAACCTATTGATATACCTACTACGGGTCCGAATCTCGATACTAAAACATTAAACGCAAAGAAATATATGGAAAAAATTTTTTCTCGATAAAATATTAATTATACGGTAAAAGTAAATACAAGTGGGAGAAATAAAATAAAGAAAAAAATTTAAATTTAAATAAATAAAATCGACCTCCGATTAATGAAATGTTATAACATAACCAAACGGTATGTAGTTGTACTTAGACGGTGCCCATATGTGCACAAGGGGTAGGACTTGGGGGAGGGTGGAGGGAGGGTCATGGTAGGGAGACCCAGTAGGGTCACGTGGTCGGGGTTCGTAGGACATAGTATCTAGCTTGGACCCGACCGCTAAACAAAGTATATACTATAATATGTACAAAGTCACGGTAAGAGGGTTTAGTAGGGTGGGAGAGGGAGAGGGTGTCTCAGGTTTTCTGACAAGATATGTAGACACAGAGAAAACGACAGAGCGTATGTCAGTGGGAGAAATAAAATTTTGACTTTCTTATATCAATACAAAAAGAAGTTAAGGAAGGGGTAACGTAACTGTAAAAGAACTAAAACTTACGTTACTGAATATGTGCACATAATTACGAACAATAGGTAATTTTTAAATCACAATTAATAGGTCGTACTAAACTCAAAGTTTTTACTGAAATTACTATCGAGTTTTTTCCTTATCTCTTTGGTTCATGTATAAAAGCTTTGTCATCCAAAATAATGGGAGACTATATAAGTCGAATTCATTGTCCAATTTCTTTCCTGTGTTTTACTACTGATCATGAATTACAGAAAGAGAGTTTTGAAATTGTGAAATGGTACTCGTAATATTTACTGACAAAAAGGGAATCTTTGACTGAACGAAATTTTACTACGTACTTTATTATACACAAAACGTACAGGACCACATTACTATTTCCAGTATATCATAGTAAATGTATTAGAGATCGGTCTTTACTTGAGTCATTATAGGAACCATATTGTATATGTAATAGACTCCAAATTTTGAGAGTAATAAGTACTTTCAATTAAAATGTCACCCACACTTACTAGATAGAATACCGACCAAAAAACTAGTAAGATATTTTATTATACCCCGTTTCGGACGAGTTTATTGTCCTTTTGGTCATTTCTCACTACGTAAACGGACTGAGAGACATATGAGCTAACCTAGAACTAACTACCGTTAGTAAACAGAAACAGTTTTTTTTCCTCTTTTAAGTCTGTAACTTTATCCTCACGATAGTTTGAAAGATGTTACCGTCTTTCTAAGATAATTACACCGGAATCTCATAATTGACGGAGACAACCCTTTACTATTTCTTACAATTAAAAAAAGGAACCCGTATAAATTCATATTTTATGTAATAAAACAGACGACAACCCTAATTTTCTTATGAAAACTAAATACCGTCTGATTTTAACTACTTTCGTTTTTTTTTTTTCGAATTTTACAACTTTATAATTTATCTAGGATTAGGAAAAATAAGAATAAGAAGAAGAAAAAGATCTACTTTATTATTTTTAAATCGTATCACAGTATTGTGGAATGACGACGTAAGGTTGACTATAACCTGGAACTTTCCAACTGAAGTTCCTCCCAATTTCATCTTCTTCTCTTTTGTATCAAAATTGACAAACGGAAGAGAAACCTTAAGGAGACAGAAGGGTTTATAATCTCGTTCTTTTGTAAGGTCTGTTTTAATAAAAATAAAAATTTAAATTTTTTAGTGGAGCAATACTAAATCTTTACCTTTTTCTTACAATCTCGACATTATAGTATTCTCTATGTTAGTCAATTTGTCGTAACATGTAGTTCTGGTTAAGACTGGAAAGAATTATAGAATCACTATTTATATATAATAATATATTTATAAAATACATACAATACTCCCCACTTAACCTCTTCCTTTACCGTTGGGAGAGATTAAAAGAACGGACCCTTTAGGGTACCCGTCGTCTCGGACCACCCGATGTCAGGTGCCTCAACGTTACTCAGTCTGTACTGAATCGTTGACTTGTTGTTTGGTATTACTCCCGACTTATACGAAATAACTTAAAACTTATAAACGAAAAAAATTTGACGTAATAAAATCTAACAATTAAACCGGTATTAAAGTTTCAATAAAAACTTTTATTAAGTTTTACGTTTAATATAAGATATATTCTAAATTTTTTTTAATTTATCGGAACACAAACATGATTATTACTGAACTTTAAATATATCTTAATTTAGTCCGACAATGTACAAAAACTAGTGTCATGGTATCTGAGAAGAAACAGTCTCACGAAACCTTATAACTTGACTTCAAATGACGAACACATAGACAACTAATGAAACGTTATATATTAGTACGAGAGTAAAAGACACCACGGTCTAACCTTGGTCATTACGATCATTGTTCATTGCGAATCAACGTTTAATAAACATGGATGGAAATTTTACACGAAATTAAAAAAACTCTTTCTAAACAAAAAATTCAGATTACCTTTTACTCGTATTTAAATACAAAAAACAAATACTTTGACATACCAATCAACTATTAATACAAGATTATTTACTTTCCACTAAAAAAATTATGTTTAAAATCGTAAAAATTTTAATATTTTTATAATATCGGTATTGTAAATTTTTATTACAGAAAGATAAGGTTAATCTCACACATTTAGAGTTTAATATATGTGAAGTTAATTTAAAAAAACTTTGAGAAGTACCTCAAAAGTACGGAAGGATTACATTTTTACTTTCGGTGAGTCAACACAGACTGAGAAACACTGGGGTACATGACCTCGGACGGTCCGAGGAGACAGGTACCTTAAGAGATCCGTCCATATGACCTCACCCATCGGTAAGGGAAGACGTCCCCTAGAAGGGTTGGGTCCCCAACCTGGATCCAGAGGACATAACGTACGCCTAAGAAATGACGGACTCGGTAGTCCCTTCGACTTCTTATGCCCTCATCATCGGATAGAGAAGAGGTCCCCTAGAAGACTGGTCAAATAGATTGACCTCCAGAGGACGTAACGTCCGTCTAAGAAATGATCGACTCAATGATCCCTTTGGGAAGATTACAATTAAAGTAAGATTTACAAGTCCGTCTTTGATAATTTACGAACACATTATACCCCGTTACTTTACAACAAAACAAGTTTTACTTAAATAACCAACAAATAACACTTATGAAAAACTGCACATAAATTAACGAATTCAGATTGCAGTAATAATAGACATTTAATCAACAACTAACTCTACTTTTATTAAGTGTACTTTTGTCATCATAAAATAAATAACAAAAACCACATAAAACGTTGTTTCTTATTTCAATTACTACACACTATGACTTTTACACGGGGATCTCACATTACTACTAAAGTCTTAAAAATCACTCACTATCTTAAAGTATCATTAAATGAAAAAGAAAGGAAGACATTAAAAAAGGTCAAAATAACTTTTTATTAACTGTATGTTGTGACACCTTCAAATTTCGCATTTCGTACCACTAAACTAAATATAACAACACTTTACTAAAGTCGTCCAAGTCGAAAATACATCTATTCTATTTTCTTCTTCGTCAAAAGAAGACAACTCTTCAGAATCCTAAAGGAGAGAGTTGTTGAAAGGATACATAGTATGTCGTTACAATCGATATCAGTAGGACAACATGTAATACAAGGAACTTGAATAAATAGAATGTCGACCTACGAACATTGAAACCAGACGAACGGAGGTCAAGGAGAAAGGGGACTCGAGGAGAAGACCCGTGGTGTTCGGACTAGAGAAAGAGATACTTAAACAACAACAAGTCAGTGATTCAACACAGGTTCAGAAACACTGGGGCACCTGACGTCGTGTGGGCCGAGAAGACAGGAAGTGACAGAGGGAACCAAACGAGTCTAAGTACAGGGAACACAGCCACTACCATGGATTAGTAGAGTAAGAGACAACGGGGGAAGAAGAAACGGGAAGTAAGAACGGGTCGTAATCCAAGAAAAAGAGAAAAACCTAAGATGTACATTCACTCTACTACGACACAAACAAAAAGAGACTGACTGAGAATAGTCAATCGTGTCACGGAAGTTCCAGGTTGACACAACAACCTTTACCATCTTAAGGGAGTAAAAATTACCAACTCATTGCATAGTAACACACACACACACATACGGTATTTAAGAAATAAGTAAGTAGGTAACTACTTGCGAACTTGATAAAAACAAGGACCGATAATATTTATTACAACAATACTCGTACCTGTATGTGTATAGAAAACAAAAACATTAACGATAACAAAAACAAGGGAAACTATATGGGGGTCTTCACCTTAAGGACCTAACATGACATCAAGACAAGAATTAAAAAACTCCTAGGAGGTATAATAAAAACTATCACCGACATGGTCAAACGTAAGAATGGTGTCACTTCTTCCCAAGGGAAAAGAGGTGTAGGATTATTATAAACAATAAAGAATCGAAAAACTACCACTGGTAAGATCGTCCATACTCCATGATAGAGTAACAACAAAATTAAATGTAAACAATTGATTATTACTTAAAAACTCGTAGAGGATATGTATAACTGGAAAACATATAGAAGAAACCTCTTTACTGACCAGTCTAGTAAACGGTTCAAAAATTAACGGAATAAAGACAAAAACGATAACTCAACACACTCAAGAAATATATACATCCAAGAATTCTAAAATAGTCTATATAGTACATATTTATAAAATTGGGTGAGACATCCAAAAGAAAAATGAAACAACTATCAAAGAAAACTACACTTCTTTGAAAAATCAAACTACATCAAAATAAACAATTTTATAAAACAACGAACACGACATCTATAGTATAGGTTTTTTTTATAATGGTCCTAGACACAGTTCCTTAAAGTAGAATACCAAAAGAAGACAAAGAAAAACTAAAGTCCTGAATGTAAATGCAGTAATTGGACAAAACTCAAGTAAACATACTCACCTCACACCATGTCCAGGTCAACGTTAAGAAAGAAAAGTAAAAAAACCCGAAGGGGACGTAACCGTAGTATCGTAGAATCGGTGACTTGTAAGTCCCTTCAGGGAGATCAAAGTAAGAAAATGTACACTTATAAGTTAATAGGGTCGTGACAAACAACTTTTCTGACAGAAAAAATTTAACGTAAAAGAACTGAGAGAACAGTTTATAATTAACTGGTATATACGAACCTAAACAAAGACACAAGATTTAAGACAAGGTAAACAGATAAATAGACAAAAATATGTTCGTGGTATGACAAAACTACTAATATCGAAATATTATATCGAACTTTATTCCTTTACAGTACGAAGGACAAAATAAGAAGAAAGGGTCCTAAAAGTCGATAAATCTCAGAAACCTTCAAGGTATATTTAAAATCTCACTAAAAAGACAAAAAATTTTTTTATGTTAACCTTAGAAATATCCCTAACGTAGTTTAGATTCCTCCGAAAACCATCATGACTGTAAAATTCTTACAATCAAGAAGGTTCGACGTTTATGGTTATAGAAAGGTAAGTAAACAGAGAAAAAGTCAAATAAAGTAGTCACAGAACACCAAAAGTCGCATGTCTAGAAAATGGGGAATCAACTTTAAACATAATTTATAAAATAATAAAAACTACGATAACATTTACCTCAGTCATATAAATAAAAGATCTTTTAATAATCACATATCTTTACGATGAGTTAAAAGATACAATTGAGTAATGACTGGTCTTAGTATAATTATCCAGAAGACAATGGGTTTACAATAACTAGGGTCTGTAAATTATAAGTGAATGTATTTGTTAGAGGTCGTCGTCAGTAATCAAATGCGTCTTTAGGGGGTCAGTTATTACACAAATAAAACATAGGATGTTGAAATAACTTAAGTAACCAATGCAGTATCAAAAACTAATTCAGAAATCCTAAAAGACACATAATATAACACAGGGGACATTTACCTTTGTCTATGTCAAAAGGGAAAGGTCAAATCTAGGGAAAATGACCAAAAGAACAGAGTAACGAGATCGATTCTGAAGAACTTATCCTCACCACTCACACCCACGGGGATAGAAGAAGGACTAGAATCTCCTTTTCCAAAGTTGGAAACTGGCAACTTACACAATAATCGACATCTGAAGAATATATACCGGAAATAACCGTGGGGTGAGGTCATGAGAACGGACCTTTTAGGGTACCTACCTCCTCGGACCATCGGACGTCAGGTACCCCAGTGCTTCTGGGTCTGTGCTGACTCGCTGAAGTGAAGGTGAGAAGTGAAAGTACGTGACTTTTTCCTTTACCACTGGGTGAGGTCACAAGAACGGAACTCTTAGGGTCCCTGCCCCCTCGGACCACCCGACGGTAGACACCCCAGTGTGTCTCAACCTGTACTGACTTCGCTGAATCATCGTCATCGTAATACAACTCTAGACAAAGAATCACGAATTTAAAAATTCTTAAAAACAGTACCTAAAAGTCAAATAGTTTTTCAAAAATAAGTAGATAACTCTACTATTTAAAAAAAGAAAATGAAAGTAAGAAAATTATATTACATAGTGTACCTAACTAAACGTATATAATTTTCGTAGGAACGTAGGGTCACTACTTAAAGTGAACTAATAATATTACTTACTAGCAAATTCACACGACGACTTAACTCAAACCATCATAAAATAACTCTCCGAAACGTAGATACGTAGTCCCTATAACGGAAAGCAAAGAAAAGATAATCGGACAGAAGAGAAAAGGAAAAGACTATGACCACGTTCATATTTCGACCGGAGTATCACGTAAATGTTCACAAGAAAGAAGAAAGCAAAAAACCCTTCTCAAATTCCTAACCGTAATTAAGGAGACATTTACAAACAAATTAAATGGTCACTTCGTCAGACCAGGACCCCAAAAGTAGCAACCCCCTATAAAATAATGACTAAGTTAACGGATTGATCATTAACCTGATAATTATAAAAGACAAAGGAAAGTTAAATCAGAACCATTCAACATAGAACATTCAACGTATAAAGATTCTTATAAAGAAGATCCAACTGGTAAAACAATCACACATTAACAAATATCATCGAAGAACACTGGGTAACTTAAAGATACCACAGACAATATTACAGAGGAAAAAGGAAATATTAAAACGACTAAAACCAGAGAGAAAAAGGGAACCATTCTTAAACAGTCAAAGTAAATAGAAAAGTTTCTTGGTTGAGAATCAAATTAGAAAAGATAAAAAAAGGAGACAACGTAAATAAAACAAGTTTAATAAAAGTAAAAAGATTATTGAAACCCAAGTCAAACAAGAGAAAGATCAAAGATTTTCACACTCTCAATCCGAAAAGAAGAGTTGAATCCACAAATAACGAGACTTGAAGGGAGAATATATACGAAAACAATGTAGGATTTACAAGGATCATACACTAAAGGTAAAATTAAAAGAGTTCTTTTAAAAAATAAAGGGAAAATTAAAAAAGAAACTAGGTAATCAACAAATCCTCCCAGACCAAATTAAAGGTACATAAACACTTAAAAGAGCAAGAATTAATTAAAAATTACACAAATAAATAAAATTAACCTCCGATTAATGAAATGTTATAATATAACCAAAACGGTATGTAGTTGTACTTAGGCGGGGTAGGACTTGGGGGGAGGGTTGAGGGAAGGGTGTGGTAGGTCAAGAAGAGAACAATAACTAAAGATGAAACTACGGTAAAACAGTTTATTCTATACATCATCATAAAGTCAGAAGAAGTCGAACAACTGAACTAAAAAGTGTATCGTATACCAGACAGGATCTTTTACAGGGAAACGAAAATTCTTACATATAAGATAACAAAAGTCTCCATCTTACGAGATAAATATAGACAATCCATATAAACCAGACACGTTTAGGTGACAAAAGAGTGACTAATAAAAGGACTTACTAGATGGGTAACAACTATCACCCCATAATCCTAGGGTTGATAATATAATAGGTAGTCAAAAACAAAATACACAAGTCCACGATGTTACATCCTGTGAATTTATAAGTATCAACAATATTAGAACTACAGAACGGGGGAAATAGTAATATGTCACTGGAAGGAATAGAGAAACAGGGTAAATATCAAATTTCAGATAAGACACACTATAATCATGTCGGTACAGACGAAATAAACCGGTGGTAAACGAGCTTTGCAGAGACGGTGGGGAAATGATTAGAGTCAGACACACAAGATCCGATTACACTCAGAGAACATCCTTAGGACGACAACCTAGACAACAAAACAGGTAAGTCGATAAAACAAAAAATTAACTCTTAAATTACAGAAATAAAAATTTCATTAATAACTATCCATTCCTGAATAACTAACAAAAGACTATAAGAACATCCAAACAAAAAAGAACAAAGAATCCGAGGAAAGAGAAAAAGACAACACCAGAGAAAAACACAGTCAGGTGGAACTGAAAAAATAAAAAACCGGTGTGGTATCCCGTACACTCCAGAATCAAGAGGTCGGACCTAGTTTGGAAACGGGGGACGTCACCTTCGGACCTCAGAATTGGTGTCCTGGTGGTCCCTTCAGAGGGACGTAATTGAAAAAAGAACACAAGAAGACATAACAATAATATCTTAAAAGGGAACATTGATCCTCCGAATCTACTTTATTTTGAATATTGTGGATTAAAAATTGACTATTGTTGAATTGAAGTCAACTCAAACATTTGAAATAAGAGGAGGGGAAGTGTAAGGTCCAATAACGATAATCTTACTTGTACAGAAATTATAACAATGATTATTGTCCAATAACGTCAAGACCAATAAAAATGTAAAAGACACACACACACTGAAAATTTTTTCTTAACATTAATACGTGGTGATAATGTATCACGTCTTAGATTGACATTGATACGTAAATATGGTCACTCTAAGTATGAAGAAAAAATTACAAAATACTACCATTAATCGTAAGAAAATGAAGGTGAGTTGCTTGAGTACACAGACTACCATTACTTGAGTCGAAAATAAACATGACCTTTCGTAATAGGAAAGGAACCGTTCCTGTCGAAACAACTAATATCTAAAGATTAACGGACAATAAAAGAAAGTTATGAAGATTATATAGTAAATTAAGAAATGATCGGACTTTTCAAAGACAACTCTTAACATAGTAATCAGAATATCCCCAAGGGAACATGTATTGAAGAGAGACAAGTAGTTGAAAAAAGAAGTAAAAAACACACAAGAACACAGGGAGATAACCCCAAGTCAGACAATACCCACGAAACCCAGAGTCCACAGACCTACCTGTAAAGAGAGGGCTCTAAGACCTTAAAAAATTGCTAATAACGAAATTTATATGGAACACAAGGAAAGAGAAAGAGAAAAGGAAGATCTTAAGAACGTTAAGGTCAAAAAATAAAAAAAAATGACACAAGACATTGAAGACATCTGAAGGAGATGAAAAAAAAGTAAGAAAAACAAAAACGAAAAGATCCATTAAAGGTCAAACCATAGGAGGTACTGAAACTAAGAAATTAAACGTACCAACTCTGTTTAAAACTTTGAGATGACTCAAAACTTCGTGTCAATAACACTAATATTTTCTTTTGAGATCCTAAAGGAAAGTTTTTTTTACAATAAAGGAACAACTCCAGTCACAAATAAACAGACATAGAAAAATATACCCGAAAGAACCACCGAGTCACCACTTCTTAGGTGGACGGTCATGTCCTCTGCGTTCAAGTAAGGGACCCAGTTCTTCAAGACGACCTCTTCCTTTACGGTAGGACGAGGTCACAAGAACGAAACCCTTAGGGTACCTGTCTCTCCTCGGACCACTACATGTCAGATACCCAGTCTTTCTCAGCCTGTGCTGACTCACTGACTTGTTGTCGTTGGAAAGAATGTGCCATTTAGGGGATGTATGCTTACTCAAGGTAAGGTTCTCGTACAAGTATTCAGATTAAAGAAATATTCAAGTCGTTTGAATCGGATCCATGGGTTGATTGTGTTAACCGATACATCATGACGTCATTCATAAACTATGAAAATTGTGTTTATTATACATGTATAATTTTTTTTTGTGTTGTTTCTTTTGCAAAATTGGAATGTTATGCCTTGGAACTTTTCATGTCAACATGTCACGTCGTCGGCTGCATACCTCCGGCCGAACGTGTAAGCACAGAAACTTTCAAACGTCGCACCTCAAAGTACACCATCCCCGAATGAGACTACGGAATTCGAAGAAATTTTCCTAATGAGACTTAAAGAAAAGGTCTTCAAGTATCAAAAAGTAAAGGAATCCAAGTCAATAACCTTGTGATAATAAAAGAAACGAACACATTTTAAGGGACTAAAAAGACACTAACAACTAAGGAACCGAACATTGACGTACGAACTCATTGACCCGAGGAGAAGGTCTGAAATTTACAAATGAAAATGTCTCTATCTAGAAGTGGACAGTCGAGTCAAACCCATAGACGTACACTATAGGAATCGGTCCACCCCGGACGAGGATTACTAGAAAAAAACCCACTCCGTTCACTCGAGTCACCTGTCCCTACCTATACGTACGGTGACTGACTCTTGTCAACTCTTCCAGAAGAGAGAACCAAGGAATGGGTACACTCCGATCTCTTACCCGGGACGTCAAGGGACATAAGAGACGAATCCGAAGACCTGTCAGTCTTGATCCATGTTACACGATTCAGTGAAGTCAGCACAGACTGAGAAACGCTGGAAAACTTGGCATCGGAAGATCCGAGGAAACAGGTCCCCTAAGAGGTCCGTTCTTATGGTCTCACCCAACGGTAAAGGAGGGGGTCCCCTAGGAGGGTTGGGTCCCTAGTTTGAGTGAGGAGGCCTCAGAGTACGTAACGGTCCATCCAAGAAATGGCGATCGCGATGGACGCTTCGGGGGACCCATGTCATTAGTCATCATTTACCCTGAAAGTCAAGCGAAAGGACGGAACCAGTACGGCGTCACATCTGGTGTGTCGAAGATCCACGAGAGTGGTCGGGAAGACCAGTTACACGGCCCTTCTGTCTGAGATGGACCCGCCCGACACTAAGTCCAGGAACGGACCTACACCCGTATGACCTGAACTGTCGACCGTCTTGAGGAACAAACTCCTAGGTGTAGACCGTCTAGACGTGGGAAGGCTCAGGGGACCAGACTCACATGGGGACTGAGTCAAGACGTCCACTCGCGTCGACGACAAACCGTAATCGAGGAACCCTCGTCGTCTACACTCGAACCGTACGGCACCAGGAACACGACCATGAATGGACGAGGAGGAGTGGAGCGACAGTGTCTAAGGGGACGTCAGAAAAGAACCTAACTCTACTCCCCTCCCCGAGGACATTTCGTCGGGTGTATCACTCACTCCCGGCCAACAGGGGTACCGGGACCCAAGAGGCAAGGAACCTCCTCAAACCTCTAGGGAGGTGTCCCAAGAGTCATCGGACCTCGCCCACGTCTCGACGGTCGTACAGGGACGACGAGGATGGCAGATCACTTTGGACAGAAGGGACAACCCGCCCCTCACGAAGTCGGAGTCACGACACAAATACCAAGAGAGTCACCACTTACTTTATTCTTTGTACCTTTTCTTTTTTTTTCAAGTAAACACGGTCCGAGGGTCGGGTTCTCTCTGTGACTAAACCGTACCCACAAAAAATTTCAAAAGGTCTATTTAGATTATTGCTAGTCCATTCTAACCCGTGGTGACTTACTAAAATAGAGAAAGACACCTCAGGTTTCATCAAACACTAGTAATCCCACCCAAAAATTCAATCTAATTCTAAGACTCGTCTAGACATATATCATAAAATGTTCATTATAATATATCTTTTTGACGACTAAAACACAATCATAGGTTTTCACCATACAAAAAACAACAATAAAACGTATTTTACATTAACACCTGTCAGAGAACTTTTTGAAATTTCGAAACTGAAAAGTTTAAGTGATCAGTGAACAGTTTTCGTTATCGAGTGTACACCGGTAACAGATGTGAGACCAGTTAACACACCGAATACAGATGGTCATTGAAACGACCATCCTTTGGAGTCTTCCATTCTCACCCTTCTTATTCATCGGGTGACTCAAACTTTTCGAGAGGACTTATAAAAGTAGAAAAGGGACAAACTGTACTGTGGGATATGAGTGACAAAGGGTGAGGGGTATTAATAAAATTTCGTCATTTAAATATGTACAAAGTCAAATATTGAAGGTTATAAGACAAAAGACCTCGAGAATATTAATTCATCATTTTTTAGTCAGATTATTTTTACGTCACAAAGAATATCTTTTTATTAAGTCCTAGTAAACAAACTCGAAAGACATAAGGAAGAATGAATGATTAATGAATATCTTCACGGTGTTAGGACCGTCTAAGTAGAAATCCTCATACACATAAGTAGAAATCCTTATACATATAGATCTCCACTTTAAAGACACAGTTTTTTATAATATACGTGATTTTTAAAGTAATTTCTAACAGTCGTGTGGTGGAGGAACACCACGATCCGTTTGCGACGGTCCGTCCTACATAACCATTAACTAGAGGTCGTCCTCGAAAGACGAGAATGACTAGTAATAGTAAAGATCGATCCTGTGACGGGAGGAAAATTGGGTTCTCAGGTATGGAAAAAAATGGTTTTCACACGTGAAGACGTCGGACGACGGTACTACTTCATCCCCATCCTCTCTACACTTTAGTCGGATGTCTAACAGAATCTAATGGTGGTAGAGAGCCTCTTCTGTTACCGTGGGGTGAGGTCATGAGAACGGACCTTTTAGTGTACCTGCCTCCTCGGACCACCCGACGTCAGGTACCCCAACGACTCAGACTGTGCTGACTCACTGAAGTAAAAGTGAAAAGTGAAAGTACGTGACCTCTTCCATTACCGTTGGGTGAGGTCACAAGAACGGATCTCTTAGGGTCCCTACCGTCTCGTACCACCCGACGGCAGATACCCCAGTGTGTCTCAGACTGTACTTACTTCACTGAATCGTCGTCGTCGTTGGTGGTAGAGATGGGAGACGAACACAGAGAACGGACTCTGACCTTGAGAGGAACAAAGAAGAAGTCTCCTGAAGAGAAGACACATGTAGACGTAAACTAGGACAGTCGAAAGGAACAAACCCATTAAAGACTAAAGAAGACATAACCAATACATAAACAAAAGTACAAGATTCAGAGTTCGCGGAAAGAAATCGAATTGATAAGTAATGACACTGGTAGGGCAATATTTTGGTCCGGTCGAATACTGAAGTGGGGAGTAGAAGTCACAGAAAAATGGGTACCGCAAGTAGTCTAACTTCTTTTTAATCTACGAGGGTGAAAAAAGGGTCATACGAATGTCTTCAAAGTAGATGGAATGAAACAAATATGATACAGGATAACAGAACCTCCCGTTCCCTTTCTTTTTCAATCAGGGTCCCAAGGACTCAAGGTAGATCCCCACAAATAGATATACGATCTGAGGGAAAATTACCTAGTTTCTCTCCGTCGTAAAGGGAGTCATTTTCGATTCTGAATAATGGTGACGTGTTAATCTGTAAAATAACGAAAGACGGGAGGGACGAGGGTTCTCTTTATATATTATTATTCCTTCATTTTATTAATTAAGGTCCTTAAAAGAACGGTAATTTGTCATATGAAATTCTAAAATTCCTTGTCTTTCATTATTCTAAAACTCGTAAGTGTATCTCTCCATACACCTCACAGGATTCTCATCTTATATATATAAAAATACACATTATTGTTTTATTATAAAACTCCTACTATCTCGGAATGTCTAATAAGTTAAGTTGGACAAATAAAATATCTTCTCCTCTGACTCCGGGTTTATCTTATTTGTCCAAACGAGACCTAGGTTGTCGATTTAGTAAAACTTCAATCTTGATCTTAGATCTATAACAAAGAAAGGTAGACCATGACAAAAAAAAAAAAAAAAAATGTGTGGTAGAACGAAAATATCATCATAATGTCTCACTGTCTTTCTTAGACGGAGGTTACGTCCTCTGGGTCCAAGCTAGGGACCCAGTACTAGTAAGGGACCTCCTCCCTTACCGATAGGTGAGGTTATAAAAACGACCCCTCAGGTACCTAAATGTTTCTCAGATTGTCCTCACTCACTGATTGTGAAAGTGAGAGTGTCTCACTGGATTAATTTAACAAAATTTGTATACATACTTTTGGTAGTCTTATACATTTTAAACAATTCCTTAATTCTTTCGTCATTAATCTTTCGGGTGTCAAAAAGTTTTCACTTAAACTTCTTCAAATTTTTTGTTATTAAAATTGCTAACTTCTCCAGCTCCATATTCTTCTCGAAAATTTAGTGGTATTTCATTGTAGAAAATTTCGAGAAGAGAGACAAACCTCGGGCGTTATTAAAGACAAAAGTACGTCACAAAAAAGTCAGAGAAAAATGACTCTCAACAACAAGGAATTTTAAATAAACGGAAAACGAAGGAAATAATCTATCACTTTCACTTAAACGAGTCAGCACAGGTTGAGAAACGCTGGGACACCTGACATCAGACGGTCCGAGGAGACAGGTGCCCTAAGAGGTCCGTCCTTATGACCTCACCCAACGGTAAAGGAAGAGGTCTCCTAGAAGGGCTGGGTCCCTAGCTTGGGCAGAAGACGTAACGTCCGTCTACAAAATGGGAGACTCGGTGGTCCCTTCGGGAAAATAATCTATCATAAAAAGGTGTTTCATCCCCTCTTTCAACCTCCTCTTCCTTCTTTATGTATTCTCCAACGAAACCCCATCGAAATTATTTGGTGTCTTATTTTAATTTAAGGCAATTTCTTTTTCGTTTTGTTTAAGTACAACACAATTTTTTTTTTTTGTTGTTTTTTGACAGAGTCAATGAAAGAAATTCAGGGTACATTAAAAAAATGTAATTACTTTTGGACTGAAAAATTACATCTGTCAAGTTTGTATACACTCATACAGAATCGTTTGACGGAAAGTGTATTCCCTATATGTCATTCCTAAAAATGTCAATTGAATCCTCAACATACACAAACATCACCCGGTGTACAATAGGTCACACACGATATAACATATTTTAACTCGAAGGGAACTTTGGACATCCGGTAAAAATAGAACTAAAACTCTCCTTTACTAAATTGAAACTCATATATTTTAAATGAAATCCAAATCCTTCCTTACTTATCCTATTTCTTTAGTGTATAAATAGAAGAACCACCTGCAAAAATTTCACACATGATCTTCGTAACACCATCTTAGACTCATAAGTATACATTACTCTTTTTTACTGTCTGAGACGGGAGAATCTCGGACTTCTATAACGTCCATCCACATGTACATTAACCAATGTTTGATGACAATGTTAAGATTCTTTGTGTCAAGGTAAACTTATACATACAGTTATTCTTTATCTGAGTAACTTTCACAATTTTTTATGTCTTAAACGTCATACTTGTGTGAGTTTATATTTGTACACTTAAGAACACAATTCGAATATTTTTATAGAATGTGAATCCTTATTCACAACCAATATACGGAAGTAACACTCTAAGACTTCTAAGTCGTTGAAAAAAGATTCATTAAACCTCAATTTGTCCACAATTCGAAAAGACATGAACTATTTCTAGATAAAGTAAGGGGAACTCTTACTAAGTTTAGAAGGACCTCTCCCTTTTTTCAGTGTAGTCGAAGGTTAACAGTTTTAAGTCAAAATTTTTTGAGTTCATAAAAAGGGTCACCCAAAGGTCTAACTTTTTGTATACCTGAGATAGAAGACTCATTTTTTGAAAGTAAAAGGAAAACTTAATGGAAATTCTGAAGTGGGACTATACTCTTCATATTTTACTTTGGTATTCCATAAATTTGTTTTAGATGGAAAGACACTAAAAAAAAAAGAAACAGTTGAACCTAACTATTAAAACAATTTAAATCTTTATTTCGAAAGAGAAAATTTTACTTTATATAAAACAATGTCCATGGGTAACGTAAATAAAAATGTCCTCTACTTTTGTATATCCAATAACAACCACAATCAACGATTGTACTAATAAAATAACTAAAATCACCTAAAATTCATCTATGAACAGAAAAGTAAGTTTGAGGATCGAATCCTATATCTAGTACAAACGACACTTAAATGATGTACCAACTTCATCTATGATAAAGATTGTCAAGACACTGGTTTCCTTTACGACATCGTCTGATCCTCCGGGACGAGGTATAAACGTCATTTTGTTATTCGACTTATCCGCTATCTTCTTCACACTAGTCGTACAGAGTAACGGTAAACGCCTCTCAACCTGACTTTTTTTAATTCGACAACGACTCTTCTACGTTGAGTATAGAGAATATCTTTAGATAAAATTTGAATTCAAATATCGAAAATATAAAATAGGAAAAAAATTTAATCAGTGAAAGGGTTTATAACCCTCAACTTTCCCTTCTCGACCTTGAACTTATTGAATTAAAAGGATAAAGGATCACTTTTATTCTAATAACCTCAGAAAAGTTGGTAAACCTTGTAAAGATGGAAAGTAAAATAAAAACAATCGTACGTAGGAGGAAATGACTTTTTACACCGTTCTACAAAAAAATCCTATCAGTAAATCTAACTGTGCATATTTTTACTAATCCCTAATCTCAGAAACGAAGGAAAAAAAGGGGTACGACATCAGGTCGTACTTATTGGTTTACTTACTTCATCATATTACTTTTTATTTCAAAATTGATACTATTAAACGGTTCCGACTAATATACCCGTATTTCCGTTCTTATATTTGAGAGTCACGTCTTAGAAGATTGTCTAGATAATGTAAGATAAAATATAAAAAACAAAATCTAAATAAATAAAAATTACAGGGTCACAAATAAGATCTTAACATTCCTATCACTTTATAATGTTTTACACAATTACACTATTGAGTATTGTAATGATCAGTTTGTAAGTAAATTATTAGGAAAAGAGTACACAGACTTTATAAAATAACATTATTATACGACATGATTTAATAAAATATAGGACTCAAAGTCTTTAAAGATAACAAAGTAACAAAACAGACAATGATACAGTCACGTAGTAAACAAGATTATATATTCTGCTCAAATCAGCGACATCATTTCTTGAAAATCTTGTTTTGCATATACATTGGATATATATATATATATTGGTTTATATTGGACACATATATCTCCAATATATATCCAAGTTACCTCTATATATACACACACACACACATATATACAAGTTACCGCGATATATATCCAAGTTACTCACATATTAGGTATATATATATATTGTATAAATATGTATATTTATATATAAATATATATAAATATATATATCCAACATGTATCCAAGTTACCTATAGTCAAGTCAAGTTAAGTCAAGTCAGCGAGTCAGCACAGGCTGAGAAACGCTGGGGTACTAATCCAAGTTACCTATTTTCGAGACTGTGTTTGCAATTCAACAGGTCAAACCAAAATAAATATATATGTACATATATATACATAAAACAAATATATATATACCAATATATATATTGGTTTATATTGGATATATATAGTCAAGTCAAGTCAGTAAGTCAACACAGGCTGAGAAACACTGGGGTACTTAGCGTCGTACGGTCCGGAGGGACAGGTAGTGGTTGAGGGCCTCAAGTGAGTCTGAGTGCAGGTAACTCAGGCACTACGGTAGGTCGGTAGAGTAGGAGACAGTAGGGGAAGAGGAGGACGGGGGTTAGGGAGGGTCGCAGTCTCAGAAAAGGTTACTCAGTTGAGAAGCGTACTCCACCGGTTTTATGACCTCAAAAGTCGAAATCGTAGTAAGGAAGGTTTCTTTAGGGTCCCGACTAGAGGAAGTCTTACCTGACCAACCTAGAGGAACGTCAGGTTCCCTGAGAGTTTTCAAAAAGAGGTTGTGGTGTCAAGTTTTCGTAGTTAAGAAGCCGTGAGTCGGAAGAAGTGTCAGGTTGAGAGTGTAGGGTTTGACCTGTTGAATTACGAACACAGTCTCGAAAATAGGTCACTTTTTTTATATATATAGAAAAGTGGCCTATATGTATAAGTGATCCTTATATATATATATATATAAAAGTGACCTACTTTCGAGACTGTGTTCGTCATTCGACGGGTCAGACCATCACGACAATCAGTCTTAATTGAAGAAAGTTAAACATCGGACAGAAGGGTCAAACGTAATTATTGTGTTAATATATCCTAAGTCACAAAATAATAATTTCGAACAAATTAAGAAACACTCTAAAAAAAAACCTCTGTCAGGTAGAATATCCTATTTTACCAATCTACTGTAGTGGCTGTGCTTGTTGCTCAAACTCAGCTCAGACCCTCAACCACTACTTGTCCCTTCGGACCACACGACGTCAGATACCCCAACGTTTCTCAGCATGTGCTGACTCACTGTCTTGACTAGCAAATCAAAAACTTTAATTATATCTCTCATTACAGTAAATAACCTCGGCAAAGTCGAGGATAATTACTTAAAAATTCATGGTAAAAGAAAAATAGAAAGAAAAGGACAAATTTCAACTTATAACAATGAAAGTATAGTTATAAACTTTATATTAGGGATCAATTGTTTGAACGTCGTGTCAGTGATTTTAAACACGGATACTTCTAATTACCTAACCCAGTACTTACTTGAGAATCTACAGATCAGTCAAAAACACTAAAACTGGAAAACAGAAATGTGTTATATGAATAGGTACGGATCTCACAAGATGAGTATACAGGTCCAGATCATTTTAGAGGAATATAACGTTTTAAGATACTGTAAATATATCATTAATAAACCACCCTGATGAACATAAGTACCGTATCGTAAAAAGGGTGTTTACAAATATTACATGTCACATGTCATATCTTATATTTACCGAAGAAACGATGGGAACTTCTTTGAAACTTTCAAATCAAAGATGAACGGCTAAAAGAGAAGAAGGTAAAGAGAGAGCTTGAGTGAAGTGAGTCCGAAAGCGAAGGAGTAAGACACCTTCGACATGAAAAGTCTCAGTGGTCACTATAGGTACAACGACTCAGTGTCTCAATTAAAAATTGAAAGTAGAAGGAACTGAATACTTATGAGGAACTATACCGACTATTGACGGAGGAACTTCATGAACAGAAAACCACAGACCTTGTGGTATAAGAAGTCCAAAAGGAGGATCTTTATCGACGATGACTTCTAAGGACATACAAAGAGTAGAGAGATTGGAGAAATAATAACCCTAATGAGTCCGGAAGCAACAACCTCATGACGAAAAAGGAAGAAACCGAGATACATGAAGTTCTAAAATCAGGTAGGGGTAGACATAATACATTCGTACTTTTTAGTCACTGAGGGTTTTATATATGGGACTGTGGAGGAAACTTTAGGTGTGAGTATATCAGTCAACAGACGAGTAGTAGAGACAAACCTATAGATATGACGAAGACACTATGTTCCACGAAATTTTTTCTTTAGGGTCTTAGAGTAAGTCACCGACTGGTATTATCTTGAAATAAATCAAAGAATATATTTCATGTATGTTCAATCTACAAAGACTACCCACTAAATAAAGCAGAATATCGGCGTAATAGAAATCAAGAACCAAAGATTCTAGCGGTTTAGGTAGATAAAGTTTGGTCATCTTCAACGTACCTACTAACACATATCTTTGTAAAGTATCGATTTAAACCTTCACTGAGAATGGTGAAGACGAGTCTAAAGTGACCGATCTCGAGTCAGTATCATTAATACCAGTATACCGGTATTAATTAACGTTTCTTCTAACCCCTTTCACCAGATCGACATACGGATCTGTCTTCTCTTTTTAAACAAACCACTTCTCAATTAGGAAAAGATTATCCGTGTAGTCTGTATTTTACAAATTTAGGCTTAAGAACTGGAAGAAATAATTTTGGATAGGAACCCTTAAGGGCACCAATCCTGAGGAACGAAGGTGACCTCCCTCGTACCTAAACTAGGAACCATTCTCTTAGTTCTAGGGTGTTCGGTACGTCGGTTTCTTTTTTTTTTTCTTAACGATTTTAGATAAGAGTGTAAGAGAAGGTAGAAACAATTACAGATAAGAAAAGGAGATCAAAGAGTCTATTTTTCAATACCGGAGGAGAGGAGAGTATGGGGTATATACTAATCAGTAACAAAGGAAAACTACTGACTCGGAAGTTTTACACAGGTCTTAAGTTACTGATAAATGGTAAAGATGACAAGGGTAAACAAGGGACTGTGGGGGTAGAAGACATAATAACGTCTCAGATGTTTGTCCTCAAGGACGAAGATATTAGTGGAAGGGTGAGTATGACTACTACAAAGGTGTCGGTCTCACTTTGAGCCGTTTAGTACAATGAAGGGACGGATTTCATAAGATTACACGAGAGGTAGGAGAACCATTGACCAGAGACGAATATGATTCTGAGAAGTAGGTAAGCTTTACCGGAGGGACGTAAAGCACCAAAGTCCAAAGAAGGCCCGGGAACTTAAATGACAACAGCAACGGACTTTAAAAGAAGGTACACGTATTGACCATGAAAGGGGAGGAAGTCCATCCATTGACATCCATTGACATGAGTTCACAATGAAAGAGAACCTTAGGGTTCACAAGGAAAGAGAACCTTAGGAAGGGACGAGTAGGACACATCCCACATATGTACAGGGGATGAGAAAAGAGCCATAAAAGAGAAGGAGAAGACACAAAGTAAAAAGGATCCCGTGAAGGAGAAGAGACACCCTCCATACCGATCGACTATTAGAACCAAAGTACGACAAAGAGACACACATCTAACAATGACCCTTTACTGACAGGTTGCGTACTGGTGTAACGAGGCACACCTCAGTATACTAAACCATTCTAGGCACCCTACATTTATCTCGTACACATACAGTAAAGACCCGACCCAACGACATCGTGGGTGATCTGGTAAGGATACGAGAAAAGGCTAGAACACAGAACCGAAGTCCTGAAACTAGAGATGAAATCAAGATCCGGAGAAAGTGTGGTACGTTGTAATTAATCGGAACATGTAGTATACGAAACCTTAGGTGAAATAAAACTTGTCAGAAGGTACATACGAACTTGAAAGATAGTACACAATAAGTAAATAAGTGATGTAACATAGAGTCTCTTAAAATTTGGTTGAAGTCATTACGTAATTATTTGATTTTAGTCTTTTTATCCTTTAAATTTTAATGACAACTTCTGGGAGTAGAACAAATTTAATAAAAGTATTATAGAAATATATAGTGACTAGGACAAACACTGTGGTCAACAGAACGACAAGCGTGGTAAAGGACTTGGGTCCCATCCGTTCCGTGCTCGATTTTCCGACCTTCCTCTGTACTACTCGGAATCCTTTACGTCTGTACAAATAAGACAGGACCGACTGTTTCGTCAGTATTGTATTGCATCGTGTTGTGTAGGAGAGAGGACCGACCGGGTCGTCGGTATTGTTGTCTGTGTGACATAAGAGAGGAGAGCACCCACTGGGTTCCTTGCGTCGGCACTTTACGGTGGCGAGAGAATCCACCTCGAACACGAAACTCAATGACGTGCTTCATCGAGACTGGTTCACTCGTGGAACGCTGCACGTACGCGTCACGACGTGAACTACAGTCGACAATGTACTAGTGACAAATGTTTTGCACCGTGGTCTCTCGGACTTGAGCGGTAGAACCGGTCAAACGAGAGAAGGGTACGGAACACAGGACTAAAATCTACTAAGAAGGGAGATTGGATTAAAAAATATATAAACAAGGACCGTAGTATTACTGATGAATTTTGAGAAAGTCATAAAGGGGTAACGATGTCCTATTTTGGGTTTGAGGAATCGTACCGTACGGACCACAGTCCTTCTCTAACAAATAGATTTTCCACAAGCTCATCAACCAATTTCTCTGTTTGGTTATACTTTCCCACTTCGGAAATTAGTGACGTCATCATACTTTCAACTTTTGACATCCTGAGGAAGACTTTTTAATATAAAGAAGAGACTTTGAAACTGGGTCCCCGGACAGTCGTCCAAGTCTTGTCTAGTCGTATCAAAGTACATCTTTAACCCCACCAGAGTGATAACTCCCTCGGGACTTGTTTTCTGAGGTCGCCAAAACACCTGGGACTCAAACCTTCTTCCGTTTCCCATACCGAGGTCAACTGACTTACTTTCACACCCGTTCACAGGAGTTCTAAAGGGAGAAGAGGAGAAAATTTGCACGTACCAGTACGACACAGGTGCAGAAACACTGGGGTACCTGACATCGGGCGGTCCGAGGAGACAGGTACCTTACAAGGTCCGTTCTTATGACCTCACCCATCGGTAAAGACAGAGGTCCCCTAGAAGGGTTGGGTCCCTAACTTGGACACAGAGAAAGAAGAGGACGTAACAGTCCGTTTAAGAAAAAGTGACGTGATAGACCCTTCGGGGGAGACCAATTTTTTGGGAGAGGTTTCCATGTGCTTCTCCTGGTTGTCAGTTTCGAAGTCTATTTCTTTGGATCCCTACTCCGACCCCCCTAGACCCCACGTTCGTACGGGTCCCGCACTCACCGTCACCTCAGGCTCAAGGACCGGTGTCGACACAAGTCTCTGACGTCACATGACCGATGTGTGGTTCGGACCAAACTCACCCCCTCCCATCGAAAGGGATTTTCACGAACCTCCCAATTTCGGAAACGTTAATAAATATCAATTAGACCTTTTTTTGTTAAGTGCGTATAAGGTCCTCAGTCTGAGGAGTCTAGTAAGAGGCACTAGACTGAAGACGGACAAAAGACATCAGACAAGTAACCGGTGAAGAACGGAATCTGAGAGGTTTTCAAGACTCTGTGAATTGAACCCGTATATAGGTTAACAAAGAATGAATAAACCGAAACGATCACGAAGAGGAAGACTCACTTACGAAAAGGAAGAAGACCAATCGTAGACAATTGAGAATCAGGGTTAAATGTAGAATACCGGAAAGTCCAACGAAAGACAATGAAACCTTTTACGGAGAGGTAACACAAGAGGTTCCTGAAAAACACATATAAATTTAACAGAGAAGTATATAGGCAAAGGAGGTAACCTGACACTCCAGGAACTCCTATTACTGAGACAGTGGTTTCCTGAGGAATTCAGAGGCCACGGACCATATCTAGGAACTCGTAGTAACCACGAATTATTCACAAACAACTAATTTATCTACTTACTTACTCACTTTATGTTCGACCAATCAAAAAGTAGAGATCAGGAAATGTTGGTCCGCTCTTGGAAACAAAAAATGAATTAAAGGATGACCTTGGTTGGTTTACTTTAATGAATTAAAAGCCTGGAGATATGTAACGAATACAAGAGAATTTTCGGATGTTACGGTAGAAGAAGGATCACATAGTTGACTTTGAACTGGGGAAGAATTTCCAGAAAGAGTTTTTAGAGAATGAGGAAGTTCACAAAGGACTAGGGAAATTTTGTACACACTAGTGAATGAGGAAAAAGACTTAAAGGCTTCGAGACCTAAAAATGAAAAGAATGACGTACTTAGAATACGGTACATTAAGAAACGAAGAAAATAGGATAAATAATCTAACATTTACGGAACTCTAATCTCTAGGACACAAAGAGCATAGTCATAGGGAATGTCGTGGAGTTAGTCACGAAAGGTTTATCATCACCTGTGAGTCTTTTTTTTACAAACATTTACTTATATTAATTCGGTTTCGTCTTGATCAATAACTCTCGGTCTTTTTTATACTTTACGTCATTTCTTTCCCTCCTTTTATTTAGTGAAGGCTTACACTTATTAACGAAGTTTTAACTTTCATGATCTTTCAAAGATCCCCTACTGTCGTTGATAACTTTCTTGGCCGAAGGTTGACAGAATTTTTGGACCTTCACATTGGATTATTCGGGCAAGAGCGGACACCTATTCCTCGTATATGAAAACGATTAAATAGATCCAACGTTTCTTACCATATATATAAAAGATAAAATACGATCCATTTTAGACAATAAACGAAAAGGGTCATAAAGGTCGTGTAATGTCGTGGGACTCGCAAAACCTAATTTCCGTCGTTCACAACCTAATACGACCGAACGACTACGTAAAGTCGGAAATTTAATAAATAAATTTTTATACTTACAGTATGTAACCTCCGACTATCAAGAAACGGAAAAGATAGAGAGGGATATTGAATATTTGTTTGATAGAACTCTTGTTATCGTTGTTTTTACACGATATCCCGGACTCAAACTCTTTTTTCCTACAGGATCTACGGTTTCATCACCAAGGAACGGTACTCTGATCTCAGGACACACACGAATCTTTGGTACCTCAAAGATGTGTAAACCCCGTCCACTAGTCTCGATGATCTTTGTAAGTCACTTATACTTATCTAAGGTCTGAAAAATCATTGTTTACGACTGGATGTGTCATGAGTACCATAAATGAAATTAAAATGAATGGACTATTTCTCGTTGTCTCGTAATATTTGGGGAAGAGAATGGGTGGTTTGAATATCGGAACGATAAAGTTAAAACCACTACGATCACGACCTTTTTCATTATAGAACATTAACAAGAAACAACCTTACACACGTTTATCAGTATATAAAATATTTTTTAAATTCAAGGTAAGATTAGGTAGCAAAATAATTTCTCTACAACATATTTACTCGACAGTATTATATAAAGACTCTGATCATACTTATAGAACCACATCTTCATCATCGTAATGGTTTTAGGAAATCATTACTTCTCAAGGTCTACCTTCCAGATCGAAACAAAGTCGAACTGAAGACTCGGAATTAAGAAGTGGACAATTAAACCACCATATAAGGATTAAATATCCTAATAAAACTCTTAATTTACTCAAGTACATATTTTATGAAACACATCTCACGGGCTATGTAGTAGTTGTCGGTCATTTAAAATCAAGGGTACGGGAAAGGTCTTGGAGTCTCATTAAATAAAGAGTTCTCTCACTCCAGGACAGAAGGATTCCGAAGTCTAATAGGAAACACATATGCGACAGGTCGAGACACTGATAAACAATGACACTAGTATGTCGAATTTATAACTTCTGTCAGAGGTTTATATCATATCCGAGTTAAGAAATGAAGATCCGTACCAAATTATGTTCAACTTTTAAGTATTGTCATAGTCTATCTTCCTGTCCTACGTGACGAATTTGTATATAACTAATTAACAAACCCTTTGGTTTAATAGTAGTTATAGTTACTGAACTTTCGCTCCATTTAAACCAAAGGACTTCTTAGTCACACATTATTTGAAGGTATATTCACAACAAAGTAACTCCAGGTCCTTCTAGTACCCAAATAGCACGAAAGGGTAGGGTCTGCAAGAGTAGTAAAAGGATGTTGGAAGGACCTCACTTAAATCGGTTGACGAGAAAGATGACAACGGACAATCCAACGACTTATACCGATCCCTACCCCTCCTAGTGTCAACATGTCTAATCGCGGTGAAGTCGGTTTACCAAAGGTTAGAGACGATCCGGAAGTCTTGATGAATTCAGTAGGAGTTTGAAAGGAAATCGATCGAAAGAAAGTGTGAGGGGTTCCGTCGAGAGATTTTAAAATAGGAAAGTAAGACATGAAATGAGTTTTGGGAGGACAAATCATCTCCTTTATCTTTATTGGTCTGACTTCAATCAGGAAGTCAAAAGAAGAGAAGTTGGAATTTGAGTGAATAATTTTACGTGTCGGAATATTGGAAGGGAGAAGGGCGTCTTCCTTTACTAAAACAAACGAAGGTTCCGGTACCACGCGAAACACGTCCTAGCGTGGAGAAGAGAAAGAGATCAAACGAGAGTGGAGGAGGAGGAAGGACAGAAGTAAGAAACTTCGAACAGAAAAAGTGAACGTGTGCATGAGTAGACAAAAAGTGGAAGAGGGATCAAGGAAAGTAACTGTTTGTTAAAATTTTGCTTCAGTCATTGAAAACATATGACTACGTTACCTTATAAAAAGTCGTTATTTTTCTTTATATCACGACAATATTGGTACTGTATCAACCTAGAGTTTTTGTAGTACGACCCGAAGGAACCACCAGGTCACCAACCCTTAAACGAAACGTTATGTTTCTTGTGGTCAATCTAGAGACCAGTCCCTTCTAAGGTGTACGGTACCCCGACGTTTCGTGTATATGGTGTCGATGACTCGGGCACACAGTGTTGATGACTTCGGGTCCACCGGACCTCGGGTGCGAGGTGTTGTTCTGTTCGTGGTGTCACTCTGTGGACACGTGGCGTGGACCTCTTCCCGACACTTGTCGGTTCTTCTCGGTAAGTAAATAGATTTATTTATAAATAATTCAATTATTATAAATTAAATTTATTAATTTATAAATCATTAAATTTTTATTAAAATTTTGTTCATATTTAAATTATTTATAAATGTTTATATTACTTATAAATGTAAATACATTGAATTTATAATTATTTATAAAAATTTTTCTCTACAATGACGAGTATATCAGTTTATATAATTCTTTTATTTTGGTAATACGATTCACTTTCAGTCATCTCTTGAGACGGATGACATATTAAGGCAAACACATTTGATACGTTCAATCCATTTAGACATCTCTTTCTATTGATTCGATTAGTAAAGGTCCTGACTATTTCCTGAAAAATTACCAAAAAAAAAAAGTATTAGTCAAAACTCCAGTGACCACTATGGTGGAATTCGCGTAACATAATAGGTTCATTTATTTACCGTAGATATTCATCGACTTGTGAATTTAAATAATAGTCGACATTTATTACGGTACATAAATAAACGTATCGTAAAATGAATACAACTTCGTTAAGGTATATGAAATAAAAAAACTAAGGAGTGTTATCGTGAAAACATTTACTTATTTAATCTTAATAAAATAATTTCGTCACCTCCGGGTTTTTACTATTTACTGAATGCATCTTTAACATCTAGACTATATACTATGTCAATTACACTGATAGAAATATCTTTACCTCGCTATTACAAAAACGGTATATGTCTTTAAAATTTCGGATTACTAAAAGATTATTTTTTAAAAGATTTTGAAATCGATGGGAGATACAATATCATACTTAATCAATATTTAAAATAAAATTTCTTAGAAGGAATTTTCTATTTAATCTGAGTCAAGAAACCATAGAAAATATATATTACCTCTACAATTTCTTCTTTTACGTAAGAGTACCCGAGAGACATTTCAAGGTCATGATTGTTACTACGGAAATTGGTTAATGAATATGAAACTGAATAAAATCTAACCGGGTTTGAATTCTGTGACGTCAGGTTTCGTTTGGGATATAACAGATTGGATATATGACACTTTAGGACATGAATAGGTAGGGGTTCCTTCCCTCTTATCACCCATACCCTAAAGAAACCTCCCTTTATTTGTAAAATTTTAATCTAATAACACTAACAACGTGTTGAGACATGTGTAATGTTTTGTAACTTGACATGTGACATTTGTTCACTCGAAATACCATATATTTAATATATAATGTTTTAACAAATTTTGTGTGTTTTTCGTTAGTTTTGGAAGGGAGGTAAGAAGCAGGAAGACCGGTAAAATTAGTCTTAATTTATAACGACCGGTAAGTCACGAGACTTCTTAGAAACGAACCAACAGAAAAACCGTGGTAAGACAAAACGAAGAAGATAATAGAATAACTGATACTCTTAGTTAATGAAGGAAAGGACAAATAAAGAAAGGAGAAAAGATTAAAAATTTATAACCTTAACGGATCTAAAGTGAAAAAGGACAGGAAAGTTATATCAAAAGTGACCTAGATCGTGTTATGGATTGATTATCATTTGTGAGTTATTTAAAAACAATCTGTCTATAGATTTGGGTAACTGAAGGTTCCGATTAGTCAGAGGGTTAAAATATACAGATCAGGTCTGACGAAAAGGCTCAAGGGTTCAATACGAATGAACGATCTGTACGGATGGGTCTGCAGGGTCCACCGCGATCACCACTTCTGAGACACACGGTTACTTCCTTTACGTTCTCTCCGAAGTCAGAAACGAAGACCTTCTAGAGGACTTCATCCCTTACTGTTGGGTGAGGTCACAAGAACGGATACCTTGAGGTACCTGTTTCCTCGGACCGTCCGATGTCAGGGACCCCGACCTTTCTCAGTCTATACTGACTCGCTGACACATGTGGATCTATAATAATCCTTAGATACTATACCAATGCGGTTCGTACAGATGAATTCGACGAAGTAAAGTCAATTTATCGTAGAAATAGGGGAGGAGAAAACCAGTGTTTGGAGTTAAAATAAGAGTAATAGAGGAAAAAAGAGTGGAGGGTGTAACTTACAGAGTAGTTTAGAATAAGGTAAAGTTGATACAGAGACTTTAGCATCGGAGATGTGAGGTAGGGGTGACAGAATAAAATATAACGACGGTATATTGTATGTTCCGACTAGTATTTATTAGGAAATAAACTTTTCAAATCAATAGAGAGTCAAATGATATTCTATATTTTTCATTGATAAAATCAATTGGTATGTCACTGAAAACTTTAGAACTAAGATTGGGACACAAAGGACGGAATCAAAAGCGGTGAGACTCCGACGAAACTTTACTAGACAGAATGGGTTTGGGAGAAGCTGTCTTTACGGAAAAATACAGACGGAAACACGTGCTACAAAGAAGACAAACATTACGGCAAAGACAAAACGGTTCGTCTGAGGACAAATAGTAAATTTAATAAAAATCTTTTAGTAGAACAAGTAAGAAATTAATAATTCACGACCGAAACAAAGTCAATGACACGAACCAGTCACTTAATGTATCTGTGTTTGGGAACAGGAGCACCTTGAATGTTTTATCTAGGAGTGACTTTCGAATTACTTTAGAAGTCAGGAGGGTCCGTCCCAATTAATCATGAAACTAACATCGATATTATCATAGGTTTTCTCAAAGATCTCCTTTACAGAACACTTTTCGAGTAACCGAAACTTCAGGCATCTGAGAATACTAAATGATGACTACCTATTCTGACTCGAAAAAGTAGAATTTTTACTTTTCTCGTCATAAATTAGTACCTTCCGAACATCACTCCGAACAACTATTACGTACGTTTTCTCACATTACAGATCGTATGTCGTCGGATTACGTCATTAACAATAGATTAAATTTTAAAATAACAAATATAAGCTATTAAAAGAATAAGACTAAGATTACATTTTTTAAGACACGACTTGGATCGAATCAAATAAACATTCATGGTTCTAAACCAATATCAACCGTGAGTTGACTAAAAACGACTTAATAAAAAATGTATTCTAAAAACTCCTTTTCTCTTGTCTAGACACGTTAACTACACCGATGAATCCACTTAAAATCTCAAAGACCATAGGTCACTATAGTACATAAAATTAAACAAAAAGTTAAAAGACAACAATCTCAGAATTGACCATCATGTTAATTGTAATCTAAAACTAAAGAGTATTGGATGAGGACCATTTTTATGACTCACTTATTTCTTTACCAATTGTCCGATTGTTGTCGATCCTTTGGAAACCATAATAAAAAACTTATTAACTGAGGCAACGTTCTAACATAAAGAAAACTTTACAGGTTTAAATTACTTCTACCCAGAGATCAACAGAGACTTTCGTTTGTCTTTATGTGACTTATCGTGGTAACGAATTCAAGTAATGATGTATTTTACATTAAAATGGATTAATTGTGTATACTACGAGATCACTGAGTTACATTATATTTAAGAGATACATTCAGGAGCTATTTCTTTCCTAAGGCGAAGTTTTTCACAGAGAAGACGTTGACTTCCTAAAAAAGGAAAAAAAAAAAAAAATAATTCTATCGTATCACGTATCTAGTGAACGTAAACTAAATATCAACCATAGCCCATTTGTCCAAAATCAATTATAAGACAGATAGACGTACTTCCGTGTCATCTAAAGTCGAACACTCTATTTCGTAAGAAAATATAACATGCTATTGGATAGATCGTGGACGTGTAATAAAGTTGCTCTAAATACGTCTTTCATTTTGGGAAGATCTTGAAATCGTGAAAATAGAAGATGGACTGTCACGTGACTTTTACAAATACACGAAGAAAAAATCTCCAATGGTAACTTCAACATCGATTACAGATCACAATTAAAAATTAGATTTTGATATCTTAATCTTCGATCGGTCTATATCCTCGGTCTTTTTGTCCATTATATGTTTAAATTCTCGTTTTATACTTATGGTTTTAAAAGATCCTAAATCTTGAAAAAAGACCGGTCTTCTTAAATAATGACTGAACACCATTCCAGTAGTTCTAAATAGTCCATAACAGTGTTCTTTTATCCTTTCCACCTTTTACCTTATAAAAAGATTATATTAACTTAAACTGTCAATAAGAAAAATTCTGATCTTAAGTAAATAACCATATCTAGGTTCAACGTATTTTTATTGGGATGTTGGTTTCCCTAGTGTTTGTACGTATATAAACTGATTAAATTTATTACACTGTTACGTAAATCTAATACATTATTGATCTTATTAAAAATATTCTCGATTGGGAGTAAAGTCATTAATTGTAACAAAATGACATTATCTTACTATCATCTTGTATTATCTTGTTATACTTAAATTACTGAAGTCACTTTATTGACAGTCACAAAGAGAAAACAAGAACTAATAAAATAAGACTTATAACTTAAAACGGACCAAAAAAACTGTCAGTACGGATAAACACTAGACTTGTGGAAAAGGACGTAGACCCTTTACGATTTACACACTGACGAGGACTATCGTAGACGTCCCGAATAAGCCAAGGGATAAGACTAATCCAAATTGAACCCGTCTCTTATTTCCTCCGACTCGTTTCTTTCCTCACCCCTCTTCTATTCTACAAGAGTCTCGTGGGACAGTAAAGAGTGTCCCACGAACTTGTGTCGTCGCGTAACGTGTTGAGGCCCTCACGGTGAACGCGTTTGACACCACTCTTGTCACGAGGAGGCGCAACACGGTAAATCATCTCGAGACGAGACAGTGTGTATCAAAAACTTAAGAATGATAAAAGAGTAGACAGAAAAGAGTTCCAGTCTCTGTTTTATAGAATTATTAGAAACATAGGGATCGACAACCGAGTTCCAAGTCAATCAGTAATAATCTGTCACAAAATCCTCAGGTGAAGTCATAGGTAGGTAAGTCGTGACAATTAACCGGCTAACCTAACGGTATGAAAGAGACTCCTTTCGATTTCAAATCTCTCAGAATATTAAATGAACACCTTTTATTATATAATAAATATCCATTTGGTAAGTTGATAATCTCCTTCTACTACCTAGTAGGGAATCAATGACTAAGAGACAAAATTGTAAAGAAGGAAAGGTTCACTAAGAGAAAACCGAGTAGGAATAAGTAAAAGAAATCATCTAGTTTAGTGACAGGTGTCACCCGGACCCTCCCCTTGTTTATCGGATAAATAAAGTAGTCAGTCAAAACAAGAAATCTTATCTTTCATGTATAAGAAATATATTTTTACGTAACACAATATAATACATCGAGGATTGTTATACAATTTCAAGACAAACATGTTTATGTATATACACATCCAAAAATTTTCTCATCTTTCCATTAATCTACTGAAAACGTCTCAGTCTGTTCTGACTACGTTGACTCGCACGTGCGTACGAATATGAAACTTTTTCTGTCCGGATACAATAGTAAAATTACAATCTGAAACTCTAATCCGGTTTCTTTCCCCTTCTTTATTAATCTTTCTTTGTAATCTTGTAAATAAAAGTGACAGTAATAAATGTGTACGTGTCGAAAAGTTTATGTCATATGAGGACAATCAGTTTCCATGAACCTCGAACACATGATTGTCCCCTGGATTGATGGTCTGGAAAATATCTCTTCCGAAATAAAGATCTAGAATCTCTCGGATCCCAATGTAGGACTTTTACTCATGGAAAAACTCCTGGAATCAAAATTAATAAACATCTTCACCTATATCTACTCCAAACACTTACACTGCAGTACATCATGATTACATTAAAAAAACTATCTATGTCTATATATCTCCATATCCAGATATCACTAGATCTACATATAAATATTCAAGAGTCTTATTCACTAAAGAGTAGAATAGGTACGAACATAAACCAATCGTCACACAAGGACTTATGTACTTCAGAAACTTTAAAAAGATGGTAGGGTATCACTATTGATGTTTTTATATATTGTTGAATCAAGTATTTGAATATTCTTTTCATAACCTAGTCAAAGGGTTTATACAGTCAAAGAATAGGAAAAAGGGGCTCTTCCTATAAAACCTCTCCCTCACAGTCATAAAGGATTTATTTTCACTTTAGAAATACACTTATTAGTTTTCTATAATTCAACTACTAACCGTGGATGTGTAAGGGGAAAGGTTAGTACAAGATTTGACTGTTTAACACTGAGTAAAAGAGTCACTATCTCGAAATACGACTCTGACATACAACAACCTTCCTCGTCTCAACCCTGTTTTGTCACTTAAAAATACAGAGTCAAAGAATGATACATCTACTGAAATTTGAATGATCGTTAATAGGAATAGACTTTCTTTTTTACTTATACTGAATAAAAAAAAGTTTCTTGTATATAATGAGAATTGTTAGTCTTTAACCAACCATTTACGATTAAAAAAGCTTACTCCGATTATTACTAAGGTAAAACTCATTTAAGGAACTTCCAAAAATAAGACGTAATAGACCTCTCTGAAAATTTTTACATAACTTTAACAACCAGAGAGATTGATTAAAAACATTAGGTAACACCTAGACACTAGACTTTACTCACTAAAACGAAAATAGAAGTCTGATTTAACAACATTGTCCCCTATCTGATGAACATAACTCTTCTATGAGACTCTACATCAAAACTCCTATCACCTTTCTAATAGTACGACTCCATATCTAAAGAAGTAAAATAAACCTATATAGATTTCATATAAATTTAAAAACTATCTTACAAATGTAAACTTCTGTCTTCAGGTATTAATCCCATTTATTTTGAATGGAATTTTAAAAAAGATGCTACACGTGTCAAAGAGACAAAGATTATGTAGTCACAAAAACGAAGTCGGTTTACAGTGGTAACACTGGTAATAAACAATGACAACCTCTCGTGTTTTTATTTATGATATCAAGACAAAGGAGGATTAACACCAATAATAACAATCTAAAAAAAAAATCAAAGAACTTTTAAACACTTACTAAAATATTAAGGAGACCCAAAAGATGACGAACTGTTTTTACTAGTGTGTGTACGAAATTATCGGTAGTCTAAACTGAAGAGAGAGTTCATAATATAACCTTAGATAACAATGGATTAAATCATTGTTAAAACATTATCGTCGAATTGTAGAGAATATTAAAATTAACAATAGTTCTTCTTACTGTAGCAAATGAGAACTGAGTTTTAAGTCTTCCTACCTACTTACTGTTTAATTATTAAATGGTGGAAACGTATTGTGACTTCGTGTCTTCCTAACTACCGTCTTTTCCAATTGTTTAAAATCGTCGAAAGTAATCGAAATGTGGCAGTATACAAACACCACGACTGACTTTATCCGAAACATCCTCTAGAGTCAGATCCCTTGATTAATGAACACGGCTAACGACGAGACTACTTATCTGGGAGTAACATAGTAAGGGGACTTCTGCTCCTCGTCGGACACTAAGTGCTGACGTAGGACCGACTATAAACTATTATTAAAATTGTCTATTTACATCCACCCGTCTTACTACTTCATGGATAGGTTCGAGGTACCGATAGTTTCGGTATGTGTATCGGTAGACACATGGCGGAAAGGGGGTGATAGGATTCCTCCTAAAATAATTAACTCAAGCTTGTTGACAAAAGACACAAATACACATAAGATATCCATAAAGAATAAATTGAAATTTACGATAGTATTATTATCAAAAGTAAACTTTGTGTCGTTTTATTCTTACTTTCTCCAAAAATTAAAAAAAGAGAAGTTCCTGATGTCAAGAATGTGTAAAAACATAAGATGAATCTAATGAAATATAAAGGAGGAGAACTCCGTACTTGTTTAACTGTTTCCTTTAGCAGAGACAAAGGAACAGAGGGGTCGTAAGAGTACTTCTCGCATCCTAAGGATAACAAAAACTTTTTATAAAAGAAATTTATTACGGGACAAAAAATTACATACGGAAGTAATTAGACTCGGTTAAAAATTAACCACTTCATGAATAAATGTTTAGATAAAACTTGAAAATTTCCATCGGAGAAATTTGGTAGTTTTACACCTATTGAAAATACATCCATAAAACCCTGCCAGTCAACCAGTTCCGATGATTAAACAGTTTCCACTGTCCATGTTAAAATAATCGAGTACTTTATGTTCACTCCAAAATAAAACGTAATCAGTAAAAAAACGTCTTAGAAACTAACACTTAAAATTTTAAAGTAATTGTCCAAAAGTACAACATATAGAGATCACATTTATATAAGACGTCTCTAAAAAAAAATTGATATTTACTTTTTTGAAGTATAATCAGAAAAGGAATCTTTTGCAAAAAATCGTACGATCTAGTACTAATCAATTAAACTTTTCTTTCAACTGTAAGTATATAACGGTACATTTTACTAGACGTATTAACCCCTGTTATCTCACCTTGAACTTAACTCACTTGGGAAATTTTTTATGTAAAGATTTTCATACGAAAACTATGTCGTTAATAACGTGTAGTATATGGTACATCAAAAATTAATTTATATTTTTGTCTGATGTATTTTGTCTTTAGGTTAGACTAAACGAACTTTTATCTAACGATAAAGTGAGATATCCTTACCAAATAAATTTTTGTCATTCACCTTTTCTTTACGTAAAAGAACACAACAAGATTCGGAGTCCCCGATTTACATTACTTATAAAATTCTCTAATAAAATTAATTTAAGGACGTGTAGATTTGTCTCATTATAAAATAATAGTGTATGTATTGGTACATTGACTCTATAAGTAATTTCAATTGTGAAAGACCTGGTTCTTAAGTACCATACTAAATGACTGGAACACGTTTTTCCGTGTTTAATCCTTCTTTTTACTTCCCCCTGTCTGAAACTAATTATATCCATTACGATAGGGTATAAATATTATCGGAAAAGGGATAAGACCAAATATTTACGTCGGTGTCTCTTTCCACGGGACGACTCCGACTTTACTCCGACTTTAGTCTCGTGTACGGTGACCTCACACCCCTTTGACTAGTGTGACAGTCGTTAAGTAAAGTTTTACTACATAAATCACGAGTAAAGTGGAAGGTTCTTTTTCCTTTTCCTCAAGGAATCTGACCTTCCACTATAACAATAAAAGTTCCTGTATGGATTCAATTTCTAACGTCTTTCCCCTCACACTCCACCTCCCTCTTAATTCTCCTTACCCTCCCTTTTTTTCCGTCTCGTTTGTTCCTCTCGAAATACGTCTTTAAGTCACGATGGTGCGACAAACTATTAACGATTGTATACACCGAAGAGACAAAGTAACATCAGCAGGAGCACTCAAGACCGCGGAGCTGATGACCCTTCTACTGAACGCCGCGGCCGCTGCTAAACACGCATTGGGAGATCCTAGCTGTGTAGGACTTCGCTGTGATTTTTGTCGGCACCTTGTACCAGTCACACATTTGGTGAGGAACGGTCATCGCTCGTCGTCCATGTCATGAACCATTACTTCTCGTATTGAAGTAATAATGTTCCATGACATTTTACGAGGTCACGGTATAAGGGGTCGACGAGTGGGACCTTAGGCTTCAATTTAAAAATATCAATCACATCCCAGGATAATTCAATACCACAATTCACATAAATAAATAACACAATGTGTACGTTTTGAATGAATTGTATCTGGGAAACAAAGTCTCATCCTCCTATTTTATAAAGAGGCAAATTCACTGTATGAGTCGAAACTCACTTAATTAGGTCCTGCAGACAGAATTTAGGTACTTATAGTCTTTCTGTCGTAAATGTTTGGTTTATCCAAAGGTCCAGAACAGCCCACACATACTAAAAGGGAGTTAGTACCATAAAATCGTACTCTAATACTTCACCCTCTCTATCGTTATTTGCAGGTTCACGGAGCTATGAAAGACTCGGAACTAAACATCTACCAACACTATCTACCGAGGACCTCTTTCTTATCTGTAATAAAAGTATACAAGGACAAGACGTAGTAGAACAATAGTCTTGAATTGTTAAAAAGGAAAAAACTATATTACGTATCGTGACACTAAGTCAACTCCATCTTCGGAGTACTCGTTTAACCCTTTTGACTTTTTCAGGAAACCTGAACTATTATATGGTAGAAACTAGTATCCCAAAGATGTATCCAAAACATTAAAAACTTTCGGTTAATTTAAAACAACCAATTCCCCCCTTTACATGGGTGAGTATACTTTAACAAAAACTAAAATATTTTATTTTTAACCAATCAAAAATCATTCTACTCTTTATCAAGACTAAAGGGAAGACAATCAAATTGTACGTCGTCGAATATCAATTTACTATTATACATTACAGGTTTTATTTACAATTTAATGTAAGTTCTTCCTATAATTCTTAAATCTAATTTTCAGACACTAGAATCCAAACCGGAGTCAGTCCGTCGAATTGGAGAACGTGAGTCGGAATTTCTCGGTAAAGACCTTCTTTTACAGGTGTTATACAGTAGTCTATGTTGTGGTTTACACTGTAGTCAGGAAATTTTATTTACTAGTATGTCTCTTATCAGTTATTGTTTCACTAGAATTTCGTCATTATCAGCGTCCCGGGATGTAGAAGTTGACGTCCTCCGCCTCTTCCTCTTTCTTCTACATCTTAATTAATCCGGTGAAAACGAAAATTCCAAGTTCACGAAAAATACATCACGATACTTAAAGTTCTCTATATATATAAAAAAGAAGAAAGTAAAACAAAAACCGGAAAAAAACCAAAATCAATTTTGAGAATGTGACTTTTTTTTAATCGGAAAACGGCAAAATAAGAGAGTTTTTCTACAACGGCACACATGAATTTTAAATTATCCATAGAAAGAATAAAAGTAGATCGTAAGTCAACACTCAAGACTTCAGATACTTACTGTCATTTTTATAAAAATACTTTTTAAAAGGAAAAGATAGACCTCCCCCCGGGACAAAAGATTTTAACGTATATCCGTTTGACAATCATGAAAGAACACTTTCTTTATCGTGATTGACTTAAATTTTAAACAACATGTCTGGAATCATTTTAGTTAACTAGTTTTTATCATGTAACTTGGTGAAACCCCTCAGTATCCTATAAAATATTACTCATTTAAAATTAAAACAACAACTTAAAATTGAAAAGTTTATTGTAATACAGTTGAAAAATTTACGACTCAGTCTAAAAAAATTTACTACAAACAATCGTTACCAATGACAGTAAATTCTGAATTTTAGGATAAATCTTCATCTCAAGTGAGGTCAATCAGATTTATCATTAACTTTCCAATTATATTACAATATACACAAAATAATACGTAAAAATTTAATTCTCTCTTCATTTCAAATCGTAAAATACATTAAGGTAAGATAAACCGTCACGAAATATGATCAAAGTTCTACTAACTATAAATTTCCTGACCTTCTAATTCTTATATATAAATTTAGACATTATATAAAAAATTTTGATTGTTTTACACACGATACATCATCTACGAAGGTTAATTCTTCTACAATATAAAATATATTTGAATTTTTTTTCCATTTTCGAGATCGATTAGTTTATAATATATAATATTTTAAAATTTATTACTAATCAGTCAAAACCTTGAGTCGTGTAACAAACTACAGACATTAAATACGATGACATAATCCATTCGTTTCTCGAATTAAAAAACTACAAAATAATTAACCTCAATAGAAAATCAAATGTAAGCTAAAATCAAGACAATGAGTATTTCCAGAAACAAAAAAATTAGGATTGAATTAATGTCATTCCTTCGATTATTTTTATTTATAACTATATAATTCTTAGTTCTTACGTTTTGTTGTATCAATTACACTAGTTTTACGTCAACTTTAGTATCTTAAATAACACCTACTTGTGACACGAAGTCACAACCTCAGTTTCTTAATTTATCTAAAAGGACTTCTATCATACAGTGAAATTACGAGAATCCTGAAGAGTGAAAATAAACATTAAATTGATTCCTCTGTCCTGTGAAACTTTTACGTCTTAGAATTTTGTAGTGTTTGATATCATGATAATAAGTTTCTTCTATAGATTTATCTTTAGGACAACCGCTAATCAATACATAAAATCATCATTCTCGGTAGAAAAAAATATCTAACTAAACTAAACTTCCTTTCGGAGACCACATTCCCACCGTCTCATTTATGGACTTCTCACTACAAGAGACAAGTCCGCTAGTTATGGTCGGGGTACTGAGATGAAGACCGATGGAAGATCAATTTTTGTTTAAAAAATTAAGACTGTTAAATTAACGGGAAGGGTTCAAGTGTAATTGAACGAACCCCTTTTCCCGAAATCCATTAAAAAGTGTCTCCCTGGGAGGTTTCACCAATAAATATTTTCAGTAAAACATTACCCTCTAAAGAAATTGAAACATCTTTGACTCAGTATAAAATTTTAATTTTAATTATGAAGGAGAATACTACTTTATCAGAAATATTTTTGATCGTCGTCCTTTGTCTCCACCCATAAACTAAAAAACTCCCGTAAAAGAGGTTAAGACATCAAAATTTGAAATAGTCTTTAGTCAACATTACTAAACATCGAAAGAGGATTACACGTCTCTGGTCAAACAGTCAATAAATAGTAGTCATGTAAAATCTAGACTTTTCCTGAATTTCGATTTCAGATCAGACTGAAATAAGAAATGTCTATTCCTTCGACTCCTTTGTTTTCAGGTTGTATGAAGAATCATCCGTGTCTCGATTTAGGGTCCGATTGACTACCGAGTAGTCTAAAAGAATGGTGAGACGACATGACAGAAGATTTTAAGTAACAATTTATATTACCCTTAAAATATGAGTTTTTGTACATTTTTTACAAAATTTACCACCTTTCCAACCAAAATTAAGTTTATGAGTTTGTCAAATCGTGATCTTAGGATAACGTAAATTCTGTACAAACAAAACATCTCTTAAACGTATGATTATCTTCATATACTCCTCACAAAATGTATGAAAATGTTCACAGAACATTAGTGTAAATGACTATGTTCGTTGAGTAGACTAAAAGATCCCTACTGTCTGGTACATTTCTGACATTTAGTACAGTAAGAGAGTATAGAAGTTTATTACGGTCTATACTAACGAAGAAAAAATCCTATTTGTACATAAATCTAAAGACAGATTTCGAAAACTCTTTGGGTACAACCTGTACCGAAAAAGAGGATTAATGTGAAACATCAAATTGATTGAAAAGATCTTATTTAAAATAACTGAAACCTTTAACATACTTGATATTTCCCCTTAATCAAATCCTGTCATCATCTTATATTCTATAAGAAGTACGCAGGACAAGTCTTAGTTGTTAATACCATAGGTGATGTGTAGTGTGATTCACCTATGAGTAAAAATAAAATACATATTAATTCCAGTGAAACAATATGGTCCGTAATAGAAAGAAAAAATTAATTGTTTCACCGATTAAGAATTACATATTTGGAGAAAATGGCATTATACCTGATAACTATTAAGGTCAAGTGATCTTGTCAGTGACCTGAAAATTTTTCTCTAATATATAGTACCCATCTTGTCATAAGATATAAGAAAAGGACAAAATTAAAATTAAAATGAACCGAACAGAGACAATGGATCGATTTAGTTGAGTACGGGTCTCGATCGAGACTTCTTGAGCTTGAAATGTAAAACTCCTGGTCGAAAAGAGACTCGGACGAGTAATGTACATCGGGGTCACTTAGTGTACAAAGTTTATTTTGTAAAACATGTCTAAAGACGTCAAAATACATCGTCAACGTTGAATCAATAGTTCAATCCTATTTATAATTTAGTCTTATTCTATACTCTAATCACTTCCGTCAAACAACTATCACTTTACTTTTTAAATTTGTCAACAGTACAAAAAATCATTAAAATAATTGATCTTTTCTACACTGAGTTCGAAATTTTAACTTGGTTTTCATATAAAACTGAAGTAGGTTAATTTGAAAATATGTTCACATCCTATGTGAGTGCCTTCTATAATTTTATTAACTAAGAACAAAATTACCAACTAACTCATATTCTGTTTACTTTGAATTTTTGTGTGAAAAGGGTCGTGTATATTTGTACTATTAATAGAAAATAAAATACGAACCCTGTCAAAACAAGATTAAACCCCCTTCCCTATTTTCAAGAAATCATCTTTCGACAATCCGGTGACTCTTAACTTGTGGTCGCGTACACCACACATAATCTCATGACAACCATTAAAGTGACGACGACTGAATTTTAGGAGTTCCCCCTCAATTAATGTCCTTTTGGTAAGATTTATAGTCATTCGACGCATAAAAGGTACTGTTCTCGAAAAAGTCAACTCCAACTTGTTACGGTCTTAGACTCGAACATTTTTATTCATTTATTTATTTAATTTCACCATAAACATACACACGTCATCTTGATATCACAAAATTTATAAAAGGTATTTTAAAATAAATTAAATCTTCAATAATAGAATAAACAACAGTCGTACTCCTCTTTGTATAAATTTTAAAAATTTAAAGTCAACCTTCCCTATTTTGCAATATCAATCATTAGTAATTTACTTAATTAAATAAATGACTCGATAAAATTTGGTAACGTATAACGGTGACTGCTGAGAGTGTCAGTAAAGTAAAAAAACATTCACAAAAGTCTAATTTAAAAAAAGGAAGAAAGTTTATTCTAACTATATGAAGTCTTGTACATACCGTCATTAGTCTCTTTCATTACTCACTCCACAACTTAAATCAACAAAGTCTAAACAACCCGGACACAAGTAGTTTAAATCCAAACCTTTACCTATACAGAAATAAGACATGAATAAAGAATACTAACACTGAATTAGAAAATTTTACGTAATACCCTTTGCAATCTAAATCACTTGGTTGGTCATTTAATACATATGTAAGTATAAACATATAACTAATAAAAGTAAAAGAGACTTCGGGTCTAAGACCACGGTGTCACTGATCTAACCTAAGGACTGAGATGAAGAGTAATTGACACAACGGAACTCCTTCAATATTTTGGAGAGACTCACACAAACACGTACACTTTTCCTCTTAAATCGTCTTCCGTATACTCTTAATTTACTCAATTTACAGATTTCACGAAATCTTATGAGAAGCCGTGTACTATTCACATAAATTAAAATCGTAATAACAATAATAAAGACAAAACTTCCTTAACACGTAGGTCCTTCACTCTTACATCGTATGACTTAAACACGATTTTGAGACCTGAGCGTTGACAATTAAATAATATTAAATGAAGTATTGTTTTATGTCTACTACTAGTAAAAAGAACACAAAGAGACACTGATTAAATAAAAATCATTTTAACAATCATTCAACTTTTTCTAGAACAATCGTCACAAACACTAAAGTTCCATTCCTTTATCTTTACGACGTTTATATTTGTTACTACATTTTTGAATATGAGGATAAAAGGTTTTTTTTGTCACCAAAAAACGATACAAACAATGTCATAAATTCTTTTATCTCGGTAATTCAAGAAAAGTTAATAACTCTGGAAGTATATAAAAATGGTATGATACGATATACACCCACACTCTCTTTTATTCTAAAATAAATAGGTATCTCCTATTAGTTATGATTTATCTCTTTCGAAGAAGGGTACTGAAAGAATAAATTATCTTTCCAGGACATAAGTAAATATATTACAGTATTTATAATATACATTTACAATATGTACCACTTGAGTGTTATTTATACTATTTTTATTTGAAAATGGAAATTGTAATAGGTATTGGTATGGACAATTTGAGTTTCTTTGGAACGAAACAGTGCAATTGGTCAATCCTGTGTACGTCAAATTGATAAATCTTATTTAAGATATCTATTTATAAAGAAGTCTGACTCACAAAATAGGACATAGACCCAAAACCCCGGAACACAGAGTCGTCCATAACGTCACCTCGTTTTTCGGAGAGGTAGACTAACGACAGTCATCGACGACGGACCACCTCGTCCACGAAAATGGAGAGTCCAGAGGACCCACCTTTGGCTCTTACAGTCAGTGTATCACTCCTAAGACTTGAAAGGGAATACACTGTGACACTCGAAATTTTTTTATGGTCAGATCTTCCATCATAGACGAAAACACACAAAGAATTCCTCTTCCGACGAGTTTCACTCCCCTCAGCAGAACCTCCCAATATCGCAAAACTCGAAGACGGGTCTGAGAAAGGTCGACGGGAGGGCGAGCAGAGGGACCCAGGCGCCGACCGACACCCACGAGAAGGGAAGGGAAGGAAGGAAGGGAGTCCGACGGAGCCGTGACACTAAGACCGCCAAGACCGCGCCGACGAGACGTGTCCGACGAGGTCAAGCCCGCCACACTCCGAGGTACGGGTCTACGGAGAGTAGCGTCCGAAAGACAATACAAACGGGGGCCCCACAGAATCGGGAAATCAAATTTGTGTACCTCCTCCATTACAAACTCGGAGGTGAAGCCAAGGTGTGACGGAACGAGAACCTATAAACACATTCCCGACGTCGTCCCCACACCGTCCCCACTTTGCATACCTTCCAGCCACACTTCCTTTCTCCCGCCTACCTCCCTCTCCTTCTCGGACGTCGAAGACCCTCGACGACACCGAAATAATCGTAGTCGGTACCGGAGTCTTCGACCGGACCTAGGAGTAACCGACGCTTATCGAGAGCCGGGATTTGGGAAGAATAAAGACCTAAGAGGAAGGGTCGGTGAGGGGGTGGTGACGTCTTACAAACACCCATATTATAATAAGTGTTCTTATTTAGTCAGAAGGAAAAAAAAAGTCACAATTCACCCATAACAAAGGTTTTGATCCAAGACTAAAAAAAGATGATTGTTTCTTTTTCACTACAATAACTTGGGAGAAGACGGAATTTATATTCATTTGTTTACCAAGTCACTCGTCACGGTCCCAGTCTAAATTACCCTAATCCCACGAACAAGTTCCATTGCAATCTGATCCAAACCCCTTAGTGTCAACAGTCTTCCTCACACACCCGGTACGGGTAGTGAAAGGGGTGGGACCTACTACGACGCATTTTACTCACTGGTAGAACCGGTGGCGAGGAATGGAGTCAAGGGACGGGGAGACGGTGTCCTGAGAGGGGTCTCAACTACCTGTCGAAACAAAGGAAAAGTAAAGTCGACGTCTACTTCTATAAGAACGATTTCCTTTTGTCAGGTAGTTCTCAGTCCGAAATCCTTTAGTCTTGAGTCTTTTGCTCTGGGAGGACCTTCCGCTGCTACTATGAGACAGTAGGTACCTACTCTTTCTAAATCTCTTAGAGTGGCCATTTAAGTCACCAACACGTGTATGAAGTCGATCGAGACCAGGTTCTTCGTAAATTAATGAATGAAAAGGTCGACACTGACGATCCTGATGGTCGAAACGTGACTGTTAATGCAATTTACTTCTGACCAAAACAAGAAGAATTGTAAAAGGGGGAGTAGAAGTTATGACATAGGGGTAGTGAGATAAGACAAGAAAGAGAAATGGGATGAGTAGAAAAAGAAACTACTTATTAGAAATGACTCTTTCTTATTTTCACATTTCGTCGTTGTTGTTTTAACGTAGTGGGTAGATTACCCTCAATTGGATTAGAGATGTCTTACTCTCGATATTCATTTTAATACCGTTAACGAAACATTTATTTCGAACCTCCGTCTACTCGATAAACGAAACTATATGTCTAGAATTCTTTGTACGACGGATATGTGAATTGAGAGAGAGTTTTTTTAGGTAAAGTTCTTACGATACCGAAAAGTGTCCTAAGTGTATAAAATGGACTACATCCTTAAAAACTAAACGCGAGACGTCTAAAAGTCAAAATGAAGGGAATTCCCTTTTTAAGAGAACAAATCGAACTTTAAAATCAGTAAGTAATTTACCGAAAAAAAGAAATTACGGGCTCTGATACAGGGAGTTCCTCCTTTCAGACTTTCTAAGATGTTGAAGATATCCACTTTCAATATATGGGAAGATAAAACTATGGAAATTTTCCGTGCTTTTTTTAGAAAGTAAATCACTGTATAGACGTTGGTACGTTACTTACTATTACTTTTCGTTTTTGTACTACCGTAGAAGAGACTACCGGCATTTAGAGAGACATTTCACTTTACTTTAATTAACCTCGTATGACAATTCCCCAAACCCCACCCGCGTCTCTCCTTCCACACACGACGGTAAGAGATCAGAGAAGGAAACGTAGGTAAATAAAACGGAGATAAGAACGATGATCATTATGTAAGTATGTCATTATCTCCACTCTCCCCTCAAATTAATATATTAGAACTGTTACCGTTATCCTAATTCTTCATTAGGTGTGATTATTTCACCACACCCAATCTTTACTTCACCTTTAACAGTCCCCAGAAGACATCCTGGACCCGACGAGGTCGAGGACGTCGACAGACGAATGGGACATTAACTTACAGACTCTTACTAACTTTTTTACAATAAAGAAGAGTCCTAATGTACGATTACGTGACTCCCGTTTCCTCTGTCACTTTCTTGTGTATCGACGAATAAAGTAGGTAAATACCCCTACTCGAAACCCTTTAGTACCGACAAGACGTCAATAGACGACGGGTAGACGTTTGTGTTACATAAACATGTAACCCTTATCTCCCGTTTTGGACGAGACTAGAGGCGTCTCGTAGGGAGGATAACAGGACGACCGTGTGTAATTCTAACTACACTCTAATTCCTGGTTGTGGGAAGGTTGTCAGCTACCTTTACAGTTAAGTAGACTTAAAACTTTGTGAATAAGTGGGTAACTAATGGACTTATCCACATGGAACAAACATCCGTGATATAATTAAGTTCTGATATTTACGGTCAGAACAGAACGAAAAAAGAAGGGGATATCCTAAAAAGGTTACTCCTTAATTGTACCTTAAAGTTTTAGAATGATGTAGATAGCGATGTATTCATATATATACATATTAGTAATAAAAATCAGGAATAAAATCCAAACCGAGATTATATGAAATACGAGAAGATAGACATCCCTTAGGTAACAAAAGTCATCGTCCGACTAAACAGAGAAACTATTCGGGACACCTCTAAACTAATAAGGTTATTTTTAAGTAAGTGAACCTTTGGGTGGGAGGTCGACAAATGAGGGTCTCAGGGGCTTGATGTGATTATAATCTAAACCTGCGTAACTTGTCATAAATTGTTACCTTCCCGTCCGAATCTTTTCTTCATAAAAAGGGTCAAAAAATACCCCATTTCAAGAATACCTTCTCCAAAACACAGTTGGACCGTGTGTTAGAAATAGTCTATTATACCAAATTGTAAAGAGTGAAGTGACGACCACTAGAAAAATATTAGTACGGAGTCGGTTTGTGATTCGATTGGAGACCGGAGCCTTTGGATAACTCAGAAGGAACGAGGATCAACGACAAGGTACAACAAACTATCGGACTCCGAACAAAAGATTTACCTTACACCTACCTGAATAAATCCGTCTCAGTGGAAGATTGGTCCTCTAATCTGGTTTCGAAACGTCTGAGGAACATTTTATTAACGTAACATCAAATGACAATACTAATTGACGGAAAATATATATCTAAAGAATTATACTCTTGGGATTGAAACGTAAAAGTCTCCCTCCAAACCCCACCCGTCTTAAACATTCACGTTTTCCCCAACCGTCCGTCAAACGATCTCCTCTCTTAAAATTTTAATATACTTTAAAGACGGACCTAGTAGGTGAACTACAAAACTTTGTTACAATGACGTTGAACAGGCCGGACAGAAGAGGAAAACCGTCCAGGACACTCGGACTCGTGTGGCCGAGTCGAGCACCGAGGGAGACAACATCAGTTCCCCTGCGAAAGACAATGGAGGAGGCTTGAGATAAAACTCCACCTACTTCTTCTGGGATTGAAGTTCTTTTAGCTGGGGTTCCACTCTTCTACTCCTCACCCAAAGTGAAAATACCTTAAAAACAAAAAGAATACAACCCTACCACCTGACGATAATTCATTCTGACCGAAATCATTTTAGACTCTCTCTATCAAACTTAAAGAACTACTTAACGAAGACGGACATACGTGCCGTTGATAGAGAAAATCGAATACTAAGGGAATGGTCGATCAATGTAATAACTTCAAGTAAATCTAAGTCTTTGTCAAAGGTAAATTAACGTAAATAGTAATCGAGTAAGACCCCATCCCCTACTTGGAATCCCTTGTAGCAGATATTTTATATAAAACGGAGTTTCCCAGGTCCCACTTAATTCGATGTGTTAAGTCACTCTAAGTCTCACTTTAATAAAACAAATCGGAAATATAAAAGACCTATATTATGGTTATATAGTGAGAGGAACGAAACAGGTGTACTGAATGAATGAGACAGCACGTGCGTTCGTACCGAACACACGCGCTCTATGGAGACAAAGGGTAATGGACATCAACTAAAATGTTCCGTGGCGTATTAAAGGATAAGAATTTACTTTTACATTAAAGGGGAAATTTTACATAAAGACTAATGAAAAGTCTGGAACCGTTGAAATAAAATGATTCTCTGTAAACATCGTGTCGGCATTTCGGTTTTAATCCAAATAAAGTACTTTCACTTACCATCTTAAACAAGACTCAGAGAGAGTTTTACTCGTTTCATTCATTGGACATCTTTTTCTTCTCCGAAAATGTTTACCTTAGTAAAGAAAATGTCCGACAATCACACACCACATACAGGTGTGTGTATGTACACATACAAAAAGAACTCAAATAACCATCCTTTAAGAAACTTGAACATTTGGAGACTTAATAATTTTAAATCACTGAATCTTCTCAAAGTTTCAGTAAGAATTACTTTTACAATATTAAAAAATTTTGAAATGTTTAGTAGAGAACAGAATACGTACAAATATCGGAACCCAAGTCGTAACGACGAAAATAATTCTACCCTGAACTATCCGACATACTTTCCTTCAGATACGACCTTGACTAACAAAACTCAAACTCTTACGTCGATTAGGTTACATCTCTTTTGAAATTAAGACTTTAATATAGTCGATCTTTTTTAAAGATGAAACAATATACCGACTTTACAGACTTTTGGACAAAATCAAAAATCCTTTCTTTTCATTGGTTTTAATGAATTTGAGAGATTAAATATCATTAAACACTCACACTTTCCGGTTTTAAATTGGGTTTTATAATACAAAACCCTGTATGTACCGGATTTCAGATTTTACACTAAATAAATTTTTCATAGATTACTCAACAGGAATAACAATTTTCGAGACGGTTAGAAATACCAATCCGAGAACCTTCAATAACTGAGGAAAACCCCCTTCAATATTGAAGACAGAGACAGACTAGAAAAAGACACGTCGTAGTAATTTAATAAAAAAGGGGACGACGAACACATTACATCCTAGAAGCTCGGATTAGTGTCTGGACCGTGACGACGCAGGACGGTTTACATATCTTTAGTTTTGACATCGATAAAAGATAATCATTTTACAAAGTCGGGTGATAAACTTCTTAACAACTAAAACATATCTCCAAACACGAAAAATTTAACTCCCTGACCTCAAAAAAGAAAAGAACAACCACTATGGACGTCATGTAATTTATTCCTACTTTTTTTCTAGGACTTAAACCCCCTTAAAAACAAAGAATTTTGAAAAAAGGACCCTGTAAACCCTCCTCTGTACAGATTACGAAATATATGAAATCACTCATTTTTTTACCAGTAAAATTTTACAGTAAAAATAGAAAAGTTGATTGTGACACGGGAATGCAGTAAAGAAACATTTACATTCATGGAAGACGAACGAAACTTTAACAAGAATTTTTAGTCTTGTAAAAGGGATCTCTCATTTAAGTAGACACAATAAATTTTTTGACCATATATACGGACTAGATCAATAACAATGTCACAAATAAGACACAGACGTCCTTCTCTCTGGACTCTTTCCAGATCCTATTCAACTTTCTCACCTCTACTAAAGTCTTGATTATTTTAGCTTCAAATATAAAGATTGAGTCTTGATAAAAAACGATACCTTAAAAATGGACCCTTAGAATTTTTGACTTCGGACGAAATGGTTCACTTGATCCGTGATCTCGAGACTCATCGAAGGAACAAAAGTAGGTAGAGACGATAGGACGACGAGTAGGGAGGTATGGGACGCTGGGGGTGAGACTGAAGAAGGAGACTAGAAATTTTAAACGAAACATCTTGTAAAAAGAAACGTAGAGAGTAAGTCCCTAAAAGAGTCATTCAATTTTTTACCCGATTAAGTTTATTATTTAAAATGCATAATTTCCCGTTTTAGACTGTACATAAGTCATGGACACGGAACATAATCGTGCAGATTACCTCATATGTCAGTGGAGGTCGTAGTTCTTCTTGGAACCCCTACGAAAGTCAAAATGACTAATAAATTAAAACATTAGTCAATAAAGGAACTTAATTTTTGTTTGGAAACAAGTTCAACTTTGCAACTTTACTTATGTAATCTTTCCGTCTTTCTTCTCCTCGGATGAATATACATTAAAAAGAAACCAGTATTTTTATCATACTTTGTGAAAAATTTTAAATTTAATGGATATTCGATGAAGACTTATTAAGACCCTAAACCTAAGATTTTTCTACTAGTGTCAATGTCGTAAATAGTGATTCCGTAAATTTTTGAACTTCATTAGATATTTAGACCTAACAAGTAAAGTGGTAAACGACCCCTTTTCCTTTTAATGACATAGGTAAAATGAGAGAAGATGACAACGACTAAATTAACAGTTCAAACATAACAAATTTTGAACTTCTCTTATTTACTAACCTCCGATTCATAATTGAGTAGCACAATTGATAAGTCTTTCCTAGGTATTTACAAAGAAAACATTAAGTCCGAACCCTAAAAATTTTTAATATCGTATTCTCTCGTTCAGAGAATTAAAAATTACACTTTTTTGAAAAAGAAAATTTCAATCCTAGTCTTAATCAAGAAGGTATGTTTTAGACAAGAAAAAAGTTCACACTTTATTCTATGATGAAAATTAGACTTTTAGATGTCTTGTTTGTATATCAACACATTTTAATTTTAAAAGGAACAAGATTTATAGAACCACCTTTGAACTTACCAATTTAGATGTTTTACAAGATGTAAACATTTAAAACGTCTGACCTCAATTTTACCTTCGAAGAACGTAAATCAAGGAGTTCAAGTGTAGAAATATAATATTTGATATTTGACACGAGAGTGGACGGAAGTAAATTCTTGTTAGGTGTTAGTCAGTTAATGTTGCATTTCAGTATAAAAATAATGACAAAAGTTGTTCTGACGAATCCCACTCCCTTCTCCACACCCTCTTCCTCCCCGTATAAACTGTAACCGTGACTCTATGTCAATTGTAGTCGTTTTGAAACAAAAATTTTCTTCTTAAAATGTATATTAATTTATGAAAAAAAAAAGTGAACCACTGTTGTAAGTCCGTTGGGTTTTGTTTCACCCCTCCTACCCTCTCCCTCTTTCTCTTCTCCCCCTCTCTTCCTTTTCCCTCTTTGCTGATATAAAACTAAACTTTTACATGGAACCCAAAGTAAAACACCACCGTTTCGGGCTAACGAAGAAAACACACTGGAAAATTTAAGTGTAACAAACCTTCTTTTGCTAGTGAAAACACGTTCTTACACTAAAACCAACCCACCACCCAAACGAGAGGAAAAACAAACGAACACTTAATTCCTTCAGAAGACGGCCCAAGGCAAGGAGAATCCACCGACTGTCCTTTTCAAACACAGACCTCAAGAGCGTCGAACAGCGGCTCAACACACAGACAGCACACAAGCTCTCGTAAGGGCAGGCACAGCGAAAAGTTCGTCAGGGGTCGCGGGATATCAAACAGGTCCGAAAACCCTAACCACTCTTAGAGGGACCGGTTGGAGGTCCAGACGAACCGTCGCGAGAGGTCCCGGCTCACCCCGAACGGGACCTTTTCCAGCTCCAACCCGTCTTTCATCACCCCCGTCGCCGCCGTGACGTCCGTCCTCTACTCGACGTCGTCCTACGGCAACTCGGCCAGAGGCTCCGTGCGGAGCAGGGTCAGGCAAAGGGCGCCTACGAAGAGCGTGAGCATGTCGTCGTCGCAGAAGTACACCATCAATAACTCGCCGACCGGCCCGTCGAGGTCCACCGCCAGGGCGTCGCAGAAGTCGTGGCTCTCTGTGAACAAAGCCGTCGGCGGGTAGTCGTCCGCCAAAAGTCGGAGGGGTTTGACCTCGTGGGTCCGCAGCGAGAGCCGCCTCGAGACGAACGGCCAGTCGCTCATCGTGAGGAACCTCTCGTTCAACTTGGGAAGCCGGAACTGGAGGCGGTGGGCTAACCCCGGTCCGGTCCCCTACACCCCGTAGCCGGTGACACGGCGCGACGCCCCGGTCTATGGCCACGTGAACTTGCGCCCTCACTAAACGTGGTGCATCGCGAGGGACTACGCGTTGAACTGGAGCGACCATAGGCGCTAGTAGAACTGGTGTAGGGCCATCGACGTGAACAGGTGGCGGACTCGGTGGTCGCAGACCTTTGCCCTCGCCTAGAACGCACGGCTCTCCATCGGCCTGCGGCACTACTTGAGCTGGGTCTCTCTGTACGAGGCGAAGGAGGGTAGCGAGTCAAACTCGTGGCGCGTCGGCCCGTCGCTCGGCAGCAGGTGCTTCAACTTCTGCGGGTAGACCAAATCCATCTCGTGGTGGAGCTTAAGGCACCCGCTCTACTGGAGGTCTGGGAGCATCGCCCGTAGCTAGAGCGAGTCCCTCGACTACTTCGCTCCGAGGACGTGGAGGTGGAGGAACTCGTGCAGGCTCTGGTGGAATGTCTGGAGAGCCTACCAGAACCGCTACCGGCGGAACGCGCGGACCGTCGCGAGCCACATCATAAATAACTCGACCATTTGGTCGAACCGGACTCGCCGCTAGTACAACCCCGTGTTCAGGCCCGACATGTGGCCGCAGAGCGTTATGCAACTCCCTAGGTTCCGAGTGCGCGACCACCACCGGGACGCCGAACGCTTTCTCCGTGACGCGAGGGGAACTCGGGGTGCAAGTGAGAACAAAGGTGGACCCGACTGGCCGACTACGAAGTCGGCAGATCCCGAAAGAAAAGGGAGAAAACTTTCGAAAAAAAGAAGAGGTCTTTTATTCTTCTTTTTTTTTTTAGAAACTTTTTCTTTTCATGGACGACCCTGAAAAAAAGGGAAAGAGAACTATTCACTTTACTTCTATACGGACGCCCGTTCTACTTCCCTTTCTTCCCCCCACCCCTTTCTGTCCCACTCTGCCTTTTTAAGTCCAATGGCTCTCCAATCCGAATCTGCAGACGTCGCCTCTACCAGGTCTTTAGACCTTTACTCCAGACAATTCACGGCTTCATTTAAATTTTTATTTTCGTTTTGTAAGTCACAAAGTAAGAATTTGAAGAGAAGGTGCGACCATCGTGAAGAAATAAGTCGAATCCACTCACGAAAAGAGGAGTGGCAGGGGGTTTACCTTCCACTTCCCACATTAATTACAGGTCTCTCGTCGCTTCACGTTGAGTCAGGCGTCGTGCGCGTCTCCAAGAGTCTGCGGAACGTGAGGGTCGCACATCCAGACGAGAGGCGAGTCCCCCAGGAGACCATCGCCAAAAGGAGAAAAGGATGACCTCCGCAACAAACCTGACCCAACCGAACAAACGTCACCCAAGAAGAACAGAAAGAGATCCACGTTTGGAGACCTTCAAGAAACTAAAAGTAAAGACGAAGCATTAAATATTTAAACCGAGAGTGTCTTAGACAAAATCACACTGCTTCAGGAACGAACGCAACGTAGACCCCAAATCAATATTGCTGAAGTCCTAAAAAGAAGAGGAGGGGGAAATCCAACGAACACGTCTAAGGTGAAAGACTCAGCAGAGAGGGAGGAGGGGAGGCTAGAGAGAGAGGGGATTAGAGAGAGGAAAAGGGAGGGAGGGAGAGGGGGAGGGAGGAAAAGGGAGGGACAGAAAAAGGGAGAGAGGGAGAAAGAGAGGGGGGGGGGGNGGGTGGGTTAGAGAGAGAGAGGGGAACGACAAAGGACCTCAATAAATCAAATACTTACCAGGACATGGTAGTACTCCCCCCACCTCGAAGTCAAGGATGTTAGCGATAGGCTCGACAGTCACGACATCGGTTAGGGTCTCTCTTCTGTCCGTACGAACCGTTTGTCATCGTCGGTGGCGACGGGAACTATTTCTTTCCCTCCTTTCTCTCTTCATTCTTTTACCCTCCTCTATCACCCTCAGTTTGCGAATGTGTGTCAAATGTCGGGGGAGAAGAAATAGCAGGCGAGAATAGTAAACGGTCCTGCTTTCTCTCATACATCTCTTCCCTGAAGAACCTCTACCGACCTTACTAAGTTCCCTCTCACCGTCACCAAGTCTTTCCAAGTGAAAAAAAAAAAAAAGGAAAGGATAGTCGTAACACTTCTTCCACGTTTGAGATTGTTTTAATGAAAGCGAAGTTCCGTTTGCCTTCCTCCTTCCCTTTAGACCCTTTCCTGGATTTAAAAAGATCTAAAAGAGGAGTCCGTCAGAAGGAAAAGAAGGGGAGGGGAGAGTAACAACGGTTCTTGGGATCGTTAACGACATACACACGCGGTCAACCCGTCAACAACCCCTCCCCCCCCCAACCTGTACCCCACTTCCAAATATTAGCATTTAGAGAAAAGTCATTAAAGGTATACGACAACTTTTTGTTCCGTCCTGTGTTTATCACGTTCATGGAACAAAATATTAATGAAGTATTAATTCTAATTCTATATAAATTATAATTAACAAAGTTCTTGATCGAATAATCTTTTATACAAATTCAACACTCTTTACCACGTCTAAATATATACCATCTTAAAGCAACCTATATGAAAATTTTATTTGGTGATTTTAAAATTTGCATTATTTTTGCTTCCCTTCATTTACACTTGGACTCACTTTCAAAAGAATTTTACAAATACAATGTTTAGATTAAAACTCATATAAAAAGTCCGTCATGTCTTAAAGAGAATATTTTAGTAAAATAAAAGTATTAACTGAGAACGAAAATTTTCTGAAGTGACGACGTTTTTAGATATTTGATAGGACAATAACTAATGTGTCTACCGAACGAGGAGGGAACCGTAAAGTCACTTTGAGTGCGTACACGAAAATCAGATACATAATCGGAAAGTTCGACTTGGATACCGTCGGAAATCCATAAAAACCAACTTTTTCCACATTGTCACAAAGACTAAACGAATCTGAACTTCCAAATACAAACTTGGAGTCCACACACCTAAGACTCAGAAAAATCCTGTGTAGTTCATCTACCCTTACGAAAATCAATCTAAAACCTGGAATACAAGAGGCTATTACGATATTGTTACTTTTAGATACTTCGGCTAACACAATTCTGAAGTAAAACGTTTGATATACGCCGAAACGTTTTGGGGCACCCTTCCAAACTGAACGAGAGAATTCCGACTTAGTCCACTTGGGCTTAAGTCAACGTCTCCCTTTCAAACAAAGTAGTCCATGAACGACAGTCTGGGAGCCTGGAGAACCAAGAAAGAATGTGCAGACCACGTCTGGTGACCGTAGAACAGTGGGGAAGTGAGCAACGATATTCAGAGAAACATTACTTCAAACGGGAAAAACAGGAAAAACTTAATTCAGCCTAAACGGCAGGCGGTAGGTAGAGTCGTCGGCCCCAACCTTCTCGTCAGGCGCCCTGAGGCCTTGCGTCTCGACATCACTGAAGAGCCCTCACCGCCACCGCGGCCGCCGGCGCCCGAGACCGCCAGAGGGCGGAAGGGCCCGTGAGCCGACCGCAGCCTGGGGCCCGGCGCCGCCCCTACCTGCCCTGGCCGCCAGGCGCGCGCGCCCGCGGGCCCGAGACGACCGTGGCCCGTCAACCGGCGCCGGCGTCGCCGCGAGACCCGTCACCGTCACCGTCGTCCCCGTGAACCGCCGCCCCCGCCGCACTTGCGGCCGCCTCCTAGGGCGCGCGGAAGAGGGCTCCCGGCAACGACCCGCCTCTGACCGCCGCCCCGTCCTCCACGCCTCGGACGGGAGGGCCTGGGAGAGGGGCGCGGGGGTCAGCCTCGGCGGGTCCGGACCGCGCTCCTGGCGGGCCCGGCGCTGCGGGGCCCCTCGCTCGTACACGCGCTCCGGGGCCCACTGCCGCGGCCGGGCGGAGGCGCGCGGGTCGGGCGGCCGGCCGTGGGAGGCGGGCGCGCGGGAAGGGCCCACCCCGCCGGGCCGGCTCGCCTCGAAGAGCGGCGGAGAGCGACCTGTGGAGGGCGGAGGAGAGGAGGGCCGAGCCGGGCGTTCCGGTTCGGAGCAGGATGGGATCAGGGGAGTGACCAGGTGAAAATGTATGACTCCGGTTCCCTACTATTTTGCAATGTTTACAAAACTAAATTTTTGTTAAGTAATGGTTAAATGGGACAGGCTCCATCTACGAGATCATTTATTATTTAGTCAATTTGTTTCCGCTGAAATTAAATAACGGCACCATGATTAATCTTTGTAGTAAACTCGTTATTTGAATTTGTGAAGGTCGTTTATTACGAGGGAGAACGACCAGGGGAAGGAGGGGGGAGGGGGTGGGGTCGAGTGACCGACGGAGGCGAGGGTCTCGTCGAAGTCGACACACAAACGCCTGGCGAGAAGGAGACCAACTTATTAACTTCCCCTTTGCCATAGGCTCCTCCGACATTAACTTCTCGGGGACAGTGGGACGAAAATACATACAATCATATCTTCAGGTAGTCGTCGAGGAACTACCACATAATTTTGCTTCACCGTCGGCGAAGACGTCCTCTATGGCATAAGATAATTTCCTCTGGTTCACTCTCTTTCTTTGAGATCTCCGATTTTCGGTGAAGTTCAGAAGTCTGGCTAACTAGACATAAGAGAACAATATTAGGCAGAGTAGTATGAACTCAATTACTCCGTTTTCTCCCCCTCGCCTTAGACTACCAGGAACTGCTTAAGTAATCCCTCCGACGTCCTGTAAAATAAACTGACAATTTGTAGAACAAACAAACCAAATCCGTCACGGTTGTAGTCGTACGAAGACGGGTCTGAATAGTACAACCAGACCGATGTCTGTAAGGATTTTTCTCTTCCCCCTGTACGTCACACACTAAACTCACAAAACAAAACCTAAAGTACCTCGAGTATTGGAAGTCTGAAGAGATCCTAAATGGAAGTGGCAGGAATGTGATCCTTGTAAAATATTCTGATATCTGCTATTATGACTCCACCCGTACAAAAATCAATGATATTTGAGTTTATACATACAAATTTGGAATCAGACTTTTCAAGGATAAAGGAATTTTTTTTTTTTTCACTCAGTTTAATGTCGTTAATGACACGATCAAAAACTTTTTACACTTACAAATTCGAGGTCTTCTCATCGGTCCAGTATGTAATCTAGGATAAAAATGAACCAGCACCAATTTATTTGAAAATTAATAATTAACTTAAAGAGAAACGTCACTTTGTGAATACGCATGTCTTTGACCCCTTATTTTTAAAATTGAGAAATATGTTTACGTTACAAAAACTTTTTTTAACATATAAAATTAAACTTCCCGAAAAATATAAATTGTAGTCTTCGTCTTGGTCCTTGACATACTTACCACGATTTTATTCTACTACTCAACTGTCTTTTGAATTTTTCGACTTTTATAAAGATTAACTTATTACCCGTTCATTCAATCTTATAATTAGAATATTATGATGCCACGAACTAAAAGAGTCAAATAGGTTAATGTTCTGAAAGAACGTATCTCTTAAGTCAGTATAAAAGGAAGTCGTTAACTGAATTCGTTGGAGTTGAAGTCAAGAAACTCTTTGTTGTGACAGAAGGTAAACGTCCGTTTGTCATACTCTCTTTTTCTTTTGACTACGAGGAACGGACAGTAAAAATATGCAAGAACGTGACGACTACTTCGAACTTGACGACGTCCCTTGCATACCTAACCTTTTCTTTACTCAGTCATCACGTACAACACAAAGAGTCTCGTTTTGGTTTGATTACGGGCTTCGGTCACGAAGACATGTAGACTGTCAATATTAGGACAAATGTAAAGGTCCCTTAAGCTTTAGGAATTTGACAAAATAAAAAACGACTAGAAATGAATCTTTACACGACTCAATTTGAAGTCTCGTTCAAAATGAAATAGTATAGTGACCCTGCATTTTCTATGGGTAATTAAATAATAGGGATCTTTGCCGTATATCATAAAATTATTAGAAACGATTTCTCATACCTTTGAAATATGGTCCTTTTTAAAATCTTAATAAATTTTTTATTAGTCTAACAACTGAATTTTTATAGTTGACAGACTTCCTAAATATGAAAACCCTTTTGTTTTCTAGTGTACAAATGGACATTTATAAGAATAAGAGATTTTAGACTGAAATTTTTATAGTTACGTGTAACGATTCACAAACCAAGAATATACGAATTAGTAAGTCTCATAAATATCTTTACGAATTATAAAAATTCTTTTAAGAAAAAATCCTCTAGTTCCACATTTTCCCTTTTATTCATAATTTAAGGGGTTAAATTTTTGATAAGGTCATTTTTGTTCTTATTAGGTTTGTATCAAACAATCACATAATTAACTACTTTCAATTAACTACTTCTATAATTTTATAGACATTCTTCGAAGTTATCGTGGCCGACAATCCTAATATACCATATGTAAGTTTCATTTTAGTGTAAGAGAAAGCAAGATACAGTTTACTAGATGAAAAGGTTTTGAGGGTTCACACTCTCTTTAATAAATATTCGATAACTATTAATACTGAGACTTTAGTTAGACCTCTTATTAGTCAGTAAGTCACAAAAGAAACCCGTCAAGTGTTATCAAGGATAATGAAATTTACCAGTCAGTATGACAGTTTTGTTCAACAAAAAAATTTAAACGAAGTGTTTTATCGAATTTTTTTTTTTTCTTCTTTGAGTTTGAAACATTAGTGTAACTAACCATTCGGTTCCTATAACAAGAGTAAACTTGTCAAAGTTAAATCACAAGATACTTCAGTTTCCTTACCAGAATTGAAACGTAATGACTTCGGAGTTTGAGATAACTTTTTATGAAGATATATGGAAAACTTATAACAAAATATCTTAATTTAAACAAACCCAATGTAACCGATTATATAAATTAATCACTATAAATGTGAATAATTCGAAAATATTCAGATTAAGACACATTAAATCATCCTACTCTGTTAACTTTTATGTTCTCTACTAAAAAAGTCTTCAAATCATGGTCGACCATATACTCATGAAATAATTCGATAAGTATTCCAGTATAGTAGTTCATCTCCTAATATCTCGTTTCTTGGACATAAGTCCTTTTACCTTCGCTCGTCAAACATCGGACTAACTTTACATTTACGTTGTAATAACTCGATCCTATACGTCACAATTCTGTCAGAATCAATTAAACCGCTACTAAAAAGTCTTCCATAAAGTAACTTAAATGATATAAAAGCGAATACAGAAAATTGAAATGGTTCTTTGTATGTGTAAAAACTCAACGTCGTCAGTGTCAGGAAATAAAGACATTCTGTCAAGACTTTCAAACTTGTCTATTCACAGACGGAACAGACAGACGAAAACAAGGAAGGAAGTAGAAGGGAAAGAAGGAAGAAAGTAAGTAAAATTGTTAAAGATTGAATGATTAGATGAGACTCCATATATAGTATAAAAAGGACAAATTATAACTGTAGTATTGAATGATATTAAAGGTTGTTTACTTTCACACGAAAATGATCTCGGTTAAGAATTGCTAAATATCCTCCTAATATATTAATCACCCAATAATAAATACAGAGGAGGTAGAAACTCTTTGTTTGAAAATGACCGGAAATTATAGTGAAGGTCTTCTATCTTTTAGTTCTAACACTGATAATTTGAACTACGATCTATTCAGTTCCGAAAACTAAAGTCAAAGCAAGTCAAGATAAACCTTGTAACTTAACAAACGAAATTTCTTCTACACCAAAGGAAACAAAGGATTCTATTATCATGACTGAGTGTACATTTTACAAAGAACCCTAGAGTCTCGGTAGGGGTGAGGGGAAAGATGAAAGAGAGCTCTAGTCACGGTCTGTAAATGCTTTGTCTACTACCTCTCCTCCCTACAACTAATACGGTCATGACTCGCCACGAATCAAGTTTTACATTCTGAACCACAATACAAGGTACAAAGAAAGTCAGGTATACTCTGTAAAACACCTAGAGACAAATTTTAAATAGTCAATTCGTATAACATCCATTCAAAAACAATGTGAAGTCCTTTTGATCAAGAAAGGTTGTAGACAAAAAGAACTTTATATATCCAAGACGTCGTGAGGCAGACATAATAATAATCATCATCATTAGAACTTAGGTAGAAGACGATGTTAATACCCTTTAAAAATTATCTGAAACACCATAAAAATTACTTTTGCAATTTTTTAGATCGGATAAGGAAGGAAATTTGTGACACTCATTTTCACTACACGACTCTCCAAAGACACTAAGGACCATCACCAATTTATTGTTGTTGTTTTTAGGAAGTAACCGAGATTAGATGTATATCTTCTGTAGACACATCATATTTACTTTATTATAGACTACTAGATTCCTCACCTTTGAGAAGGAAATTGGTACACTTCATTTCGACCCTATATTTTGTCGACAGACCCGGATACATATAGTTCTAAGACGGTCAGACAAAGAAAAGACTTAAAAGGGAAAGAGGGAAGGGAATAATAGAAACCTAGGATTTCTTAGTGAGAGAATGAAAAACTGACCAAAACAGACATCTGTTTTGGACCCAACCATCCAAATTTAGTCGGAGCTATCTCACTTTTTAGAAACTAGATACTGACACTGAAAAAGGTTTACTAAACGAACGACCTTGTCTGTGATAGGTACGGGAAAATGAAACGATAGTCTATCCACGTGTGTCTCCTGGGCTTTCCGATGGTCTACGTGTCAATTTAGTAGAATAATCTATTCATTTCCCAAGGTTGGAATGAATTAATCTAGAATATAAAGATTATCAATGAACAAGACAACCAATAAATTGGAACAACCAATTTACAAGATGTCTAGATTAGAAAGGAAGTTTAATCAGTGTTGAAAGATATTTAACATAACTTTTAATTACTTTATGTTTCGACACACAAAAAAAAAAATTACATACAAACAACCGACAGTGTATCGAATGGACCTATCTATTCTATTTCCCTCTGTATACAATGTAAATTTCAGCCCGTCAGCACAGGCTGAGAGACGCTGGGGTACCTGATATTCCAGGTACCTTAAGAGGTCCGGTCTTATGACCTCACCCATCGGAAAGGAAAGAGGTCCCCCAGAAGGGTTGGGTCCAGAGGGCGTAACGCCCGTCTAAGAAATGGTCGACTCGGTATACCCTTCGGGTTCTTATAACCCCACCCATCGAATAATTTCTCGCAATCAGATCCCCTATTCTTCGGGACTTAAAAATGGGAAGGAACCAATGTTCAACACACTCACTGGAACTAGTTCAGTAATAGAGATGAATATAAAAGAGTTAACAATTTACCCCCCTGTCTACTCCTCAAAAAGACGGAGAAGATCTATCAGTCTTTAGATATTAAAAAATGGGGTTGTACTAGTCTCAACAACAAATATAGAAATCGTCAACTAAAATTTAGTCTTTAGAAAAACGTGTGTAAATCTCAAAGTCTCGAAAAGACTATGTTGGTAGACTTTCAAATGTCACACTTTTATTAGTGTCTTTTTTTTTTCGAACGTTTACCAATATCACGTATAAAATCTGAAATCCCTTCTTATGTTTAATATCTAACTTCTGTCAAACCCCCTGTAGGGTAATTGTTCAACCTTATTTAAGATTCTCATACGATTAATAACGAACTATTCTCAACCTAGTGTCTTTACACTTTTACTTTGTCCGACACATAATAATATATAAATTGTTTTGACATACACAAATTTTCACATGTGTCCCAACCGTCCACACAAATAAAGGAGTCCGACAACTTAACAGAAAGTCACAAAGACTATAAAAATGATTCTAATCGATTAGACATTTATAACCAAGGACTTCGGTTTATTTCAAGTTCAAGTGGTACTTGAATTTCCTTACAAGTCAGAAGAGAAATCTCTTTACTGCAACGAAATTCGTTGGTATTGTAATGGTATAAATACAACACTATTTTCCATCTGGGTTCGTCCCTTTACCAAAAGTTTTGTACTCAGTGATTTCATTCAAAATACGATGAAAGAGTACCAAAAGTGAACAAAAGTAGTCTTCTAGACTGTTCGTATTTTCACAATTGTAGAAAATGAACTGTCTACAAGAATCAAAAGGGAGTTTGACATTTTCTACGATATAGTCTGATCGTACCATCCTTTATTAAAGTTGTGGAGGGAAGTGAATACGTTATTGAATAATAAACAGACTCGAACACCTATAAAAACCTCTCTCCCTTCACTCCGTCCTTTTCTGTCGTATGACTCTAGATTAACAAGAGTAAAACTCAATATCTAGTTAGTCAGACAGACGAAATAATATTTAAGTGAGATTTTATCGAAAAGTTACCCGTATCAACTCAATAAAAATACAGATATAACATAAGAAACCTTTAGGGAACAATTACGTCATCCGTACCGTCCACTGGTGGCTCTCTCAACGACTACCTGTGAGACACCCAAACGTTTCACGTTCGGATTTTCTGATTCTCTACTCTTTACATAACGATAAACACTTAAATACAAAATAGAGTGAAGTGAACTTTTAAATACTCATCGCACCGAATTCCCACGACCTCAACACACAAGGTCCCGAACGGGGATGACTATTGTGGGAACAACCGCACTTTCACGTTACGTTTAATACTGTCAATGTTGGAAGACAAAACAAATTGGACAGTCATCTAAAGGACCGAGTCACGACTCCCGTTACCACACAAGTCGATCAGGTATAAGCGGATTTGAATTTTCCAGTCCAAAGATGTCCGTTCGGATCAGTTTCGGATTAACTACTCCTCCCGTCTCTCTGTCTTAAATGACAAGACAACCGATCAAAGTATAGCAATCCAACAGGACTTTCGTAGTCCGTCAGTGTCGGGGAAAGTACATTCACGACTGGGATCTGTCCTCGACTGTTAGTTTCCTCCGTCGGTGTCCTTGGTCACGTTCATCCGATAACTAAAAAGTCAATCCAGATTCATCAAACATCATACCCATTACCCACTGTCTCCGTCCATACAGTAATAGTTACTCGAGGTCTTGTCAGCGGTGTTGGGAGAGAGTATAAAGGAAGTCGGGACTGTCATATGAAGGTCCCGGCCAGTTATTTAGCGGGTTGGGAATTGACTGTTCACTGAACCTCCAAATCCAACTCCCCACCTTCAATGTCTCGATTTGAGGAGATGAACTTGTGCACGACCTAGAGTCATGACCTAGAGTCTTAATCATTAATACAATATTCGAAACCTTTAAAACTAAACATTTTAAGACACGTTGAGTCATCTCAAATGAAAATTCGAAAACTCTTAAGTTTTTCGTAAAAATGAAACAAATCTTCAATTCTTTACAAACATTTCTATAAGACGTTCGTGTTATCCAATAATAACGTACCAAAACGAAAATTAAATCTGATCTACGAATGAATAAGTACTATTGAGGCTTGAATATTTTCAAATCATCAATCTTTAACGGGGATTTTTAGGAAATATTTAGGATTAAAGAAGACTTTACAAAGTTGACGTCATCCTTTTTTTGAGCTTGGTAAACATTTACACTACATAATCTGTAATTCGTCAATGATAAACTGGAAGTTTAAACAAAATATAATGAAAAGTGTCATTTTATCAGTCCTTAATTTGTAAATTACTAATTTTAAACTATTTAATACCAACAAAGACTTAAATTTTTCACTCCGACTATGAAAAAAATTTTCGGAAAGCATACCTATAAATGTGAATTTCCATTCATGTCAAGTATAAGTGAATTTGTGTTTTCACATTGTCCAAAACTAATTTTCATGTGTACAAGATTTTCCCTATATTTTACTATATTCTTTATAAAATTTAAATTCGGTTGTAGATGAAACAATGTTTTAAATTCATTATATTTCTCTTCTATAATAAATATTGATCTTTCACCCTCAAACCTAACATGGTCCTAGGAACGCTTGATAGTGTACGAATGTAAAAAAAAACTTCTGAAATTTGTTTAACTTTATTTTGTCTTTTCATTTACAAAAAATTCTGAAGGAATTTATTGAATAGCGAGTCTATAGAACAAATTGTGACACTATAACATGTCTTGACGTCAAATTCAGACATCATAGTAGATCAGTACCCCATGGCACGTACCGGTGTACTTAGTGAAAGTAAACAGGTCACGTTGACTTTTATGGTGACGAGCCGGGGCGAGAAAAAAAAAGTGCATCGGTCGTCCAATTACGTGTGACTATCATGCCTACGAATTTATAAAAGAACTCAAACGTCACTGTACAGACCCACTTATGGGGACAGAAGGAAGAATTCTTTACTTTTTTATGTGTTAACTTTGTATCACTTTCTACCGATGATGACTTTATACTGGTAGAATCAAAATTTCTTCGAAAGTATAATATACTTATTATAAATCTCCTTAAAATAAATCCAGAGACCGAAACCAGGAGGAAGCTCCAAACGTCTAAGAAATTTCGTTCTAAGGACGATCTCAGTAACAAAAGAGGGACAACAGACAATGAGTAAGAGATTGGACATAAAAAGACGACCTAACCTATTTTATAAATCACTCTTAGAACATTGGAGATATAACAGTCGATGCAATCTCCATGTCACAGAAAACGACATAAACTTTAGAAAGGACTTACGTCTCAAAATATCCTTACATTTTTTTTTTTTTTCGACTTCTTTCCCCCTGTTTAATTTAAAAGTACTTTCTTTTAGGATTAGTCGTCACTGTCACATTCTCTTTCTACTAACGGTGAACCAGTAACACCTCTCCGTGAATCTAAACCACAGTCACGAAGACAATTACTACTGATTACAGAAAGAACCTCGTTCACGTACGAGGTTGTATGACGATGTCGGGTCTCTCTCCCGAGTCGTTATCCGTGGCGAGCCGTTTTCGTAATCCACAGGATTTTGTTTCCGAAAAATTACGTTAGTCAAACTGTCAGAGATAATAATCTTCTTACGTTTGTATTAAGATTCCGTAAACAGTCGTGTGAAATTCAACAATATACAGGTCATGATTCTCGCTAATAAAATGGTAATTGTACATTTCTTAGACTCGTCACAATTATTCTATACGAGGGGTAAAACAGTGAATACCCTTACCCGTGTGTACGACGGTAGCGTGTTTTGGTGACCACAATTCTTTCAAAATTTCTCTCTTTGCACGTCGTCTGAAAAAAAGTACGACGTAGCGGCTCGCAACTTATTTACGAAATATCGATTGTTTTTCTATTACTTACTGAGTTTTCCAGAAAAATCTAGAAAATTAGAATTTATATGACGAATGCTTTTCTTCTACTGTACACAATAAAGAAGCCACAAGGGGGTTTCACATTCTGGAAAGTCTTCCCGTAAGCGTTACGAACAGTATAAAAAAGTATATGTAGAATAACCGGACTGTACAGAACTCCTGGTACTCTTGTGTCTACAGTAACGTAAGTCTGTTGCGATTAATGAGACCCTAAAAACGTCGGAGTCACGGACGTACATTGACAGCCAATACTAACAAGTACGTCGGATGTCACCCCTGTGAAACTTGCACTTTTATCACTCTGTGTTTTTAACACTCTGTCCGGAAAATCAGAGGATAACAAGAGGTTATCTTGAACCTTCTTTTTTTAAGGACTGTGTAGTTAAAGTAAGTCACAAAACGTAAACTTGGTACAAAACCGTTGTAAAAGGAAAGATTTGATTCATACAATACGAAATCACAAGTCACTTTAGATAATAGGTAGACAAAGAATTCGAAAACCATGTTAGAAGATGTAGTAAAACAGAAGTTCGAAGTACCCTTTAAAGAAATACATCAAATATCAAACTCTCTTCGTGATTAACACTATACAGAAAGGCTTTACTGTAACTCTTTGTTAATTATACATACCACACAAGAAGACTACACACTAAATTACAAATTACTCTTCGACGTCGTTTATACCAATCAGAGTTACAGCTATTCAGGTCAGCAGAATGCGAAAATTGTGTCCAGTCAAGAAAAGAAACAAATTAAAAGAGACATTGCAAGACCTAAAGTCAACTACTAAGTACCACAAATCCACGAAAACTTCACAGTCTCCAGTTTACCACCAGTCTAGACCCGGGAGGAATGATTTACACTTCTGGTTTAGGTACAAAACTATCTTGTCGGATTAAACACAATTAGTGACTACCTTTTATTTTTTGAGGTCATTACATTGAAGTTTACGACTACTTCGTCTTTAACTTCGTCGAACTAGTTTCTACATACTACTCTATTTTGACGTCAGAGACGACATGTCAATATCATTAATACTGATTACTTGGCAGGTCAGACCTACTTTACCGTACGGGTGTCCCTGACACAGGTCAGTCAACACTGAATGTGTTCGACTTGTTTGGTAACACTACCCTAAGGTTTAAGATATGACAATCTTCATATGAGAAGTAATAATCAAATTGAAAACAATCCCACTATGTGTCACCAACCTTCAATAAATCTAAAACAATTTATATCTAATATTAAGAGAAAGAGAAAAGTATCTGAATAAATTTTGTGCGTAAACCACACTGGAGACCAAATGGAGAGGAGAGGATTCGTGTAAATCTAGTGATCGTGGTAAGACACTGAAGGATGAAAAAGAAGACAACGTGATGAAAACTTGTGCGGGAGAAAAAATCTCGACAACAAATGAAAACGGTCCCTAATAACAAGTGATTCACCTATAACTTCTCTACGAAAATGTTATCACTATTCTGTATACTCTGTCAGTGAGACACATTCGTGGTCCCATTCACGAAGGAGATACAACTGAGTGTCGAGGAGAGATGTCGGGAAACTCCACGTCCACCTCTCTCACTCTACGTCTTCCGTCTCACGAAACGGGTTCCAATGTACGAGAATGCTTACAACTTAATGGAAGACCTCCAGTCAATATAAGAAGATCGGGGTTACATAAAGATTTAATAAGAGTAACAGGGGAAAAGGTCGGACCTAATCAAAAAACAAGAACGACCAAAAGACCGTCGACTGTTTTGACGATCCCATAACATCTAGACTCCCGAGGACACGTTCTATCAGATCGTATCCAAAGGTCCGCGGAGTTGAAGTTAATATAAGTTCAGGGATTTGAGGGAGTCAACCATACACAAATTCACTAATCAAGAAAGTCCTACCTCAAATCCTTACACACGAAAACTATACTTACATATAGATTTTACATTACTTACGCAGTTAAACTAAGTGAGAATTTTGACATTTTAGAAAATTCAACATTATTCTTATGTCAAACAAGTGAATTTTCTTCTATTTTACCACGATCATTTTATTCGAACCAACCAAGAGAAGCCTCTAATAGATGTGACTGGAAAAAAGTAGGATGGTTCATATCGGGGTTAGAATTACTAAAGAATAAGGGTCGTAGAATGTATGATGGAAGATCTATCACGAAAGAACCACCGAGTCTGCCATTTCGCAGACGGACGTTACGCCCTCTGGGCCCAAACTAAGGACCCAGCCCTTCTAGGGGACCTCTTCCTTTACCGTTAGGTGAGGTCGTGAGAACGGACCTTTTAGGGTGACTGCCTCCTCGGACTATTCGATGTCAGGTACCCCAGCGTTTCTCAGTCTGTGTTGACTCACTGAAGTGACAGTGAAGATTGAAAGATCTATCATCCATAAGTCATTGACACACACCTTTCTTCCTCGGTAGTTTCCTTCGTACCCCCGAAGAGTAACTAAGTCGTTGACTCACTAGGACAGTTTATGGACGTAGCTAAGATCAAGGAGACTGTTTAAAAATGAACGTACCTATCTCGTTTTGTCCGAAAGCAATACAGTAAGAAGAAGTCGTAAATTTTTGAGCTGGATTAGTTAAAACAAAAGGTGACTGGGAGTCAGACTTCAAAAACAGAAAGGTCCGACTGTAGGAACGCAAATAGTACATTATAGGGTGTCTCTCGAAAGAAACTTGAGTATAAGATCAATGGTAGTTAGAGTTTGTCAAATAGAAAAGTAAAAACAACAGAAGAGATACAGTAATAGACACATAAGAAGAGGGAAATAAATGGAACCGGTACACTTTTCAATAACTTTTCGTCCATAGTAAAACAAATAAACCACCGTAACGCACTGAGCTATGTATCATGTACGAGGTCTCTATGGATATCTAACCAGTCATTGAAGCCACGGGAGGAAAAAGATGGTCCAAAGAAAGGTATTGGTTCCAGTCTAAAAGTCACACTCTAAAGATCTCCGTTACAAAATTTTGAGAAAATCTTGAGTTAACTTTACTCTAAATGTGTTTGTATAACTCGCGAATAAGACACGGTCCGTGACATGTTTCGTGAAAGTAACAGAATTAGGAGAGTCATTTCCATATTCAACATTGGACAGTAATAGGGATAGACACATCATTGGTTCCGTGTCTCTTTAATTTATTGACCTAATTAAGATTTGGATCCTTCATCGTTTTGTACTGAACGCTTCTATTACTCAAAAAAATTTTCGTCATAAAAAACCATAGGAAGGTTACGGTACGACAAAGACAAAAAATTACGGGAAAGACGTCAACAGATACTACCAAAGACTTGAAGACGAAAGGACGTCGAATTCACTATGAAACGTTTGGAGGAATAGGAATGGAAGATTTCTATGAGGTTTCAGGAAAAGAAAGGGTGATTAAAAGTCTTCTCCTCTTTCGAACCATATATGATGAGACTTTACACTGTACTAGTCTGTCACGTCTGTCTATTTCTCTGGGGTCCGAACACAAAGACAAACAAACAAAACGAAAGGAAAAATTTAAGTACCTCCTGGTTTATCGTCAACAGTAATAGTAGTAGAATACGTTCAAAATTCTCTACCAACGTCACATTCGACAATACATCAGACCAATCCTTTAAAGGTTTCATTATGCATGATTTAGTAATCTTTTTACGAACTTTACATTTAAACCAAAATTTCACTAACCATCAATACAGGTACCTACAAACATTTTTCCTTTACCTCAATTATTTTACGTATAAAATATAAATCCTTTGTAACACCGAATATTACTCAGAAATATATTTTAACTTTGGTGACACACTAGTTTGTCCTTCGTCAAATGGTTTATATCATTCGAGAGTCTTCATTTGACCGTAGTTAAAGTTAAAGAAAAACCTAAAGTCGAAAATGCACTTTCAACTACGGTAAGACAAAATATTCGTGACGTTATGAAACACATAAAAATTTTGAGTATAGGTATATAAACCGAACGTCCTTAAATCAATAAGTTCAAGAAGGCATAAGTTATTTCTAGTTAAGTGTAAATTGGTTTTTTAAACAGTACCATTAATGATAAACATAAGACTTTTGTAAAATCAGACTTTAGTTATAGTTAATAACTAGAAGAAACTTGAAAATTTTAAATTTAATGAAACGTCGAAAAGGATTTATTAAATTAACCTTTAGAAATTAATCTTCTTTCAGGTTATTCTAGGATTTTATTGTAAAAAAACTTTACTCAGACAAAGTAAAATACCAAATAACTTAGTGTAAAATAAGTAAGTAATTAATAAAATATGGAAACTGAGAAAGTCTATATTAAATCTATATCATTCAATTATAAGGTCAGAGTATTTTTACGGTATACTAAGACACTAAGAAAAAATGTTCAAAAAATATTCCCTTAACTTCACTGTCTAAATATATTAATCTCGTAATCAGTATAAATTTCATAAAGTTTTCTTTAAAATTCACTTTTTTATTATGTTTTAGTAAAGACGACACTAAAATGTATATAATTCGAATACAATATAAGTACTTCTTTCTGAACTTCTCTTCCTCGTTTTTTCTCGTATTTTACCTTATCAATCTTATTATCACCAATTGAAAATTCCCTAAATTAAAGGAAGTAATAAAATAATTATAAATAAGTCGTTTAAATTTATAAACATATACATTTATTTATTGAAACTTTTAGATCAAACAAAAATTTATTGAGTCCAACATATCGAAATGGTATAAAATAACAGAAAACATATAATTTCTTAATTTGGTCCAAAGGTAATACACGACGCATATGAAACGGTACCCTTAACAGTCGACCTTAATGGAACTCTCAACAGTATATTTTTTATATACATTTTGGCATTAAGTATACGACGGGGAGATGTCACAACACACTAGTTATCCTTTGCATCCATCCCTGAAGGGACCGCCAGGTCACCAATTCTGACATGAAGGTGAGGAACCCTACGACCACATTAGGGACCGGTCCCTTGGTTCTAGGGTGTCCGGGGCACCGTCGAAGGGGGAGGGGGGCCTTTTGGCGTGTAACGACAGAACGACCTTAAGGGACCACCAGATCCCCAATACTGACACTTGAAGGTGACGTCCCCCGTCCCGCACACAAGTCAGGGACCAGACGTGCACGATGTGTCACACCGGTTTTTAAAAAATTTTATCAAACTCTTTTTTATCGGAAAAAGTGAGGACACTAATATACTACGATTAACTATTCAAAATAATAACAATCTAACGGTTCTAGATACGAATATATGTTTAAACATTATTCTAACTTTTTCTAATGAAGGATTGTTTAGGTTAAGACCCGTCGTCCCTTTGTCTTTACTTATTCTACATTCTGTATTTTGTAGAATGAGTATTCTTTACTTACTCTGTATGAAAACTTAGAGAGTCTCGAGAGTCCATTATTATAAACATGACAAAGTCACAAACTTCCGACATTACTTAACTTACGTCCATTCAAAATTCTTGTACATAACGTACAATTTACAGACGACAAACGACAAAGTTATGAAGCACGAAAAACTGAAACAAAACAAGAGAGACGAAGCATATTGAAAGTGTGATACTTCAATTCTCGAACAAAAGAGTGCACAGGCAATTTGTCAATGACTCTCGTATGTCCCGTCCCCACGGACGGACGTCCCTTTTACTTATACGTGAATGTAACGGTAAATAGTGTCGACGGATATCGTCACACGGATACGATAGCGATTGAAACGAAGAAAGGATAAGTTCAAACGTGTATCTCATTTACATGAAACACAAGTCATTTAAGGGTCTTTTTAGGTTCCAAGGCTAACGTTTATCCCCCTCTTTATAGGAACCTTTAGTTGGTCACTTACGAGTCGTTGTCACTCTTCTCGACTCCACTCGTCTGATAATGTACGACTAACCATCTAAACGTCTGTTCCTTTTTTCCGTAACTTCTCGAAACACGTAAATTCCGGTCCGAAAGACGTTCTTGGTTCTAGAAAGACTTCACATACTGCCTATGATTGTCCTTTCTTAATTTTCCCCCTGACTCACCCTTCTTATCATCTCTGACTCCGTCAGTCACTACACCTCTCACTACTCTCGTTTCAGTAAGTGTCATCTCCTTCTTGTCAGTCTCTGTCTACTATTGCGTTGTCAGAGTAACAGTTTTCTAGTGTACCACTTCCGTTCCGTTGGGTGAGGTCCTAAGAACGGACCTCTTAGGTTGCCTGTCTCCTCGGACCGCCCATGGCAGGTATCCCAGCATCTCAGCCTAAGATGGCTTCGCCGAAACGCGCACACATATCCATCTACGTACCTATCTACCTACCTATCACACACGGGGGTTAGTACCACACACACACGAATCATAGAATCAACACAGGTTGAGACACGTTGGGGCACCTCAGGCGAACCGAGGAGACAGGTACCCTAAAGGGTCCGTTCTAATGACCCCACCCAACGGTAAAGAAGAAGGTCCCTTAGAAGGTATGGGTCCTTGTTTGGGAGTAGAGACCATAGATACTGACACGGTGGACCCTTTGGGTATATACATAAATAATGTGCAGGGACCACCGAGTCTACCATTTCTTAGACGGACGTTACGTCCTCTGGGTCCAAGGTAGGGACCCAGCCCTTCTAGGGGACCTCTTCCCTTAGTCTCCTCAGGTACTCCAGTATCTTAGCGTGAACTGACTCGCTGAATACTTCGAAAAGTTATTTCCTTTTTATATATAGATAATCAAAACATAACGACGACATTTTTAATGGTTTTTTACATCACCGAACTTGTTATGTACAGAGGGACCCGATTTTATTCCACAACCGTCCCGATGAAAGAAAAGATCTTCGAGACTCCCTTCCTAAACAAAGGAACAGAAAGGTGGAAGATCTCTGGAGGGTATACGGAACCGAGTACCGGGGGAAGGAGGTGGAAGTTTCAGTCTATGGTAGCCAACTCACGGAAAAGGTAGTGTAAGGAGACTGGATGATGGGAAGACGGGGGCAGAAGGTGAAACGTCCTGGGGACATTAATGTAACCCACGTGACCTATTAGATCCAATTAGAATAAACCCCCAGTCGAATAATAATTGGATTAAGGTGGACGTTGGAATTAGGGAAAAACGGTACATTCTCTGGTATAAGGACCCAAAGTCCACAATCTTACAACTGTAGAAATCCTTCCTCACATTAAGACGGATGGTCTCATGGTAGTACCAAATCTTTCTAAAAGGGGATTTCCTTATGTCACAATAATTTAGAGAGTAATAAATCTTTTTCAAGAGTAAATCCTTGAGTAAATATCAAGAAGTGACCAAGGTCTTATTGTGTCAATGTCACACAACTCATCTGATTTTTATACTTCGAACACTGTTTTAAGAGCCCTTCTTAAAATAATAAACATTAAACTTCATCTTCTAGGAAGAAACATTTAACAATAACATCAAAGTCCATTGTGAATGATAACCATTGACCATTAAGAAAATTAACGACTACTAAACTTAATACTGATATCTGGATACACGACAAGCGGATTCACAGTTAAATCTCAAGAATTACCAACTTGATCCTTTTGAGGAATTTCTTCTCCGGTTTCGACACAAACGCTATGAGACATTTATATATAGAAAGTCTCTATTATGACTGTAGTATCAACCTCCAGTCAGTAACAATGGGAAAAGGTTTTCATAGGAAATAAAGTATACTTTTTCATTGATAAAGACCTTTTATAAGGTTTCGGGTATGAAGTGATTACAACCGAGTCCGAATACTCTACATACGGTATACGAATAGAATGCACTCTGCGTCTTGTACAAGAAAATTTTTTGAACGAACTTATACAGATGGAGATTGTAAAACGGGGAAAACAAAAGCGTAAGTGAGTAGTATAAGAGAAAGGTATATATATATAAATAAATATAAATATACCCCCAATATTTATACGTACACATACACACACGCACGATTCAGTGAAGTCAGTACAGTCTGAGAAACGCTGGGACACCTGACATCGGACGGTTCGACGAGACAGGTACCCTAAGAGGTCTGTCCTTATAACTTCACCCAACGGTACTGGAGGAGTTCCCATATTTATACATATACATATATTTACATGTGAAAAAAAGGGGATACGGGAAACATATGTCATACGAGGAAATAAGGATTTACGAAGTCACATGTCAAGATCCTTATCCGTATAATAAATATATTGGTGTAATTAATAGTTTAAATACTTTAAACCGTAACAATATTATGAAATTATATGGTAGGGATAAAGTGAAAGCAGTCAACTGGTTTGTTACCAAAAGAAGGCCACATCCTAGGTCAGATCCTAATCCGTAATGTAAATTAAAGAAATCAGAGGAAATTAGACTTTGTAAAGGTGTCGAAAAGAAACAAAGGAAGAGTGTAGTTGTTAAAACCTCTTATCTCAAGGGGGGAGTGAAAAATTCTTCTTATTATTGAAGAAACCTAAATATATGAAAATACTAAATCCAAGTTCAATACGCAGATCAACCTTATAACGTATTCAGTATATAGAAAGAGTCTTAAAGTGTACGTCTCCATGTGTCATAGGTACACAAGAAGTTACGACTAAAATTAAAACTAGTCAGACAGTCCCACAACAGGTTATAAAAGTCATATAAATAATAAAAGAGGAAACGTTAATCATTGATCGTCAGACATCACTCTGGTACTTTTATAGGATGAAGAGTAGTTTTAAAGAAAGGGAATCAGAGTTTCTTAGTACAGTGTGATTTACTCTCTCAGACTCTGAAGTCACACTTGAGACACAAATCGACGAATATCTATCTTTACCTATATATGTCTTTATTCAATGTCTATGCACAGAAATGTACGACGACGACGACGATTCAGTGAGGTCAGCACAGACTGAGACACACTGGGGTATCTGCCGTCGGGTGGTCCGAGGGGGCAGGGACCCTAAGAGGTCCGTTCTTGTGACCTCACCCAACGGTAAAGGAAGAGGTTACATCCTTTCACTTTTCACTTTCACTTCAGCGAGTCAACACAGGTTGCGAAACGCTGGGGTACCTGACGTCGGACGGTCCGAGGAGGCAGGTACCGGAAAAGGTCCGTTCTCATGACCTCACCCAACGGTGACGGAAGAGACACAGAAATGTATCCAATCACATATATGTATATAAAAAATCGAAACAGACGACTCTCCCAGATCTTCGTTACTATGGGGTCATCGTTACTCGTAAGAGTCAAGGGTCTGAACTCAAAGATTTCGGTCAGCGGGCAGTTTCCTTGGTCCCGAGGAATCTCTTTACCGACTAAGAGTCCGATCCCGTTTCTGATATGTCCTACTCGGACTCGTATAACATCACCGGTCTTTCATTCCCTCGCGAGTGTTTCATCTTACCCCAATACAGTCTCCCTGAATCTCGGTTCACATTCTTAAAGGTACCGGTTTCGACCTCGTTAAACTGGTTGTTTTGTTTATTTAATCATAATCTAATATTGGGTTTCACATTTTTAACTCAGGTATAACTATATGGACTTATGAACTTACTTATCTATCCTTCCTTTTCTCTTTATGCGGAAAGACTTCTTAAGGTTGATTAAATCATCCATGAACGAAGGGACCACCGAGTCTCCAATTTCGCAGACGAACTTTACGTCCTCTGGAACCAAACTAGGGACCCAGTTCTTCTAGGGGACCTCTTCCTTTATCGTTGGGTGAGGTCATAAGAAAGGACCTCTTAGGGTACCTACCTCCTCGGACCACCCGATCTCAGGTACCCCAACGTTTCTCAGCCTGTGCTGACTCGCTGAAGTGAAGTTGAACGAAGATTTCTTTCATGTGGTATTGAGACGTGGGGAACTCACACCCGAGACAAACCATTGAACGAAGACTTTCTCACGTCATCCCATACCTCTTCCAACTCAATAACATACTACCTCTTGACAGGTTGTACATAGAATGGGGCCACTAGTTTCAATCGTAGTAATCACTATTCGACACAACTATCGTACATAGACTTACCACTAAAGACTAGAGGTCTAAACTCTTGTCACAGACCGTGTCTCACCCGAAAGTTTTGTTAAAAAAACTTTACTCATTTACACATTTATAAAACGAATTGTGTAACAGATACTACATTTCTTTCGAGTAAAAAAAGAACGATAGGATCATTTAAAACAAAAATTTCATTATCACTTGTAATAAATCTTCCCAACGATAACGGAATACGTCTCACAATGTAATAAATGTTCGGAGTGACCATCATCTTAAAAAAAATTTCTTAAATTGTATAATACCCTTTTAATCCCAATCTTCTTGATTCTAGTCGTTACTTGGATATATTTTCGGGAAAACTAATAACAATATGAAATTTTTATACAACTACTCGAAAAATTTCCTTTATAGTTATCAACAAGTCAACGAGTCAGCACAGGTTGAGAAATGTTGGGGTCCCTGACGTCCTACCGTACGCAGGGACAGGAAGTGGTAGAGGACCTCAGACGAGTTTGAGTACAGGTGACTCAGCCACCACGGTAGGATGGTAGAGTAGAGACAGCAGGGGAAGAAGAGGACGGAAGTTAGAAAACGTCGTGGACCCAGAAAAGGTTATTCAGTCGAGAAGTGTAGTCCACCGGTTTCATAACATCGAAGTCGGAATCGGAGTCTTATAAGTCCCAGTTATAGGAAATCCTAACTGACCAAACTAGAGGAACGTCAGGTTCTCTGAGAGTTCTCAGAAGAGGTTGCGGTGTCAAGTTTTCGTAGTTAAGAGACCACGAGTCGAAAGAAATACCAGGTTGAGAGTGTAGGGATGGACTGATGACCTTTTCGGTATCGAAATTCAACCGTTTCACTATCAAAGTTTCATTACAGAGACGAAAAATTATATGACAGATCAAAACAGTATCGAAAAGAAAGTTCCTCGTTTATAGAAAATTAAAGCACCGACGTCACTAAAACCTCGGGTTCTTTTATTTCAGAGAGTGAGAAAGGTAACAAAGGGGTAGATAAAGGGTACTTCACTACCCTGGTCTACGGTACTAGAATCCAAAAACTTTCAACTCAAAATTCGGTCGAAAAAGTGACGGGAGAAAGTGGAAGTAGTCCTCCGAGGAATCGAGGAGAGGCGAAAGACGGTATTCCCTACCACAGTAGACGTATAGACTCCAACAACTACAAAGAGGGACCTTAGGAATAAGGTCGAACACGAAGTAGGTCGGACCGTAAAACGTACCACACGAGACGTATACTCAACTTATTCGTCCCCCTGTTATACGTCGGAACTACCTGAGGAAAGGGTCAAAACATGGTCAGACAACAAGGTACAAGTCAAGATTTACAACGAAGAACTGGACGTATGTCCAAAGTGTTCTCCGTCCTTTCCACCAGATCATAAGGGTAGAGAAATACTCAAACGGCCAAACAACACTAGGTGTATCGGTTGTCGAAATCACATCAGTTACTTCGTCTTCATCTAAAAAAAAGACCTTAAGAGAACGAAAAAGATACTGGGTTGCCTACAACCGTTAAACTAGAGACTAAGGAGACGGAAAAGATTTAGGTCGAGTAAAGTATGAAGAAATCAATACTAACTAAGACACAACAATTAAAGGTAAATGGTAAGAAGTAAACGATTTTTGTAAAATCCTAAAGAGTACAGATACCAAAGTAATCTACGATTATTAAAAGAAGAAGAATCCCTCATCTTTTATTCGTTTTAAACCTCATATAAAAAACCAGATTAGAAAATCGTGTAATAATTTAATTTAAGACTAAAGACAGGATCGAAAACATTAAGAACAGAAAGACTAGTATAAAGGATCTCAAACGAAGGAACGAGGTCGAGTTACGGTCTTTACGGCTCTTTAAACTTGGAAGTTCTAAATAAAATAATAAACTTTTCCCTACACCCCCTTGGAGGGAAATTAGTTTGATGGACACGAATAAAAAGAAGGAGGTAAAACAAAGGGAGGGAAAAGGGACAGTTTGGGTGTCAAAATCTCAGAACCAAGATGGTATTGTAGAAGAATCGTTTTATGAAAAGAAAGAGTAGGAGAGAGTACGTGTAGACAGAGACGATTCTGTGGTCGACCTACAGTTAGTCTTCCAGGACGGAAAGATAATGTACATAGAACAATAAGTAAGGTCTTTTTACAAGTTATATGTCGGTGATTGTTCAGTCGATTACCACTTGAAAACTATTAAAGGACATTTTTAATATATTTACACTTCAATTAACAGTTTCCTTGTCTGTAAAGAAAATTTTAATCCCGTCGAATGGTCCCCGAAACCGTTCACACAGACACATATATATTAACATCCCATGTGTTAATAATCGTGCCTTTGTCTGTACTACAAGAATTGAAAGACTGAAATAAAGAAACCTAGAATCATGTTTGATGAAAGACATAGGACAAAAAATTTGGGGCTCGTACTATAATTTTTAAAATTTGAAAAAAAGACCATGAATTTTACATTAAAACAATCAATTTTACGGTGAGACTATATCTTGTATACTCTAGGAATGACAAACTTAGGTCGAAACGGGAGGTTCAAAATAGTCAACAAGACTAAGTTATACAAATAGGTATATATATTTGACATGTATAAATCTATAAACAAATGTATAAATAAAACAACATTTATAAAATATTATATTGACTTATAGGTTAGAATACGTTTCAGACCTATTAGGGTAACACTCTTCGGTTCTATTGCTATCTCAGAAAGTCACTTTCTTGACAAAAGGTACATTCCAATTAACGGAGAATGACTCGTCGTTTATTTCCGATCTTCAAAAATAAACTACGGGACGATGACGATGACGATTCAGTGAAGTCAGCACAGGCTGAGACACGCTGGGGTACCTGCCGTCGGGTGGTCCGAGGGGGCAGGGACCCTAAGAGGTCCATTCGTGTGACCTCACCCAACGGTAAAGGAAGAGGTCACGTACTTTCGCTTTTCAGTTTCACTTCAGAGAGTCAGCACAGGCTGGGAGTCGCTTGGGTACCTGACGTCGGATGGTCCGAGGAGACAGGTATCCTAAAAGGTCCGTCCTCATGACCTCACCCCACGGCAACGGAAGAGAAAACTACGGGATCTTTGTCATTGAATAATACTTACTTGTGGGTTTACCTTCTATTGAAAATTGAGTAGTTTCAAAAACCGGTTGGTAGATTTTCATTTTGTAATGCACATCTTTGAATCAACTTCAACATTTCTTCGTATTTACACGTACCTTACTAATTTAATATAAAATGAGACGATAAATGGATGACTGGTGACTCTAAATGTATGATTGATTGGACAATCATTTTACGACGTCTCCTTTTATCATCAACTAAAGAATTAAAAGTATTTGAAGGTTTTATCATGAATAATGAAAATATAAGATTCATACAAAATTATTCATTCAGTGAAATAACTTCTACGAACAATATCTAAGATTATAAGGACTTAGGAAAAGAACAAGAAAGGGGTATCAACCTAAAAAAAAAATTTCATTCAGTCGTTAGGAAGTCTTCTACAAAACCCCATAGTATTTACCTTGTTGATCCATTGGGGATGTTATCCTGAATACACGAGAACAATAAAAAATTTTTATACTAAATATATTTTATGAAAATGGACAGATTAATTTCTAACAAGAACTTTATGTACTATGAATCAAAACGGAACATACTTTAAAATTGTATCCACAAGTGCATAAATACTTCGGACATGATTATGCGCACTGTAAAGGGATCCTTGACTCGAGTCAAACGATTTTTTTGTTAAGAAACGACATTATTTAATGGGGTTTGGTTAAACAAATAAAAAAACAACTGAGTGACACAGAAAGTACCTAACTCTCCCGGATGTTCCCGACACTATCGGTACTAAGTAGAAATAGGAGACTGGAACGGAAAATCATGGGCGGGGAGTGGGAAGTAAGAATCACCAGAGTCCTTAGTCTTGGGGAGGAACTTTACACACGAAAGAAAAGATAGTAAGGAGGTTTTTTCCGAAGCAAGTCGAAATCGTCTCCTTAGACCCCTCCATCTTCCCTTTTGACCAGTTAATTTAAAAGTGTTTTAAAAATTTCGATATTTTGGTCAAAAGTTGATTATGTTACGAAAAATTTTATAATTTCCACTATCTTAATATGATTTATACCATTTTATTATATTTTTATCTCTGACACTTTTCTTCATCTTTAGTCATATTTGACTTTTTTAAGTATATAGTTTTTCATTTTAAAATCAAGATAAACATTATCTCGTCATGTCGGGACACTAGAACCGAAACTTTTGACTTATCAAGAACTTTACGACTACTTTCCTTATATTATAGAATCTTATTATACAAGTAACTTCACTTCACTTCACTTCAGTGAGTCAGCACAGGCTGAGAAACGCTGGGACACCTGTCATCGGGTGGTCTGAGGAGACAGGTACCCTAAGAGGTCCGTTTTTAGGACCTCACCCAACGGTAAAGGAAGAGGTCCCCTAGAAGGGCTGGGTCCCTAGCTTGGGTCCAGAGGGTGCAACGTCCGTCTACGAAATGGGAGACTCGGTGGTCCCTTCGGGTTATACAAGTAATCCTCTTATATTAGTATATAAATTATATAAGTTCTTGTTATAAGAAATACATAAATAATGACCATTTATCCATCAAAACTATTAAATTCGTTCAAATCGCCTATTTGAAGACCTTTCAACCAGAGGATAGGACACCTTTTGTAAATGTTATGTCATTGTGTTCTTGAAAGTGTCTCGAATGAAAGAAACCTCGACACATTGGAACCCGTTAAATTATCTTAAAAAATTCTGAGTCAAAGGAGTACACACATTTTATCCATTATCGTAGATGGAACATCCCAATAACTCTCTTATTTTACTCTATTAATTGCATAATAACAGTCGTGTCACGGTCGGTCTGTGAAAGTTATTTGCACATAAACAATTCAACACTATTCCCAAGGTTTTACCTCCCCTAAGAAATACTCCTACAAGAACTTTAATTGACTTATTTCTTTCACAAAAGTTATCGTGATAATTTATTCAGTGGTTGTGACTAAATAAAAACAAAGGAAAAGTACTTCTGAACATCGGATGTGTTTCATTCACGGTCAAAGTAACCCTAGAAGTAGAGAGGATCGTGAAAGGAAAGTGTCAAGGGTTAACAAAACTATTTCTCATACATATAAAAACTCTCTAATTTCAACCTCCATGTAAGACCTAAAGTAAAGTGAAATCTACAATATAAACCGTGTAATTTATAGAAACTAAGTCATCCCCTTATTGACAATTATTCATACTTGACATCGAGACAAAGTGACATCTTCTGTGCGGTCTACCAACCTTCACGTGAAATCCTCCCCGTCTCCGTCTTCATGAGATCCGATTTGTTTCCGATAAACCTCTACCCCACACATACCTTCTTTGGTTCTCATGCCGACCCATTCCTTCTACTGACGACTCATAAACATAGGCTAGGGGACGTCTTGCTTTACATAAAAACGACTTTCTGTTTGAACAGAATATCGTCACAAAGGGAAGGTCTGTACATATCCTTCCTTACTGTAATTTTTTTCCTTGAAAAAAAAAAGAGAAAAGAGGAATCTGTAAATTACCCCTTTTACACATACATCTCATCCCTCTTATATTTACATACAAATGTAAAAGGTATACAAATGTCGTAAGGTGAACAAGGGACCGTATCATCTATACTTAACTTCTTTTTCTTCCATATCAAACAAAGATTTCGATTGTGAATTTTTCGATTTTGAATTTTACACTCAACTTCTTTTTCTTTCATATTCAACAAAGATTTCGATTTTGAATTTTACACTCCCATTTACATAACAATCGGAATCTTATTTTAAAATAAAAGTGAAATCTAAGCGGTAAAAAAACCTTTCAATGGACAAATTCCTTCGTTAAGTAAACACAAGACCTAACTACTTAAATTCTCTCGGTGTAAAATTAGGAACTAAGGGACTCCTAAAAGAAAGTGTTATGGAAAGAGGAAATTCAGGGATTTTGATGTCAGGAAAACTCACTTATCCCCGATAAAATATGTGGTGGGACGAGGGTTAGGTTAATTTCAAAGGTATTATCTACCTAATCCCTTTCAAATGAAGAATCGTCTTTATTTCGAAATCTTTTTACCACGGGTCTATCGTTCCCCCTTACACTCCCTTTCGCCTCTTTTAATTCCTCTATTACCAGTCATTAGAATTGAACAGACTACAAACGCGACAAGTTTTATATAGCCTGAAAATTTGATTCCCCCTGTTACGAAGTCTAAGAAATTGGTAAAACAACGACTTCAAACCGACAGAGAAGTTAAAAGAAGTGAAAACGAAAACAATAGACGTAGAACCCGTTTATACAGATTAGGAAATGAAGTTCACAGACACAAAACAGCGTAAAAGAAAAGACAAAAAAGAAGAAAGATTCACACTCACTATCACAACCTTCCTCCAATCCGTTACCTTTTCAATTAGACCTATTGTCAGATGAACGTATTAATATATTTCTTTATTGGATTATTGTCACTCATATGAAGTCCAGAGTAAAAATTCTCACATAAACATATAAACATAAAGTCTTTAATTTATTAAACAAATTTTTTATAAAATGTTCATAAGAAACCATTTAAAACAAAGGCAATCCGAGATTATCTGGTTTAGTTATATAAATTCATACCACTAAATGAACCTGTTTTAGTTATTTTACATTTAAGTCTTAACAAAAACAACAACAAATCTCTATTTATAATGGACAGAAATGTTCAGTCACCTCAAAAATGAAGTTGAGAGAGTTGGATTTGAAACCTTCTAAAATCAACGAACCCCTTTAGACAAAACAAAAAAAAAAAAAATTAGCTATTAGTTGTGTACAATCGGTTCTGTTTCTCGGTCTCTTTATGGTGGAAATGTCGTCAATTCAGTCCATAAAGGTTCAGATACTTTGTTATTCGTCAGTAATTTTTTGTTTTTTTGTTTTCATAAATGATACAATAATAAGGATTTAACCGGGATCTTGAAAGGAAGAAGTTCTTATGACCTAACACCATTCCGATTTACAAATTACTCAGAGATACAATTTCCGATGTGAATAGAAGGTTAATTGGGGTTCTGGTGAGACCGTAAAAACATTTAGGTGTCTTCATAAAACTCACTCCGGATTTCCCATTCGACGTCCGACGGACACTTTTTACATTTTTCTGATTGGACGATTGTTTGGGACACGTTACCCTGTTTCTTTCAAATTAGGCATAATACCATTTACGTCCGAATCACAGGGGTTTCCGGAAACGTCTCACCTCGTTTTGTTTCTTCCCCGTCGTGATTATTTTTAGGTCACGAAAATAAAAATATGTGTTTTAACAACGTTTTCTTTTTGACTATTATCGTAATTCTTTTCCAAACTTACCACCAAAATTTATACTATGATTTGTAACATAAACAAGTGGTTAACTTACGTCAAACAACATGTATTTCTTCGATTTTCATTGTACACGTCGCACCGGTACAATTATAACGATTTCTTTGGAAATCAACTTATCATACTAAAACCTCAAAATAAAGTTTCAGTATTTTAGCGTCATCATAAGGAAAACGTTTCATATATTTATGTAGAACATATACTTTTTACCCCTAATTTTTCTGAAGAAAAGAGTTCGAAATTGACATTAGTAACAAAATACGGAAGTCTAGAAAACCCTGTGTATACGATAAATACCAATATAAACGTAGAATATTACCCATCCTTATTTCTTATGTCTTAAAAAAAGGAAAAGTTCAATTGTAAAGGGAGTTTTCGCAATAGAGACTTAAAACCTTTCGGATTTAAAATATTGTGAGTTTTTAATTCCTAGACCCAATAAAAATGAGATCTATCCATTGTCTTAGTACTTATTGACAGGGCTTCGCTCAAATCTCTTAAACCAAAGTAATAAATCAGCGTAAATTGACTGAGGGAATTACTTTGGAATTTCACTCAAGATTAGATTGAAAAATAAAAGAAATTAAAGAATTGGAGTTTAAACTTTACTTTACAAACGTCAGAATTGGTAATAAGTCTAGTATATACGGATAATTTCTCGAATTTTTTCAAACTCTAATATATCGTCTTCTAAGAATGAGTAATAGATTATATCCCAATCCATCATTTAAGAAATTTTTTTTTCATTTTATAGTACACATCTTAAAACTTCACTTTATTTTATTAAGTCTACTTGAATTATAATAGTCTATATCACTTCCTGTTTTTTAAAGTCCTCTACAATACTCTAATATCGACCCTCTAGAATCTTATAAACTTGTATAAAATACTGACGAAACATTGTAAGAAAACTGATACTTAAAAACACTAATAAAAATTTATTATATAAAGTAAAGTATATATTCGGAGTAAAGACTTTACTCATTCGTAAGAAAAATCGTTAATATTATTATACAATTACTCTATAATTACTTCTACGATTGTTAAGGAAAATAATACTTCATGAACCGTAAAAAATTCCCGAAAGCGTTCGAATTAAAACAATTATGGAGCGTCGAGAGACTCCAGACACCCTGTCCGTAATTATAAGGGATAAAATGTCTATTCCTCTAACTCTGAATCACTGGAATTCGTTGAAGTACCGTAGTATATCCATTGTTCGAACACGTTAAGCTTGAGTTTAGACCCTATGACTGAACTTTAAGGCATGACGAAGGGTTTCATGGTTCAACTACGGTACGGTTCATACAGTGTCAAAGAAGAAACGGAGGAGACAAGGGAGGGGGCACAGGGGGGAGCAGTGGAGGGAGAGGGAAAGGAGAGGAAAGGGAAGGTCGACAATCTTGTAAAATACAAGTGTCTTTCCTTAAATACTACTACTTTTCTATTATACTATAAAATTTACCTATAATATTACGTATACTCGAGACGAAACTGAACTATGTATATGTACATATACATATTTGTGTGTATACGGTTAAAATCTTTAGTTTATTAATAACTCTTAGTCCGGGAATACAACATCTGGAACCTTTAGGTTGTCACTCATTCGATCTACGACAAGAAGAATCACTATGAGTGTCTCGAATATGAGGTTGGCTCCCACTAGTCATTCGTTAAAGTCATACAATGTCAGTCACAATACCATCCCCACTACACCTACATATATAGAACAACAGACATAACAACCCCCCCGTCCCCCTTCCTCAAGTACCTTCTAAAGTAACTTCTTCACTGTAAATTTGACACTTGACCTCCTACTGGTCCTTAGAGGATCTATTTACTCCTTTCATGTAACTCTAAGACCCTTCATATGGGTAAACTCTCTTGTGACTCTACCAACTCTATCTCTTTGTCTTAGTATCAACACCAACCTCGAATCCCACATCCTCATCACCCAACCTCTACTTCTACCTACATATCTAGATTCGAGTCACTCGTTGGTAACTTTTTAAAATCCGACCATTGATTGGGTTACTCTAAATAAATAAATTTTCCAATTGACTCCAACTATAAACATGAAATTCGAAAAAGAAACTAAATGTCTTAAGGAAAACATAATAGAAATTTTGTATTCTTATGTATAATTATATATAACCTATATAAATAACGGGAAAATAATATATTTACCATAAATAACTCTATGAGAAAATTATTTTATGCTGTGAAGTTTTCTAATCCCGTACAGACTCGTAAAACTTCACTACTAACTATACGAACGATTTATTCTTTAATTAATAAACATCACAAAGATGACACTTTTGGGAAAGATCTCTTCGTCAGTGTCTGTACCACTGGTATGTACAGATTAAAAGATCTTAACTAGGTCAATAAAGATCTTATGTTTATAAAGATCTTAACTTTATAGAAAGGAACATCAGTCTACCAAACAGTTTACTACAAAGGGGTTAGAGATCAAGTCTTTCGTAAAAGGTATGTATTCTCAAAGACACTAGTGGAACTTAAAAATTTTTCTTTTTTTACTACTAAAAATATCGAATACAAAGTTCTTTTATAAACAATTTTGTCTACTCACCTATTCACTTCGATGTAAAGTAAAACAGACTTGTTTTACTTTTCCTCCCTCGTGCCGTTTAAAGTAAGTGTATTGACCGTTACCTATCATAGAGAGAAGATCCACACTTTACAATAAGAATCTGTAATTTGTTTGAGTCTTACATAGGGGATCACGTTCGACGTACGACCGTTGTTCTATATCCTCAAGTTACACATATGTCTCTATTCTTACTGTACATTAAACACAATCTTAAACTGACAATTAACACATATTTCGACCGGAAAAACTCAGGTTTGTAAACCGTCCCAACAATTAACCCCTTTTCTCTTCTTCAAACTTATTTTAATGTACATCTTTTCTATCTGTAAATGTATTAATCGTTTCAGGAAAGTTAATTATTCATACACAGTAAAAAAACCTCGGAACCGTCCAATCATGAAAGTAAGCAAAAACTATTTTGGTTACCGTTAAATAAACGTAACACCACAAAAATCACCGTTCTGAGTCAGATTAAAAACAGATTAAAAAATTATGGTGTTCCATAGAATTTGTAAGAATTCCAAAAGACACTTTGAAATTTTTTGCATAAAAATATACTAATACTGATACAGTTATAGTTTAACTATCAACTTACCTTTAAGACTTTTCTAACCCATTGAAGAGTTTAATATTTAAAAAAACTAAGACGTCAACAGAAAATTCCTGTTGGAATCGACGAACAATATCTTCTATCCTTGACAGATCCGAAGTAAAGGAATATTTAAAACAGTAACGAAATATTCCCACCCGAGTACATACTAAACCAGTATTATACGTGAAGATCCCAAGTAGTGTTACAGACCACATGTCTATTGATGAGTTACTTCTATGGAGTTTACTTCCTTTTTCATTGTTGTCATTGTCCTTTCTTATGAATGTAATACACGATCCTCAATACATACAAGTAAATTAAACATGTCAACGTTTAATAAAAATCATAAAATGTCAATTTCTTTCATTCCAGGACACTTTAATACTCATTAAAAGGGGTTTTAACGATCAGTAAAACTGCGGTCCGTCAGACTAAGCTCTTAAGTAAGAGCCAAGACAACGAATATCCCGGTAGAGTCAACCCCCTACCCGGAGGAGTCAACCTCCTTTACAGACCTTTGTGGAAACATTTCCTCCGTCACTTATGTAAATAATTCTAAATAAAGGTTTCATTTTTTCAACCAAATTTTCATGATGCCTACCATGTTATGGTAACATTTTACGTCACCTAATAAGTCTGTTTTATTATATACGGAATAACTGACTAAAACTTTTGACATTCATCTTTGTTGTTGTTTCCATATGTAAAATTTAAGAATTGGAAAACGTTTCATTAAATAGGACAGGAGTCACATATAAAAAGAGGAATCTCTACAAAAAGTTTCTCCTCATTTCTAGATATAATACTTTTTTCTTTACCACACCTATTTTTATCAAAGTCTCTGTATAAAATTCTTTTGTAAATTCTTCTGTTCTAAGTCGGATTTTCTGTAAGTGTGTGTGTGTGTGAGAGAGAGAGAGAGACAGAAAGGATCTTCCATTACGACCGTTAATTTATTTTAAACCCGGTTATTCTATATCCACCTTTAACGATGGAACCTCAAAATCCTTTCGTAAAATGACCTCCGTGACGTCAAGTAAATCAAAACGGCAAACGAGAACAGGAAAAAGAAACATAAGGAGGGATTTTGAATTTGCGACCTTGTTGAGTCCTTTTAGTCTTTGGAGTTCGACACGCAAGAACTTGGTGACTAGGTTATTGACCGAGGGAAACCTAATGGAAACAATGAACTGTTCTTTCTCTTTCAGGGATTAAACGAATTTTATTAAAATCAATCTAAAGCACACACACAACAGTGACTCAGTAAAGACTGAGAGACGTTGGGGTGCCTGGTGTCGGGTGGTCTGAGAAGACAGGCACCCCAAAAGAGTCCGTCCTTATGAGCCCACCCAACGGTAAAGGAAGGGACCCCCTAGAAGGACTGGGTCCCTAGCTCAGGTGTAGGGGACGTAACTCCCTGTCGAAGAAATGGTGACTCGGTACCCCGTTCGGGTTTAAAATGGACCGTCGGTTCACATTGACAGCAACTGACTCGGTGGTAAAACAATTTAATAGTAATACTAAAGGGTACAAAACATAATCGTCAACATTCTAAGTATGACTTTTAGTCCTTTGATTGAAATAGATGATCATGTACATAGACAAAAAAAAAAAATTTAATCTTTTTTTCGATTAACCTACGTTTACCGAACTGTCGCAACACAACCAAAAGACGACATGAGCCGACACACATATGCACGTACACGGGAAAGACACACAGGGAGAGCAGGTGGGACGGGGTCGGGAAGGGAGATCTAGTAGAGTCTCGTAGTTCGACTCGAGGGACAGTATGTGGTCGAAGGGTGATCCAAAGGGACCAATTTTGAAAATCTCGTTGTTTTATCGAAATTTAAGCCCAATCACGAGACAGTAAAGATTCGTCCTATGAGACACTTCAACTAAAACGACTATATCTCAGGGAGAAGGGTCCAACAAACCGACATAGAAGACAATCTGTTAACGTGATTAAATATATCGAGCACATGTAGTGACCCAACCTATTATTGTAAAATTTTCCTTTCCGTAAAAATCCTTTCATATTCAACGATAAACTTATTACTTACAATATTTGTAAGAACATTGACGAATAACAACGGGATGAAACGTCGATGTTCTAATTCGATCCGATAAAACATTTCGGACTGTCGTACGGACTCTTAGAAGACAAAGTAACGAAAAATTTTACACCAAGTGCCCCCAGTCTTACCGGTAGTAGTTTTTTAGATGTTTGTCATTTACGACCTCTGCCATACCTCTTTTCCCTCGGGAGAACGGTTTAACCGTCAAACGCTTACGTTTAACAATCTCGGTGACACCACGTGTCATACCTCTAAGGAAATTTTTTGATCCTTATTTTGATGGTACACTAAGTTGTCCAGGGGATTACCCGTAAATGTGGACTCCTTTGGTGGTGACTCTGCGTGTGTACATGGGGTAACAAGTAGTGTCGTAACAAACGTTAACGATCCTGCCCTTCGTTGGATCGCCAGGCAACTGTCTACTCGTCTATTTCTTCAACACCATACGTATGTGTTACCTTACAATGAATTGGTGCTTTTCCTTGTGAAAAGTGAGTCAAGATTACTCCACCTACTTGGATCTCAGGTAATATATCTCACTTCATTCAGTCTTGTTCTTTGTCTATGACAAATACCGTAGACCTTTCTACCGTGGTTACCTGGACAAACGTCCCGTCGTCACCTGTGTGTCTGTGTCGTCTAAGTGCCTGTGCCCCCTCCCTCTCCTACCCCGTCTGACTCTCTCGTCGTGACTTTGCACACGTAATGGTATACGTTGTGCCTGCCGGTCACGCCTAAACGACTACTACACTCCCGAGTCCAAGTCCCGAGCGACTGTTTGACCTCCCTACCCCTCCCTCCACATCCTCCCTCCCCTGTATACATGTGGACACTGACTACGTACAACTACAAACCACCTTTGGTTGTGTCATAACATTTCGTCAATAATAGGTTAGTATTTATCAAAATTTTTATTTCAAAAATTTTTAAAATCTTAACAACAATTCGTATGATTATTGTAATATCATCTAAAACTCTTATGTTTTTATTAAGAGTCAAACATATAATTTTATAGACAATTTGGATCTTATAAACTATGAGTAAAAGTTCTATCCTTTATACCTTTTTCCTTATTCAATCGTTACTAAATTTTATGTAAATTACACGAAGTTTACTGTATTTTTAGGATTCAATTTTTTATATTTTGTAATCTTTTTCGTAAATTTTATTATTTAGTCATAAGGATTTCATATATTTATAAAAGTAAGGGAACAACTATGATTTGACTAGAAGGTTTCTATAAAAATCTATAAAAGTAAAGACTACTTTATATGTAGGTCATCACTATTTTATTAGAACTTACTAGAAGAGTCGTTATAGAAGAAATGAAAGGGAAATACTTGAAAATAAATATACATATATATTATATATATATAGTCAAAGACAAAAGGTCTAGTAAATCGTACAACTTACCATAAGTTCGGTTTAATTGAACATCATAAGAAGAAACCCGACCTTAACATGGTGTCTTAATGACGGTGAAGGTTCATTGATCTCGTCTATAGAGAATTGTTTTGGTCCAACTACAACATTTAAAAGAAAGTCTATCCATTCTGATATCTGTAAACCAAGTTAAATCTTGATTACAATGTCCAAACAAAGTCTTACCAAGGTCAAAAGTCTCCATCCCTTAATCTTGAGACAAAACCTGACGTATTCCTGACGTCAGATTGAGTTTGGGACCGTTTATTTTTGGTCTTCAACGGAATATTTAATCGTAATAACTACATTTTCTTCTCAATACCCATTTCTTGGACGTACGTCACGTCCTCCGGCCCTAAACTAGGGACCCAACCCTTCTAGGGGACCCCCTCCCGTACCGTTGGGTGACATCTTAAGGACGGACCTCTTAGGGGTACCTGTCTCCTCGGACCACCCGATATGTCAGGTACCCCAAGGATTCTTATCCTGTGTTGACTCGTTGATTCGTGTGTTGTTTAACGTCTACGTCTCCAAGTCTCTACATTCGTTCAATGCGTACCAGTCTCGGTCATGTACCATCTCGGTTTTAAATTTGGATCCTTCAAACAGGGTCTCGGGTATGTAAACCTTTTATTAAGTGAATTAAGAAAAATTATAACTACTTCGAATCAAAAATAACTTTATATTGTATGTCTTTTCACTTCTATTAACAAAGTGAACGACTGAAAAACGTGTGTCTGTGAACTTCGGTTGTCGGTCTTGTCCTTTGCTTGTAGTGGTCGTGGTTTTCGGGAAAAACACGGGAGACAGTGATGGCACTAACTTTACGACCTTCTAAAAGTTCATTTAACCAATAAGTCGATAGACAGGGTTTATTAAAAAAAGTATAAAGTGATTTTATTACATCAAAGGATGTATCTGGTTTTATTGTATGATGGGTTCTAATTATTATAAAGAATAACAGAGTATGGATTGGATATAAACTTACATAGTAAGACAGGGGTTTCATAAGAAATATTGAACAAACGGGTTTAATCCTGACATATAACATAGACCAATATTTTTCAGACTTCAGACAGAAATAAGATGTTGTCAAGAAATAAGTACTGTGAATGAACAACTCCTCTAATCCCGTAAACACGATATCTTACAGGGTGGGTAAATAGTTAAACGAAAGAACATCAATAATAAATCGAACCAAGAAGATAAGAAACATTAAGACATTTGATCTTCAATTCACATTTCCGAATTAATCTAATTTATAAAAACCCCTTTCATATCGTATCCAGGGTAGTACCGTAGACCAGGGTAGTGAAGTACCGTCTATCTACCCCTTTGTCACCTTTGTCACAGTCTGAAATAAAAAACCCCGAGGTCTTAGTGACGTCTACCACTAACGTCGGTACCTTAATTTTCTACGAATGACGAACCTTCCTTTCAATACTGGTTGGATCTATCGTATAACTTTTCGTCTCTATAATGAAACGGTTGTTTCCAGACAGATCAGTTCCGATACCAAAAAGGTCATCAGTACACACCTACACTGTCAACCTAACATTTCTTTCGACTCGCGACTTCTTAACTACGAAAACTTGACACCACAACCTCTTCTGAGAACTCTCAGGGTACCTGACGTTACGCTAGGTTGGTCAGGTAGGATTTCCTCTAGTCAGGACCCACAAGAAACATTCCTCACTACGATTTCGACTTTGAGGTCATGAAACCGGTGGAGTACACTTCTCAACTGAGTAACCTTTTCTGGGACTTCGACCCTCCCTAACCCCCGTTCTCCTCTTCCCCTACTACCTCCTACTCTACCGACCTACCGTAGTGCTTGAGCTACTTACACTCAGACTCACTTGAGGCCCTCAACCACTACCTGTCCCTCCGGACCGTACGACGTTAAGTACCCCAGCGTCTCAGCCTGTACTGACTCGCTGACTTGACTTGACTGTCGTATCCACCCCGAAGGGACCACCGAGTCTCCCATTTCGCAGACGGAGGCCACGCCCTCTGGGTCCAAGCTAGGGACCCAGTCCTCCTAGAGGACTCCTCCTTTTCCGTTGGGTGGGGTCATAGGAACGGACTCTTTAGAGCACCTGTCTTCTAAGACCGTCCGATGTCAGGTACCCTAGCGTTAACTCAGTCTGTGTTGACTCGCTACTTGTCGTCGTATCGTATCCACTACCATGAGGACAACCTTGTGTACTCCTTTGTGTATCACAGAGGTCTGGGTGGGAGTCAGAAGACGGGGATTGACATGGTGGAGACACTTTGACAATCTCATTATGAACAAGGGACTATTGAGTCAACCATTTCTTAGGCGGACGTACGTCCTCTGGACCCAAACTCAGGACCCAACCTTTCTAGGGGACCTCTTCCCTTTCCGATGGGTTAGGTCATAAGACCGGACCTCTTAAGGTACCTGATGTCAGGTACCCCAACGTTTCTCAGTCTGTGTTGACTCGCTGAAAGTGAAGTGATACAATAAACAGAATCCCTATTTTCATAAAATATAAAATTTCTTACAATTTTCCATAAAAGATAGAAGTCAAATCTTATTAAAACAAAAACTTCAAGAGGTTTAATACCTGGTTTCGTAATGAGTCGATTGTCAAAACGAATTTATTACAAAAAAAAAATTAGTAATTTAACCCTTAATGATAGATGTTTTTATCAGTAATCTAAACAGGAAGAAGTTTACCACTATAATGTACATATAAAGTTACATCTTTCTCTTGTTTGTTCCCTTCTCTTTTAAATCTCTCTACTTAATTTGTCATTCTTATCTATTTTCAATCCCTATATTTTTTTAATTTTGGTAAAATAAATTGATAATTTTGTAACTTTATATTTCACAATTTTAACAAAATTTCACTAGTATAAAACGATGAACGGTAATTAATGTACGTTGCAATTCAAAATTTTTTATCCGAAAGTATTCAAAAGGTCATTAGAACAGACCATTTATGGTACCTGTCTCCTCGGACCGTCCGATGTCAGATACCCTAGTGTTCAGTCTGTGCTGAATCGCTGATTTGGTAGGTGGTGATGTTTCACTTATATACGGATTTCTATTACACACTTTTCCTATAAACGGTATATGATCGATCAAAAAACCACCCTTCCACCTTTAGTTCCTTCTGAACCCCAATAAAAAAGTAGTTGAAGGTAAAATACGAATAAATATTACCGGCAATAAAAATGATTATGACATTTTGATACTTTTACTTATTTTACGATTTTCAAAGTATATTTTTTTATTTTTTATCCGAAAGTATTCAAACAATGTCAAAATAATGTGACTAAAACAGTCGTGACCTCGTTTTGGAAACGGTGCATTCAACCTCAAGAGTAATTCGTCGACTAAACGGACTTAAGAGTAATTTAACTACTTGAGTAAACGAATGTCCCTAACCGTAGACTATGCCAAGTTCCTACAAATCTCTAACTTTAGTTTTGACAACTTATGTATCCGAATTAATAACTAAGGAAACATTAAAAGTATACGATTTATCGTTTTTTAATAATTAAGGGGGGACAGGAATTTTCCTTTTATATGTAAACTACATATATTATACTTGAAACATCATACAACAGTCAAGAAACATCCTTTATTCATAACTCAGTGACATCGGATAACTATAATATTAAAAATTTTTTAAACACAATCAAATGTCTTTTGTTCCTAATAAGGACCTCTTGTATTACATTGATACTGAACATTAAATACGGATTGAACTGACCACAGAATTTTTAACAGGTGATTGTGTCACACTTTAGTACGTTTTTTTTTTTTTCTTGAATAAATACGACGACGATTCAGCGAAGTCAGCACAGGCTGAGACACACTGGGGTATCTGCCGTCGGGTGGTCCGAGGAGGCAGGGACCCTAAGAGGTCCGTTCTTGTGACCTCACCCAACGGTAAAGTAATGAATAAATACCCCTTGTAAATTAATAAAAGACAGATCAGAATTTACATTTGTTTTTAACTATGACCAAGAATTAAGACAATTAGACAAAAATTAAGACCTTATGGTTTTGTAACTCATTTGTTATGATATTTTACATTATTGAAACATTAACAGTATATACTAAAAACACATTTAAAATGTCACTTCGTTAAATGACCTATTTTTCCTTGAAAAATTTCGTTATCACATTCTTTTATCTAAATATTCATATAACGTTCATAAAGAAAGTATAATTTCTATTCAAAATAAGAATCTTTCACCGTATCGAAGTCCCGAACATTAAAAAAAGATGTCAGTCTCTTGTAAAAAAGTCCTGCTAACCTTCTATTATAGGTTACTGGGACATAATAGACTAATTAAAAAGGTCCTAAATGACATTAATTAAAAATCATTCAACAACTCGTAAGTGTAAGTGTTTATCTTCCACGGGTAGGTTTAATCACCTTTTAGAAAAGAGGTGTTTTTCTATAGATAAAGGGAGGTGATCAAAGTCTTGATAATCTTAAGTAAATTATTCCTAAACGATATTACATATCTTTTTATATATTAAATTTGTCAAAATGAAGAACTTTTCGTGTCTTATTAATATATAAACAAGATAAGTTTTCCCGTATCAAAATTTTAGAATTTAGTAATACAGATAAAATACATATATAGATAAGAGAAAGACGAATTATACTGTCAATATCTGAAGAAGTGATTATCCCGAACGTAAAGTTCTATTCTGACGTACATTTGTTTAATTGAAAATTTTTATCTCTCGTTAAAGTAGACATTATTACATGGTTAAGTATTTAATAGTCACCATAAAAAAGGAATTTCTATTTACTGGGCAGTAGGTTGTGTATGATAATCCATCAGATCTACAGAAACACAAGACCCTCTATTCCGAGCACATAATAATATGGGATTATTTTACTCAATTACAAAATCATAATAGCTATTTTCTCGTGAACCTATATAAATTATTGGCTTGACTCTTTGCGAATTAAAATCAACAGACATCGTTATATTGTGTTTAAGAGGACATTTTGTTTAACGTGAAAACCTTATATAAAATTACACATAAGTTGTTTCCTCTTTTACTCCACTAACTTCAAGTTAAACATCGTACAATAATTGGTAAAGGCGAACTGATCTACTCATTTTCCTATTACCTACTCCCAAAATAATAATGGAAAGATGATTTTACTTCACCATATTTTCTATTCCACTACTCTAATTACTTGTATCCCTTTTCCGCATTAGTTAGTTCGAGGTCCTTCCTCCACTCTTACCGTCGTGGGACATCCTAGACATTCTCGTGAGGAATGTCTTGTCAGGTGAGACAGAAGAGATCCAAAGTGATTCGACACCTTTTGATTGTCAACAACGACCTTCTGTCTCGACTTTGATTGTTCTATGACAAATTAGTTTGTACCTACTTCAAAACATGAATCTAAATTTACCGGATGTATCATCTCGAGATCGTATCGTAGACTTAAATAATGTAACTCTCGACTTTTCACATCGACAACTCAGGCACACGAGATAGAAGGAGAAACAACAACAAATTAAGACACAGAAAATTAGTTATGTCACATTTGTATTCGGGAAGACAACCTGACACCAATGTTAATTTGTACCTCAAGGTGAATGGGTCTAGAGGAACATCCAAATATAAATAATAACTATGAACAACTTTTTCTAAAGTCTTTCGGTTTCATTAAAAGACCCCTAACAACGAAAGTACTGTCGTAAAGAAATCTAACACGGGTGGACAAATAAGTTGTTTTAAATAACTTACGGATGTTACACGGTCCCTACGTTTTACAAGGTTTATGTTGATTTCTTTATACCTGCAATCTGAAGTAGTAAATCGAATATCAGGTCACTCCCGAAAGGACCATCGAGTCTACCATTTCGCAGACGGATGTTACACCCTCTGGGCCCAAACTAGGGACCCAGCCCTTCTAGGGGACCTCTTCCTTTACCGTTGGGTGAGGTCCTGAGAACGGACCTTTTTAGGGTACCTGACTCCTCGGACCATCCGATGTCAGGTACCCCAGCGTTTCTCAACCTGTACTGACTCGCTGAAGTGAAGCGAAGGTCACTCCTATCTGTATGTGTATTTATACATACAGTAAACCACTATTAATGGTTTTCTCTTTCTATTTTCGTATTATGTAGAGATTACTGTGCGACGAAGTCTTCTCTGGACTTCCTTCCCTTCCTTGTCAGGTCGTCAGGTACTCCCGACAGGTTCCTTTCTTGTAAGGTCCATCTCTCTTGTCCTTCACGTCTCCAGATCTCAGTTTTCCTGTCAACGTTGTCGTTCCTTCGAACCACAAAGACCCTTCAATCGTTTCGTCGTCGTCGTCGTCGTTTCATCCTAACCCAACGTCTTTTAGATCTGCTCTATTTCTAATATTTTATATTTTATATCCGGTTTCATAAAACAAACTAATATTCCTATTTAACGAGTAGGTCGTCTATAACTCATGGACATAGATGAGGGTCGAGACTCTTAAATGATTACTCCTGTTTCAAGAGCGAGAATACACCGAAGGTAAGTTTTCCCCAACTTCTCCTCTCTCTTAATCATTCATTTATTAATTTACTTGTCATTGTTGTTGTTTTTTACTCGTTCTATTAAAGTAAATTATGTCACGAAACTCCTAAATTTCGATCCACTATGACCGAACTCCTTTCCTCTATACCTCTAAGTCGAAATTAAATGCAACGACCAGGTAAAAGATTGGAAAGAGAACGTAAGTCGAAAGAGGAGTATCACTCCGGTACATGTGTCGAAAAAACTCGTAGAGAGACAGAGACAGTACGAACGGAATGTAATCGGAATAGTCCTAAATCACTCTACGTTACATACGTCAGTAGAGTGATTTAGGACTATTGCGATTACATTCCGTTCGTACATTTCGTAGACGGTGTCCCAGAAAGAGAAAAGACCGAGTAGATTTTAGATTTTCGTTCTTCACATAGAACAAATCATTGAACAGAGTTAAGTCCAAAGGGGTCTGACTTTACGACTCTGTTTCCTAGTTCAAGTTTATCAAACCCTTGGAGGCCACTGTGGGTATCCTCTTAACCTTTTACTATCTCCTCTTTCGCTCTGTCACGACCCAGGGACGCTTTGGTCGACGTCTTCCCCAAAGACACCTTTAAAAACCTTTGTCACGTTTTTAGACGGTGTCTTAATAGGGACGACTCTCAACTCCCTCGAAACTATAAATACGTGGTTGAAGCCTCTTTATAAGGTTAATTCAAAGGTTCATATCCGTTATGAGGGGAGTCCATGGCCCGGGAGTCCGTGTCTCTACATCTAGGACCATCAACCTTCAGACGTCCTCCTATAAATTCAAGGTGGCCTATACTTGTCCCGGGACTATTATAGACAATGTCAGTAATTTAGAAAGAACCCGTTTTGTCGCAAGGACCCATTAAATCATAAACAGAGATTTTAAGTATAAAAGGCGTAGGGGAACTACTAAGAAAAGGATCTAGTGCAAGAAAGAGGAGAATAAAAGGAATTTGAAAAGACTAAGGAATTGTGAGAACATGGAAGCGTCTCTTATCTACAGGATTTCCCGATCATTGGAAATACAAGGTACGAACTCCTACCCGTCAAGAGAATTCAGTAGAAGACTTAAATATACTAGGCACTTCTCTCATTTAATGTAATGGATTCTACATAAAGAGGAATACGGCCTTGATAGATGACTTTATAATTAATGACGATTTTAGTCGATTCTATCAAACAAGACGTAAAACCTTACGTTCCGTAAGTAAAAACTTTATGAGACCTTCATTTAATCCCTTATCGTTTCTATTCTAACCACTTTTACCCATTACTGATTTAGATCCATAACCCTCATATACTAAAGTGATATAAGAATAGGGACGAACTCTACATACAAACTTTAACAAGTACTATTTTTCATCTTTTTTTACATGACTAACAATCTCGGGAGGACAGGATTCGACTAATACTCGATTATTAATCACAAACAAAATGTACCTAGAGACATTGTAGTAGTGAGAGTGGTTCAATTGATAGAAGGATCTGTTATGTTTTAGGTGGAGGACCTGTGTCACATTTAAATCGAAAATCTAGTGGTTTATCTATTGTCTTCTTCGTACACATAATGACATTTCCATCTCACCGAAGGTCTAGTCTCTCAGAATTAGATTTGGGACCAAAATGTCTATGTATTCGGATGGATACAGTTATTCGGTTTGTGCATCCCGTTGACCTGTCAAAACCTTCGGACTTGTCTCATTAGTGTCTTCCTTAGTAACCTCGAGAGATAGTATATAACATCCGTCTCATACACCACAAATCTACACACTATATACCGTTATACGAGAAAGACATCTTTTCCGTTGGAGGTACGAGTTCAGATCCACCATATGCAAACCAGGGTGACATCTGTACCTATACAGTCCGACACTATTCGATTCCTTTAATTTTGAAATTAATAAAACGAGTTGAAGAAAGTAAACTACGTATGGTCTTTTTGTTAGACATCAAACTGGAGAGGACATTTATCTATGTTTTCCTTATCACAGAATAATTTACCTGACTTCTAGGGTCAATAAAATGTTGATATAAAACAAAAATAAAATATTGAAAAACAAAGAACACTTCATTCTACAATGGATGGATTACAACGAATATGTGAGAAGTAATGGATTTTCATCACCAAACGGTATACGGAACTGGGTGAGGGGAATTGAAATGACGGAATTCTTTTTTTTTTACCTACGTAAGACGATAAAATTTTTTGAGTAGTCGAAATTTATGAATACATATCTAAAGGGAAGACACCATTAACTCTAACACAAAGAGATAGTAGTATCAAGAGAGTTTGTTTAAGTAGGTAGAGGACAGGAGGTTTATATCCATATACTTTCAGAATAATTCATCTCCAACTTACATGTTATACTACCGACACATTTATTACCGGTAACGACTTTTGGTACACTAGTACGATTAGTTTATTAGACATTAAAGATATAAAAACGGAGTACCTAGGTCTAATCAGTCTTAATCTAATTCTTTTGTATAAAAGGTATTAAATTTCTTTACATCACTTATCTCCGATTATGGTGATGACCTTTTGGTAACGACCAAAATTCTTACACTGTCCTCCCCTTAACGGCTATTTAGTGTCAATGATTATGGCCAACAGAAACCGTGGATTTTCAGTGACGAAGACGGGAGACTCCACGGACTTTTTATTACCGAAGAGTAAAAGAAGACGGGAGATTTTAAACATGTCTACGAAAGTAACACCCGAGATTTGATTTTAACGACCGTTCCCTATATCCTTTATGTCAAATGTTCAAAAGTCAAAGGAAACAATATATATCCTATTCCCCTGGGGAGAGTCCCGAGGTCTCACTCGAGAACAGGTTATAAGTCTTTACTTAACAGCCTCCTCTGTATACACGACTGTTTCGTTTCAGAAATAACCTTTACTCGTGGGTCACCTCTCGTCGTCTAATTCCCTTGGGTCCTCCCGACGACGGAACACCGAGTCACAGTCCAAAACACCGTCACTCCAATCAAAGACGTAATGGAAACCGGTCAGCAGAACGAACTGGGCACAAATCAGACTGAATCCCAGAAGGACCACCGTGCACACGGAGAGAGCCGGGTCTACCTAAGGTCCCACTTCCATAGACCCTCCAACCTTCCTGTACGGCGGAGGAAGGAGGAAAGTCGGGGAGGACATAGGAAGGGGCAGAGTCGGGGAGGACATACGAGGACCAATGAAAAACGGACGTCGTGCCACAAGAAATAATTGTGGAGGACAACACCCTGTTGAGTCCGTTCGCCAATAGTAGTACGGACCGGTTCCGTCCACCAAAACCAGTTTCCAAGGGATTGGAACGATAAGTCTTATCTCGAATCTTCTCGTTCCTACCACGGTTCTCATTTGTTCGCCAAAGGTCGTGTAAATCGGTAGAAGGGAGACCTCCGGCGGAACTGACTGACAAAGATCCAGACCGAGTATCGAGAGTAAAATCTGACATGCGAAGTAAACTAAGAGAAAGGATCGAGAGTAAGAAGGAAAAGGAACCGAGAAAACAAAACACTTCCGAGTAGGAGACTATTGAAGGGTTCTTCAAGTATCCTACACTAAAAGAACAAAAAAGTTATAGACTTTATTAGAAAACCGAAGGAAGTACAAAATAACTGCCAAACTGACCGATATTTTAACGTCCAATAGTGAACGGAAGTCTTGAACTTTAGATGCATTGAGAAAGTGACGACAACAACTTTTGTACAATCAAGAATAATGAAAAGGAAACTTATACTAAAACAAAGAAAAACCTTTTAGGACCCTGGAAAAGAGTCAAGAAAAAAATAATAAACGAAATTACACTTAGAATAAAGTAAGTAACTATACCCGTGACCCATCTGTGAAATCTAGAACTCTGGACACTGGAAACTAGGACTTTAATAAAGGGAAATTAATAAAAAAAACGAAAAGACTTCATATAGGACTTAAGTGGGAAATTAAAAACATGTGTAGAAAAAGGAAACAGGGAGAGATAAAAAATAGGGGAAGATTGAGACAGACTAAAAAAAAAAGCTGAAATTCGGAAAGTGACTTCGCAAAACAAAAAGGGAATTTTAAAACTAACATTTCTTAAGAAAACAAAAAGAGGAAAAAAATCTCCCTCCCCATCGTAGAATATGTCACCTTCACTGTTTATCTAAGTTTTCTAATCTAATATGTCACCTTCACCTCTACTGTTTGTCTAAGTGCCCTAATCTGGACTGTCTATCTCACGGACTTCTTATACCTACTTCCAAGTACTGTAACATGTACTCCGTCACTAGGTCTGGTAGGGACCTTTTTCTTTACGTTTTTCCGTTTTACCAACAGACTCCACCGGAATGTTTATCGACTCTTTTTTGCTGTTCACTTTCCGTTTCCTCTTTTCCTTTCTATGTGGGTAAACTTACGTCTCAATGTTTCTTACCGTTCCTCTCTATTCTTTTGGAAGGAGTCACTAGTCACGTTTCTTTATCTCCTTTTATTATGTTACCTTTTCTGATCTCCAGAGGAGTTCTTTTAATCTCTATGGTTCCCCGGTAAAGTACGTTTCTACCCGTGTTATCTCCTGTCTTTGCCATCCCTGGATTGTCTTCGTCTTCTATAATTCTTCCCCACCGTTCTTATGTGTTTTCTTGACATGTTTTTTCTACAAGTACTAGGTTTATTGGTGCTACCACACCAGTGAGTGGGTCCCGGTCTGTAGGACCTTATACTTCAGTCCACCCAGAATCCTTCGTAGTGATACTTGTTTCGATCACCTTCACTACCTTAAGGTCAACTCGACAAAATTTAGGATTTTCTACTACGACACTTTCACGACATGAGTTATACGGTCGTTTAAACCTTTGGAGTCGTCACCAGTGTCCTGACCTTATCCAGTCAAAAGTGAGGGTAGGGTTTCTTTCCATTACGGTTTCTTACGAGTTTGATGACGTGTTAACGTGAGTAGAATGTACGACCGAGTTTTAAGAGGTTCGGTCCAAAGTTGTCATACACTTTGTACTTGAAGGTCTACATATTCGACTTAAATTTTATCCGTCTTCTTGGTCTCGAGTTTAGCGGTTGTAGGCAACCCAGTAGTTTTTTCACTCTCTCAAGGTCTTTTTTCAGATGAGGACGAAATAACTGATACGGTTTCGGAAACTGACACACCTAGTGTTGTTTGACACCTTTTAAGACTTTCTCTACCCTTATGGTCTGGTGGATTGGACGGAGAACTCTTTAGACATATGTCCAGTTCTTCGTTGTTAATCTTGACCTGTACCTTGTTGTCTGACCAAGGTTTATCCCTTTCCTCATACAGTTCGGACATACAACAGTGGGACGAATGAATTGAATGTACGTCTCGTGTAGTACTCTTTACGACCTGGCCTACTTCGTGTTCGACCTTAGTTCTAACGGCCCTCTTTATAGTTATTGGAGTCTATATGTCCACTGTGGTTGGAATACCGTCTTTCACTTCTTCTTGATTTCTCGGAGAATCACTTTCACTTTATTCTCTCACTTTTTCAACCGAATTTTGAGTTATAAGTCTTTTACTTCTAGTACCGTAGACCAGGGTAGTGAAGTACCGTTTATCTACCCCTTCGTTACCTTTATCACTGTCTGATAAAAACCCCCGAGGTCTTAGTGACGTATACCACTGACGTCGGTACTTTAATTTTCTGCGAATTTTATTTCAATACTGGTTGGATCTGTCGTATAATTTTCGTCTGTAATGAAACGATGTTTCCAGATCAGTTTCGATACCAAAAAGACCATCAGTAAATACCCACACTCTCAACCTGATATTTCTTTCGACTCGTGGTTTCTTAACTACGAAAACTTGACACCACAACCCCTTCTGAGAACTCTCAGGGAACCTGACGTTCATCTAGGTTGGTCAGGTAGGATTTCCTTTAGTCAGGACTTATAAGTAACCCTCCTGACTACAACTTCCCTCATGACTTCGAGGTCATGAAACCGATGGACTACGTTTCTCGACTGAGTAAACTTTTCTGGAACTACGACCCTTTGTAACGTCCGCACTCCTTTTCCCCTGATGTCTCCTACTTTACCAACCTATCGTAGTGACTGAGTTACCTGTACTCAAACTCATTCGGACCCTCAACCACTACCTGTCCCTTCGGACCACACGGTGTCAGGTACCCCAGCGTTCCTCAGCCTGAGATGACTCACTGACTTAACTTGACTCTCTTAGAACGGAAACAACATATCAACATTCCAGAAGATAATCTAGGACAAAAAAACAAAAAACAAAAAAAAAAATTCAAAGTAAGACAAGTGACTTAAGAGAAAGACGGAAGACTTAAAGAAAAAAACAACACCAAAATAAAACTAAAAACAAGACAACCTCAGAAAGGACTTTAATGTCCTCTATGAACCGACAACTGACGTCACGGAACTTTGGATTATCCTTCGGGACATAAATATACGTTCATACAAAGAAGCCGAAAAAGACATTATAATGGTCGGACGTTTGATAGTAAAGGTAACTGACATTTGGGTCAGTGTATAGTCGTAGACTTACCAAAAAGAAACTTTGGTAAGTCAAAAACGTTTATTTTTAGAAAGACCTGGACAGAGTTGTAAGTCTTTTGCTTCTAGTACCGTAGGCCAGGGTAGTGAAGTACACTTTATCTACCCCTTTGTCACCTTTGTCACAGTCTGAAATAAAAACCTCCGAGGTTTTAGTGACGTCCACCACTAACGTCGGTACTTTAATTTTCTGCAAATGAGGAACCTTCTTTTCAATACTGGTTCGATCTATCGTATAAGTTTTCGTCTCTGTAATGAAACGGCTAATTCCAGGTAGATCAGTTCCGATACCAAAAGGGACACCAGTACATACCTACATCAGGTAAGATTTCCTCTAGTCGGAACCCTAAAGAAACCTTCTTTACTACGATTTCGACTTCGAGGTCATGAAACCGGTGGAGTACGCTTCTCGACTGAGTAACCTTTTCTGAGACTACGACCCTCCCTAACCCCCGTCCTCCTCTTCCCCTGCCGTCTCCTACTCTACCGACCTACCGTAGTGACTGAGCTACTGACTCACTGGAGGCCCTCAACCACTACCTGTCCCTCCCGACCGTACGACGCGAAGTACCCCAGCGTCCCAGCCCGTGCTGACTCGTCGACTTGAGTCGACTTGACTCGACTTCCAATACACATATACCTGACGTTCTTCATATCCCACGTACTGCTCGTATGACCATCAGACTCTCGTCTACCCATCTTCGTAAAACTGAAAGAGAAAAGACGAAACATCGTAGGTACACGGTATAAGGGTGAAAGGAGACACATCTACGAAGGGATTAAAAAGTTGTTTAATTAGAGTATAAAGTGTTCCCCCTAATTTTCTCCTCTTCTTTATAGAAGTCGGACACCCTGTCAATATCCTAGGTCGATCGCAGACATCTGAATACTGGACAGAAGGAGAAAAATACTTGAAAAAAAGACACAAGGAATCATGAAAATTCCCTACTCTTAAAATTGTCTAAACGTCTTATTTATCCACTCAAGAATAGTCTCAGGAGAACCACTGATGAATCTAACCCTGAGGAAAGAAAAACGATTTAATTACTGGTGACCATGAATAGAAATACAGAAGACTTTACAATGACTTTAGAGAAACGAGGTCAAAAGGAAAAATTTGAGGAAAACAACACCCCAACTACGGAAAAGTAAGGAAAGACGTTTCAAAATAACACCACATCCAATTGTCTATACTTCCGTAAAAGGACGTACATTGACTTCACTTTCATAATAAGTGAGTCAGTACAGACTATAAAACACTGACATTGGGTGGTCCGAGGAGACAGGTACCTTAAGAGGTCCGTTCTTATGACCTCACCCATCGGTAAGGGAAGAGGTCCCCTACAAGAACTGGCTCCTTAACTTGGACCCAGAGGACGTAACATCTGTCTAAGAAATGACAGACTCGGTGGTCTTTTGTCCCCTTTGTCACAGTCTGAAATAAAGAAACCGAGGTCTCAGTGACGTCTACCACTGACGTTGGTACTTTAATTTTCTACGAATGAGTAACCTTCCTTTCAATACTGGTTGGATCTATCGTATAACTTTTCGTCTCTGTAATGAAACGGTTGTTTCCAGGTAGATCAGTTCCGATACCAAAAAAGTCACCAGTACATACCTACACTCTCAACCTGATATTTCTTTCGACTTTCACTTTTCACTTCAGCGAGTCAGCACAGGTTGAGAAACACTGGGGTACCTGACATCGGATGGTCCGAGAAGACAGGTACCGTAAAAGGTCCTTTATCATAACCTCACCTAACGGTAAAGGAAGAGGTCCCCTAGAAGGACTGGGTCCCTAGCTTGGGCCCAGAGGACGTAACATCTATCTGTGAAATGGTAGACTCGGTGATCCCTTCAGTAGTTTCTTTCGACTCACGACTTCTTAACTTGACACCACAACCTCTTCTGTGAACTCTCAGGGAACCCGACATTCCTCTAGGTTGGTCAGTCAGGATTTCCTCTGGTCAGGACCCACAAGTAACCTTCCTGACTACCACTTCGACTTTGAGGGTTATGAAACCGGTGGACTACACTTCTTGGCTGACCAACCCTTTCTGGGACTACGACTCTTGTAAACTTCCGCCCTCCTCTTCCCCTGCTATCTCCTACTCTACAAACCTACCGTTAGTGACTGTACTACGTGCACTCAAACTCATCCGAAGTCCTCAACTACTACCTGTCCCTTCGGACCACACGACGTCCGGTACCCGAACGTCCACAACCTGTGCTGAATCACTGACTTGACTTGACTTTTGAGGACAATTTTCATAAAACGTATATATTCTTCACATAAAGAGGGGATGGTCTATAAATGACTATACCAAATCGACAAGTAAGTACATAACTCAATGTAGGTCCGGAAAAGACAAGGAATAATGTATGACAGAATACAAAGGTACACACAGAGGGGTACTAACATTCTAATATACACTGTCAGTCCTTTTTCTCTTCTTTTTATTTGTGTTAACCTTTATTTACTTGAATTGATAGGTAATAGAAACACTGTTTGATGTGTTCATTCTTAATAAAGTTCCTATGACATTTTCCATAAGACTAATGTGTAAACATCACCTTATACATCATTCCCATTTTAAAGGTTACTTTAAGAATTTGAAGAACAAAGTACATAATAACTGAACGTAAAAATTTTGACAACATACATAAAAGGTTTAATTTCATTCATCAAAACAATTTATAATAATACTAAGTTGGAAAAGTCGTATTTCTTTTTCTAGGTTCAGATTTTAAGTTTTTGATTTTTATGATGTTGAGAATTGAAACTTAATCTTTCAATGATTGACTTAATCTCTTCATGATTGAGTAAAAAAAAAAAGATTTTTACGCAACCACAGGTTTTGGCAGAAATAAGTACCATAGGAATTACAGAGTCATTAAAAAAAAATATCACTGAGATCCGGTAACCAAGAGTTAGTTGTCACTAAAATTGGAAGAAAGGGTAAAGAAGTAGGGGAACTACTTTTTAGACCGTTACAGATGTAAGTAAAAACTACCAGTGTCAACTCTTGACGACGATTCATAGGTTTGTCCCTATGACGACTCGTAAGGCATTACGTGTTCCATGTCGAGGAGTGTCCTTTCCTGACAGCTCTCTCAGTCACGACTTCAGTCTTTGGGACGGACTCCGATTGGCTTTACGTATCCTCGACGTAAATAATTATCAATCTAAGTTTGTTATATATACTTCAATGCGTCACAAAGAAACCTTCTTTATTTGGATTCAATTTTCTTTTTATAAAAAGAAAATAAGAATTTATTAGTACTAGTAAAGAATTACCCTACACGAAGAGAAACCACAACGGGTCGAAGATTAGAACTTTAGTATAGAGATAAGAATACAGAACTAGGTGTAACTAAAATTGTACTGTGAAAGACGACGATGTTTGAGTCAAAACGTTTTTACACTGTACTAACTTTCTCTACAGAACACTAGATTATAATTTTGAACTAGATATTGATCATCAACCATACTGTAAACTACCTATAAATAATAAGGACACAAGGAGTTTTTCATAGAACGTCACGGGAACACTCAAACGAGGTCACTAGACCCTACGTATTCTCGTGCACACAGAATCAAGAAAGATGACTTTAACCGGACCCTCGTCACTTACGGGAACTATCGTGAAAGATAATTTTCCTTTTAAAGAACACAACTCTCTATTTTTGAAAAGGATATTTAACGATTAGTCTACGGTAATCTACGAACACAAAGTAAACCCCCTTTACTAACTAAGATCGATCCTTCATCTCCTTGTTTAATTTACTATGGTACTTCTTTGTCGTTTAAGTCTTATACCCCTTTTCTAGTTCAACGATTGTAGGCGACCTAGTGTCTTTTTCCTTTTCTTAAGGTCTTTTTGTACATGAAGACGAAGGAACTGATGTGGTTTCGAAACTGACACACCTAGCGTTGTATGGCACCTTTTAAGAATTTCTCAACCCTTATAGTCTGGTGGAATGAACAGAGAACTCTTTGTACATACGTCCTGTTCTTCGTAGTCAATCTTGGTCTGTACTTTGTTATCTGACCAAGTTTTGACCTTTTCCTCATGTAGTTCCGATATATGACAATGGGACGAATAAATTGAAGTCACGTCTCATGTAGTACACTTTACGACCCGAGATACTGAGTGTTTGACCTTAGTTCTAAAGGTCCTCTTTATAGTTATTGGAGTCTATACGTCTACGACGATGAAATTACCGTCTTTCACTTCTCCTTGATTTCTAGGAGAACTACTCCCACTTTCTCCTCTCACTTTTTAGACTGAATTTTGAGTTGTAAGTTTTTTACTTCTATTACCGTAGACCAGGGTAGTGAAGTACCCTTTATCTACCCCTTTACTACCTTTGTCACTGTCTGAAATAAAAGAACCGAGGTTTTAGTGACGTCTACCACTAACGCCGGTACTTTAATTTTCTGGGATGAGGAACCTTCCTTTCAATACTGGTTGGATCTGTCGTATAAATTTTCGTCTCCATAATGAAACGGTTGTTTCCAGACGGACCAGTTCCGAAACCAAAAAAGTCACCAGTACATACCTACACTTTCAACCTGACACTTCTTACGACTCACGGCTTCTTAACTACGAAAACTTGACACCATAACCTCTTCTGAGAACTCTCAGGGAACCTGACGTTCCTCTAGGTTGGTCAGGTATGATTTCCTCTAGTTAGGACCCACAAGAAACCTTCCTCACTACGATTTCGACTTTGAGGTTATGGAACCGGTGGAGTACACTTCTCAACTGAGTAACCTTTTCTGAGACTACGACCCTCCCTAACCCCCGTCCTCCTCTTCCCCTGCTGTCTCCTACTCTACCGACCTACGGTAGAACCTGAGCTACCTGTGCTCAAACTTGAGACCCTCAACCACTACCTGTCCCTCCGGACCGCACGACGTTAAGTACCCCAGCGTTTCTCAGCCTGTACTGACTCACTGACTTCACTTGACTTGACTTTCTTTTTATGAGAGGCTTCTTTATTAAGTGTATCTTCCCTCTCCTGTGTTTTAACCGATTGAGGAACCTTAACATACTGTGTATATATCGGATTCAGATAAAAACTCATACAGACTTCTACAAGTATAACGTTTTAGAATTTTCTTCTCGATTTTCCCTTCTCTCACTTCTGTGTCATACGAATCAACGAATCAACAAAGACTGAGAAATGTTGGGGTACCTGACATCGGATAGTCCGAGGAGACAGGTACCCCTAAGAGGTCCGTTCTTACGATCTCACCCAACGGTACGAGAGGAGGTCCCCTAGAAGGGTTGGGTCCCTAATTTGGGTCCAGAGGGTGTAACGTCCACATATGAAATGGTAGACTCGGTGGTGTCTTCGGGTTATCGTGTAGAAATAACTCCCTTAATATCAAAAAGATGTCAAACAGACGGAAATGTTCAAAGAAATACACAGAGTCATTGATTCTGATTTTGTGTCATAGACATTCTCTCCCGTAGTACTTCCCTCTCTCTGGAGAGACATCCTTCTGTCTCTTCTTCTCACAACGTTTCCTCCAACTCACTAGAGTGGACATTTCAGATAGTATCCCGTTCTCTCCTCTACCTAAATACCAGTGAAACGGTCCTGTTAGGTCTTCTCTCGATAATATAAAGAATAAAGTTTAATCATTTGACAGTAAGATTTAAACTAGTCGGAAGAAAAAAAAGTTCACCCATTTACTACATCACATATAGATCAGAAGACTAGTCATTAACAGGAAAGATATGTAAAATTTTTTAGTAAAAAGATATAAAACTAGAAACAATTATAGAAACTAGAACCAATTATAATTAGATAAGGGTCGTTTACCTAGAACAAAACAAAGACTTGGACATTCAAATCACTCAAATTCAGACCTGGTTCCATTAAGATAGGACACTCCTCAACAGGTCCATCGGTCGGTCGGGGAGAGAAACTGATTACAACTGAAGAAAAAAGACCATCGTTCCGTTTGACCCTCTCTTGTCTTGAAACTTTCCTTGTGTCTTTTCGAATAAACTTATACCTTTTCTAAATATAGACATTAACGAAAAGAACAGACGTTGGAATCGTATTATGTCAACTATGTGAAAATTTAAGCTGACTTTATCGTCCCTAAATCTTCTACGTGACTACATTTTCTCTTCAGTAAACGTCCATATACAAATTATCCACCTCCAAAAAAATTTGAATGTTTTACAGAAATAGTAACATAACGATTTAGAATTTACAAAGTTCGGACCCGATACAAAAAATTTATATTATGACATTGATAGATTTTCCTTAGATGTCATTTTTGACTTTGTAGTCGATTTCACTTGAACATAAAGGAACACAAACAACAGCTCTAGACACCAATCAAACTTACTATTAGATACAGTTTCCGTCTAGTGGGTAAGCAGATCCTGTGTCGGGTAAAAGTGTGTGTGGCAGTGACTCCGACTCAATAAACGATAGAGTAACCTATAATATCTAACTTGAACTCAAAGACTATATAACCAGTAGTTTCATTACTTAGAAACCCTGATACCTTTTTTTCTTGTATTGACTTTTTGATAATTTGTTTTTACACAAGAGAACCCCCTGTTTCCTGGGTGGTCTGATAAAGTCAACGACGGATCTTTGTCACATATCATTATAAAACAACAAAAGGTTCATACGTCTTACACTTTTTGTGAAAAACTACGAGTGAAACATCAAAAAAATTACTACATTTTTGTAATTATCCTTTTTCGACATATATCAGATAAAAGTCATCACATATGAAATTTGCTTTAAATGGGTATAATCTTAACCTGGAGACATTAACCTTTTACATAATTACTCTAGGACTTGAAACCCTTGTTCGTAGTTCTATACGTATCCGATAAGAAATGAATCTGTTAAAACTAACAGTAATAAGACATATTTTTAGTATTAAAAACAGTTCAAAACCTAAACTTTATTTTTCTTTCGAAAACTTTAGCTTTCTTACCGGAATCTACTTGGTTCTCAAATCTCAAAAATACACTAAGTCAGTGACAAGAACGTTTTATCGTGAAACGCTGGATCGGATACTTAACTTGATTTAAATATTGTAACGAAACTACCCTGATTAACGATCAAATACCGGACACAAAACTTTATGTGGTATAAACATCCAACTCCCCTGATAACTGAAGTCAGATTCATGTTTGGAATGAGTATGACGATGAAGTAGTCACTTTACATATTGACGTCGACATCTTAAGGCACTATTTATACTGTAGTTCAAAGTCTTCGTTTCGGGTACAATAACTATTTACATGTTTTACGGTCAACTCAAGTAAAAGGTAACTTATTTCGTCTCATTTTAGTCAAGAATACACGTGACTAGAACCCAATAGGGGAGTTCGACGTTCCAAACTCAATCTGACCCACACGGTGGGTACACGTGAGGTCGGAAGTGTGAATAACTCCATTTTAACACAACTTTATTTGTAACCTTCTACAGGTCCCTAATTAAAGACGCCTCCCTTTATACCTCAGGTCAACAGAACGACCTTTCATCACAGTCGTTTTCTTCAATCAAACCTACCAATCACTAGAATGGTATTCCGTTTTAGTTGCATACGATGAGGAAAGGACGAGGTTCCTAAGATAAAATGATGATTCATACTCGTCGAGTATCCTCGGACTAGACGAGACAGACACCCATTCTTTATGATAAGACATGAACAGAATTGTCTCATATTTTCTGTGGACTTTTCCTAGGTAGACTAGGTGTTCATTTCATTGAGAGACGGTCTTATTTTAAAGTGGTAGAGATTTCTTTCTGTCGTTTTAGATCCGTTTTATTAACACTCAGGTATTATAAGTCATATAAAGTGAAAGTAGTTCTCCGAAAAATCAAGGAGAAGTGAAAGACGGTATTCCCACCACAGTAGACGTATATACTCCAATAACTATAAAGAGGACTGTTAGAACTAAGGTCGAACACGAAGAAGGTCGGGTCACAAAGAGGACTCCATGAGACGTACATTCAATTTATTCGTCTCACTGTTATATGTCGAAACTACATAAGGAAAAGGGATAAACCTTGGTAGTACAACAAGGTACAGATCAAGATTGACAACGAAGGACTGGACGTATCTCCAAAGAGTTCTCCGTCCAGTCCACCAGACCATAAGAGTAGAGAAAGTCTTAAAAGGTGTCAAATAACACTAGGTGTCTCAGTTTCCGAAACCGTATCAGTTATTTCGTCTTTATCCACAAAGAGACTTTGAGAGAACGAAAAAGCTACTAGGTCGCCTACAACCGTTAAACTAGAGACCAAGGAGACGGAAAAGATTTTGGTCGAACTTGTAGACCTTCAAGTGCAAAGTGCATAACGACTTCGGACCGAACCTCTTAAAACTCGTAATGAAATGATCGTACACTCTACTCACGTCAACACGCCATCAAACTCGTAAGAAACCGTAACGGAAACCCTAACCTTACTTTTGACTGGAAAAGGTCAGGACACCGGTGACGACTCAAAAGGTTTAAACGACCGTATAACTCACGTCGTGAGAGTGTCGTAGTAGAAAGTCCTAAACTTTTCGAGTTGACCTTAAGGTAGTGGAGGCGATCGAAATAAGCATCACTATGAAGGATTCCGGGTGAACTGAAGTGTAAGGTCCTACAGACCGAGATCCACTCACTAGTGTGGTAGCACTAATAGACCCAGCACTTCTAGAAAAAACAGGTCAAGAAGACACATAAGAACGATGGAGAAGAATTATTTAATCATTGTTTTGGGGTATTAGGGTAATATTATTACTCTTTTGTTGTCTTTTCCGGTCTAAGACTTGTCAAATGTGTTAAAGACTGGTTAAGAGAAGTTTTAACAATTCCAATACTTCTGGTTCGGTTCTGACACTTTGACAGTGTCTGGTTTCTACTGACTCCTCTTTCGATTTATGTCACACCATTAAAATTCAACCTAGGACCCTATCTTTCCCCTGTAAGTACTTTTTTAACCACTTTAGTATTATTTTAGATAACAAATCCATTACCATTTTTATTTTTTTTTTAGTGAAACCTTTCTTCATTTTCTTTCTTTCTTTCTTCTGATAATATTTATGTAAGTTTATAAATTACCTTTCATAATCACGTTCTTCCTTCGGGCACCCCGTAGAGTCATGTTGTCACTCTTCATATTTGGTCTCGGTTTACTCTCAAAATCTTGACTTTTAATATTATAAAATTGACTTTTGGTCTATAAGGATTGTAACATAAACTATGACATTCCCTTTTTTTCACTTCAATTCGATTTCAGTTCCGTTATCTTTGAGACGATTACCTTCGTGTCTTTCTTTTTCTTTAAGTATGTTTCACTTGGCTTGTAATCAGTCGATACCCTGTTACAGTTCATATACACTATACTAAATTTTTATGTATATGATACATTTGTGATCAGTATTTAGACTTTGGTGCCATAATTTTTATCTATTTTATCTAAAGTCCTTGTAGCAGTCTCTAGTTATTGTTCTCCAGGTTAAATAGTTCCATTATGATTTCCGGATTTACATATATACAGTTACATGTGTCTTATTCACAAGGGACTTGTACAGTATAGGGTAGGGGACCTTGGACACTTATACATGGAAGGTACTCTTTCCCTGAAATGTCACGATTCAATTCTTAGACCTTCACCCCGCTAATAGGACCTAATAGACCCATGGGTTTCATTTATGTCCCAAAGAATATTCATTCTCATCTCTGTCTTTTCCAGTTTCTTTCTTTACACTGCAGTGTTCGTCTTCAGTCTCTCTCTGAATTTCTGGTGTGACGACTTACTTCTACCTCCCTCTTCTCCGACAACAGGTTTCCTGTGTCCACCAGAGATCTTCCACGTCTCTGTCTCCGTCTAAAAGGAGGGTTCGGAGGTCTTCCGTGAGTCGGACCACCACAAAAGCGGAAAATTCCAGACAAAGTCTTAACAGTGGAGGGTCGCACACTCCACTACAACGCACGAAATTCCGTGACAACAGCAAACAACACTGCCGTTATCCTTTGTCGTAGTCCATCGTCTCGGTCATTTTATCCTTCGTTTTCGACTTCCGTCCTTTCCCTCTTGACTTAAGTGTCAAATATCGTCCTCCAGAATTTTAAAGAGAGGACACTAACTATCTTGTCATCCATGTTTCAGTCATTGACACATTCTCTGACCTTTTTGAGGTAGTTGGTTACTCCAAAATTTTAAAAGACACATAGCGTAGTACAGTAAACGCTTATCATTGACAAAATGAAGAAGGAAAAGTCAAACCAAGGGAAAATAGCGAAAAAGAATAGACTAACGAAACTGATCCTGAAGGTTTTAAGGAAAAGACTCTTTTCCTACGAGTGAAAACGGTGAATTTTTTTTTTTTTTACCTTTCTCATCCGTAGGAAAAGAACAAGGACTACGACACCGTTTATGAAAATTTGAAAAGTGGTAACTCATACTACAACCGATACTCAAACAGTATATGCCGGAAATAATACAACTCCATACCAGAGAGATACGGGTGAAAGACCTCTCCCACTACTATTATATCTACACATGTAAATAATTTTGAGTAGTTTGACATATATGGATAATAAACACATAAAATGGTATACATTCATTATAGAATTATCTAACAATTAATGTTTTTAGGACTAACTAAAGTCAGGGACTCCCAAAAGAGAAGAAAAATACACCCCCGAAACTCGTATCTTCCAATATAGTATACCTTAATCAAATGAAAGTAAATATCCAATAAAAATTATATTTAATACTTACTTCGTTTTATTTGGTGTCTTCTTTAAAACGGTTCTTTCCAGATATAAGTATAGTTGTATTTTTGTACATTTGTTTAATATGTTAATTACGAAGGTCATCTCCAGTTCATCTATCCATAAATTCCGACAACTAGGAGTCTTTATTTTATATGAGTGACTTGGAGTCATTTAAGGACAAGATGAGAGTAACAATATTGTCCATATATCTTCAATGTTTATTTACCCATTCTTTTTACCAAACCACTTGAGACTCTACTATTGACTTCAGGTACAATCACAAGTCAAGCCAAAAGATTTACTTCAGAGGTAAGACTAACACTTCCTGTGGTAGGACTTGGAAACCATTATCTTTAGTCCTCATTTCGTAAATTTTACCTTTCTTTAACATCAGAATGGAAATTTCTACCACTCCTCTTTCCTTCCAATCAGGACTTCTTGAGATTCTTAGATATCTTTCTTAAAACCTTTGAAGTCCTCTCTTTTTCTTTTATCCAACTTGGAACTTCTGAAGACTTTCTTTCCTCTCTTTTCTTTTAGTAAGAACAGGAGGTACTGTTATATGTTTTTGACTATTGTATCAGTTATATTTTTTCACCCCCGTATGGAAAAGAATAAGTATAACATTCCTTAGAAAAACACGTATGGACGTGGTGTGAATACCGTCTTTCACTTCTCCTTGATTTTTCGGAGAACTACTCATTTTCATTTTCTCCTCTCACTTTTTCAACCGTATTTCGAGTTGTAAGTCTTTTGTTTCTAGTACCGTAGACCAGGGTAGTGAAGTACCCTTTATCTACCCCTTTGTCACCTTTGCCACAGTCTGAAAGAAAACCCCCCGAGGTTTTAGTGACGTCTACCACTAACGTCGGTACTTTACTTTTCTGCGAATGAGGAACCTTCCTTTCGATACTGGTTGGATCTATCGTATAACTTTTCGTCTCTATAATGAAACGGTTGTTTCCAGGCAGATCAGTTCCGATACCAAAAGGGTCACCAGTATATACCTACGCTCCCAACCTGACACCTCTTTCGACTCACGGTTTTTAACTACGAAAACTTGACACCACAACCTCTTCTGAGAACTTCTCAGGGAACCTAACGTTCCTCTAGGTTGGTCAGGTAAGACTTCCTCTAGTCAGGACCTACAAGAAACCTTCCTTACTACGACTTCGACTTTGAGGTATGAAACCGGTGGAGTACGCTTCTCAACTGGGTAACCTCTTCTGGCACTACGACCCTCCCTAACCCCCGTCCTCCTCTTCCCCTACTGTCTCCTACTCTACCGACCTACCGTAGTAACTGAGCTACCTGCACTCAGACTCACTTGAGGTCCTCAACTACTACTGTCCCTCCGGACCGCACGACGCTAAGTACCCCAGTGTTTCTCAGCCTGTGCTGACTCGCTGACCTGACTTGTGTCAATATATAATATTTGTATAAGTTGAGTCACCATCAAAAACAATGTGCACACAAAATGAAACTACGTACTACGAAGGGGGGAGAAAAGAACCCAGAGGAGTGAGGGTAAAGGAAGGGACGTCTAAGAGTCGGGGGGTATGGATTGTATATAATTGTCAGATCGTGTATAGGAAAGTATAAAAAGACATAAAAGTATTTTAAAAACAAACACTTAAAAAATAAGTAAAGGTTTTTACTTTAGGATAATAAATACGAAAAATACAACAAAAAGAGTGAGGTGATATAAAACTACGATTTATAGGTCGCTCAGTTCGACTATGTCCTAATTAAGTAACAGAAGTTACTGACTTCTTCTTCTGCATAATATTAAAAAGTAATAAAAAATTACTGTATGTAACCTAAAACACCAGAGCAGATGGTAAAAACAAATATAGTGATACTTTTTACATCGATGGAAACAAAAACCATTTATTGTATTCTGACGAAAGGTTTCCCCAAAATGTAAAGTAGAAAAGTAATTGTTGTATATGAAAAGAAACGTAAGGATAGTCGTTTCATACAATATAGAGGAAAAGTGTACATTCGGACTATTAACAGAAGGTCTCACAGTTCTTGATAGTCTAGACTTTAAAATGTAATTAACGTTCCATTTTCAAATTAAACGGTTTTAAAGGACTTACAACCGTTTTCTGTGCTCTGAGGACCCAGGCTATGTTTCTGGAAATAATGTTGTGCTACTTCTCTCATTCGTAGTACAATTACAGACAAGGGGAATTGGGGTCAAAAGAGGTCCACTACACCTCCCAACGATACCTGACTTGACACAGGAAGAAGTAAACACATGACTTTGGGATTTGGGAGGTGGGGTCAACACTGACATGGATAGAAATCCTCCGTCAATTCAAAATTGTTCCAGCACTCCAACCAAGGGATTACACTATCCTGAACTTTCCTTCTCTCTAGAAAGAGAAATGGTACACTCCTAAGACACTCTTTCATCGATAGATGTACGGTCCTTCTCTCCAGAATGGCCCTTGATTTAGAAGTCCGTGGAACTGGAACCTAGAGGGTCCAAGGTCTTCACACTCTTTAAATAAAGACTCCGAATTCGGTGGGTCAGACGCTACGACATACTACCGTCAGACTGGTCTGATTCGGCTCTTTGGGTCTGTGTATGACACGTGGGTCACTCAAATGTAGGGACAACTTGACGGACGTAGAAATCCTTGGGCTTTACAAATGTCACCCATCACTTCAGACCGGAAACGGGGTTTCCAGTAGTAATAGAAATAACATGACCCATCATTTGTCTGAACTGGAAACGAGACATCGTTCTGTGAGAGACAGAGAAGGTCCCGACAAGAGACATGTTTGTAGGAAGGTTTCTTACAGACTATGTTTTCTCGTTAGAACGGAGTGAGAGTTGAGGACGTCTTTACAGTCGTAAGTTTTGTTTCAACAGTACTAATATGAGACACTCAGCCAAGGAGCCAGAGATAGACATTGTGAGAAGAAATAAGATAGTATATAAGTTAGATGAAACAGAGACTGTGTAGATTCAAATTTAAATGACATGTATAAATCGTGAATTTTTTTTACACAGAGAGGGTTCGATGAAGGAATAAGTAATAGAGATGAATTGTGCCGGATTTACTTAAAACGGACATAGAGTATTCAATGATAGAAGGAGAGTCACAAATTACAAAGAAAACTAAAGGTAGATAGGGTAAAAAAGGGAATAGAGGACATCGTTTAGCTCACAAAAATCTACTATATCTTTTTAGCCTCTTCCGCCACCGTGGGGTGAGGTCATGAGAACGGACCTTTTAGGTACCTGTCTCCTCGGACCATCCGACGTCAGGTACCCCAGCGGTTCTCAGACTCTACTGACTCGCTGAAGTGAAAATGAAAAGTGAAAGTACGTGACCTCTTCCTTTACCGTTGGGTAAGGTCACAAGAACGGACCTCTTAGGGTCCCCGCCCCTTCAGACCACCCGACGACAGATACCCCACCGTGTCTCAACCTGTGCTAACTTCGTTGAATCGTCGTCGTCGTCGTTACAATGTATACATAAGTCTTAAAAACCTCCCCTTCACTCCATAGCCTTTCGAATATAAAGAACAAACCAATGACGATTGAGTTCCATCCCGTTACTATGAAAATATTCTAAAAAAAAGTTAGAGATCTTTCATAGGTGAAAAAGAAGAATATGATGTAAGGAATAATTCACTTGGTTTATTTAAGAGTTAAAGAATCATAAATTCTCTCTAATAAAATTGGTGGGAGAGACGCTTGTTGCGTAAAGTGATTGGAACTAATTCCGGACTGACTTACGGGATAATTCCTCGATTCTGTGTCTCAAGTGAGTGACCAAAACGGTGCAGATCTCTAGAGGACAAACCAAAACTTTGATTAACATCTTCGTATCGCACCCTTTACTTCTCATCAAAAGTCTTCTTTATCAATTAGAGTAGTAAATGAGTAATCGGAGTAGCACATAAGTCAATATAGTACATGATCTATGAGGTTCAAATATTCTTATTTATTACCCATGCAGACGAATTCCTCCCAATAACAGACTATTCCCTATGTTTATTTACCGTAAACATGATCCGGGTACTATCGCCTCTTGTCTCTTACCGACGTAGACGAACCCCTCAGTCCTCCAAAATGCTTTGGAACCGAACTGGAAAGTGGCACCTCCTTCGTGATCCATCGGAGACTCTCGTGTCACGATCTACGGACTACCTGAACCGACAGGATGAGTGATCACTGGTCAAGTAGATTGTAGAGTTTTGACAAAGGAGTAAATATTTTACCACTTTTAATATATATAAAGTATCACAGTCAAAGTTTTTATTAACTTTATTTCGTTAATCGCATCTAGGACCGGATCCTGTTCGAAACTAATTTAACATACCCAACGAGAACAGCGACACTGACAGACATGAGGAGATTATGTTCATCGGAGTGGTAGAGGAGGTGTTTAGAGTCATTCTCAAACGAAAAGTCTATGATGGTCTGGTGTCATACCGACTTGATATACAACACACTGTACCAACCTTGTAATCTATACAGACTTATATGAGGTTTATACTACTCCTGAAAGAAATTTCATCTAAAGTCACCTGCAATTTCGTCTACTTACATTCATGGTCCTCCTATCTTAGATAACTCGAACAACTGACGCTCTATTCCCTAATCCTACTGAGTCTGAAAACACACCGAAAACACTAAAGGAAATTATTTTATTAGACATTACCTAATTGTCATCGAGAACTCCACTTACTTCTTACTTAAGTAAAGAGCTCTACAACTTAAACTCTTAAATCTCCTACAAAAACACTTCCATGGATTAGATCCTTCACCAAGTTATACTCAGGTTTTGATAGGAGATGTACATCTTCAAGTCAAGTCAACGAGTAAACACAGGCTGAGAAACACTAGGATACCTCACGTCGTGCGGTCCGGAGGGACACGTAGTGGTTGAGGACTTCGAACGAGTCTGAGGACAGGTAGTTCAACCACTACGGTGGGTTGGTAGAGTAGAAGACAACAGGGGAAGAGGAGGGCGGAAGTTAGAAAGGGTCGTAGTCTCAGAAAAGGTTACTCAACCAAGAAACGTAGTCCGCCGGTTTCATAACCTCAAAGTCGAAGTCGTAGTCAGGAAGGTTACTTGTGAGTCCTGACTAAAGGAAATCCTACCTGACCGACCTAGAGGAACGTCATGTAACCTGAGAGTTCTCAGAAGAGATCGTGGCGTCAAGTTTTCGTAGTTAAGAAACCGTCAGTTGAACGAAATATCAGGTTGAGAGTATAGGTATGTACTGATGACCTTTTTTGTATCGAAACTGATCGACCGTTTCGGTCATGGGTACATGGACGAAAAATTATACGACAGATCCAACCAGTATCGAAAAGAAGATTCCTCGTTCGTAGAAAATTAAAGTACCGACGTCAGTGGTAGACGTCACTAAAACCTCGGGTTTTTTGAGAGTGACAAAAGTAACAAAGGGGTACATAAATGGTACTTCACTACCCTTGCCTACGGTACTGGAATCAAAAGACTTACAACTCAAAATTCGGTTGAAAAAGTGAGAGGAGAAAGTGAAAGTAGTTCTCCGAGAAATCAAGAAGAAGTGAAAGAAGGTATTCCGGTGGGAATACCACCACAGTAGACGTATAGACTCCAATGACTATAAAGGGGGGCCGTCAGAACCAAGGTCGAACACGAAGACGTATATTCAATTTATTCGTCCCACTGTCGTACGTCGGAACTGCATGAGGAAAGGGATATACCTTGGTCAGACAACAAGGTACAGGTCAAGATTGACAACGAAGGACTAGACGTATGTCTAAAGAGACCTCCGTTCAGTCCACCAGACGATAAGGGTAGAGAAAGTCTTAAAAGGTATCAAAGAACAGTAGGTGTGTCAGTTTACTTCGTGTTCGACCTTAGTTCTAATGACCCTCTTTATAGTTATTGGAGTCTATACGTCTACTGTGGTGGGAATACCGTCTTTCACTTCTCCTCGATTTTTCGGAAAACAACTTTCACTTTCTCCTCTCACTTTTTCAACCGAATTCGAGTTGTAAGTCTTTTGAATTCTAGTATAGTAGACTAGGGTAGTGAAGTACCGTTTATCTTCCCTTTTGTTACCTTCGTCACCGTCTGAAATAGTAAAACCCGAGGTATTAGTAACGTCTACCACTGATGATGTCGGTACTTTAATTTTCTGCGAATGCGAAACCTTCCTTTCAATACTGGTCGGATCTGTCGTATAATTTTTCGTCTCTGTAATGAAACGGTTGTTTCCAGGTAGATCAGTTCCGATACCAAAAAGGTCATCAGTACATACCTACACTCTCAACCTGATATTTCTTTCGACTCGTGATGTCTTAACTACGAAAACTTGACACCACAACCTCTTCTGAGAACTCTCAGGTAACCTGACGTTCCTCTAGGTCGGTCAGGTAAGATTTCCTCTAGTCAGGACCCACAAGTAACCTTCCTGAATACAACTTCGACTTTGAGGTTATGAAACCGGTGGAGTACGCTTCTCGACTGAGTAAACTTTTCTGGGACTACGATCCTCCCTAACCCCCGTCCTCCTCTTCCCCTACTGTCTCTTACTCTACCAACCTACCGTAGTGGTTGAACTACCTGTACTCAAACCCATTTGAGGTCTTCAACCACAAACTGTTCCTCCGGACCGCACAACGTCAGGTACCCCAGTGTTTCTCAACCTGTGTTGACTCGGTGACTTGACTTCAAACGTCTTGTGTTAGTTCCGAAACCGTATCAGTTATTTCGTCTTTATCTACAAAAAGACCTTCAGAGAACGAAAAAACTGCTAGGTCACCTATAACGGTTAAACCAGAGACCAAGGAGACGGAGAAGATTAAGGTGAACCTGTAGACCTTCTAGTGTCAAGTGTGAACCTCAAGTGTGAACCAAGACCGAACCTCTTAAAACTCGTAATGAAACGATCGTACACTCTACTCACGTTAACACACCATCAAACTCGTAAGAAACCGTAACGGAAAGAAACCCTAACCTCACTTTTTACTGGAAAAGGTCAGGACACCGGTGATGACTCAAAAGGTTTAAACGATCGCATAACTCACGTCGTGAAACTGTCGTAGTAGAAAATCCTAAACTTTATCGAGTTGACCTAAAGGTAGTGGAGGTGATCGAAACAAACATCGCTACGAAGGATTCCGGGTGAACTGAAGTGTAAGGTCCTACAGACCGAGATCCACTCACTAGTGTGGTAGCACTAATAGAACCAGTACTTTTAGAAAAAACAGGTCAAGAACACACATAAGAACCGTGGAGAAGAATTATAGAAGACGAAGACAATCCAGGTATGGTAAAGACCGGAAATAAAACGGGTAGAAACGTACTTTATAAGGGAACCATAGAGAATTAAAACAACTTCTCTAGAGAGTGGAAAGGGTAAGATAGTAAAAGGAGATAAAGAAACGTAACTAGTGACTCCTTCCGAAAGAATAGAGAAGAACGATAAGAAACCTTCAGATCTTGAGTACATGTGGGCACCGCCTAAGTACAACTACATACCGTTTTGGTTATGTCATAATATTTCATTTTATTCAGTTTTTTTTTCTTTTTTTTTCTACATTGATGTAGGAAGTTATTAAAATTTTTAAAAAATTTTTTCCTTGAGACGTAAGTTTACCCACACAGAAAGGAAAAGAGGAAAAGGAAAGTAAAGAGAAGAAAAGAATCGATGAACATTCCGGAGGAGTCTGTTGGCAAAATGAAGAACGTAAAAAAAAAGAACCCCTACCAGAACTAGGGACAGAGGATATTTTACAGTGCTTGGAGGTAGGTATCAAGAAATCCGTCAGATAGTCTAGATTAGGGAACTTCGACGAACAGTGAAGGTGACAAATTAGCACACGCTACACTAACTCCAATATGGACTTGGTAATCGTACATCTCCATTAGTGAAGACTACGGAATAGTCAGACAAGAACAGGGAGACAATTCAAACCACAATCTTCACCATCAATACCTACCTTAGGGAGTCACATTTTACCCTTCCGACTCCTAAGTCGGTCAGACCATTTTAGGTTTCTTTCAGGTCAACCTTACGTAATGTTTTCCTTCGACAACATCTGTAAGAACTCTTTACAACCCTTACCAACCTATGTAAATCCCTATTAAACACTTTTGTGTCCTCACCCTTTTGAGAGAACCATCAAACTCAGATGAATAACATGTCTTGTAGGAATTACAGAATTCTGTTTATTTAATATATTTGTATATTCACTCTGACGGGACACCTAAAAGAACAGAGTATTACGAGAACAGATCAAAATTATATACTCATCCCGACCGGAGTATCTTATTCAACCGTTCATAAAGGAGGGGCATTCGTAAGACCTTCTCAACATATCGTAATCATGACAAAGAAGAAATTTATAAACATCGTAAGTGGTCACCTCAGTGGACCCGGACCTCAAATGAAATACCCTTCTAAATTTGATAACTAAACCAAAGAGATTATTCATATTATGGCAAGTACAATACAAAGAAGAACTCCCCCGAAACCATCAAACACAGAAAGTTTATTAGACAGGTAGTCTTTCTTGACACGTTAAATCACTATATTTCAATAAACATTACACGAATTAGCGAGTCACCACAGGTTCAGAAACACTCGGGTACCTGACATCGGGTGGTCCCGATCCATCATAAGGGAATAATAAGAAAAATAATAATAATAATAACAACAATCATAATAATAAAGTAAGACACATTAGGTATCACTACGAAAAAGAGACGACTATAACTATGAATATAGTAAGAACTAAAAGTATCAAACACAAAAAAGTGAAAAAACGGATTCCTCAGACTAATCTCTGAATGTGTAAAATAACTAGAAAATTTTCTTGGTTAGAAAACAGTAACTAATAAAAGAAGAGAGAAAGAACCAAAAGACACAGTAACTAAAAATGAAACTAAAGTAAAGTAAAAAAAAGAAAACGAATGAAAACCAAATTAAACGACAATAAAAAAGGACCGAAAAATTTCACCTTCGACTTAAAAACCATCCTCTGGAAAAGAGAAAGGGTGATTATATCCACAAATCACGATCTTTAAAGGAAGATTCATGATTAAATTGACGTAAGGTGTTAAAAATATACAAGACCAAAATAAACATAAGTCAAGTTTTATTGGAGGATTGAAAAAAAGGAGTCTGGGTACCCAATGAATCTTCACATAACAAAGTAGAAGTATATAACCCTTACTTTTTTTTACACAATAACTAAAGATTAAATTAAGGTAACAACAGTCTCTCATATGGAAATACCCCGAAAGGACTACCGAGTTGATTATTTCTTGGACGAATGGTTCTGCACCCAAGTTAGGGACCCAGTCCTTCTAGGGGTCTCTTCCTTTACCATTGAACGAGGTCATGAGAACCGACCTTGTAAGACACTTGTCTCCTCGAAACATCCTATGTCAGGTACCCCAGTGTTTCTCAGTCTGTACTGACTCATATACGGGTTTGAAATATACTAAACTTAGACGATTTAAATAGTGTCGAACGAAAAACCAGGTATCATACGTGACAGAAACATTTACACATAAGTCGACAACAAGATAAATACCAGTCACCAGACTAAGTTTATAAGACATAGAAATGACTAAAAGGTAGATGAAAGAATTTAATAACTTTCCCTTCACAACTTTAGACAAACATTAACTCCTAAATACATAAAGAACAAAACCAAGAGAGTCAAAAAGAAAACATATAAAGTTTCGAGATGATAACAAGGTCTTTGTTAATCCTATTAATACTGGAGAACTACTTTACTAGACCACAATACTACTGGTAACGTTTACTTTACTGGGAGATTTTCTTTCACTTTCACTATCGACGAGTCCGTACAGGATGAGAAACGTTGGGACACCAGACAGGTACCTTAAGAGGTCTGTTCTTATGATCTCACCCAAATAATAAGGGAAGAGGTCCCCTAGAAGGGCTAGGTCCCTGACTTGGGTCCAGAGGACGTAACTCCCGTCCAAGAAATGGTAGACTCGGTGGTCCCTTCGGGTTGGTAACGTTTACTTTACTGGGAGATAATAAGATAATCATAGGACAATTACCTTAAGAAATCATAAGAAAATAAAAAATTTAAGACTATAGCTGAAACAGACCAAACTACATGAAATGGTTATTAAGACAGTAAAAACATTAAAGAGGAGTAATACCCAATACAAAAGGACTAAAAATAAGTCCGGATAATAAATACTTAATTTATGGTCAACACTTAAAATGGGACAACACAAGACCTATAAAAACACAAGATATTTATACAATTAGAAAGCAAGATCCTGTGTTGATTCATGGAACCTTTATCAAACTAGGTACACCTACCACAACAATTCCAAACAATCCGTCCTGGTCTCGTCGTAAATCAGACTAAAAAGGGGTGATGATTCTGTTTTGGGAAGACTCGTGAGATTGGTCACGAGCTACATAATACTCTAACGAAAAACGACACCAATACACTCGAGACTCATAACATGGGACATTAAACCACCCTACTAAGAAAATGACCGGAACTTAACAAAAGAATTCGACTAGTCCAGACTCGACTTCCGACGTCTAGAGTCCTCGTTACGAAAGAGGGTAGACGATGAGCAGGGGAACTAGAACATCATGAAGTTCGACCAAAGGGATAACATTCTCCGGTGATACAAGGTCGGCATAAAGAAGACAGACGGACCTCAAGGTCTCAGAAGACGCCGTCCCTCAACCCCGCCAGCAACCACAGTGGTGAGACCGGACAGAGGGTCTCAAGTAACGACAAGTAATGAACCACAAACTCGAGAATTCTGTCAAAAAAAGTGTACATCATAGACAAAATTCATAATAAATACATGTTCCCATTCAGGTCAGGGACAATGAGGTAGAACCAGTCTTTAACTTTATATGCCTGACAAGTCAAACGAAAAACAATTTACAAACAACATTAAAAGGGAAAGTAAAAAGACAGACAAGAACGAAAGACGACACAAACACGAGTACGCAAGGGTCTCGGAATCTGACATACACCAACCACTCCAACCCGACCGGAAGGCAGACAGTCGGTCACAGAAGGTACAAGGACCGTGGTATAGACTATACACTTACCTTTCCACTGACTCTGTCACCGGATCAGAGTGTTTCGACATCCACCCGTCCTTGAGGTCACATGCCTCCATGTGTTACCTTAGTACAATTGGAGGTTTAAAATGGATTCATCGTAAGTATTACAAGAGACATTATACACAGGAAATTCTTTTATTGAAAGACTTTCTAACATAGACTTCGTCTTATACTCGGGTCATAAGTCAAAGTACGAAATTGTACCTTCGTCTATCCTTGGACATGATAAGTAAATATTAACCGAGGTCGATTTGTTCAACTCATGAATTCTCCTTAATTTTTTTTTTTTTTCACCTTTTCATAAAGGGAGTTTAATCCTTCTTTCACAGGATGAAAATCGTAGCTCAAGATTACATTGCAAAAGGAAAAGGAAAAATAAAGACAGGATATAAACTTCTTGTCTTTACTTAAATAACTTCCAAAAAGGACATTAATCAATTTATCCAATCAGTAGTGTCTTTGAACGTCACTGATTTGGTACAACATAGACGTTGTTTCTCTATTCATCAGATCGATGTCCGACACACGAGTCAAGGAGTCAAAACAGGCTGAGAAACGTTGGGACATCTGTCATCGGGTGATCTGAGGAGACAGGTATCATAAAAGGTCCGTTCTTGTTCCCTCACCCAACGGTAAAGGAAGAGGACCCCTAGAAGGACTGGGTCCCTAACTTGGATGTAGAGGATGTAAAGTCCACCTAAGAAATGACGACGCGGTGGACCCTTCGGGGCGATGTCCGACGATAATGAGACGAAACCTATAAACGAAGGACATACATCTCTCCCGGAAACTATGGTTAGACCCTAACTATAATTCAAGTAGTTCATTCTTAACTGTAGCTCTTCTTTCTATCCAACACAGGTAACGAACAAAATTTTCATATACAATATCTTATAAGGTCGGGTAATTTATAATCCGTCATAAAATAATCGTGACTAAATTTAATTTGAGAAACAAGTACTGAAATCTCTCAGTCACATGTCTCATTATCCTTTTTGGTGAAACATTGAACTCAAGTCACTGTTATTGTCAGTAAGAGTGTTCGAAAATTCTTCATTGATCCTAAGAAAAGTTAAATTTACCTTTTTTATTCCATAGTAAATATAATAGTAAAGGGGTATAGTATGGACATTCCTTTTAATCGATATTTATAAAATTTCTTTTTTATTATACATATAACAAACGTATGTTAAATGTTTTCACTAAAACCTTTATCTTTCAATCCGTTTCACCATAATTAGGTAGAACCCCTCTTTTATCGATTTAACGTCTGTAAAAAACACACACACCGTAAAAAGATTAAAATTCTTATATCTAATTACCTATTTAATCACGTACAAATACAAATTGAATGAATAATTATTTTACTTCTCAAAACCAGATCACTAACAAAAGAGTTTCGTAAACTTAATTTGTTTTGAGAAATGACCTATTTCCATTATTTTTGAACTATTCCATATGTATGGAGTCAAAAAATCATTGACATAAGAAAATCATTATAAAAATGGCGAGGTTTTATGAATGTAAAAAGAAACATACATAAGTTCCATTAAAGATATAGACATATGACTTTAGTTTGTGAAAGTGTAGAATAAGTACTATTTTAACTGTAACACCGAAATAAAAATAATATAAAAATAGAATTTTTCATTGAGGTTTAGGTTTATAGAGATAAAATTAAGTCGATACATGGACAAATAAGAAAAAGAGTTTTAAATTATGGAACGAGAAAAACGCGATACTTCTTCTTTCGTTGTATGTAAGTACAACGAATAATAATAAGGAATAATAGGAAGAAAACATATAAATCCAAGAAAGTCTTTTTAGTCTAACCTCTATGTCAAATTTAAAAATTTTTAGATTTTTAATCAACCTACTACCGATTTATAGAAGAAACAAGACGAATAAGTAATGATATGAACCGAGAACTAAACAATTATGTATATAATTTACAATCAAGTCATTCTCCACCGAAAATACTTTGTGATAAATCTTACGTTTAATAGAAATTCGACTTCTTATAACTTTTATTTTCTTGGTTGACTCAGACTTAATAAATGTCCGGTTCCCGAATTTACAAGAGACGAGGTCGCGTTTATAATTTAATACTTTACCCTTAAAGTCAAACGGTATTTAGACAGACGGTATCGTCGAATTTTATTTTATCAAAATGGGTAGATTTCGTTGTAGTTAAACGGTCAGACACGAAGTACATAGTTTCTCGCAAGACACTTTTATAGTTATAGTAACCAATTATATTTACTTTAATTAAAAATTTCGACCCGATTTCCAACTGTAGACTTTTTAACGTAATGAAACGTCTTCTCTTTAAAGACAGAAGATCACTTTAAAGTCCAGTACTCCCGTTCATTAAAAGTGTTAGAAGTTACCCTCAGTCACTTTATACTTGAAGTAACAGTGGATCGGGGTTTCGCTATTCTATTTTACTCGACTATGTAGTAAACGACACCAAAATAGTAGAGGGAGTCATTAACCTTCTCTTTTGTATTCTCACATACACAAACACACGAGGGAAGAGTGGGGAGGGTCTACGGGGTAGCAGGTGTGGGTCCGATTTCGGCAAAATCGGGTTAGTTATGTCTCCAGTGTGTCGTAAAATAAATATATAAAAATTAAAAAGTATGACTGATTTGACGGTTTATCTTGTAATCTCATTACTTATACAAATTAACTTAAACAGTGGGTACTTTTACGATTCCTCTTATGACGTAGTATCATGGTCATTCGTCCTCCTTTAAATGATATATCTACTTTTTATATTTTATTGAGTATTTTTAATTAAATTTTCCATTAAAAGAAAATATAAGTATTGAAAATATGAAAATAACAGTAAAAAAGGTTCAAACACCTGTTACACACACAAGTACCTATATATAATTTATTGTTTTAACGGTACAATTTTAAAGATGGTCTCAGTTCATATGCGATAAAAAGTTAAGTTTCTCTGGTGGTTACAAAAAAAAAAAAAAATTAAATATAAATTTATTACCACCACTTCTTGTAGGAACTTGATTGACCATAAGTTATAATTTTATTTAAATCACGACACGAAACTATAGTTCAAAGTCTCTTTTAATACACGTCGTTTTAGATTTTTGATACAATTATCATCTCACCATGTCGAAATTTTATGAACTAATGTTAATGAAAGTTGATAAAACAATTTCAACGTTAATAACATTTATTTTATATAAACGTGCACACAAATCACCGTCTAACTATCTGATATAAATCTGATCACGTAAAAAATTGTACATAAAAATAACAAAGTTTATAAACGGTAAAAGGTGTAATTCTATATTAAGAACACTGACTAAATATTAATACGAGTACTTTTACTCTATACTTATAAAAGATTGACACCATAGTAACTAACTACCGAACTAATCGAATATCAAACATATGACTCAATTTTTGTAAAAAAACTACAATTTATACATAGGTATATAAAACCTTTACTAAAACAATACTTTAAAATTCACGATAATAAAGAAACATAATAAGCTAAAATGAAAACAATGACTTAAGAAGACTTTAATCATACCTTAAGAAACTTTCTCATTTTAGAGAGGTTTTTAAATACTTATAAACTCAGATCCTATACGTCACGTTCGAAATTTGTAATTCTTATCACAAAATTTTTTGTGAGAAAAACAACTAAGATGTCTACGTCCGAGAGTTTATAAAAAACACTATAAAAGGTTAGTGAAAAATTATAGAAAGGGAAATTTTCTTAAACTTTTTTAAATTTTAAATAACTCCCATCTCAAATTTTTCTTTCGGAAAAAAGAGATGAATTTACCTTGTTTATACCGATACAAAAGTCTCTGATGAAATTTTAGATAAAAAACTTGTATGGATTATAAGTCATTTATTCCCATAGTACATCAACCCGTCATTTATTATGTCTAAAAAAAAAAATTAGGAAGGTACTCCTACTCTTTTCACCTTCACAATAAACCTATTTAACAAATCGAAAAGTTTTACTTAGCAATTTTTATGAAAGAAACATCGGTTAATTACGTTGTCCCACTTCTTTAAAAGTGTATATAAGTATCATATGAGAAACTTCACATCCCCTTTTCCATCCAAATAAACCCGTTTTAAGAAAAAGTCTCAGTGTTAAAAATCTATCTTAAAATTTCTTTTATACAAACTAAAAAATTACATTTTTTGATATACGTAAAAATATACACACTCTCATATATATGTATATTTACTAAAAAAAAACAAGGAGCGATGTTGGAAAGAAATTGTAAACTGGTTATTTGATAGAAATAAGTTTATCTAATAATTTTTTATTTCAACTTAAGTGATTATTATTATGATTGCTATAACTTTGTTCTACCTTTTGTAAGTTTCTCTCACGACTTCCGACTTCGAAAGTTCGATAAGATCTGAACCCCAGTATTGACGCCTCGTTACCATTACTATGCCAAAGGTATCATTGGCTAAGTAACCTCCCGATCTGGAGACAGATCCCACGACAGTCACATTCATCTCAAAGTCACTTGTCTTTCAGGGTTTCTTCCCAGACGAAGATGGATTAGGTCAAAATTAACTTGAGATCTCTGAAACTTCACTTCGGAGTCTGGTCCTTATATGATAAGGTTATTCTTTATTTGGAGAAGGAATCGATCCAGCGTCGACGGAGAGGCATGACTGTGGAAAAGGATTACTTATGAAATTTCTTTACAATAATATAGTTAAAGTCGATCATTAAGAGAATCAATTCTCTAAGAAACAAAGATAAAATTTAGGGTGATAGGACTACACTTCATGTCTAAAAGTAACCAACAAGAAAAAATTCAGCCAGATTAAAATAGAGATTCTAAAATTTACGACTATCAAACCGTCAAAAATTTATTAAAAGACAGACAGAAGGACAAAGACACAGAGAAGTCAAAATTTTGTAATGAAATGGACGAATGCAAATTGAGACTTTTGTGTGACAGTAGGTAAGTCATATTATGGTAAATGTAGTCCAAACGTTTGTACATCTTGTTAAGACCTATAATAAACATCTACATATATATACAATTACGATTTGGAGTTTTGTACCTATCATTAACCGAGACTACTTCTTCCTTTTACCTTAGTCCTTCCCAATATATACTCTTAAATTTATAATAGATAATATGAAGTATTTAAAATTTTTAGATATGTTGTTTCATATCACATCGTTTCATAATCATAAAATATTCAAAGTCCCACCAAAGTACCTCGAATAAAGTAAAAGACAGCAAACTTAATTCAAACTGTAAACCATTATTTTGTTTCGAATTTCCTGGTACGGTGAACGACATAAAATTCATATAAAAATTTTATGGATACAATGAATTTCCTTACCCTATATTTACCTTACAAAAGTAACTAACCTTTTGATAATGTAATTTTTATAATATTATTACGAAAATCACAAGAATGAGGAGAATCATTAACTCTATAAGATCTTTTATGATTATTAATTTAGAAATCTAACGTACTGGCACTAGAACGTTACCAACCGACAGTGGCATAATTCGTTGTTCAGAATAATGTATCGAGATATCTATATTCTCCCTCTTAAAAGTCTGGTCACACACTATAAAAATCATATACTGTCGCGAACCTCGGATTTCGAAACCACAAATACGAACAAACTAAAAGGAGAAAGTGAAAATTGTGTTTATGTCCCTTTTCTTACATCAACTAATTTTAAAGCCTGGTCAAGATCAAATTGTCTACAAACTTGAGAGAATCTTTACACTGTCACATAGTATATTCATCCGAGACCTGTCAAACCTGATCTGTTGGACCCTCCTCCGGTCTGAAACGAAAGGTTCCCTGAAGGATGATTCATAACTTTAACAAACTCAGAGGAAAAGAAGTCTTTACCATCTATCTAACCTGGTCTTCACAATATCTTGTATATAACCTAAGAGATAATGAACTATTCAATTTTTACCGTTTGAGTTTGTGGTGACCTTTGATCCGTCTATTATCATTTATTCACTCACACATCTCTAACAAACTTTTACCTCTCACGGAAAGTCACCACGACACACCGCATATGGATCCGAACTGTCTACGAGGTAAAAGAGGGACTCCTCGGTGTCCAGACTGAAAAAATATTTAATGGGAAAAGAGTTCACAAAAGTCGGTCAACTTTTAAACCCCTTTATATTGTACCGGGTTTGTCTTAATTACACCTAGTATATACCTCAAAACCAACGGCAAGCAAGTGAGTAAATTAACAAGTTTTTAAAGAGGAAACACATTCTGAAACAAAATCTTCTGCTTGTATCTCATGTAAGTTTTGGAAACAAGGTCATCTTGAATCTAAGGTCATAAAATCACGACTTCTCTCCTTCTCTTCGCTCCTTTATTACATTAGAGACCACCATTATTTACAATGCGTCCTTCAGACTACTCAAACCCTACCCTACTCCACTAGCACCGTCTTCACCCCAATCTAGGGCACCGAAGAGATTGCTCCACTGTAAACTCGCCTATAGACTTACACTCCTATTCGGTCGGTGCAATTCTAGACCCTCTTGTCAGACTCGTCTCCTCTTTCGTGTATATTTCCGGGACTACCTGTCACTCAACCCGAGTAGTCTGTTAGGGTCTATGTTCCGAAATATTCGTTAATACTTCTTGAAGTCAGAAATAACCCTAAGGGTCCACGGCGATCGTCATCTCTTGGACGGACGGTTACGTCCTCTACATCCTCTACGGTCCGAGTCAGGGACCCAGCCCTTCCAGGGGACCTCTTCCCTTACCGTCGGGTGAGGTCATAAGAACGGGCCTCTTAGGGTACCTGTCTCCTCGGACCGCCCGACGTCAGGCATCGCAACGTGTCCCAACCTGTGCAGATTTCGCTGACGCGTCGTGACTCAAGTGACACGTACATAACACCTCGGTGACGAACCATAATTCATGTGTCCTCCATGCTACACTAAATATAAACCTTTCGATAGAAGAGACTGAGGAGACCAACATCATCTAAGAGGTCCATTCTAATCTTCCCCTCTCTGGTCAGTCCTCCGGCGACGTTTGACCTCGGAGCCTGGATGACCAATACCACTCTCTTTCCCCATGTTCACTGTCAGCCAATCTTTTTTAGAACTCATCATAGGTATAAAACAGGAGAAAAGACAATCAGAGAGAACTAGAATGAATGTATCTATAACTAACATACTTTCTCCAACTTCCTAAAAGAAAGAGTGGACAAAATTTTGACTTTCACATTAATCAACAAACCTTAAAACTTAACAACAAACCAAAAAGTCTTTTATGACTTGGATCCCCAACACGGGTAAGAAAGTAAAGATCTGCGACACCATGGTCTTTATCTTATAAAAGACATCTTTTTAGATTTATGTATAAATCACTTAATTGATTGCAACGGGAGACACTTTTTTCTGTTGTCTTTGGGACATAAAACGTAATTCATAGTATCTAAAAAATATTAATTCTAGATCTTTTACCTTTATATTTCACCTGTCGTAAATACATCCCATTTAAGAATTGTAAGTAATAACAAGGAGAAATGAATAGGGTAAAAACAGGAATGTTACGTTATAGTATATGTTTACAGTAAAATAAACATAAAAAATTACCACCAATGAAAACTCTCTAAATAGAATCAACAAATTGAATTAAACGAAAGTACTTAAAAGTAGTCACAAACTATCGTGTAGGTAGAGTAAAATACATAATTATAAGACACTTCATGATCACATCTCTTTAAGGTTTAGACCAAAAGGAAATTGTGGAAGTATTAATTCGAAAACTTTACTTGAAAAATTTTTTGTTTCGAACTTATTGTTTCGTTGTTTCACCGAATCATGATTTCTGTCCTAATGAAACTCAAACGTTTCTTAAGATTCGGTAACGCAGACAGTGTACCCTACTGTTCTTAAACATTGTTCAATGAGACTGTTGGTGGATGAGGTATCTCTCTAATACGACTCAAGTAAGCGTCCAAACACAAATCGAAGTTACTGTTTTACTACGAATTGGAGAATATGTCAGAAAGAAACACGAAAGACTTACTCACTGACAACGGAATTGTCACTGGGATAATGACACTAAAAAACTTGAATACTTGAATTTAAACATTAAAATCTCATATATTTTTCATAAAAACCTATATAATATACTTTGACTTAAAATATACACTAGATATTCGTACATCCTGTAAGAAAACTCCAGAAAGAAGAAAAATTTCAAACAGATTATAACATAAAGATATTATACTACGTTTTTAGTTAGTCATTACGATATACATAAAGGACCTTTCGTTATCTACTGTAGTAACGGAATTTTTCGGGGGTTTATATTTTATCTACACGATGTCAAAACAAACGACAAAGTAAATTTGTAGAAAAAGTACTTAACGTTAGATGAAAAATCTAGTGTTAATAATAACGTTAATGAGGGTTAATAAAGTCATTGACAAATAAGTAAAGAATCTTTAATAAAAAGAATTACTCCTGAAGCCACAAAATTAACCCCCTTTCTTGTCTTTCTAAGGTATTATGAATGACTCCTAAGAGAAAAAGAAGTGATCTAGGACCGTATATGTCTTCCCGACGTACCCTTTACCGACAAGAGTCTCTATGCTAGCTAGAAAAGAGCAGCAATAGAAAACGTTTTATGTCGGGACCTCTAGAAATACCGTTTGTCTCCACTCTACTACAACGTCTACATACAGCAATGTCTCGATTGGAGGTAGAGGGATTCTAAAGTAAAACTTGCATGGTATGACAAAGGTAAGGCATAACAAAGGTAAACCTATCTTAACACGTAATGACTGGAGAAAAAACTTGATACACGTAGAAGTATCAAATATGGGGAAACCAAAAAGAATCTTAATAGAGGTCATAGAATAAAAAGACCGGTTTAGTCTCTAATCACGTCCTGAAATATTTATATCCCCTATTCATGGGTAAATTAGTCAACACCTCAAAACCATAGGAGTCGTCACGAGACTACGAATTTGAGGAAGACCTTCCACCGACGCAAAGTTCTCCCCTCTCCCATTAGTTTATTAAGTATGTAAATAAATTAAAAAAACAGATTAGATAACGGTAAATATTTCTTGGCAGTCTTCTACCATGACTTGACAGGACCAACGAAACATAATGGAGTAAGAAGTTTCTTGATTTTAAGTTAAACACCCAAATCTTAACTCGAACCACTTTAAGTAATTCTAATCTTCCTCCCTGTTCCACTTGAACTTCCCTTTCGTAACACCCCATACTCACCTCCAAATGTTCATTCTTATACATTTTAGAACACTAAATAATATGTACGAATAAAATAAATTCATCTGAAAATTCACAAGTATAAAAGAGAAAGATATGAGATGTTCAAAAGTAAATTTTTAGACGTGTATTACATACAAGGTACGTATGAAAGAAAAAATCACTTTAGTACACAGAAATCCCTTATGTCTAAAGAAATCCTTTTCTACAAAAAGGAAAGTATAAACCAAAAGAAGATGTGTGAATGGTGAGAAAGATTACATTTGTAATAAGAAAGTCCACTTATTAGCTCACTTACAAAATGTGAAATCAAGTCAGATGTAAGAAAGGACGAGATTTTAAAGAATTCGTAGAAACGACACTTAGAGACACACAAAAAGATAACGGAAAAGGAATACCGGAACCAGTGGACGGTATTAAAAAAAAGTTAAAGTCCTGATTGGTTTCATGATAGAAGATTTAAGAGACGGTACTAAAATACTGAAACAATAACAGTATGAAAAATTCCTATTTTAAAATATGTAGTGACAGTATTTAATTTTAAATATATGACTTACATAAGTACATATACTACATGTCAAACTATAGACGTCAATATATATTACAAGAGTTTCATACATTAATAAGTTTATCTTTACTAATTTTTTGTAAACTAATAACTGGTACCTCCTTTTTTAAAAGAAGTCCAGTGTGTAACAAGACCTAATACACTTGTATGTTTCGTATTTGTTTTTCGTGACAATATACAAATATATTATAAATATATTTGATGTTCTTTTATGTTTTTAAACATATTTAATGTTCTCTTATAAAAAATTCAACAACTAATCTTCATTTATGTTGAGTGTTAAATCATCGATATCCAATTCATATAACCTAACAATTCATATATTAGAATTTAAAAAATATCTTTAAATATCCATATAAAAATTGAACGGTTTTAAGTTGAAACATTTAAGTCTTAACATCGATCTATTTTAGAGTTGAAGCACAGTGTAATTACGTTGTTATCTCTTCCTTGTAAGATACTCATCTTTTGTATAGTAGAGACCGTATAATTACGAATTTGAAGTATATATGATACCATTTTGATTATGATATTTTGAAGATAACTCATCTATGGACCTGATTCTCATTCGTAAAATGACATGGTTCTTTAGGCAAAAAGTCTTTCCGTGAATATAAAGTAAGACTGAAAATTTTTAATAAAAAGGATCAACGATATTACAAGTTGAAGGGTCTGGGACGTTGTCATTTCTTTCACCAATTGATAGATGGAGCACAACCGTAACCTTGGTCAAAACCTAACGGAGTTTGGTCCATGACAAAATATACTTTTTATATACCTTTATTAGACATTATTATAAAAAGATTAAACAAAACTTTACGTACCGGGAGACAAAATACGAAGTAACATTTACCACAAACAATCACATAAAACTCAGTTGACTTGAAGACAGGCTTCTTCGAGTTTTTTCTCCTTGTTCACATTTACTTTGATTAGACTTTTTTCTTTCGTTATTTTAGTCTTGTCGTCACTTTTCCCTTTGTTTTTGTTATTTCTTTTTAGTTACGTTACTTTTTAATAAAGAGACTTTTCTAATTACTCTCATTATTTATAGATATATTCCGAATACTGTTTTCTGTGTTTTACGGTTATAGTCTCTTCCTTATAGTGATATCTAGGATATCTATAAAATTTTTATTCCTTTATAATACTTGTTTAAATCTTCCGTTACCGTGGGGTGAGGTCATGAGAACGGACCTTTTAGGGTACCTACCTCCTCGGACCATCCGACGGTAGTTACCCCAGCGTGTCTCAACCTGTGCTGACCCCGCTGCATCGTCGTCGTCGTCGTCTGTTGAATCCACTTAACCGTCTAAGTGCTTTCTATGTTTGACATTTTAGAGTGATTACTTTCACTTATCGAAATTTTTAAAATGACTCCTTTAACCTAAACATCGAATTTTGGAAGATTGTCTCTTTTATGGATCGAGTTTACCAAAGTGACCGTTTAAAATAGTTTACAAATTACTTCACTGTCTTAAAGAGCCTTTTGAGAATGTCTATTATCTTTTCTTCCTATTTAAAGGGTTCATTAGGACATTCGGTCGTAATGGACTTAAGGTTTAGGTGTTTTTCCGAAAAGGTCTTTCTTTTAATTTCTGGTAGAACTAATTTTTACTTTTTCACTTTGATAGAAATAATCATAGATATGAATTACACGTTAATGACTCCTTTGACGTTTTTAAAAGTTTTTCCTTTTTTCGACAATCTTGAGTACTTGCTAAAACGTTGTCTGTATGAAAATAAGAACATATCGTTACTTGTTAACCTTTGACTTTAATTTCATACCAAATTTATTATATTTTTTAATTTATTGATACCCATATAAACATTTATATAATTCTTAACAAGGGACTTTTGATGTTTGTGTCAAATCCTTTTACTTTCTTTGGATTTTTACCCTTTAACATGATATGGTACAAGTACTTAACCTTCTGAGTTACATTCTTTCTACAAGCAAAAGAGGTTTGTCTAGACATCCAAGTTTCGTTCGGATAGGTTTTAAGATCTTCTGACAAAACCTCTTTAACTGTTCGACTAAGATTTTAAATTCACCTTTACGTTTATAGATCTTAACGATCCTGCTAAAACTTTATCTTTTTTAACTTCCTGAAATAGACTAAAGTTCTGAATGATATTTTAATGTAAGTGATCATCTCAAAGTATAAAAACATTTTATCTGAATATCTCGTTACCTTATATTATAACAGGTCTTTATCCGGGTAGGTATTTACTCGTTAAATTAAAAGTTGTCTCCATAGTTCTATACAACTACCCTTTTCTATCAAAAAAGTTGTTTTTTTCTCTTTGTTTTTCTGTTTGGTTTTTTTTTTCGGATGCAGTGGGAAAAAGAGTTTTACATTGTATAATTGATTTTTACATTGTATTCAATTGAGTTTAATTGAGTTCATATTTATTGGATTCGTAATCACGATTTCATATTGAAGAATTTCTTTTGTCTCCTCTCTTTAGAAACACTGGAACACAATCCGTCTCTGAAGAATTTATTCTAAAATTCTTTGGTGAGTAACCGTAAAGTATAATTTTTGTAAAGTAAAATTTTCTATGAGTTCTTTTACTTTTCCATACAATATCTGACCCAACTTTATAACCATGTTGAATATGTACTATTTCCTAAATATACTTCCTATACATTCTTTGAGAAGGTAAATTAATATTCTGTTCGTTAGACAAACTTTTTTTATCTTCTAAACTCGTCTATGTAGTCGTTTCTGATCTATATTTATCGTTCGCGTACCTTTCTATGGTTTGTAGTAATCAGTAGTTCCTTTACTACTAAGGTAAACTTTTGGTGTCACTCTAGGGCACCGTGTGGATAATCTTACTGAAGAATTTTTTACCATTGTTCTTGATTATTCTTACGTCTCATTGACCTTGAAGTGTATACTACCCTTTCATTCGTTAAAACCTCAAAGTATAATAATTGGTATGTCAATGGTATGGAGGGTCAAGTTAAGCCAACGAGTCCCCACAAGTTGACAAACGCTGGCGTACCTGACGTCGTGCGGTCCGAAGGTACAGGTAGTGGTTGAGGACCTCAAATGAGTTTAAGTACAGGTAACTCAGCCACTACTGTAGGTCGGTAGAGTAGGAGACAGCGGGGGAAGAGGAGAACGGGGGTTAGAGAGGGTCGTAGTCCCAAAAAAGGTTACTCAATCGAGAAGTGTAATCCACCGGTCTCATAACCTCAAAGTCGAAGTCGTAGTCAGGAAGGTTACTTGTGAGTCCTGACTAGAGGTAAACTTACTGACCGACCTAGAGGAACGTCAGGTTCCCTGAGAGTTCACAGAAGAGGTTGTGGTGTCAAGTTTTCATAGTTAACCACGAGTCGAAAGAAACATCAGGCTGAGAGTGTAGGTATGTACTGACGACCTTTTTGGTATCGGAACTGATCTACCTAGAAACAACCGTTTCATTACAGAAACGAAAAGTTATACGACAGATCCAATCAGTATCGAAAAGAAGGTTCCTCGTTCGTAGAAAAAAAAAAAAAAACGTAGAAAATTAAAGTACCGACGTCAGTGGTAGACGTCACTAAAACCTCGGGGGGTTTTATTTCAGACTGTGACAAAGGTGACAAGGGGTAGATGAACGGTACTTCACAACCCTGGCCTACGGTCTTAGAATCAAAAGACTTACAACTCGAAATTCGGTTGAAAAAGTGAGAGGAGAAAGTGACAGTAGTTCTCCGAGAAGTCAAGAAGAAGTGAAAGACGGTATTCCCACCACAGTAGACGTATAGACTCCAATAACTATAAAGAGGGCCGTTAGAACTCACGTCGAACACGAAGGAGGTCGGGTCGCAAAGAGTACTACATGAGACGTATCTTCAATTTATTCGTCCCACTGTTATATGTAGTAACTGCATGAGGAAAAGGATAAACCTTGATCAGACAACAAGGTACAGTCAAGATTGACAACGAAGGACTGGACGCATGTCTAAAGAGTTCTCCGTTCAGTCCACCAGATCATATGGGTAGAGGAAGTCTTAAAAGGTGTCAAATAACACTAGGTGTGTCAGTTTCCGAAACCGTATCAGTTATTTCGTCTTTATCTACAAAAAGACCTTGAACAAACGAAAAAAACTACTAGGTCACCTACAACTGTTAAACTAGAGACCAAGGATTTTGGTCGAATTTGTAGACTTTCAAGTACCAAATGCATAACAACTTCGGACCGAACCTCTGACAACTCGTAATGAAACGATCACACACTCTACTCACGTTAACACACCATCAAACTCGTAAGAAACCGTAACGGAAAGATACTTTTGACTGGAAAAGGTCAGGACACCGGTGACGACTCAAAAGGTTTAAACGACTGTATAACTCACTACGTGAAAGTGTCGTAGTAGAAAATCCAATCTGCTTTATCGATTAATCTACTTTATCGATTTGACCTTAACGTAGTGGAGGTGAACATCACTACGAAGGATTCCGGGTGAACTGAAGAGTAAGGTCCTACAGACTGAGAACCACTCACTAGTGTGGTAACACTAATAGACCGAGTACTCCCAGAGAAAACATATCAAGAAGACACATAAGAACGGTGGAAAAGAATTATAAAAAACGAAGACAATCCAGGTATAGTAAAGACAGGAAATAACTCGGGTAGAAACGTACTTTACAAGGGAACCATAGAGATTAAAAGAACTTCTCTAGAGATCAGAAAGGGTAACATAACAAAAGGAGATAAACAAACGTAACTAGTGACACCTTCCGAAAGAATATAGAGGAACGATAAGAAACCTTGAGACGCAAGTTTATCCATATAGAAAGGAAAAGAGGAAACGAAAGGGCCAGAGAAGAAAAGTGTCGATAAAATTCCGGAGGAGTCTATAGGTAAAACGAAAAATCGTAAAGAAAAGGAACCCCTACCAGAACTAGGGACAGAGGACATGTTACAGTGTTTGAAAGTAGGTATCAAGTAGTCCGTGAGATAGATAGTCTAGATCAGGACATTTAGATAAAGAATAAGGTGACACATTAGCATTCCCTAAACTAAATACAGTATGGACTTAGCAAATCACCAAAAGGGATGAAAGAAGTTTAATTCAGACTTAAACAGTCATTCCTCAAGTACTAGACTCGTTGTGAGTCGAAGACCAGAATAAAAACGACCGACATATCTCGAAAAGGTGGAAACCGACGTTTCTTATATTAGTCAGACTAAAACCACAACTGGTAGACCATTACAGGTACACATCTCAGAAGAGAACACAACAACCTTCTCCCACAAACGATACTGGTCACGCAAGAGAACCGTTTTGAGATAATCAGAAACGGGACGAAGTAAGACATGAGGTTCCGGTTTAAACGGACAATGAGGTCCACAAAGAACTGAAGGATGAAAAAGTAAGGTCAACGGATATTACTTTTCCTGTAGAAAAAACCCACAAGATATTTCAGAACATCCAGAAGTATCTTGGCAAGTTGAAGTCGAAGAAGTCGTAATGACCAGTCCCGTATCCGAACCTAATGGTACTATAACTTACCAAACGGAACCTTTGCTTATTTCTAGTAACAAAACCCCTAACGTAGATTCATGACGTAAAGTCTGAGAAAACAACTGGTACTACCGATGAGGTAAAGATGACTCCCTAAGGACGGACGTCATCATCTATATTACCAGTAGACTCAATTTAAGTGGGTAAGGTCAGGTAAAATCAAGTGACTAAGGATCTTACAGCTACAAGTGAGAACAATTGAGGACAAACTGGTGAAGGTTAAACGAAACTAAGTACCTGGATGGTAAGGTCCAAGGATACGTTATAACAGAAATGTCGAAACTTTGAACAAAGATAGTGTTCAGTGTAGATGTCGACACACATCAAAAACGAAACCGAGGCAGAGAAGTAAGAAAGACCTCAATAAAGAGGTGACTAGAGGTCATCGTATAACCCGTGGATGCTGGACCCCTCAAGTAAAAAGTCATAAGAAAAATAGAAAAGTATGACGAGTACCCCAACAGTTCCATTCTTATGACTTCACCAAACGGTAAGGGAAGAGGTCACCTGGTGTAAAACAGGTTTGAGAGACGTTACTGGGCAGACCGAACCCACCGGGATGTACCGTACCGAGTATCAAAGTGACTCAATCTGTTCCGACACCAGGTCCACTAATATAGCCAATCAAAAGATACCAACACCAAAAGTCAGACAGACGGGCGACTACCTCTTTTTATTCACCTAATCCCTTCTAAGGACTAACGTTTCTGACTGACTCCCCCTTTGACCCAGAACAAGAATATCCACCCCGGTACGAGTCATTTAAAAATTAGGATAAAAGACAACTACCCACCTCGACACAAGGGGGAGACGATAAATGGACCCTGGTTTGATACTACCTGCATTACTTCTATTACACCGGGAGGAAGTCTTCTGGGGTACGTACTTGACAGAGGACCATCATAGTGAGTCTCCGTAAATGGGATCTCATTACTTTTATACACATAGGTATGTCACTGGATAAGTGTTTACAACTAAGTCGATACTTGTCTTTTAACCCTGATCGGTTGTACCAGTAGATGAGCACTTACCTGCCTAATACCATACAAGTAGGTATGTTGTCCTACATGATGAGTCATTATTTCTCCTCGTTAGAGGTTATATGTCTTGTTACACTTACTTAAAATTTTCATACTATCATAGTTTTCTTTGTTGGATTAGTTTTTTAACCATCTTCTTTATTTATCTGTAAAGAGGTCCCTTCTGTGTGTTCACCCGTTCTCTAAGTACTTTTCTACAAGTAGTAGCGAACAATAATCTCTTTACCTTTAGTTTCGATGTTACTTCAGAGTGTAGTGTGACCTGTCTTACCGGTAGTAGTTTTTCAGGGGTCTGTCAGTTACGGTCTCTCCCACACCTCTCTTCCCTTGTGAAGAAATGATATTACATTTAACCGTGTCGAAGATACCTCTTGTCATACCTCCAAGGAATTTTTGGATTTGTTTGTCGACAGTATACTGGGACGTCAGGATGGGGACCCGTCTATACATCTCTTTTTGTACCATGTCTTCGTACGTACGTGGGGTCACAAGTGACGTTGGGACAAGGACCTTCGTTGGATTTATAGGTAACCGTCTCCTCACCTATTGCTACACCAGGTATGCATGTCACCTCATAATAAGTCGATAATGCTTCTTACCTTATTACGGCAAAAGTCGTTGTACCTACCTGGATATCTCACAGTATGACTCATTCAGTCTGTCCTTCCTATGCAAATAACATACTGTAGGGGATATTTCATTTTCACTTTCAACGAGTCAGTACAGACTGAGAAACGTTGGGGTACCGGTCTTATAACCTCACCCATCGGAAAGGGAAGAGGTCCCATAGAAGGGTTGGGTCCCTAGTTTGGCTCCAGAGAGTGTAACGTCTGTCTAAGAAATGGTCGACTAGGTGGACTCTTCGGGTTCTTATGACCTCACCCAACGACGACGACGACGATTCAGCGAAGTCAGCACAGGCTGATACACGCTGGGGTATCTACCGTCGGGTACTTCCAGGGGACAGGGACCCTAAGAGGTCCGTTCTTGTGACCTCACCCAACAGTAAAGGAAGAGGTTACGTCCTTTCACTTTTCACTTTCACTTCAGCGAGTCAGTACAGGCTGAGAATCGCTGGGGTACCTGACGTCGGATGGTCCGAAGAGGTGGGTACCCTAAAAGGTCCGTTCTCATGACCTCACCCCACGGTAACGGAAGCGGTTGACCTCACCCATCGGATAGGGAAAAGGTCGCCTAGAAGGGCTGGGTCCTCAACTTGGTCCCAGAGGACGTAACGTCTGTCTAAGAAACGGTCAACTCGATAGTCCCTTCGGACTGTGGGACATATACACCTTAGATTTTTCTTTACTATATTTACTTGAATGAATATTTTGTGTGTCTGAACCTCTTACTTGAATCCCACCGATTCCCCTTCCTACCCCCTTGTCGTATCAATGTCTCAAACCCCACCTGTACATGTGTGACGATATAAATTCACCTATTGGTCGTTTCGGGACGACATATCGTGAACCTTACGCCGTTACAGTACACCGTCGGACCTACCTTCCCCTTAAACCCGCTCTTACATATGTAAACATACATACCGACTCAGGGAAACGACAGGTGGACTTGGACAGTATTTTAACAATTAGTCGATATAGGGCTATGTTTTATTTCTTCAAATGTTCTATTTCATACCACGATCCACTTTCTTCGGTTGACAAACATATCACCCTAACATATGACATATATGTTAGACACATATCACACTAAGGTGAATATACTGTAAAACCTTTTTTACTTTGATGAACCTGTTTTTAGTCTAGTTACCAAAGTTCTCTGACTTTAACTTTTCCCCGAGAATCAATGTTTTCTCACACTCCTTTCAAAAACTATTGTACCTTTATAAAGGACAGAACTGACAACACCACAATGGGCTGACACAAACAAACCGTTTTAAGTAACGTAACTTGCGATTTTTCCTACTTAAAATGTGCCACATTTCTTTAGCCATTTGGACTCAAAATATTTGTTTATCAATTTATCACACTTTAGTCATATGTCGTAGTCTTTGAGATCTTGGTAGGATCGTCCTTACGTTCAGTCATATCAGTGAACCTTTTAAACCGTCAAAAGAATAATTCAATCGATATATGATATATGAATTAAATACAGGAAAGCCAAGGTGAGGATCCACTAATATCCCTTATTACTTTTATATACATGTGTTTAAGTGAACATTCGTTTATAATTATCGTCACAATAAGTACATCAGAGTTTGACTTTGTAAAGATCAGGTAGTTGACATTTACCTAGTCATCTAACATCACGTAGGTATGTTACTTTACGATATGTCTTCAATAAATCTCTTGTCGTTATGTCTGAGTTTTTGTATTTTTCGTTTGAATACCAATGGTTTTGTCTTTCCACTACCTCCCTATTTAAACCTCGGACTCTAATTGTCTAAGTGCGATGATATATATTTTAATTGTTGTGTCTGAATAACACATAGTGTCCATCGATATAAGTCATAGAATATAATTGTATATTACCTTTTATTATACTTTTTATAAGTGTATCCATATTGACTTAGTGAAACGACATATGGACTTTGATTGGGTTATAACATTTAGTTGATGTGAAATTAATTTTTTTTCATAGTCGTTAATAGAGTTGTAATATCTTAAATTCCAAAGTTAAATAGAAAGTTTTAGAAATAAAAAGGATAAGTATTTTTACATCTACGTGATGAAAATAATAGATTAATTTTCTATACTTTGTTTAAAGTTTTCTTTATTTTTCCTCAACTGGTGACTGTGCACGTCGTCGCACCCACTCAGAGTCTTTGTAATCATTTACTTCGAGTCGCGACACACGGTGTCCGCAGTACGGGTAGTACCCGACATTAAGAGGAATGTATTTCACCGACTCTTTATTACACTTTAATACACTAAGATAGATATACTTTGATAACATCTTTATTTTGGCATATCTCTGTCTTTCGTCTAGTAACCTACGGTTCTCGGTCCTTGACCCTGTTTCCTGGATCGAAAAACCTCACAAAGATACTATTAACCAATGTCTTTGTCCATATAAGTTTTCAATAATTTGGCATGGGAGTTCATACCAGCTACAATAATATAATACAAAATAGAGTCGTTTCTAGCCACTTTTTGTCCGAGACGTACGAATTTTATGGATTCAATGTCTTCACGAATAAAACATTGGTAAAAGTTTACATGGTAGTGAATTATACATATTATTTAGTAATTTGAAAAATATTAAAACTAATTTTACTAATCTGAAACGAAATAATACAGTATAAACAACGTCAAAAAAGACAACTACAGTTATAGTTTAGGTATACAATTCCTAAAACGTATATTATATAAATTAATTTTGAAAATAGAAATTGGAGGCCATTTAGTCTCAAGTTTATAATTAAAACATATATGTACACCTCAATTATTGATCGTAAATATAACAAGTTTCATTGAATTATTGATACACTTTCCTTACAATTTTACGGTTTCGTAGAGAGTGTCATGTCCCTTAACCTTCTCACAGTCCAATATAGAGAAAGGACACACGATCGGTCAAAAATTTTTCGTCCTAGTAATGGCCAAAATAAAGAATCATCAACAATTAAAAGTAGTTATGTTAAGTCAATCGATTAAATTCTTGATCCTTCTCTGAATTGTGACCCTAAAAATATAACTAACTTTACGTAATCGTCATCTTTGAACGTCAAATGAAAACTGTATGAATTAAAACATGACTAAACCCGATAAAAACTAATCACAAATAAGTCCAAAAAATCAATCATAGAAGAATATTTACGTTGACTATATCTTAGTTGTCTATTATCGGTTTTATAGTCATCCTCAAGATCAGTAGGACCCCATCTCCTGAAACATTCGACTATATGAGGGGACGGGGCACCACCATCCTGAGACCAGACACGGTTCGGACGGAGTGGTATCCGACGAAAACTCACTCAAGTACTGAAACTCGTTAACTAGGATCTATCTCACTCCATCTTCGGGGTCACAGAAGAATACTGGACGGGAACTATCAGTGTTCGGTAGTAAAGACGACGTAGAATGAACAAAGTCCTCTCAATAATTTATGTCGGGTCCGAGGAACCATCCTCTTAGTTCAAGGAAGAGAATTTCTCTTTTATCGTTTCTTAAACACCTGTACATTGTCCAATCTTGAAGCGTTTCAACTAAGAAACTTTTCGAGTTATTTTAACTGCATGAAACGGATTGTTACTTGTTTTCTCCATTGTACTTAATGGTTTCAGTCTTTACTTTCTTCCCTGACGCGACGACTGGTACATCTTTAATTTTTGTAATCGTCCTTTCTAGTCGAATGTTTAATTCTGTCAACTCTACTCTACCTGTTCAAGGACCTGTCAGTCTTAACAGTTTTGAATGAGTTCTTCTTCAATTTTGAGACTTATCTGGACACTCTCTAGGTAACCTAATCTCAAGTTTTTAGAGTGGCTTCTCAGTTCCGGGTCTACCCAATTGACTGCTTAGAATAATTTATCTATTTAATCTTTTTATGGTTCGGAAGTGTTTGAGTAAGTCTTCTATGTCCTTCTTTGTGAATTGTTGAGTAAGACACTCCGGTAGAAAAGGGATTATAGTTACGGTCCGTTTCTACAGTGTTCTTTTTTGATATTTGATTATTGGGATTACTTGTATATGTTTTTACGAAATGTTTTATAACGGTTTGGTTTAGGTCGTTACATGTTTTTCCTAATATTTCATCGGTATACCCAAAATAGTGTCCTTGAGTTTAACCAAATTTAGACTTTTAGTCATAATCCGTGTATCAATTATCTTATGTCCTATTTGTCCATTCATCGTCGGTGGTTTTTCAGGGTATGAAAAGGGTACGATGTGGCATGACTTGCAAATTTCTGACTTACGAAACGGGGAGACCAGTACTTTCGAGGTTACAGAAGGTAAGAGTGGTGAAGATAATTGTAATGTAACCCCTAAAGTCGGACACACTACTCTTTCCTTCCCGACCTCCCCTTTTCGTTTCCGTAGGTCTAATCTTTACAGAAAGAGGATCTACTGTTTCTGTACATGCCAAAAATGTTACTTTTTACATTTTGTTTACCGACAATCTTTAATTTTTGTTGTAGCTGTCTACCTTTACAAGGTATCAGCACCTAGTCTTCCAAGTCATATTTCTACAGTCAAGAGGGGTCTAGATATGTAAATTATGTTAGGGATAGTTTTAAATCATGTGAAAAACTCTCTTTAAGTCGACTTTATGTTACTTAGATCTAAACGGTCTTGTTAAAACTTTTTCTTGTTTTAATCTTTTGAAATTGATAGACTAAAGTTTTGAATGGTATTGGTGTCATTAGTCTTACACACGAGAAATAGGTTACTATCCGTATATTCAATTACTTTGATGGAACTCTTTTACTTTGATGTAACTCTTATTTCCTTATTTGATTTGGGAACGTAAATACCAGTCAACGAAAAATTGTTTCAACGGTTGTGAATTTATTTATGAAGACATTACCAACCTTTCAGTGTCTGTTCTTTTACTTGTAGTTGTATGACAAGTATTCTTAATCTTTTACCTAAATCAGTTTTAAATTTTACAAACACGAAATTTATGTAGTGAATTTATATACTTTTCTATTCGGTGTCTGACTTTTAAAAACACGTAGTATATAGAGCATTTCCTTGACATAGGTCTTACATATCTCTGGAAAATGTTGAGTTACATCCTACTTTCTCCCTTGTAAAGTACGTTTCTACTCGAGCTATTTCCTGTCTTTACGATACCTGGATGTCTTCGTCTTCTGTAATTCTTCTCCACCGTTCTTATGTGTCTTCTTGACATGTTTTTTCTAGAAGTGCTGGTTCTATTAGTGCTACCATACTAGTGAGTGGATCTTGGTCTGTAGGACCTTACACTTCAGTTCACCCGGAATCCTTCGTAGTGATACTTGTTTCGATCACCTCCACTACCTGAAGGTCAACTCAACAAAGTTTAGGACTTTCTACTACGACACTCTCACGACGTGAGTTATACGGTCGTTTAAACCTTTTGAGTCGTCACCGGTGTCCTGACCTTTTCCAGTCAAAAGTAAGGTTAGGGTTTCTTTCCGTTACGGTTTCTTACGAGTTTGATGGTGTGTTAACGTGAGTAGAGTGTACGATCATTTCATTACGAGTCTTAAGAGGTTCGGTCCGAAGTCGTTATGTACTTGGCACTTGAAGATCTACAGGTTCGACCAAAATCCTTTCCGTCTCCTTAGTCTCTAGTTTAACGGTTGTAGGCGACCCAGTAGTCTTTTCGTTCTCTCAAGGTCTTCTTGTAGATAAAGACGAAATAACTGATACGGTTTCGGAAACTGACACACCTAGTGTTATTTGACACCTCTTAAGACTTTCTCTACCCGTATAGTCTGATGGACTGGATGGAGAAGTGTTTGGACATACGTCCAGTTCTTCGTTGTTAATCTTGACCTGTACCTTGTTGTCTGACCAAGGTTTATCCTTTTCCTCATGTAACACCGACATATAACAGTGGGACGAATAAATTGAATGTACGTCTCATATAGTACTCTTTACGACCCAACCTCCTTCGTGTTTGACCTTAGTTCTAACGGTCCTCTTTATAGTTATTGGAGTCTATACGTCTACTGTGGTGGGAATACCGTCTTTCACTTCTCCTTGATTTTTCGGAGAACTACTTTCACTTTCTCCTCTCACTTTTTCAATCGAACTTCGAGTCGTAAGTCTTTTGCTTCCAGTACTGTAGGCCAGGGTAGTGAAGTACCCTTTATCTACCCCTTTGTCACCTTTGTCACAGTCTGAAATAAAACCCCCCGAGGTTTTAGTGACGTTTACCACTAACGTCGGTACTTTAATTTTCTGTGAGTGAGGAACCTTCTTTTCAACACTGGTTGGATCTATCGTATAAGTTTTTGTCTCTGTAATGAAACGGTTGTTTCCAGGTAGATCAGTTGTGATACCAAAAAGGGCACAAGTACATACCTACACTCTCAACCTGACACTTCTTTCGACTCGTGGCTTCTTAACTACGAAAACTTGACACCATAACCTCTTCTGAGAACTCTCAGGGAACCTGACGTTCCTATAGGTTGGTCAGGTAAGATTTCCTCTAGTCGGGACCCACAAGAAATCTTCCTTACTACGATTTCGACTTTGAGGTCATGAAACCGGTGAAGTACGCTTCTCAACTGAGTAACCTTTTCTGAAACTACGACCCTCTCTAACCCCCGTCCTTCTCTTCCCCTGCTGTCTCCTACTCTACCAACCTACCGTAGTGCCTGAGCTACCTGCACTCAAACTCACTGGAGGCCCTCAACTACTACTTGTCTATCCGGACCGCACGAGGCTAAGTACCCCAGCGTTTCTCTGCCTGTGCTGACTCACTGACTTGACTTGACTATCCTACTTTCTTCGGTGGGTCAATCACTTCTTTTCTAGACTTACCATTAAAGGAGTTTCTTTTATTTACCGATTCATCGTGTAATTTTATTTAAGTTGTCACATGTACTCTTAATATTCTATAGTCAAATGTCAGTGACGACGACGACGACGACGCAGATGCAGCGAAATCAGCACAGGCTGAGATACGTTGGGGCAGCTACCGTCGGGTGGTGAGAGGAGACAGGGACCCCAAGAGGTCCGTTCTTATAACCTCACCCAACCGTAAAGGAAGAGGTCACGTACGTACGTACGTACGATACAGCGAAGTCAGCACGGACTGAGACACGCTGGGGCATCTGTCGTTGGGTGGTCCGAGATAGGTGCTCTAAGAGGTCCGTTCTTATGACCTCACCCAACGGTAAAGGAAGAGGCAATATGAGTGATCATACCGATATTAGTTTTAATGTATGTTATCATTCAAAACCGTCTCGACACCTTTTCAAGTTTGTAGTTAGTAACAAACAACCTTTCCTATTACCTTCTGGTAAACCGTCAAAGAGTCTTTCAATTTCAGTCGCATGTCGGGTTGTCAAAGTGAGGATCATTAGATGGGGTTTCTTTATGTTGGTATACATATAGTTTCTGTACAGTACTTACAAGGATAATCGTAAAAAGTATTATCGATTTTTCATTTTATTAAATTTACAGGCAGTCAACCACTTACTTAAAAATTTTACACCACATAAGACATAAGTATGTTACCTTATGATGAATCGTTAGTTTTCTTTCTTTACTTGACGAATATGTACGACGGTGTCACTAGTCAGACTTTTGGTAATACCAATCACTTTCTTCGGATTACGTTTTCTAATGCACTACAGACTAAGGTAAACAGACTTTACAAGTCTTTTCCGGTCAAGGATGTCTACCTTCGTCTAACTATCAACGGATCTCGATCCCCATCTTAATTCGCAAGCAAGGTCTATCCGTCTTCCGTAGAAAAACACCACTAGTTTTACAAGGTTTTATGTAACACCACTATTAACGTGTTGAGATCTTTAAATGAAATTTTCATAACTTATCATGTGAATGTACGTATTTGAAATACCACACATTTAACGTGGAAACATTTAATTCGAACTTTTTTTTATCCAGAGAACAGGAATCACCATCCTTCTTGATACTGTCGTATGGAGAGACTCTAAGACCCGAGGTTTACACCATAAATTAGGACGGTGGATAAAGGGTAACGATGAATCACAACCAGTCAACACAGGAAAACATAAATATAATGTAATTCTTTTATCTTTTGAACCATATAACAATCCCATATTTTTTTTTATCAAAGGGAATGGAAGTAGGGTTGGGTACTTATCCGTGGACTTCTCACTTAGGAGAAAGGAGACAATGTTATTCATACTTTTTGTACTACAAATTTAATTCTTACATGTTTACACAATTGAAATTCCCTACCGATATTTTTGACTATTTCTACACATATGTTAAAATATACATAAAGAATCATTGATATTATCGAGAATTTGGTCATTTCGTCACTTAATAATTAGTATGACAATAATTAGTTAAATATCTCGATCTATAATATTACCAAAACATTACTGTCGAATGGAATTACTTGTCTTGTACCCATTATCTGGACACCGAGTACGTTTAGTAAACAAATTCGTAATTAACATCTAACTTTGTGGAGATCGCAAGTAATTATATTTATGTAGTCAAACTTACTCGGGTCTTCAGTACTAAATAATAACTATATTGATTAGAATTCAAATTTAACCATGGTGTAGTCTAAGAAAAAGAACGTCCGCGTAGAGTAATCGAGCAGGGGCGGTTGAAAAATTTCGAAGATTATACTGGGTCGCTACCGTCGCGTCCCTCTAAAGTTTGAAACTCATGAACTACAAAGAGTTGTGTCATCGTCCATTAACTTCGGATATACGTCTAAATAAAGTTTACTATTCAATGATTAACACGACAATCTAATAAAACTCATAAGTATACTTACCTCAGTAAGACACATTTCGACTTTCGTATTCGTTGTATGCTTCTACTCCTTTTTCGTATCGATCTCTTGTTAATAATCACATAACACACACATGTACATAAGTATTTCCATACTACTTTTACTTTTGATTTTTCTAACACACCTCTGTAAGCAATACTTTCTGAAAGAGAGTTAAACTCCTTAATCGTCAGTTAAGTGTCCCTTCAAAAACTGTCAAAGACTTGTTTACTCGTTATAGTCAACCTTCGTCACACTTCCTATTTCTTCCCACGGTTCTCAGATCCATCTCTCGTTTTCGATCCTCTGTCAATGTGTATTTTTCATTCCTCCCGGACGTAATCTCTCCACTGTCATCCTTAATTTTGTTTCCTAATCTATTGTGTTCTTAAATGTTCCATGTTTGGTAGACGGTAGGTCGTCCGACTTACGACCCTCATTTACTCTTCTTTCACAGTCTTTTCTGAAGGTCCGAAGACAAGATTTAGTACCCCCCTTTGGCACCACGATAATTTCCTTTTTCTTCCCTTTTTAAACTAGATCTCTTTCTACTACTAAAATGACACGATCGTTCCGTATGTCATATAGTTTTCCTCTACGACTTCCTATCTCCCGTAAACCTCGAATCTCTTTCCTGTAACCCAAAGTAGACGTATCTCTCTACGTATCTCTGATTAGTGGTTCTCTATCTCTACTCTAATGGTCGGTCTACTACGTCTTTCGTCACTCTATTCCAGACCCCTGACGAGAACTCGTCCTGTTTTTCTCTCTCCTTTCAACAATTTCTTCTCTTCTTCTAGTCACCAGGGTCTTTAACATCTGAATCATCCTCTTGATTCAGCTTTGTTTACCGAACTCTATGTCGCCCTCTCCCTCTCCCTTTGCGCATCCGGAGACATAGCTTACACTAAGTCTCCACTCCCCGTTAAGTCTTACTTATGTCCAGTACGGAATCCGAAATCGTAGAGTCTTGGATGTCCAATGAAATATCCTCAAGTAAAAGTTTTATTCGTTTTTTCAAATTCCTGACCTACCAACCTCTAATTTACTCTTGGAATCCACATCTAACCAGAAAGGACCACTGAGTCTACCATTTCTTAGACGGATATTAATAAGTCCTCTGGGGCCAAGTTAAGGATCCAACCCTTGAAGGGGACATCTTCCCTATCCGATGGGTGAGGTCATAAGAACCCGAAAAGACCACCGAGTCCTGCCATTTCTTAGACGGACATCACGTCCTCTGGACCGAAGCTAGGGATCCGACCTTTCTAAGGGACCTCCTCCCGTACCGTTGAGTAAGATCATAAGAACGGACCTCTTAGGGGGACCTGTCTCCTCGGACCACCCGATGTCAGGTATCCTAATGTTTCTCAACCTGTGCTGACTCGCTGATTTGGTCCGTAAGGCATCAATATATAACTCAAATTGAATTAATTACTCGTCCATACATGAGATAATGACATCAATATTATTTGAACTAATAAATTCGTATATCCTATTGAAGTATATCCTAAAATAGAATGTCAACTATTCTAGAGTTAGTCTTCCTCTCTTTTTACGTTCTCTTTTCCCTATATTTTTCTCCGACGAAAAACGATAATTCAAGTACATAAAAAGACCCTCTTTAATTTTGACTGTCTTTATACTTCACACTATTAATGCAGACTTAATTTTAATAGGATAATAAGTATAAAACATTCTGAAAAGTTCAGTCAGTTCCTTCTTGAGACAATGATTATCCGGAGTTCGAGTACTACTTATCTACTTTATTTTACAATTTTTGTAGTTTAGTGCTCCTTCCGAATCTGTGACTCTTAGACACACCTCTCGATCACACTATGACTCGACATATAACTATGCTGTAGACATATATAAACTCTTGACCCTTTCTTTCTTCCCCTATCTTATGTGACATTCTTTCCTTAAGTTCGTATAATTATGTGAACAGAGGGAACATACAATCGGTATTTTCAAACAAGTGTAATTTAGATCCATTTATATCCAATATCTGATTATATTACCACCTCCGTCACAAAAATGAGACCTTTGTCACTACAGTGGATGACTCGGACGGAGGGATTTCACCCCTATAAGTCTTTCGACGAGAAATAAGTATAACAATTATCTGGACTTACACAGTAACTTACAGAAACTAAATCTTCTTTGTATCTTCTAACACACCGTAGTAAACCCTTAATTTATTCGTTGGAGCTACTATGGTACTTAATATAAGTTTCCCCGTATCTTAAACTTTCGAAGGAGTCCTTAAAGTCTCAATAAATCTTATTGAGTAGTTAGTAAAATGTCCACTGATTACTTACGGGTGTCCCCAATTCAGTGAACTTGAACCAAATAATCCACCAATCAATTAATTACCGTCTCTTTCCTAAGACCAAAACTTTTTGAGAATCCACTATCCTTTAACAAAGAATTTAAGAATCACTTCTAATAAAAAACCCAAAGTTAATTATTTCTATCAACACCTTAAATATTCTTGTAATCGTACCCATGTCTCATAGATATCAATTTATATCAAGTTTGTAACGATCAAGGTACTAAACCCCGTTCAATGTATTTGCAAACACGGAGTTAAAAGATAGACATTTTACCCCACTAGGATTAAAGTATCTCAATAACACTTTTTATTTACTTTATTACTTATTCACTATCGTGGCCCTTGTCACAAACCGTAGTCTTTAACAACAAGAACAATAAAAATTATTTTATATAAGGTCTTACAAATAGTAGAATAATAAGATTTAATTCTTACTGAAGAAAGGGAGAAGGTCCTGCCTGAATGTTACTGAATTTAGTCATAGGACAGAAAGGTACCCAGTAATGATTAATACTAAGCCTTCTTGACCTAGAATGAAACGGTTCATTGAAGTCTCTAAACAGGTTCCATTAAAGAATCAAGTAGACTTTATGACACATATTTTATAATATATAATAGAACGTATATTTTTCTTTAGACTAATAGAAATAAAAATGTTGTGAAATTTTTTTGAAAAATTATAATATTGAAATTCTATAAATAGAAAATTTACATAAAAGTAATAAGAGTTTAAATTTTGTCTCTTTAAATTATACGTACTATTGGAACTACCGTTAATTTCAAACTTAAGGTGTCTAAGTCACGAATTTGGAAAGAACCGAATAGTAACTTATGTCTTACGAAGAAAGAATAGAGGTGTGAAACGAAGGAGACGCAACTTGTAAGCAGAGACGAGACACTTACCGACTGGGAGAGTCGGGAAGTCCCTGTGATGGAGTATCTCTGACAATGACTAGGGAAGGAGAACAGTTTCGTAGACTTTACTGGACGTAAAGTGTATAAAAAGATGGAGTAACAAAACCAAGAAGAACACAGTAACAAGTGGTAATAAAGGGAGAACGGTTCATGTCTCACACATAATAATTTATGTTATTTACATAATTCACTTAATTTATTATTTTACATGTACTGTAAAGGAGGTTCAAGATTTTTTAATTAAGATTGACATAACGTAAAATTTTACACTTTGTGTATGTATTTTTTTGTTTTTGATGGGGATTAAATGGTGTATAGTTATTCATTATTAATGGAATATAATATGTGTTACCAATAATATATTTGAAAAGAGTATAGAAGTTCATAGTAATTCTTCAAAGGAAAAGAGAGTATTTAATAGTTCTTTAGTAAAACACTAATTTTGTACTCCAATATACGGAGAAAAAAAGAAAAATTGAAAAATATTACCTTTTAAGGTTCGTATATGTCTTCATCTGGTTTGTCTTATTATTATTCATCTGTTTTGTCCATGTAAGAGTGCATAGTTAGTGACATGAAGTCGTTAATAGTGGACATCAAGGAGAACAAAATAAAAATGAGAGCAAAAGAGAGGGGAAAGGGTATAATGAAACTTCGTTTAAAGTCTGTAGTATAGTAAGGTAAGTATTTATACAGTCATATATGAAATTTTTTGAAAAGTCTCATGTTGGTATTATGGTAATCATTTGACTTTTTATAATTGTAATGAAAGAATTATAGTCGTTTATGGGTCATCCAACTTAATTATAGTAGTTTATGGTAATCGTTTGAATTTTTATAGTTGTTATGAAAGAATTATAGTAGTTTATGGGCCATCCGAAAGTTTTAACATAAATCAAACAAATAAAGTCAGTCCTACGTTTGTTCTTGGTGTGTAACGTTAGTTCAGAAAAATAAGACACCTCAAGAGAAAGTAGAGGGGGGTGGGGCTAAAAAATCAACTTCTTCATATAACAGAACATGTAAAAGAGTATCACACCTAAAACGAATAACGTAGACACACCGTATTAGATGTCCAAAGAAACAGAGGACATAAGGAACATTTAACCATCAACTAAGGTCTCAAAATATCTTAAGTCTAAACCCAAAAAAAAAATCGTTTTGACGAAGTATCCCTTGACAACGTGAGAAGACAGTCTCCTGCACGTGATATATTAAACGACAAAAATACTAAAATAAATAAAACCGACGTGACTCAGGGGCAACGACACACCCGAAATGAGATCAACGTCCTTCGCCCCCGGCGAGAAAAAGACCGAGGACCCGAAGAGCGACGTCACCGTAGACGTCACGTCGTCCCGAGATCCCGTGTTCCCGACGTCAGCAACTACGTGTACCGAGCCATCAACACCGAGGGTCCGAGACCTCGTGTCCCTCGCATCAAAACCACGAACCCGAATCAACGGGGGGTCGTACACCCTAGAAGGAATTGGTCCCTAGTTTGGACACAGAGGACGTAGTCGTCCGTCTAAGAAGTAGTGACTCGGTCGTCCCTTCGGGGAGCTTAAATGAAAAGAAAACAGTATAAATTACGGTCTTGAGTAATCAAGTCATCCGTAACGTTTTAGTACCATAAATTTAAGATAGTGAAAATAAAGTACATAATAAACCTTGACAAAAGATTTCTCTACTGTAGGGAAGTAGACAATAATTCAAAAAGTTACCGAGTATTCTAACCTTTCAGTCCTATTTGCAAAGAAAAGTATATGGTCCAAATTTTGTTACTTAACCAAGGGTTGTGGGAGGTTACTTTGGATTAATTTTTTATGAATAGAAATCCTTAAACATGTGTTTTGACTTCACAACAACTACAAAGTTGGGTGACGTCAATCATAAAAGTAACTACTAGGGAACAAGGACGAAACTAGTTCCCCTCAACGAAGTTCAACAAGGACGCAACAAAACTATGTTAGAACCATCAGACTTTTGAAGGTGAGACTATATTGTTCCACGAAATCAGAATTGGAAGTGCAAAAGACCGGGTCAAGATCATAAATCATAGTAAATAAAGAAATTCCGTGGGATCACCCTCAGGAAAATGTACCTTTACATACACTTTGTGCGTCAAACCTGGTAACAGGAACAACGATGTCCACGCACGAGTAGTGCGTCAGTATAAGCTGAGACGTTGACATCGGACAGTCCTAGTAGACTCGTACCCTAAAACGTCCGTACTCATGACCTCACCCAACGGTAAAGGATAAGGTCCCAACGACGACCTAAATAGAAACACAGATCGGGGAAGTCTTTCTGGATCCTTTCTTTTTGATTCTACTTTGTGAAGTACTCAACTTTGACTAAGGAGGTTAATTTAAATCCTCGTACTTCTTAAATCTTCGTTTTTTATAAGGAAATTACATTTTCCTTGTGACATGGGGACGAGGGTAGACAAGTCAGTCTATCTTTCAGGTCAGAAAAAGGATGTTGAGAATCTTTACAGTCATGGACTTCTTACAAATATATCAGATGTTTAGATTGGACCTCCAAGAAACGACGGAAAGGGGATGGATAAGGGACTCGGGGACAACGAGGCAATAGGAAGATACAGTGAGACCTCAAGAGTCTTGTACTCTGAAGAAAGATTCTAACATGTATCAGGGCGGGGAATTGAGAAAGTTTAGGCAAAATCCGAAATCACTTCATAAATTCATTTCGAAATGACTCATGGGTTAGTGTAGTCTTCATGTCCGAGATTCGTTAAATATTAGAGTCAGACTCCTAGTGACGGATGAGACGTCTAATGGTGTTCTATCCAAGATTACATAAGTGGTATAGGTCACAGGAGGTGCGCCTTAGGTTCTAAAGGGGAAAAAACTACAACCTCCTTCTCACAAGGGAAGAAACGGACAGAGTCCACATGGGAGAACAGGACCGAACTATTGTAGTCCTTACAGGTCCTCATTGAAGTAGACATACGTGTCCCATGTTAGACTAAGAGGGGTGTCAGATCAACTTCATCAGTGGTCCCCACAGTCGTGCTCCCAGTCGTAAAAGCAGTACTGTTTGTTACCACAAATCCGGGATCGGAAACGGACAAACTAGTCGTGGGGAAGACGGAGACGGGGTACGGAAACGACAGCAGTAGACTGGGATATAACGAAGTACAAGAGAAAGTGGAAACCACGGAAACGACAACGACAAGGGTAGTAGTTTTTGAAACATGAACGAGTCATGAGAGATATAAGAAGAAGAGATTACGTAGTCTATTAAATAATATTAAAATGTAAAAGAAGAGACAAACGATAAGTCCCTTTAGCAACTTATCTTTCTAAATCAAAAAAATAAAGATATAAAAACCACGGACCATATCATGAAGTCAAGTCAAGTCAAGTCAGTGAGTCAGCACAGGTTGAGAAACACTGGGGTACTTGACGTCGTGCGGTCCGGAGGGACAGGTAGTGGTTGAGGGTCCCAGATGGGTTTGGGTACAGGTAGCTCAATCACTACGGTAGGTTGGTAGAGTAGGAGACAGTAGGGGAAGAGGAGGACGGGAGTTAGAAAGTGTCGTAGTCCTAGAAAAGTTTACTTGAATCATGAATCCATATCATGAATCTTGATTCTTTAACAAGGCCAGGCAAGTCAACGAGTCAACACAGACTGAGAAACGTTGGGGTACTTGACGTCGTGTGGTCCGGAGGGACAGGTAGTGGTTGAGGGCCTCAAATGGGTTTGAGTACAGGTAACTTAACCACTACGGTAGGTTGGTAGATTATGAGACAGCAGGGAAAGAGGAGGACGGGAGTTAGAAAGGGTCGTAGTCCAAGAAAACTTTACTCAGTTGAGAAGTGTAGTCCACCGGTCTTATAACCTCAAAGTCAAAGTCGTAGTCAGGAAGGTTCTTTGTGGGTTCTGACTAGAGGAAATTCTACCTGACAAACCTAGAGGAACGTCAGCTTCCCTGAGTTCTCAGAAGAGGTTGTGGTGTCAAGTTTTCGTAGTTAAGTAGTCACGGGTCGAAAGAAATGTCTAGTTGAGAGTGTAGGTATGTACTGATGACCTTTTTGTCATCAGTTTTAAGAAGAACGGTGGAGAAGAATTATAGAAGACGAAGATAGAAGATGGTAAAGACAGGAAATAACTCGGATAGAAACGTACTTTACAAGGGAACCATAGAGGTTAAAAGAACTTCTCTAGAGATCAGAAGGGGTAACATAACAAAAGGAGATAAAGAAACGCACCTAGTGAATCCTTCCGAAAAATAGAGAGGAACGATCAGAAACCTTGAGACGTAAGTCTACGAATATAGAAAGATAAAGAGGAAACTAAAACCGAAGAGAAGAAAAGTGTCGATAAACATTCCGGAGGAGTCTGTCGGTAAAACGAAAAAACGAAAAGAAAAAGAACCCGTACCAGAACTAGGGACAGAGGACATGTTTCAGTACTTGGAGACAGGTATCAAGTAGTCCGTGAGACAGATAGTCTATAACAGGGAAATTAGATTAAAAGTGAAGGCGACATATTAGTATTCCCTAAACCAAATCCAGTATGTACTTACCAGATCACCAAAAGGGGTGAAAGAAGTTAAATTCAGACTCAAACCCATAGTCCTCGAGTACTAGACTCGGTGTCAGTCGAGGGCCAGAACAGAAACGACTGACATATCTCGAAAAGGTGGAAACCGACGTTTCTTATATTAGTCAGACTAAAGCCGTAACCGGTAGACCACTACAGGTACACATCTCGGAAGAGAACACAACAACCTTCTCCCACAAACGATACTGGCCACGCAAGAGAACCGTTTTGAGATAATCGGAAACGGGACGAAGTAAGACACGAGATTCCGGTTTACACGGATAATGGGGATGACAAAGGACTGAAGGATGAAAACGTAAGGTTAGGGAATATTACTTTTCCTGTAGAAAAAACCCACAGTTAAGATCTTCTAGAACATTCAGAAGTATCTTGGTAAGTTGAAGTCGAAGAAGTCGTAATAACCAACCCCCTATCTGAACCTAATGACACTATAACTTACCAAACGGAACCTTTGTTTGTCTCTAGTAAGACAGCAAAAACTCTAACGTAGGTTTATGACGTAAAACTTGAGAAAACAACTGGTACTACCGATGAGGTAAAGAAGATTTCCTAAGGACGGGTGTCATCATCTATATTACCAGTAGACTCAATTTAAGTGGGTAAGGTCAGGTAAAATCAAGCGACTAAGGATTTTACAGTTTCAAGTGAGAACGGTAGAGGACAAACTAGTGACAGTTAAACGGAACTAAGTACCTGGATTGTAAGGTCCAAGGATACGTTATAAAGAGAAATGTCGTAGTCTGGAACGAAGATAGTGGTCAGTGTAGGTGTCGACCCACAACAAAAACGAAATCGAGGTAGGGAAGTAGGAAAGACCTCAATAAAGAGGTGACTAGAGGTCATCGTATAACCCGTAGATCGCTACACCCCTCAAGGAGAAAGTCGTAGGATAGTAAAACGGAAGTATGACAAGTACCCAAGAGTTCCGTTCTTCTGACTTCACCAAACGGTAAAGGAAGAGGTCACCTGGTGTAAAACCGTCTGGAGAGGTGGCACGGGCGGGTAGAACCCACCGGGGGTGTCCCGTACCGAATCAAAGTACTCAACCTGTTCTGGCATCAGGTACACTAGTCTAACCGATCAAAAGACACCAACACCATTCAAAGACACTAACACCATTCTTTAACATCTTCAAACACATAGAGGAAAAAGTGAAAATTTCCTTTCAAAAGTAAAAGTTTTCTTTCGGAATAGACCCTAATCAAACATCTAATATCTTGTTTTGGCTTTGTTAGGCTAAGTTTTTAACCACTCCTCAAAATGAGCCGTCAAGAAGTTTCTTCAATATGACTATCGGTTACTCGTCTACTTTTCCACAAGTCTGTGATGAATTACAAATCTTTTACGTATAGTTTTGGTGTTACTCTATGGTGAAGTGTGGACCATCACACCGAATTAATCTTTTATTTATTTGGATTGTATTGTTCATAACCATTTCTAAACCTCTTTAACCTTGGGTACACGTGACGACCATCCTTACATTTGAACATTTAGACTACACCTTTTTGCATACCGTTAAGGAAGTTTTATTTTTTTCTTCCTTAATGGAATTCTAGGTCAATCAGACGAAAAATTTATATTAAAGTGAATAAAGACTGACACGGCCCAGAGACAGTGACGCGCCTGAAAAGACTTCAACGCCACTCACCACCGATGGGAGATCCACGCCGTACGTCAAAGAGTGCGCGTCATTGAAGACAACGCTTCGTACCCGAAGTCACCAACACCGTGGACCCGAGATCTCGTGTCCCAGTCATCAAATAGCGTCCCCGAATCAACGAGGTATCGTGTACCCCAGGAGGGTCTAGTTCCTACCTTGGACGTACAGGACGTAACCGTCCGTCTAAGAAATGGGGACTCGGTGTCCCTTCTGGGGTCGATAAGGCCAAAACTCATACATGGGCTCTCTTTTCGACTCTGAACTTCTACATAAACCTATGGGTAAAAGTATAAAATCCTTCATAATGAATGTCATTGGTTTTCTACCTTCGTCACGTTCATAGGTAACTACCGATTCACCTATTTGTCTTCCACCACGTGTATATGTCACCTTATAACAAGTCGGAAATGGTCCCTCCCTGGAGACTGTGCACGACGTCACACCTTCTCGGAACTTCTGTAATGCGAGTCACTTTGTTCTGTAAGTGTTTTCCTGTCGATAACATACTAAAGTGAGTGTACTCCGTAAATCTTCGCAGTTTGAGTATCTCTATCCTCATCTTACGACCAACGGTTCCGGACTCACACAACACTCCTTACCTCTGAAGAAATTACTCACATCTCAGAGTCAAAACGTTTTACTTTGTTCAAGACCTCTACCTTCCACCGCTACCAACGGACTGTCGGACTCACATGAATTACGGTGACTTGACATGTGAATTTTCACCAAGTTTACTATTTAAAGTACAATACTGATAAAATGGTGTTAAATTCTTTTTTTCTTTTTCCTCCGGTCATTCTCCTCTTTTTTCTCAACCAATCATTTGATTTGTGTTTTATCTTCAAACTTTTTCGTGGACGTACAAAGACGAAAACGAAGGAAAACTGGAGGAACTCTTGTACGGGACCAATTCATCGACGTCCCAGTTCTGACTGTCCACCTCCTACCGACTCGACACACTCGACTCCGGTCGGGTGTGGTACATCAGGAGTCGACTGGCGTCTGAGTCCTCGTCCGTGTCGGTTCTCGTCGGTCTACACCGGGTCTAGTCGTCTTCAAGGGACCACGGGGTAACTGACACTCCTTATTATTTACCTCTTTACAAAAGAATAACAAAAAAACCCCCCCCTCCTTCCCCTCAAAAAATTTCTTTTGTTTTTTTCCTTTCAGAATGAATATAAGTCCACGACATAAACAAGAGTTTGGTAACACATAAAGTGACCTTGGACGTCTTGAGAGAACAGATTATTTTCACTCCTGACATAAACTGAACACAGCACTTGGTACGTCATCCAATTATCGTTTGTGACCTGTCGAGAAATTAAGAGTCCGACAATATAGGGTGACAGAGAGGAAATAAACTTAAAATACACACCCTTTCATTTTTAGAGTAAAAAGTAATTCAACAATTTTATCTTTTAAACGAAGTGTTTTATTTATATATGGGAAAGAGTAGATCTTCTTGAGGGAACAAAAGGAATTTGAGTCAGGAGGTCAAACTTGAAGACACATTCGTGTATCGAATTCTCCGAAACACGAAACCCTCCGAAAAACATCCGAGAAATTCCACGTCACTCATCAACCTCAACCTACCTAACACCTGGTCCTCGTACAAGTGTAGACTTACCTTGTCCGACATTACCACTATCCACCCTCCGACAAACCTAAAAGGACGACTCCAACATAAAGAGAGGAGACGGTGGCGACCTGACTTGTTCGTGAGGGTGGGGCAACCACACAGGATGGCGAAGAACGGTTTCCGGACAAGTGACCGGGAATAGAAACGAGAGATAGGGTGATTGTCGGAATGTACGGGTCTTCTTTCGGAAGTTTTGTTAAAAAAACTTCATCCGGGATACTTAAAAAAGTAATACTCTTAGGTTACTTTACCATAGTCGTTTTACGGCAATCATGAACGGTCGATTTGTCTTAGAAAATAATTTTAACTTAGAATAAACATACAATGTCGACAAAGATTCCTGGAACGGTTCATCAAAACGACCTACACATTTTACGACAAAATTGATTACGGAAATATTGAATAGAGACATACACTATTTATTCCATAAAATTACAGGGTGATTTCCTGGTTATCATTAAAACGAGAAAAATAAAGCAATCTAATATTCATTCTTCCCCTCCCCTCAAGTCTTGGTTTCGCTTTCTCAGTAAAAGTAATGGTAGATAGGTATTTACAGGTATAGGTGATATGTCTCTGTATTTTTATAGTAAAAAAACTAAATCACGGAAATTAACATCCTCATAGGTAAAAATATAATATTCTCTAAAACACTTTCTTAACGAAAAACACGACTGTTTCCTTATAAATATTTTTCACAAAAGTTGTTCTCGACTTGTCGTGTATAACAATACCGGTTGTCACCACACTAATCGTCTCGACCTTCTTCATCCCTCGAGATCATGAGTTGGTGTATTCAATGTTGATTGTAGAGGAGAGGATATTTCGTTGTCATTGAGTTTACGATGCTTTCAGAAAGTTCAAGTATTTTTACCTTAAGATGAGTATGATTAACAAAAGTAATTGATAACTACCTTTATTCACTCAAACCTGAATTTAATAAAATTCATTTTATTAGTTCGTATATACTATAAACTTTTAACATGAGACACATATATTTTAACAACTATTTAACATAGAGTAAGGATAACTATAATTCCAGACGGTGTCACAAAGGTCACACTAAGGTAAAAGTTCATAGACAAATATCTGTATAAAAGTCCTCACACAGTGTATGTATTTTACTCGACATAGACATTCTTTTTACTAATATTATCTTAATATACGGACCTCTTCCTTTAACGTCGGAGGAGATCATAAGAACGGACCTTTTGGGGTACCTGTCTCCTCCGACCGTCCGACGTGAAGTACCCCAACATTTCACAGTCTGTACGGACTCACACATACGTGTGTGTGTATGTGAGAGTGTGGGTGTGTTTACACGTGCGTGTGCACGTGAGAGAGAAAGAGAGAGACGTAATACTCCTCTGTGGTATCCGCACGGAAAATCAAGACGTAAGTCTCGACGAAACTTCCACAGTAGGTGAACCATACTTATCTTACGATCTAAAGACTAATTTTTTCATCTATATGTTGTATATACGTGTATACGTTGACTTAGTGGAACGACACGTGAACTTTGTAACAATCAGTTGATATGTAGTTATTTTATGTATATAATTCTGTTTTTTATAATCTTAATATACCTTCAAAAGGGTATCATATGTAAATCGTTTATGACGACGACGACGACGACGATTCAGTGAAGTCAGCACAGGTTGAGACACGCTGGGGTATTTACCGTCGGGTACTCCCAGGGGGTAGGGACCCTAAGAGGTCCGCTCTTGTGACCTCACCCAACGGTAAAGGAAAAGGTTACGCACTTTCACTTCAGCGAGTCAACACAGGCTGAGAATCGCTGCGATACCTGACATCGGGTGGTCCGAGGAGACAGATACCTTAAGAGGTCCATTCTCATGATCTCACCCAACGGTAAAGGAAGAGGAATCGTTTATGATGACAAACAAATTCATTTGAACACTTTAGTTTCTTTTGTAACACACGTTTCGAATTGAATTTAGTATTTGTCCAGAATAGGAGTAAGAATTCACCTATTATATCGGACTGATCGAAAAAATTTACTTGACTTAATAAATACGTATAAATATAGGTAAAACACAGGGGTCTCAAAACTATGTTTTGATGTTAAAATAAACCATTAGAACAGGTACAAAATGTCCTTAAGAGAAAGACTTCGACTTAATTACATTAATTGTCGGAAAGAAGACATAATAAAAAGATTAGTAAGAGAAATCTTTCTTTTCAAGACTCTGTCTATTACATTTTTTACAGGAAAACTTCCTTAAGTTAAAATATAAGGAACATCATTAACGTTACATTATAACAGTCAAACAATTCTAGTTTAGATAAAATCAAACTTCTACACTCCTTTTAAATAATAAAAGAAGATAACTCTTTGAGGAGTAAATTGTATTACGAAATTAGAAAATTTCGACTTTTTCTCATCTTTAGCGGAAACTTCAACAAAAAGGGAGGTCAAGGGGACAACAAAGTAGTGGTCAGATTTTAAGACTGACTACTCTTCTGTCTGGATTGGTACGTATTTGAAACCTCACTGTAACTAGGTATAAAACGTTTGTGTGTGACTTAAATCAAAATATAAAACTGTCGGAGGAACTTTCTCTGTTCTTATAAAAGAAAAACAGAAAAGAAATATTCTTCAATATTAGTCCCGGTCTTATATAAATGTTTTACAGTATGGTATTTTTGTTTAATATTATCGACAACAAAGTCATGGTCTCTAAAGTACCACCTAATTATTCTAAAAAAAAACACGACAATACTGAAAAAAAGGAATCATCCTCTAACACATTCGGTCAAAAGATTTACTCCTTTTACTTTTATTAGTCCACGTTAGTAAAGAGAAGATTAACTACTTCTATCAATAAAACCTTATAAATTACATATATGGACCTACTTTCACTTTCAACGAGTCAGAACAGGTTGAGAAACGTTGGGATACCTGATATGTCAGGTACCTTAAGAGATCCGGTCTTATGACCTCACCTATCGAAAAGGGAAGAGGTCCCCTAGAAGGGTTGGGTCCCTAGTTTGGGTCCAGAGGGAGAAACGTTCGTCTAAGAAATGGTCGACTCGGTGTTCCCTTCGGGTTCTTATAACCTCATCCATCGTATAGGGAAAAGGTCACCTAGAAGGACTGGGTCCTTAGTTTGGCCCCAGAGGACGTAACGTCAACCTAAGAAATGGTTGACTCGATAGTCTCTTCAGGTATATGGACCTACAGATAAGGTTTTTTGTTCATAAAACAATCCAAATTTACGTCATCTATCTGGTTGGTTAAAGGTTTACTTTAGAACGTTTGCTTTTGAGTCGATATTCTTGTAGGGTGAAACCTCATATAATGTATACAATTAAGAAAATTGGGGAGTGTTTGTGGAAGGTTCTATCCATCATAATAATGATAGAAAACGTCCTCGTCTTTAACTATGTGGCACTCCAATTTGGTCAACATGTTTCAGTGTGTCTACCACCTATCTTGTTCTCAAACTTGTGACACGTGTCACACACGTGTGTCGAAACACACACACACACACACACACACACACACACACACACACACGACCCAATACTAAATTTTACTGTTTAAAGAACGATACTTAAAACCGGGTCTTCGAACCCTTTGTGACGTCATACGATAAGACGAAAGACACGAACCGTAGTTAACGACTCAGACAAAATTACAATAAAATAGTTCAACGAAAAGTGGAGAATACGACTTCACATACCAGTCCACGTTGGTCGTAAGATAACGAACTTTTCACAAAAAGGATCAACGACGGAGGACCACACAAACAGGGTCCAATACGGAGGTCGAAAAACTGGTTTGGACAAAATACCTTTTCTACTTACAACAAATTGAGATCTCTTATGGACTACAAAGGACTCGTAAGTAAAAGAAAAAGTAAATTACTAACAAATAACTCATTATCAAAGAGAATCAAAGACCTTTAATCAGAAGATTCAATGACAAGATGACTTTTTATTTGACTTCTAACCACTCCCCCTTTCGTCCTTACCAGTTTGATATTAGTCATCAAATATTACCAGTTCGATATTAGATATAAACAATCTCGTATGTAAGAAGTTTACTTCCTTTTACGATGTTCGCAAGTTCCATCTCCCTATTCTTTTTAGTGCGTAAAAATTTTGAAGTCTTACATTCGTGTCACACTCAACAATAAAACGAATTCTTAGTTCTGTTCGTTTAACGAGATGAGACCTAGTTTCACAAAGATTTCTCATTTAATACTTTATTTACTTTTCTAGACTTGTTCCAACAGGATTTAAATAAACGAACGACTAATCAACGACAACAAGTAGGAACATAAATAACACCAAAAAAGAGAGAAACAAATTTCGTGTTCATCTACTAAAGGGGGTAGGGACAGAGGAAGTATAGAGGATGGTAGACCAACATATAAAAATATACACTCTACAAAGAGGATTGTGTGTGTGTGTGTATTATATGTCGTAAGTAGGACTGGACCTTAACTGATGGCCTGTAAATTGACAACAACTAGTCTGTCGTGAAGAAATAGAGAAATTTAAAATTCACGACAAAGACTGTTTACGGTCAGGAAAATCACCCGAGACGTTGTCTATGTGACCCTTAGTTATATGGTAGATCTACAGTGTCTCCCCCTTGAAACCACCCCTCCCCTTATAACAAAATTTTACTACCCGTAATATTGAAAATGATATAAAAAGATAAATAACCCGAAGTCAATTTAGTTTCCTTAAGTTTCAATTTTGTTGAAATAATATAATATTACAATTTATCACCTAGGATTTCGTAAATTTATTTTATATTCATGTCTCTTTCTTTAATTTTAATAGGGTGTGAACCGACAAAAGATAACCGACTGTTTTATATAATTTACATAAAGTTCGAACCGTGGTTTATACGACAGTATACGGTGTACCTAGAATCTCTAAAACCAAACTTAATGTAAGGGACCGGAACCCCTGAAATATCAGGTTAGTCGCTTTTCTTACTACACCCTTTCAAATCTTAGAAGAACATCCTAACACTCCCTTAGAGTTCATCCACGAAAATTTTTTGTAAAATATATACATGAGAAGAAATCAGGGAAGCTGGTGTGACATTGCTTACACAATAATAGAAATAAAATGTGTGTCCTTTGGCTCCATATCACTCCAATTCTTCGAGAGGTTCCTGTATCTAAAGGATTAACAACTTCCGATCCTAGACCGGAGTCGACGCAGGGATAGTCACTAGACCATCTGAAATCCATGTTGACCTTTCTTATCAAAACCAACTTGTCACCGCAAATACAGATGAAGAAGGGTTTTACCCTGATGGAAAGGGAAATAGAGCCGTTTTCTGATCTTCAAATGAAAAACCTCTTTCACGTGGTCTGTTCAAAGACTAACCTCTCGTCCTTCTTGTCGTCTCCCCCTCAACTTCTCATTCCTTACCTTTCGTCCTCCTAATTGTCTTCCGAAATTCATGACTTCCCACTTCCGGGGGTCTGGGGAAACGACAGTACTATAGTCGTGAGGCTGTCGGTCCGAATACGGTCGGGGTTTTACACTCCGCCTTTTAACACAATGAGAAACCTGTGTGACTAACAGAGTTACTTTTCTGGAGTTTACATGACTGTAAAGTCCCTAGGATGAACCTCGGATATACTAAAACGAAGGAATTTTCAGTGTAAAGACAAATGTGAGTCACTGACTTCAGTCGAGAAGACACGGAGTAAGAATCTTTACTTCTATGCTGGTTCATGATCGTTCGTAAATTTCTGTCGGAAGTTACACTTCCTGCCATCTCTGATTTAACTTATCTTGTTATTTTCTTTGGTCTCCTTTGTTTCTGTTAAATTCTTCGTCTTCGGAATTTTCGTTTCGTCTTATTTATGGGAGTATCTCTTTTCGATAACGCAATTGTCTTTTCCTTTGTAATGATATCTTACAGCTCTCATTCATGTCTACGAAAGATTTTCCGTATAGGTTTTACTTTCCTCCATATCGAACCTTTCTATTTTAAGTCATTGATCTCATCCTTTCAAAACCTAAATTTATCCGAACACAGTCGGACGGAGGTAAATAATCTTTCCTGGACATCATCTCATGAAGTAGACTCCCAGGGACTTATCGTCTGACGAGAAATATATCACAAACAATGTTATGACTTCTTTTAAAAAGCACTCATGTGACTGGAAAGTTTTGAAATTTAATAATGAACATGTCACACTATATAAAACAAATTTCATGCCGATAAGTTGTGAAACGGGTATTAAATTTTAATTCAAATCGTTTTACTCTTGTATATATATGTGTGTGTATGTATATACACCCCGTTATATAACCACACAAATCTCCTAAACACCGTCAAAAAAAATTGAATCCTATTATTAGGTAACCAAAACGTGTTTGATAAAAAATGTTAAACGTAGAAATTTAATAATCATGATACATACCGTCTAAACAAAAAAAAAAGTGATCTTCAATGGAACACCTTCAAAAAAATACTGAGATTGTCCCCAATTCGGGTGTGAATCAAATTCGTTGGAAGTGACTGTAACAAAAAAATTGTAATCAGTCTTTTACTATTTGACTTCAATGACTTTACCTAACACCAATTATAATGACAGTCCCTCTACTTATTAGAACTGTACATGGTCGTTGTGTGACGGTCAGGTCATTAGGAAGAGTTTCAATTCATAAATAAGAGTTTAGTAGCAATTCAATGACACCACACCTCACTAGTAAATAAAAATAAATATTTATTTAATAAAATAAATGTACTACAATGGTCAAAATAGGTCAGTATGAAGGACAAAAGAACCAAATCACGAGGCTCATGGTCCCATCTAGGTTCATTCCTTGTATATGGATGGTATTTGAACATATTTTTAAAAAAACTTTGTGGAACTTTTTTTGAAATACAAGTTATTCATGACTTTAACAGGAAGATTAAAGTCCGACCCCGTAAAAAAATTCTCTCATTTATATCATTCTTTGGTAAAAATTTTCGGACGTATGTAAACATCGAAAGAAATATAGGAACACAATTGAAAAGTAAGAACATAAAGGGACACTGTCATTTTTGAATTAAATACACTTACACATTATCAGACGAAAAATTTTATTCATTACATAATTACATAGAAAATCAGTGTACAGGTGCAAAGACAGGTTCAGAAATAAGAGGTTTAGGCGAATAATCTCATTCGTGTAAATAAGTTGTATTTGTGAATAAATATTACGACTAATATAATTTACACAAATCAGTTCATTAACTAATAATTCGTACAAAACCCGTGGTAAGTGTCCTAATAACGGTTCTCTGACCATTTAAGTGTATATATACATATATAATTATAAACTCTCTTATAGGATGACTTTTTCAATTTTAGAAGACTAAAAGTAATGTACGAAAAATAATGGACTGCTACCAAACTGAAAAGATTCTTGTTTAACACAGTTTGTATTAATAATAATGGGAGACCATAACAACGTCGACCACGATGAGTAAAAACAGATGTAGTACTTTTTGGATCTATCGTATAACATTTCGTCTGTAATGAAACGGCTGTTTCCAGACACATCAGTTTCGATACCAAAAAGGTCTTCAGCACATGTTTACACCTTCAACCTGGTATTTCTTCCGACTTACGGTTTCTTATTTACGAAAGTTTGACACCAAGACCTCTTCTGAGAACTCTCAGGGAACCTGTCATTCCTCTAGTTTGGTCAGTCAGGATTTCCTATAGTTGGAACTTATAAGTAATATTCATGACTCCGACTTCGACTTCGAGGTTATGAACCGACGGACTACGTTTCTCGGCTGAATAACCTTTTCTGGTACTACGAACCTTTCTAATTTCCGTCCTTCTCTTCCCTCACTGTCTCTAACTTTACCAACCTGCCGTAGTGACTAAGTTATCTGGACTCAAACTCGTTTGAGTCCCTCTACCACTTCCTGTCCCTTCGGACCGCACGACATCAGGTATCCCAGCGTTCCTCAGCCTGTACTGACTCGTTGACTTGTTGTCGTTGTAGTACATAATATCAACACTTTATTATCAACTCCAAGTACAAAAAAATATTTACCTTCAGGTCAAGAAGGTTATGGTGAACAACTTTTCTGACAGAAAAGGGTACTTAATATACCCTTGGAGATAACTCTAATTTAACCTACATATACATATCCAGATAAAGATCTTAAATAAGACCAGTTATTCGTATTAGATAGGAACATAGTTATCGTGTCAGAATAAATGACATACATCAAAATATCAATCAGTATTATAGTCCAGTACACTTAGGTCGATAAAGAAGAGAGAATTTTAACAAAACCGATGAGATCCAAAAGACCTTAGTCGAACAGTTAAGACGACAAAACCAACCCGAACGTAAATTAACCATCCGGTAAAAATGGTTTTTAATATCGCTATGACTTAGAAAGTTAGGTGTTTATACCAAATAGAAGGTAAGTAAATCCAGAAGAAATTAAAGACAGACTCCAAAGTACCGAAAATCACAACATACGATTTTAAAAGTTAAATAGGAATTTAAAAAGAAAAAAAAAAAAAAAAAAGTAAAGTTTAAGAAGTTTCAAATATCCTTGTGTCAACTTAAAAAAATCTAACTGGAACACAAAATGTTGAAAACAAACTGAGTTGACAAGTATGATCATCGAAAAAACATGTGAAAACCCCTGAAGATGTATAGGTGTACTTATGAGTGACGTAATATATTACGACTGGTATTCACGACTCTCCCGGAAAAGAAAATAGAATACCCTTTTCGTAAATGAGAAAGTAGTCATTCATATTATTATCGATATCCAAAGCATATAAAGATAACACAAAAAACCACCACAAAAGTCGAAACAAAGGGAATGATAAAAAGAAAGATGAACTAAACCTAAGTTAAAATTAAAGAGAAGAAAAGTAAAAAAATCATAGAATCTCACCTTCTAAATTTGATAAGGAAAGGCTGAAGAAAAAGAAAGATTATGTTCGTAATTTACAATGTTTAAAAGGAGTCTTGTGACTAAAAACATTCCAGGTTGTTTAAAAATATATAACACAAAAGTAAAAATACGGTAAGTTACATAAAAGACTAAAAGGAATACCGGGTATCTAAGAACCCAAAGAGTAACTGGGCATCTAAGAAATCTTCTCACAACAAAGGAAAGGTGTCCAAATTTCCAAACAGTACAGAAAGAGAACAACGAAGGATCAAATTAAGGTAATACTAACCTTTTGTATGAAAAAACACTGAAGAAAATTCAATCAACTTTAAACCACATACCGAATCTTGTACCAGATGCAACCCTTATAGGAATGATTGAAATAAAAATGACCTCCTGTGAACTAAATGTCACAACACAATCAAAGTCCCCATGTCGTTTGACTTAGTCAATATGTATATGTATATAGGAGAGAACAAATCTAAGGGAAGGGTATATGCGGTAATGCCTCACGACTCACGTCATCCAGGAATAATCAATAGACAAAATACACATCATGACCCATACGACGACGACGATTCAGTGGAGTCAGCACAGGCTGAGACACGTTGGGGTATCTACCGTCGGGTGGTCCGAGGGGGCAGGGACCCTAAGAGGTCCGTTCTTGTGACCTCACCCAACGGTAAAGGAAGAGGTTACGTACTTTCACTTTTCACTTTCACTTCAGCGAGTCAACACAGGCTGAGAATCACTGGGGTGCCTGACGTCGGATCATCACCCATATGTAGTCACGTCTAGAGGGTTACATAGGGAGGGGGGGAAATAGGGGACCATTGTATCAAACAAAAGAGGTAGACACTGAGATGGAGACAAAAGATTAATTCAAGTAAATATGGGGAAAAAATTAATTTTTTTCTATACTAAGGTGTATTTTCGCTATAGTATACTATGAACAGAAAGACACAGACCGAATGAAATGAGGTACACTGTCAGAGATCCAGGAAAGTCCAGCTACGTAATAAAGTGAGAAAAAATACTGACTCATTAAAAGGAAGGATTAAAAAATAGATGAATAAGACAACTAATGACTCACTCTTTACAACTTCAGAGGTTGCTATTAAAACTAAACAGACATAGAAGAAAAAGTGAAGAAAGTAAAAAACAATATACATAAAAGTCGTAAACAAAAACCCATGTACAATACTCAACTTAATACAGAGGGGTTTTCAATACAACTTTAGGATTGGGGATCGTGGACACCTGTACTGGAATAAACATTTATCCCAGAAACGTTCACCTTACTTCAATTCTGTTCTAGTAATTTCACCCGGATTAAAGTCATACTGACCACAAAAGTATTCTTCTACTTTTATAATACCATTCTGTTTACCGTTTCCTCTCTTGTCGTACGTCACTACCTTTATCTCTAACCCCCAATACAACGACGTTCCCTTTCTCACGGACTCCGGTGTTCTTCGACCTGCTCTGGTTCTTTCTAGGAGACAATCTGCGAAGTTTCTCTTGCACCGAGACGGTTATGGAATAAACTTGTAGCTTGGAGGTCTTGACACTCTGTCACTTAAAGATAATCAAATTCAGTGGGTCAAACACCATGAAATAGTATCTTCGGGATCCTTTGATTCTATCACGTATGTGTAAAGTCTAACGATACGAAAGAAGTATTTGACAATAATAGAAGTACATCATAGAACCGTGGGGTGAGGTCATGAGAACGGACCTTTTAGGGTACCTGCCTCCTCGGACCACCCGACGTCAGGTACCCCAGCGTTTCTCAGCCTGTGCTGACTCGTTGAAGTGAAACTGAAAAGTGAAAGTACATAACTTCTTCTTTTACCGTTGGGTGAGGTCATAAGAACGGATCTCTTAGGGTCCCTACCCCCTCGGACCACCCGACGGCAAACACCCCAGCGTGTCTCAGCCTGTGCTGACTTCACTGAATCGTCGTCGTCGTCGTCATAGAGGGTAGTGTGGATACTATCAGGTACAGGACTTCAGATGGAAAAGACTATAAATATGTCTGTACTGTCATCAAATAATAATAATAATGAATATCATAGAAAAAGATAGTAAAAATTTTTGGACAGATACTGAAATAAAAAAAATTAAGGAAAAAACACCCGTTGTATATTATGTCAGAACGAAAATATCGGTAAGATTATTAAAGATGTAAAATCAACCCCACAACTTTGGTAAATGTAAATTACATTTAAAAACATATCAGTCAAATTTACGTAAAAGAAAGGTGAACAAAAAATAGGGAATATAGTCAAGAAAGACAGAATAGAGGAAAATAGACAAAAGAAAGTCTAACCCAACAAAATACTAAAGTCAAATAGAAGTGACACCGAACAATAAATATGGAAATTTTTTATATCACCAAAGAAACACCAAACTTTATACGTAGAAATTGAACACTAAAGAAAGTCTCTCTTAATAAGGCACACATCGAATTCAAATCTAAACAGACACCGTTCTTCACTCAAGTCCTCGGAGAGCAGTGGTAAAACCTGGTCTAAAATTACCAGGATCAAAAAAAAATTCACATATATACTCAGATAGACACTTATTTATTTAAAACAATATTGTTATAACTCGGAGAACCTACAAACAGTAAAAGTATTAATGAAAAAAAAAATCAACTGGAACCTAACAATTCTAAACCCCCCCGAAGAAGGTTCATAAATCGAGTTGTACCCGTGACCTAATAGTCTAATAAAATTAACTAAATACACGGAAAGAGTTTGTCTATTTATTGATATGCCTTTTAGTGAATTACACTTGATATCGATTTATTATAATTTAGATGGTCACACTCGGAAACCTTAATAAATCTAAGTCAATTCATGTTATTCACCTTACCTTATGAAAGAAAATGGGTCCTAAACAAATAATTTAACTTTAGTATGTCACCCATATACAAATTACAATGAACCTTCTCTCGAACAAAAGTTCCCTAACTTTTTATGAGACCATCCATTTTTGTTTTTTCACGAATAAACAATTGAAATTTTCGGTATCATCAAACGGTTATTTTGAAAAAGAGACGTTATAATTTAATTTACATCTCACACACCTCTATTCACGGTTCGGTAAAGTCGGTACATATCGTATACTGCTTTATGGGACTTTTGATTACAACGCAATTTTACGAGTAACCAGACAAACAACATAGACAGAAAATCTATTTTCCCGACGATGTCGACTGTGTGTTGTCACCGAGGAGGGGGCTCACCTCCGTCGTAACGAATTTACTATGTCCGACAAGAAAAGAAAAGAAGAGGAACATCCACCTTTTCCTTCCGTCCACCATCTCTGCGTGTCTTAAGTAACCGAAGAAATTTTTCAAAATCGTTGTGTTCCTTAATTTCCGAAAGTAAACACAAGTATCTATACCTATATATTTATGTTTTTTTAATTCTCTTTTCATTTTTGTGTCGTAAGATTTCGTCAGTATGGGGTTATTTCAATTAAAAAAAATTTTTTCCTTTCACTTCGTTATTTGAAACTACTGTTACGAATAAAAATACATAAGTAAAAAAAAAAATTTTTCGTAAAAACGGTTCATAGAAAAGTCACAGGGGTTGAGTTTTATAAGTAGGGACAGGGGGTAAACGCTTGGGAAGACGATTTATAGGTGACATAATGTACCCATACGTACGAGTCAACGAGTCAGCACAGGGCGAGAAACACTGAGGTGCCTGACATCGGGTGGACCGAGGAGACAAGTACCCTGGAGAGTCCGTTCTTACGACCGCACCAACAGTAAAGGACGAGGACCCCTAGGAGGGCTGAGTCCCTAGTTTGGGTCCAGAGGACGGAGAGGAGGCAACCGTCCGCTTAAGAAATGATGACTCGGTGGACACTTCGGGTTCGTGTATGTACCATATCCATTCTCATTTCATATTTATGGTAATAAAAAGTTTTTTCGTAAATTGGGTTTTCAGGGTGCTTTCCTAAGGTCACCACGATATCTAAGTCGTGGTTGTGAAAGTAATTAGGTGCATTGAGTTTAATAAGATCCTAAATTATCAGTCAGATCAATCTTAGCCGAGACTTAGAACGGAGTCGATAACTATCAGTAAATTGAAGAAGGGTCTGAACAATAAAAGTAGACATTCAACCCTAACGATTACCAAAACATATAATTCCGTAACAATATTTATATCATTCCACTATATAGATTCTGAGAATCTAGGAAGTGAATATAGGTTATTTGTCAGCGTAACAGTAGTCTTATCGGGAAAATTAGACACATAGTCTCAATAAAACATATTAGAAGAGTTCTGTTTAGTAATAAGAGATTGGTCCTTACTGGTAGCAAATACTACAGTGTAAAGGATTATCAGGTAGGAGAACTTAAACTTAATAAAAACAAATTCAACAAGTACTTATAGCTAATGGAATATGTATTAATTGCAAACAAATAAATTGGACTGTAAAGACGTTGTAACCTAAGTATACCATAACTCAAGTTGGTAAAACAATACAAAAGGAATATGCATTAATTGTTATAAAAAAATTAAATTGGACTGTAAAGATACTGTACAACCCAAGCATACTATAACTCAAGTTGGTAAAACAATAGAAAAGGACGACAGTGAAACATTAACGAGAAAAAGCCATAGATGTCCGGACAGGATGAAGGTGCTATTTAATTATGTATTGGCGAACGAACATTTCAGTATTTTCACTTCAACGAGTCAGCACAGGTTGACAACCGTTGGGGTACCTGACATCGGATGGTCCGAGGAGACAGGTACTCTAAAAGGTCCGTTATCATGATCTCACGTAACGGTAAAGGAAGAGGTCCCCTAGAAGGGCTGGGTCCCTAGCTTGGGACCAGAGGGTGTAACATCTGTCTGCGAATTGGTGGACTTTGTGGTCCCTTCAGGTACAACGGTTATTTGTCACCGTTTCAGGACGGACTGAGAACCTCTGGGATGCCTGATCGGGCGGTCCGAGGAGACAGGAAACCCAAGAGGTGTCAGGACGGACTGAGAACCACTGGGATACCTGATCGGGCGGTCCGAGGAGACAGGAAACCCAAGACATCCGTTCTTGAAACCCCACCCAACGGAACGAGCGGAGGTCCCCTAGAAGGCCTACGTCCCTAACTGGGACGGAAAAATTAGAGGACGTAACCGTCCGTCCAACAACTAGTAGTCACGGTGACGCCTTCGGACCACAGAGGATCTAAAGACAATTAAAACTCGAGCCAATAAGTCCCATGAATAATAGAAGTAATAATTTTATCCCTACGGATCGAGTGTACATGACACTCTTGCGTGTTATTACAAAATATTTTATGTTTTATATCGGACCCCTAATAATTAATCTATTGAAGTCCACGCTAAAGGATTTTTAAAATTTTTCTTTCGTTTTTAAATCTTACATACTTACCATGTGAGAAAAGAAAAATGTTGATTGAAAATGATCATTAGTCTACTTTCTCAGACATAACCCACCAACATTCCCAGAAACTTAGGTTATGAGAAACAAAAATTAATTACATCAAGATCTACTAACATTGAACGAACTGTAAAGTATACGAAAAGTGTCATTCTAAATCTCCGGGAAACCTAAAAACTTTCTATTAAGACAAAATACAGTACAAGAACTTCATCCCATTACGTCAAAACCCCGAAGACACATAATAATCCGAAGACTAACTATTACATGTCGTAACGATAACGTAATTTACTAACACTACGAATTAATGTAAGAGAGGATTGTCTGTTGTAATTAAAGTGATCCGAAAAAATTACCAAAGAAAGAATTTACAAGAACTAGTTTATTCGACTTTTATCGTTATCAATAATAATGTTTATTGTATGACATGCGGTTTGTGACTTGGCCCATGAAATATACGTCATAAAAACCTAGAGGTTATTAATCGTTTTAATGAAGAGTCTTTACCATTGTTTTAACAAAACAGTACTATACGAATTTTTGGACTAAATCCTTCAAAACGAAACGTAAATAATAAGACTTTCCATAGTCTGTTCTTTTTGTCTTATGAATACTTAGATGGTGTCAACAGTTAAAAAGACAAACACTTTAATTATTATATAGGATACCCATCACCTTAATCAAAACAAAACAAAACGATAAATATGCAAAAGTTCTCAAGACCACAAGAAAAAAAGAAAGTAAACGGAAAAGGATAAAATTAGGTTCAAGAATAAACGTAAAAAATTTACATTTATAAATTACAACCATAAGGACTCGGAGATTCAGCAAGGCAAAATAAAATTGGTGAAAAAGTAGAACAACACTAATTCCAAGACAATAATAAAACATCTAAATTTTTTATTGGGTTTGTTCCTGAGACTTAGTTGGATCTCACACCCTACCCCTCCCTCTACCCTCCCTCCAAGTTTTCCCTCCCCTATATACATATAGATACCGACTAAGTACAACTCCAAACTGTCTTTTGTTTTTTTTTAAGATATTTCGTTAATAAGAAGTTAATTTTTTATTAAAATTTATATTTATATCAATATATCAAGATAAACAATCGAAAAACATCACAAATTTTAATGAAAAACATAGGATCCCGATAAATATAAATGGACCAATACTTAAACTCAATGTGGAGAGATTAGTTATGAATAAAAAATAACTAAAAAAGATTCTTCAATACTGGTAAAGTTTACTGGTCATAAAAACAAGAAGGAAATTAGCTAAACGACTAAAACTTTTTATTATACCAGTTCGAAAATGTCAATTTAACATGTCTCTCGAAAAACATCCGACTATTATGATCCATAGAAGGTCTTAACGGGAGGTAAGCAATGAGAATTATATGACACATCCATTCTCCTCGGTAGTCGTAAATGAAAATCAAGAAAACGTCTCTACTTATTTGTAGAACTTTGCGACTAAATCTGTCACAAAATTTTTACGAGACTACGTGAAACCACATACTGACTGAGAAAGAATCAATTTACAAAGCGTCGTAATATTGTATCAACCTAAGTCGAGTAGAAAATTTCGTCAACAGTCTTTTTATACCCGGTCGTACCATCTTACATAATCGAGTTATGTAACAGAGGTAAAATAATACTTCGACGACTCCTTCGACACTATATGTCGTGACAGTAATGTCTAGATAACAATCCTGCCAAGGTGTCAGAAGAAACGTGACGGTAATTAAATATCGTCATTTGTTATACATCGGAAGGTTGACGTCGTTTCGTCTTAGAAAATTACTCCACCTACAATAATGGTGTTATTTAGTCGCGAAAGCGCATTACATATTAAGTTACACACATAAGGGTGACATTGAAGAGACTCATTCGACTATCACATAGTAACAGTAACGTGTCGAGGTGACCAGAAAAAAAAAAATTGGAAGAAAATAAACCCCTGAAGAAAAAATATACAAACGTTTATTTACACCATACAGAACTATCGACAGGACATCGTCCGAAGTCTTTGGTTGACATTGTTATTGTCGGTCTTAGTTATGACACCCAAGATGGATATACCTAGAGACGTGTCACGGAAAAAAAAAAAAAAGTTTACGATCACTTTAGTTAGGATTAACCAAAATCGTAATATAAGTTCTTTGCACTAAGATATTGATAACTAAAACCCCCACATGAGTAAACCTCTCATTATTTTTATCCTCGTCTATTTCACTTATGAATTATACGACGTCTTAGTATGTTTGTCTCGTAACTAAAATAAAAATTAAGTGTATTAAACAGAAGGTCACTAAAATAAAGAAGAAAGAAAGGAAAACGTACCGAGTCAGAAGTCCCTGTTGTTACTTTTATGTAAATTTCCGTAAGGTTTACCCAAGACATTGTTTCTAAAGAACCTCAGCCAAGGTAAAAATTGACCGTATTTAAATCATTTAGTCTGAATTAAGGAAACATGTCTTTGATTACGAAATTTTTACGGAAAAATTTAACCATATGACACTATGACTAAATTTTATTATTAGTGGATTTCCAAAAAAATTAAAACGAACATTTCATTTTTTTACCGAATTTTATTTTACAGTTAATTTTGACAGGATAACTTTCTCTTACTTTCCATGCTCGTTATTTAACGTCAAAACTTTTCTATCAATTGTTAAACTTTTTCTACCGGTTTTACTAGTAAATTTTACAACGAATTTTAATGAAAAATTGTACTTTTCGTCAAAATTTTGAGTAAATTTTGAAACAAAGTAAAAGTTATCTTATAAAGACTTATATACATAAAATTTTGGTCATAAAATCGAATTATAAAAAGGGTATTTACCAGTCTATAAAAGAAAGAGTATATTTACTCCTCAACGATTAACTATCTAAAAATAATTTCTTTCATTAGAACGTATAAAAAACCACATAACCATAAATATAAAATGTATTTCTTATCTCTAAAGGACCTCTAACCTAATAAAATACTCTTACTTGACAAAGAATAAGAACTTCCGGAATTTGGGGAAACACTTAGACCTTTAGAGAAACATAGAAGGACTTCTTCTACATGTACACGTGCTAGTGTGTTTTAAAACGTAAAACGGAAGACAAATCACCTCAAGTATATAAGGGACTTAATGTTGTCGTTGATATTACTATGGTCGATTGTGAAGAATTCGAGAATAGAACACGGTCAGTTATAAGACTCCCGAATATCCGATAACAAAAGAAGTCTAAAATGGGGTCACGATTTTTAAATGAAATTTTTATTATTGTAAGTAACTTATAACAGTCCGTACCAAACAGGGAGATACATGAATCAGTAAAATAAAAGGCTTTGTCGGAAGAATGACAAATGGTAAAAATGAGGTCATTCGCGTCTGAGAAATAGTGAACCGGTATGACGAAACCCCTGGAACCGACATTACATAACAAAAGGTCATGTTCGAGTATAAGACAGACTATACGATAAACATAATGTATAATTTTTTTTAAAAGTATGTCTGTTGTACAATAAAAGACTTAAGGCCAAAATCATCTTTTAGGATCTAAAAGTAAATTAGAGAAAAAGTACGTCAGGGAAAGAACGTGAAGACGAGTGGGGGATGGAGGAGTTTAAAACAAGGTAGAAGAGTCGTAGACACTATACAATTAAGGAATCGAAGTTCTAAGACAAAGACCAACAACGAAGACTACTTAATTCATCCTAAAATCTCCACGAAAGGTTTCATAGTATATCGATTATGAGCGAAGTACATTAATAGAAGCACTTTTACGAACAAGACCCGACTAAATTCTGAAAAAAAGTTTACTTTGGTTGAATGACTCTTTACTGTCCAAAGAGGGAAGTGAATATACATATATAAATTACACGTAACTTTCAATTTAAATGTAACGATAGGTGAGACATTGTGACGAAATTTACCATACATAAAAATTAAGTGAAAGTGTGAACGACGACGACGACGGCGATTCAGCGAAGTAAGCACAGGCTGAGACACGCTGGGGTCTCTGCCGTCGGGTGGTCCGAGGGGGTAGGGACCCTAAGAGGTCCGTTCTTGTGACCTCACCCAACGGTAAAGGAAGAGGTTACATACTTTCACTTTTCACTTTCATTTCAGCGAGTCAGTACAGACTGAGTCACTGGGGTACCTGACGTCGGATGGTTCGAGGAGGTAGGTACCCTAAAAGGTCCGTTCTCATGACCTCACCCCACGGTAACGGAAGAGGCAGTGTGAACGATTATCTTATTATAAACTTTTCTATTTCTTTATTTCCTGTTAATATAAGTACACCCAAAAAAAAAAAGAGGAGGGATAACCGTCGGTTATCCTCGAAACTTAGGTTTTTCTCGTCGTAAGAAACGTCTCGCAATACTCAGGACCCTTCTACTAGTTCAAGGCTTCAAGGTGATACCATGAGTAATGAGTTGCCGTTCAAAACAAGAACGTACCGACGATTCTTATCATTCAAGCTAAACTTATTATTTGGTACCTATTCTTTTAAGTTACAACACCTCTTATACGTAACTAATTTTTAGTAGTCGTAGCAAAAACTTCCCACTTTAAAAAAAGTCACTAACTTCAAGATAAGTATATTTATAGGGACATAGGCTAAACCAGACATAACATGTTGCATAATGACATCTTACCGGTATTTTTACATAGTGGACCTTAACGTACTTAAAAAGACAATTTAAACGGAGAAGTTTACGAACTATTGAATGGTCTGAGACTTAACGTTACATAGAATAAAAGTTTACATCAGATAATTTTATTTTTGATTCTAAGGGAATTGTGTCTACATATAAGTATATAGAGCTTTTGAAGCAAACGGGGTTCACCTTATTCACACAAACATTCAATGTGGTTCTGGACGACACATAACTATTGTATAACCAATTTGGTCTTCACAAAGACATTTTAACTTTCCACTAAGTAGATGTTCTTTCATTAAAGAAACCCTTTCGTAATCGTCGTGTAGTAATTAAATTCGAACAATCTTCCCATGTCCGTCTGTATTTAGGATCTCCATTAAATATCACGAATCGATTAAAGCTCGTTAATAGGTGATTATACACAAATTCACAAGAAATGGATACTCCTCCGAAAATTTAGAAGGTTTGTAAAAAGAAAAGAATTAGTATTTAATTTATAACTCGGTATTGTTATCCTTTTAATATATAACCTGATAAAGAAACATGATACTTCTTTTTACGTCAGAATCAAGTACAGACTTACAATAATTATTTAACAAGAACCTTTCCTTTCCTCAGACTTTTTATAACTTTTATGGTTTAAAACCTTTATGAAGAAGACTTTGTTAAACTCTTGGAATTACATTATCAAATCCATATTAAGAGTCAGATACGGATCCTGTATTAAGATCGATTACAGACAAATAGTATTGCATAAATTTATATGTCTAAACATTTTGGTGTAAAAATATGTACTCCTTTGTATACGTATACCTCAAAAATTGAACGAATAAAAAATCCTTGGGAAGTGTTGAATAAAGGATTTAAATGTTCCTCCCTTCAAACTAGTACGTCTAGCTTGAAAAAGGAGTTAAAGGTCTCGAACCGCTTTGTCAGTTGCACTATGTAGCCTATAATTCCATGTCTTTACAAAGTGAAACGTCAACAATAAAGGTCACACAAAGAACGACTTACTTAAAGAGAGAACGTCATGTCGGAATAAATGATTTCTACTCGGAGTTTCCTACTCTGGAATCAATTTACCAGGCCTTGATGACATTTACTAAAGAGAGATAGAGGACAGACAAAAACAGACAGACTTACAGAGGAGAAAGAGAGATTAACACCTTGTCAACAAAAGGAAGGAAAAACCTTAGAAAAAATTTCTTTCTTATATTATCATCCATACATTCCGTCGTACGAGTCACTTTAAGGTTTTAGTTATTTATTTTAATTATGTCAGTCTTTTTATGACACTCTTTCTAGAGTCTGAGAATTGCATAAAGTAAACTGAAATCGTTAAAGGACAGAGACAAGAATTCCATTAGTATAAAATGGACGACGACCAAGATTTACGTATGGACTGAGACGAACCATATCTTAACGTAAATTAACAATATATGTCCTTTACTCAAGGAGATAGATATACATACAAGTCATGATATTTTTCTAGTTTTTGAGCCGTGTCAACGATTATATTGTGAATAAAAACGAAGATTGGAGTCTTCATGACATAAAATAAAAGCACTGTCACAAGAAAGACTTTCTATGACACATCTACGTCAACTCATTTTACTCTAAACAGATATCAACACTTCAAGGAATACCACAGCATTTCTTGACACTGAAAATATATTTATTAATATACATATTAATATACTATTCATTATACTCTTTATAGACCCAAATTTCTTCTTTTCAACGGAATGAATACAAATACAATGATATCTCATGAAAATTTTTAAAGTAATTTCTCTATTAAAGTTTTTTTTTTTTTCTGTAAGATTGTACATATGATAGTACATTCTTAGCTTAGCGGTCAGATACAGACTGCGTCCCACGTCGTACGAACCCCGACCACGTGCCCCTACTGGGTCTCCCTACAATACGCCTCCCTCCACCCTCCCCCCAAGTACAAACCCTTGCGTACATTCTTAATTTCTAAAATTTTAAATTTTTTATTTTTTGATTTTTATTTTTTTTTTCTATTAAAGTAGAATGAAAATCCACATAATGTAATGTTAGATATTTTTACACAAGTGTATGACATAGAATGGCATCTCATATTGTAAACAAATATAGGTTCCATAAAATAACTTCTTCTAAGTAGTATACATCTTTATTAGAAAATATAACCTTGTAGATATCCTTAAAAACTATAGTGTTTATTACATGAGACTTTATGAGAACTTTAATATATAGTATAAGGAGTTCTTAGTAATTACCTATTGATCTATTAATAGTTACCTATTAATCTATCGTTAATTAGTCTTATCAATTGTCTAAATTATTAACAAAGACGAAGATGAGAGTTTCGACACAGTAATGACTCGAGAAACTCTGTATTATTCTCTATGTCTGTATACTTTTGTAACTATTCCGACTGTAAGACAACAGTTTGACTTGTGAATTACTTTTAAAAAGGAATTAAAGATTTAAGGGAGAAAAAAGAAAAATTGTAGAGTACTGGTTTAATATCGAAGTATGTATTCAAACCATTATCTTTACATTTGTTCTTACTTTAGTATTTAAACTTAAGATGAGGTATTGTCTCCATCACCCATAAAAGTTTAAAGAGGAAGAGACATCATCCGTAAGGATGAATTACGAAAAAACCTTTCCTCTATGCACTAGCTATAAACATCAAAGTAACAGAGAAAAAGGATTTAGAACCGGAAAAAGAGAAATTAATCAAAGTACAGACCAAGGTAAAAAGGTTTCCAAAAGAAATGTTATGGAGTGAACATTATTTTTTATTTAGGTGTGTATTGTCGATATCGTAATTTTTGTTCAGGGGGGTTGGTATACCAGAAATGGGAAGAGAAAGGAATAAAAGAGCAATGAGAACAAAGAAGTGTTTATTACCGAGTTTAGGTAAAACGAAGACAAACTTACAGGATGTCTGAAACTATTTTTGTCGGGGTTTATGATCTTTTGATCTTTTGATGATCTTAAAGTCAAGAACGACAACACGATGAACTGAAATCGAAGGACCGGATCAATATATCCCGGAGATTTACTTCTTCATCTCATGTTCCAATTCCCTTTTCAACACAACGAAACAAATCTAAAAAAAATTACACATGGTAAATAAAAAAGTTCATAAACGACTTAAACAACAGGATAACGAAGACAAAGTATAACACAAAAAACATCGGTACCTCGTACACCCTAGAATTGAGGGGTTGGTCCGTAGTTTGGGTGTGGGGGACGAAACCCTCCGTTTCAGAATTGGTGACCTGGTGGTCCCCTTAGAACCCTTTCCAAAAAAATTTTCATCTTAATTTTTAAGGTTCACAGTTCAACTACCCTCGGACCAATCTTTATGACAAAATAAAAATTGATGGTACAGGAATACAAGTCTACGTGTCCTTAAAAGAAGTCCTGACGGAACCCACTTTGGGTTCCCACTTTGAACGAAAAGATTGGTTACACATATAAAAGGATTAAAAGAAAAGAAAAGAAAAAAATTTAGTATTTTATAGACACTCCATCTATCCTGTAACTATTTAATGAGGTAAAAGATATAACTATTGGTCCATTAAACCTGGGATGTTGAATCATATGAAGGCTTACATTATGAAACATTTCATATGTTACTTACCAAGTCAAGTCAAGTCAAGTCAGTGAGTCAGCACAGACTGAGAAACGCTGGGGTACTTAACGTCGTGCGGTCCGGAGGGACAGGTAGTGGTTGAGGGCCTCAAGTGAGTCTGAGTGCAGGTAGTTCAGTCACTACGGTAGGTCGGTAGAGTAGGAGAAAGCAGGGGAAGAGGAGGACGGGGGTTAGGAAGGGTCGTAGTCTCAGAAAAGGTTACTCAGTCAAGAAACGTACTCCACCGGTTTCATGACCTCAAAGTCGAAATCGTAGTAACGAAGGTTTCTTGTGGGTCCCGACTAGAGGAAATCTTCCCTGACCAACCTAGAGGAACGTCAGGTTCGCTGAGAGTTCATCGAAATGACTTTTTATTTCCGATGCGGATTCTTTATTTCTAAGTTTATGAGGAAAAATAAAGTCTCTTCTTTCTCTGTAATAATCTAAAATGATTTCGTCGGAAAGTGAAAACCGTACAAAATGGTAGAATTTTAACCCCCATAGTAAACATAAAGATACGCAGTAACCACTTAGGCAAAGTCTAGACTGGGAGTTATTATGAAAAATAAGGTAAACCTACTTTTCAAACCTTCACAACTAGTCAAGAGATCCGAATGGTGTGACAGGTTATCATTACATTGTAGTTAGTATTAATACTAGTGCATATATTAAAATCTTAAAGAATATCAGTGTACAATTTTTCAGTTGTCCTGGTACACTTTAATTAAAATTCTTATATAAGTTACACTATGTGGGTTTTGTAAAAATAAAGTTGTACATTAGTTATATTTTAATAATTAATCTATAAAACGTAAGAAGAAAAAAAAATATGATGCAGAAGAAACTCTAGACCACACACAAAATATAAGTGTTGTCCAGACAGGAACCTGATTGGTATAAAGTTCACAAAGTACTGGTGATATCAATCACCGAAGAGGTAACCTGTCACGGTTGAATCCCGTAACAAAGTCGTAGTGTGACTCTCTATCGAAAGACGTACATCTTCCTTCTAAGGGAAGTAACAGAAACTCGTCACTACAAAGACTACCACATGAGGTAGATTGATACTTGACTGTCCATCATCGTAATCATCGATCAGAACTCCCGACTTTATCTTTCACGATTCTAACCAAACCTTTTAGTAGAGACCGCATTTATTACTAAATTTTAGAGGGTCGTTCTCGAACACAAAGTTCAGAATTTTTTTTTTGTGAATTCAAATCTTTGACTCCACGTTTTATCTAATGACAGAAGTCGGACTTGGTAACACTGGTCTAAAACACCTCGTTGATTCCGAACGTTTCGAACGCACTTAAAGTATTCCGTCGGTGTAGATTTGTAAGTCCGTCTTTCGATTCGCAGAGATCCACCAAGTAACGGTGACTAAAGGGAGGGAGAGAGGTCCGTCGTATGAGTAAAGTCTGTGAAAATCACAGTTACCTAAATTACATTACTAACTCATGGTAGACTGAACGGCGTCAAACTTTAGAAAAAGAAGAGAGGACATCTTTACTCACTGTCTAGTCCCGACCTTTCACCTCCCTCAGTATTCACAGTGAATCCAAGTAACAAAGTCTCACCCTTGTCCTCTAATGTACCTCTAATAACTACTGTGAAAAGATCTTCGAGCCTTAAATCACGGTTTTATATAGAATTTTATTGGACACGATTTTCAACCATCATCTTATCTTCAGACCACCTTAGGATTCTGTCGTAAATACAAAGTTCAAAAATAAAACTTCAAATACGGGGTCAGCACTATGTCGTGGTCTACTCTGTCTCGACGGAAGTCCTTTGAACACGTGATTTCCCTCCCGACTGTTATTCTCGTAAGGTCGGTAAGTCACACTATTTCCGAGACACGAAGTACCTCTGCTCTAGCCTTCACTCCTCCTCCCTCTCCTTCCTCCTTTAGGTGCCGACACTACTCCACGGAGTATTCGACGCCATTTCTCCGACCTGAAATAGGGCCCCCATCGCCCCCTTACGACCTTTCGGAGTTCGTCTTCCCGACACCACCAAACCCACTACTGACACTAACCACAAACTTGTGCGTAATGTGGTACTCGTCCTCACCTTCGTCATTCATTCGACAATTTCATTACCCCACTCTCCGGCACCTCCGAATTGAGTTCAGTGCCGTTATAATGATCTCTTTGCACCCACCTAAACTCTTTATAAATTTTTCACTCTTGACGATCCTAAACCACTGACTAAAACAGACGATTCTACTCTCTCTTTAATTCAAACTGAACCTGTACATACATCTCTTAAATCAAACCCTCATCAAGGGATTGATGGTCGAGGGATGGAAGCCAGTCTTTTGAAAGGTACTGTCCACTTAAGTTGAGGGGGGTTTGTGTACATCAAGTCGGTCATAAATGACTATTAAAGTAGTATATTTTTATACATACTATCATGTCTTGTAAATCCTAATTTTCCTATTTTATTTACCAGGAAGTACAGTATATGAGGTCCACTCTTGTTGTCTATGTATATTTTAATACAAAATTATGTTCCATCTGTCAATATTCATGATATGATTCTATATTTGTCTTACCTTAATTAAGAAGGACCTTCTTCACCCGACACTACTGAAGTATCCCATTCACCATAAGCTCAACATAGAATTTCCAACACTCTCTCAGAAGACAGAGGGTCTAAATGCAGAGAGCGTACATGGAAAGAGGACTATGGACTGTACGAGGAGTCGTACCGGGAGAGTACATATTGTGTAAGTCTTGGTTTAAGGACTAGAAGTAAGGAATTTGGACGAGAAGAGTCGGAAGGGGAAGAATCATTTACCAAAGGACCAACACTCATTTTCGACTTCAGGAATGTCACATTCTGTGATGTCGTCGATGGGGAGGGGAGGTGTTAGGATAATGTGGAACTGGTGAAGCATGGCACACGGGGGAACAGGTGAGATAAAATCGGTCTATCCGGGAGGATCGATAAGGAGTGTTTGAGGTGGAGTCTCGCAAACGAAAAGCAAAGTGGACTTTTGGAGGACGTCTATCGGAATACCTACTTAAGGAAGTCGGTAAAGTTCAGAAACGCGCCCATAGTGGAAGAATCCTTTCGGAAGAGACAGGAGAAATAAATCTTCATACAGGGAGTAGGGCACGTCGAATTGAGTAAAGAGCCACGACACAAAGAACTCAGTGAGTGGCAGACTGTACGTACAGGAATGACAAATAATAAATATAGAATAGGATGACCTTATGATCGAGGTATTCTCGTCCTTAAGCCTGACAAACGAGTGACCAAATAGAGATCACGAATTTTGGTACGGACCTTATATCATCCGGGATTTAATTTCTAAATGATTTAATTACGAAACTATTTCTCATAAGACTCGTTCTTTTACTGTGTTTGTTTTAAGTCTCTTTTATGAATCGTGTAACCCCTTACGAACAAACAGACGACTAACCAGAATACAGGGATCATACATCCTTGGTGTCTTTCCCTTTTTGTGACTTTCCGTTAACACCAGACTATACTTCCGGGAGTCATTATACTTCTATCAAAAGTCAAGAGTCAGGTACACTAGAGACCGTTCGATGAGTGGAGATGGTGACCTCACGTTCTGATATACATATGTCTGAAACAAGGACATTGTAAAGTAAATAATTTGTCCAACGTCAAAGAACTGGGGACCCGATATAAAAGGATAGGGGACAAAATCGAATACTTCTAAGTAAATGCTAAAACGTGATTAACTGAGATAATATTTTTCTTTCACGAAACCGTCGTCATACCTTTCATCTAGGTACCTTACCCTATTTACCTACTCTTGAATCTCCACCCCTCTCTATAATTTCCGATACTGTCAATTTCCATTTCTGCTATTCTCGGAGTTGAACAACTTCTCAATTCCTCTACTTAAGTCCCCTACTCAATTTTCATTAAGTGGTCCCAAACCGTGGATCAACTGACAATTCCCTACCCTCCCGTATTTCTACTAAGAAATCTGACCCACGGATCTATTTATTAACAAGATACTTAATATAACTTCGACCACGTATCTAGTTTACATACTTAAGTCAAAAACTGTGTATCTATATAAAAACCTTATTGGTCTTGGGATAGTAGGTCAAATCTTATCACAGTGTCCGGACATCCTCTTCTTCTTTATAATCCACTATGAATAGAACTTGAGGAGTTTTGTTAACAGATCAGAGAACTAGAGGTGAATCGAGGACGGTAGAAGGTTCGGGTGAGCTTAGTTCGAAAGAAGAGGTGGTGCAACGGTTGTAACCAGAAGAGTCTTAGTAACTACTCGTCGGAACAACAACAAGTCACCGAGTCAACACAGACTGAGAAACACTGGGGAACCTGATGTCGGGAGGTCCGAAAGGACAGGAAGTGGTAGAGGGTCTCAAACGACTTTGAATGCAGGTAAGTCAACCACTACGGTAGGTTGGTAGAGTAGGAGACAGCACGGGAAAAGGAGAATGGAAGTCAGAAAGGGTCGTAGTCCCAGAAAAGGTCACTCAGTCGAGAAACGCAGTCCACCGGGTTCATAACTTTGAAGTCGAAATAGTCAAGAAGGCTACTTATAAGTCCCAAGTAAAGGAAATCCTAACTGACCGAACTAGGAACGACAGGTTCCCTGAGAGGTCTCAGAAGAGGTTGTGGCGTCACACTTCCGTAGTTACGAAACCACGAGACAGAAGAAATAACAAGTCGAGAGTGTAGGTATGTACTGGTGATCTTTTTGGCATCGAAACTGATATGTCTGGAAGCAGTCGTTTCATTACACAGAACGAAAAATTATGAGACAGATCCAAACAGTATTGAAAGTAAGGTTCCTCGGTCGCAGAAAATTAAAGTGCTAACGTCAGTGACGGAACACTAAAACCTCGGGTTCTTCTATTTCAGACAACGACAAAGGTAACAAAGTGGTAGAGAAACGGACTTCACTACCTTGACCTACGGTACTAGAAGCAAAAAACTTACAACTCGAAATTCGGTCGACAAAGTGAGAGGAGAAAGTGGAAGTAGTTCTCCGAGAAGTCAAGAAGAAAACGAAAGACGGTAAACCCACCACAGTAGACGTAGAGACTCCAATGACTATAAGAGGGTCGTTAGAAATGTACAATAGTTTACGTCTAAAAGTCAAGAGCACCATGAACTAGACAGTCGCAATAACTGTGTTGATTAACTAAGTAAAAGGAACATTGTAAAGGAGACGAACCACTTCCTCGGTTGGATGGAAGAGAACTGATAGAAGAAAAGAGGCAGAGGAAGTGACCTAATAGAACAAAAGTGTGGCATTTAATGACCTCATGGAAAACAGAACAGAAATCTAGAGAAAACACAGGTGTAACGAGGGACCCATTCGTGTGGAGTGGAGAGTCGAGAGCGAACTTAAGATCTCGACACATAGATCAAGGGAAACTCGATACACATACAAATACCTACAAAATTTGCCTCGTACAGGTTATAGTTTGAGACATGAGAGGAGAGGTGGGACTTCTTTTTCAGGGTAAATTATGGGCGTAAACGGTAGGGTCACTTTCTATCGTGACAAGTGGGTCAAACGAGTCGGGAAATCTTTAGAACCTTAGAAACAAGGAGGGCCTGTGTGTGTGTGGAGTAATGAGTAGATTAGTTGGACGTCTTACACAGATCTTGGACTGGACATAGTGGTGCAGGTAGTGATCCTGGGAGCGCGTTCACTGGTATTCAAGAGTGAAGTGGACGAGGGGTACACCCTAAAAGACATATGTTGTCGCTCTTATTAGAGAAACAAAATATTCAGTCTAGTGTAGGACACGAGGGTGGGTACATCACTAGCGAACAGATCGAATCTGGTCTTAAGTCGAAGAATCGCGTCGGGACACGACAAGTCACCGAAGTAACTACTGAGTACAGAAAAATGGGAGGACATCGGAGTGAACGGAAACAACACCAAGGAGAAGTTTTTACGGTTCGGACGAGGAAAAGAAAAATTATATTTAAACAAATAAAATTAACCTCCGATTAATGAAATGTTATGACATAACTAAAACGGTATGTAGTTGTACTTAGGTGGGGCCCACATGTACACAAGGGGCAGGACTGGGGGGGAGGTGGAGGGAAGGGGGTTCGGACGAGGACAAGACCAACGAAACGTACATTACAAGAGAGACGGTGTTGGTGAAAGGGGTAAATAAATAAATAAAAAGTAAGTCCAGAGACGAGTTTACAGTGGAGGAGTCTCACCTGCACGGACTTGAGAGAGAGATTTTATTGTGACGGGTTGGTGGTAGTAAAAGATAGGGAAATAGAACGGGAAAAAAATTTTTTATATTACAAACGGTGGTAAACTGTACTATGTATGTAATCAAACAAATAAAGTACAGAGGCATCGATCTCGAGACACTTTCCACCCCTGAAAGACAAAACAAGTCAACCATTGGAGTCGTAAATCTTGTTACGGAACGTAAATCAATCTTTAGTTATTTATAACCAACTTACTTACTTTAGACAGAATATTGAAAAACACATAGTAATCACTACTTACGTTTTAAAACAACAATACTTTAGTCATTCTAGTCATGTCGTATAAGGTATGAATTTTAATTTATCTTACACTAATTTAGGACCCTCAAATGATTTATCATAAATTTTTTATTTACTGGTAGTCATTATAATACGTCTTAACCAAAATCGAAATTATTGGGAATTTCCATAATTTACACATAGACAAGTAATCTTCATTATTATGTTTTATCTCTACTAGTCTTTTATCAAAACACACACATGACACTCTAAACAATTTGTACTCTGGAAACTGAACGGGAGACGATGAAGTCCTTGGGGTCCCCGACACTAGACTTCTATTCAATCCAAAAAAAAAAGAGAAGATAGTCGTACAGAAGATGGTATTATGTAAGGTGTCTACGACTATCGTAGTCGCAATCTTGGTAAATATTCTTTTACAAATCGATGTCAATCATCTTGTATCAACGACCTATACATAAAGAACTTCATAAACAATTCTCTTTTTCGAATTCAATCTTACTGAACTGTCAAAATAAAAGAAGTAGACAAGAAGGATAAAAGTTTGTTTGAAAATTTATTAAGTCTTAAAATTATTACGATTTTCTGTCATTTTAATTTTAGAACGGGAAAACACAGGTAGGAAGGGTGTAAAGACCGTGTACATAGAGGGAGGGAGGAAGGGAGGGAGACAGAAGGAGAACGACAGAGAAGTAAGACGGGGAAGGAGAGGGAGAGAGACAGAGGGGAGAGAAAAAAGAAGGAAGAGAGAGGGGGAAAGGGAGAGAAAGAGAGAAGGAAGAGAGAAAAAATCCGTCAGAGAGAGAAAGTCAGAGAGAGACAAAGTGTAGGTGCAATCTCACTCGAGTTCGACGGACGGAAGAGAACATTGCTACTTCTTGTGAGTGTGAGATTGACTTGACATAAACACAAGTAGGAACAAAAACATGTATTGAATGTCTAAACAACTAAATTGGTGTAGAAAAATTGGGAAAAGAAAAATTACGTAGTCATTCAATTTACTATATGGATACATGATTATAAAAAATCATAACTTGAAACATGAGAACACAGATGTCACTTGGTAAAAAAACAATAAGAACAATAAGGAACTGTTTTTCAAGAATTCTTTACCTTATAAAAAGGAGAATACGATGAATGTCTGACCCGTCTTTTTTTAACAAATTTCGTGAATCTTTTATAGGGATAGAAGGATTTAATATTCTTACATGTGTCCAGTCGACATCAAACAAAAAACTTAATCACTAGAATATAAAAACAAGTCACCTTTTTATGTGTAAGAAGTAATTATATAAAATCTATGACCACAATTGACAAGAAGGGGTATGAATTTCGTTATACATACATAAAATATTGAACGAGGTCTTTTCTAAATGCCACCTACAAGATAAAGGTAGAAGACCGTCAGTGACGGATGGACAATAAACGTAGTAATTACAGGTAATAGAGAGGGGTTTAATGTGACAGGACCTTCTATCCGCAGACTTTGTCGTTTTCTATGTCGCTTCTACAGGTCAGGTTTCGGCGTCCACCTTTTTACACAAACTTTCGTCCTTTCACGATATTTCATAACTCTCATAAGTAGTATTCTACTCCGTACACTTCGATACGACAGTAATAATCATTTTTATTTATTTAGACAAAATTTACACTACCGACAAATCATCCTTGATGAAAGAGTTTATGAAAACACCAGTACAAATGAAAATGTTAATTTATAATAATTGAACGGGAATCCTAATACAATTTGTGAAAATTCTTATAGACAGTAACTCAATGGACAACCGTCCAGTTCAGAGATTAAATCCCAACAATAACCCCGTGTAATTACTACTATTATTATTATCATTTTAGAAAACACGAACATCTTAAGACATAATAGAGTATAATCGGAGTGTCATTGGGAAACGAAATCTTCACCGTGAACTCCATTGATTCCGACGGGACCACCGAGTCTACCATTTCTTAGACGGTCGTCACACCCTCTGTGTCCAAACTACGGACCAAACCCTTTTAGAAGACCCCTTCCCTTACCGTTAGGTGAGGTCATATGAACGGTTCTCTTAAGGTACCTGTGTCCTCGGACCCCCCGATGTCAAGTACCCCAACGTTTCTCAGTCTGTGATGGCTCACTGATATGAAAGTTCCCAATCTTTTCAATTTAATTTTGGTACACTGGTCACTCAACTTATCTGTTATATATTAGATTTTAAAACGAAAGTGTAGAAAAAAAAAAATGGTAGTCATAGGGGTTTCGTCACTGAACAGTCCTAAAGTATAAAATTGTTTTTCCTTTTTTTTTAAAATGAAATCAACACTTCATCGTAGAAACAAGAATAAAGTCAAAACTAATGGAATAAAGAAACCTAATTTTCTGATCATAAACAGTACCAACGGACCCATAATAACTTCACTACCAAAATTAAGTTACCTATCTTAACCACCGATAATCTTCCGCTTAGCACGTCGGAACGACGTCTCCGGTAAGTATAGTCACGCCTAGCATGGAATCATTTCTTTGGTTTGTATACACACCAGTGTTGGTTAGGAACAGTAATACGGTACTTTCGGACCCCTAAACACTAGTTTCGTTACCCGAATAGGAATTGACACCATATTGGAGACCAACTTGGAAAGTTTGAAAATAAAATTCTCTACTATGTGATGCAAAACTGGTATGAATGGAGCTTCTGGATAGGTGGATTAATTCACTATCTCTAATTTTAATAACAGTCGTTCAGTTTTCTTTTACACTGAACATTTATGGAGACAGAGGACAGTCACAACAAATGAATAGTAAAAGGTGACTACAAAATTTCTTAACGACTTGTACACAAAAAATAGGTCTCGACTTACAAGACAAGACTACTTATATTTTGTATGAAGTGAAACATTTGCATGCAATCTGCATAATCTCTCTGTATTAGAAACTGAGACAGTGATTTAAAGTAGACAGTTTCCTCTATTAAGACTTGACATTATAAATCACAATAAAGTTCCGTACCAAGAATCTTTCTACGAAAATCCTAAATCTACCTTAAGACGTACATTGAACTTACAGTAATAGTAGGTATCATTTTAAATCCGTCATATATATGAATGAACAAAGAAACCAATCTACAACCACATGGAGTCAACTCAAGTCGACAAATAGAGGATAATGCTCCTATAAGTTGAAAGTAGTTGACTAAATGAAAACGTCTAGAGGAATATCACTCTACTATTATACAAAAGTCATATATATGAATGAAAAAGTGAATTAACAGAAATTAACTACTACAGGAAATATGGTATAATCTGTGAAGTATTAGAAAGAGAAGCCAAAATTAAATGACCTTTGTACACAGGTAAAATTTTAATAGAGGACAAGGTACATACATCAGGAGAGGTTTGGTTGACTTATCAAGAAGTGACTAGTAACCTTTGTTTACTATATTCGTACAAAGTTAGAGACGTGGAGAAGGATTCTATAAGACGAACCGTCTTGACGAGAACAGAAAGGAAAGACGATGAATAGAAACTAACATTGATGGTAAGAAGTCGTCCAAAAATAACTTACAGATTTATACGGTGAATGACACAGATCCGAAACCTCCATATCGTTCTGTGTATTTCAGGAATTAGAGGACCTCGGCAGTCAATCTCCCTCGTCATATCAAACTACTCACAATATAATACTTTCATGTCATATAAAACAAGAAGAGGGGTCTTGAAAGAGACTGTTGGGGTTGAAGATCCGTAGGAAAAAAGAAAACTTAAAGATCTTCCGACAAACACAAATATTGGTCAAATGAGGGTTAATTATATAGGAAAGTGACAAATTCTTACATGTAGACACTAGACATCTCCCCTCCATTGTGAATACAGAGGCATAGGGTCTAGGATTGTGTGAAGAAACATTTCATTTTTACTTCACTTAAAGAAACACTAACACTAACGATATATTGTGAAGTACAGATAGATTACGAATATAGTTTCTTATAGTTTCTTAGTTCATTGCCCTTGAAATTTTTTCAAAATGAGACGAGTTTCACTCAAGATAGTAAAACAAAGGATCTTTATTAACACTCATTTATATAACCATGGAGAAATAATAAATTTATGTCAACTGAGAACTTGTTGTATCCAAACTTGCCGTACACAGATGAATAGAGACCTAAAAAAAGTTATCATGATGGGACAGGTCCTAACCAACTTAGGTACCCAAGTCTTGGTGGATACGTCCTATGTCTCCTTGACGTCTATACTTCACGGTCAAAAACTGACCCACCTCCCAACAACAACAACAAGTCAACGATTCAGTACAAGGCGAGAAACGCTGGGGCACTTGACGATTCGTGAGCTCTTAAGGGACAGGAAGTGACAGAGGGACTCAAACGAGTCTAAGTACATATAACTCAGTCACTACGGTAGGTTGGTAGAGTAGGAGACAGCGGGAGAAGAGGAGAACGAGAGTCAGAAACGGTCGTAGTCCCAGAAAAGGCACTCGGTCGAGAAGTGTAGTCCACTTGTTTCATGACCTCGAAGTCGTGGTCTGGAAGGTCACTTATAAGTCCCAACTAGAGGAAATCCAACCTAGAGAAACGGCAGATTTCCTGAGAGTTCTCAGAAGAGGTTGTGGTGCCAAGTTTTCGTGGTTAAAAAGTCCTGAGTCGGAAGAAGTACCAGGTCGAGAGTGTAGGTATGTACTCATGACCTTTTGACATCGAAAATGAGACACCTGAAAACAGCCGTTCCATTACAGAGACGAAATATTATGTGACAGATCCAAATAGTATCGATAAGAAGGTTCCTCGTTCGTAGAAAGTTAAAGCACCGACGGCAGTAGTAGACGTAACTAAAACCTCAGGTTCTTTTACTTTAGACTGTGACAAAGGTGTAAAAGGGGTAGATAAACGGCACTTCACTATCCTGGCCTACGGTACTAGAAACAAAAAACTTACAACTCAAAATTCGGTCGAAAAAGTGAGAGGAGAAAGTGGAAACAGTGCTTAGAGAGAAATCAAGGAGAAATGAAAGACGGTGAAATTATGGTGCCAGTAATTTCACCATAGTAGACGTATAGACTCCAACAACTATAAAGAGGGTCGAACACTAAGTAGGTGGGACCGTAAAACGTACTACATGAGACGTATATTGAATTTACACAAAAGGTTCCTAGTTGACATATTTAAATTTAGACCTTGGTGATGTTCATATATTCTTCACAGGAGTAAACTTAAGTTTAGAAGTATAGACCGATCATCCTTTAAATAAGTGTCAGTAATCTACGAATCCTGTTTCCGGAGGAAAGGGTTCCGAACTTACTCTACGTCCGAACACACCATGGATTTTTTTAACCGAAAGTGCAGAAGTCAAGTAGAAAAAGTGATCATTATATAGGAGTAACAGATCCTACATACCAGAAAACCTTCGACCGTCGAGACGACCAATAGGTTCGAACTCAATTTATAAACGACTACGGTCTTCGGGACCACGGTTCACTGATCGAATCGATTCACGTGGTAGTACCTCGCACACACGTCCACCCGTCTAACAAGAGACACATTCCCCCGAACTGACTTCCTTTCTTCTCTTCGATGTGAGTGGTTTGACTCAAGAGAACACTGACTTAATCGGGACTTTCTAACGGAAAAAGAATTAAGTATATCTCCGTGGTATACCTGTTCGACATTAGGGCTAGTGATGAATGGTAGGGGATCCAAGGTCTGATCGGAGAGATAGGGGAGGGGAAGAGGAGACCGAGTCTCTTGTGACTGATGGTTAAAACTCTTTGAACCAAGGGATTAAGACCCCTTTTAGAGAGAAGAGGAACTAAAGACAGAAAATTTTTATGGGAACTGCGATGAAGAGGACCCGTAAAATATATCAGAGGACAAACGAATCTGAAAGTGTTTTCTGTCTTTTTTTTCCTACAAAAGTCCTCCGGAGAAGAGACCTGGGACGTTTATAAGACCTTTACGGACTGTTGACAGAACTTTAACCTTCCAACATACGTCACCCTCTAACTCCTCATTTTTCATTTCTTCGTATTGTGTCTTAAGGGTAGGGTTATTTAAAGTTCACTTTATAATTCGGATTAAAAATAAACTGAAAGTAAAAACAAAAAACAAATTAGTAAACAAAACATAACCCCATATCCGTCAATTGTTTGTGACAACATTTTCAAAGTCCACTTGTCACTTTCCTCAATCGGTATGTATATGTACATAGGTAAGGGGGAGTTTCGGGGGAGGGTAGGTCGGACGGCGTATTGTCACTTGTCTCAAGGTAATTAAAAATTAACTATTTCAAATGTCAAAATTAAAACTCGTAGAAATATCGTAGGAAATATGTTTTACATATTCCATAGATCGAAATCATCCTTTAGTGTTTATTCCAGATACCATTAATACCTTTAACTATTCAGAAATGGAGAGAGGGTCGTAATATCTTTTCTATATTGACTTTCAAATTGTACCAGGTCAGTATAGAACATAATTTTTAAAGAACAAACAAAATATACATTAAAACGAGATAAAATCAAACTCTATTTAATTGACTTAAATGTAAATCCCATTCCCGAAGGGACCACCAAGTCTACCATTTCTTAGAAGGACGTTATGTCCGTTCTGTCCAAACTAGGGTCCCAGCCCTTCCAGGAGACCTCTTCCTTTACCGTTGGTAAGAACGAACCTCTTAAGGTACCTGTCTCCTCGGACCACCCGATGTATTACTTGATTATACAAATTTATTTTACCCGATCCTTGTTTTATATAAAGACAATTAACTTAAATCTTGAACATTTTCTTGGTTACTTCTCGGAAATACAAAACTTGTTTATATAAAAACAGTCAAATAAATTGATTTATTTTACTCTCTACATCTTCTATCCTTTTTTGTAATTTTTTAGTATTCGCGAAACCATGATGTATTCTTCTTAATTTGTAAAATAAATATTCTTTAAACGATACTTTCCAGTAAACAGGGGAAAGAAGAAAGATCTATACCAGAGTTCTTTCTCATATAAAAAACATATAAAAATGACACATTATACATAGAGACTAAATACTACGTCCACTGACTAGCGGGTTTATTTTTGAACCCTCTTTGGATCGTAGATTTTAAGTCGGTAATAGTAACAAAACTGAGGATCCTCTTTATGATGTCTCTTCGTATCACACATATTGTCCGTCTTCTTCCCACTATAGGAGACAGTCTCACAATCCCACTCCCATCCCCATGTGTTCATAGTGTCGTAAGAAGTCGTTTAACTATCAATATTTCGCCGTATAGGTGTATACCATTTTTTTTACCGGTACCTCATTCAGCATAGGTTGAGGAAACGCTGGGGTACCTGACATCGGACGGTCTGAGGAGACAGGAACGTTAAAGGGTCCGTCTAGTGACCTCACCCAACGGTAAAGGAAGAGGTCCCCTAGAAGGACTGGGTCCCTAGCTTGTGTTGTAGAGGACGGAACTGTCCGTTCAAGAAATGGTGACTCGGTGGTAGTTTCGTACAACACACACACACGCACACACGCACACACGCACACACACACGCACGCACACACACACATACATTGAAAAAAAGTCCTCTTGATTAAAAGAATAGTACCTTTTTACCTTTCAAAAATAAATGATAAAAATTTTTCACGAATCTTATATACAATTTTTGTAGAAATTTTACAAGTCGTGACACATATGATACATTCATCTCAGATACGAATAAACTACTAATTCATGTCTCCGAAATTAATGTATCTCAATTTACAGTTAGATTTACAAAGAGATTAAAGGTTTAAATAGTAATTAGTCGACATATTGGAACCCGTTTAACATTCAACAAACTCGGAATCATCCAAGAAATTTACCGCTACTATGGAATGGAACATTTTAACAACACTTCTAATTTACACTATTCAACACTTCAAATTTACACTACAAATAATTCTCAAATAAAATCATGAACTGAGTAGAGTACGTCATTTAGAATAAATCGAGTTTAATTTATATCGAAAAACAACGTATTTTATCGTGTATATACAGAAAACAATCCGAATGTACGTAGTAAAACCTCTTCTTTTAGAATTTTAAAACCATATTAGTGACATAGTAAAATAAATACTAATTTGAAAATCATCCTGAGAAGGAAAATTTTTTAAAAACAATTCAAATTTACAAAAAGTACAATCACTAGTACACCAACAGTCCGTGAACCTCCTGTCCCAGTAAAGATGGGACGAATCAATTAATAACACTAACATTTGTTTCCTACATGTTAAGTTTCAGTTCGTCGTAAAGTGTACCTACTACCTCCACTATTATCGAATTAAGGACGACTTAAAAAAAAGAAACGAGATCACTTAAGTATGACTGGAACAGGTTTTAGACTACTGGAGGGATAAAATGAGTTGGTAAACCTTTCGCTCCGACGGTATCGACCGGGACTCCCCCATCGACTTTCTGGTGACTCAGTGACTGGGTACAGTTCTGACCTAAAGTTCAGACTAGACATCCTGGAGACTTTATTAATATGTACCCCGAATAACATGAGTTTTTGGATTGACCAACGTAAAAACACGAATAATTCATAGAACAATTTCACATAAAATTTACAGGAATAAATTCAGCATAAATTAAATGATAAAGAGTACGTCCAGTAAAAGATCTGATTAATATTTAAAAATAGAAAATAGTCTCAATCATGGAAGTTTGATTTGAACTTACAAAACTTTACACTCGTTTTATATAATAATGTGGGACCGATTGAAGTAGCTTATAGAAGGACCAAGTACTACCTGGTTTCGAAAAATCACAAATATTTCTAGAACAAAAAAATACCGTTTTTAAGGTATATGGATTTGTTTTTTTTAGATCAAATTCGACAATAATTATAACATCGTACAATTAGAGAGAAATATACAAAAGATTGGAGTTTATAATGAGTTTACAACCATAAAATTCCCAAAACTCCAATATTCTTAACAGTATTCCTTTCGTATACTGGTGGGTCATTCCACAAAAAAATCTAAACTAACCTACACTAGTCAGTCGGAACTACCTTGAAACACTATCTCGATCCTATACTTTTGTCTTTTTTTAAAGGATACAAATAAAACAAGAAGACGTATTATCCTTTACAAACCGAAAAATATTTATGGAAGTCAAAAGATGTCAAATATTATACTGAAACAGAAAATAAAAATATATCCTCAACTAGGGACTTAAAATAATAGAGAGACTCTACAAACAGTTGAAGTTATTGATATTAGAACCTCATTACCTACTACCCTGTCATCACAGTCTACAACTTGAAGGAGGAACCCGGTTTTGGAGTCTTCTTAAACAAGCGTATTTGTCTAACCATTCAACCTTAGTAGATGAGACAGTACTTTGAAAAGAGTTTCACATAAGGTACACAACCATATTAGTAATTGGGAATGAGAAGACTTGTTTTGACATTAACTATCCCTATTGCCTTTCACTGTACCATCAAGTATTTAGAGACATATATGAAATATTTTAGAATAACTGAACTTTCCATATTACCAAAGAAAATACGTCCTAAATCCGATGAAAACGGACCGTTTAGGGTACCTGCCTCCTCGGACCATCCGACGTCAGGTACCCCAGCGATCCTCAACCTGTGCTGACTCACTGAAGTGAAAGTGAAAAGTGAAAGTACGTAACCTCTTCCTTTACCGTTGGGTGAGGTCACAAGAACGGACCTCTTAGGGTCCCTGCCCCCTCGGACCACCCGACGGCAGCACATACCCCAGTGTGTCTCAACCTGTGCTGACTACGCTGAATCGTCGTCGTCCGATGAAAATATACTTACACTCCTAAGTTCTAATATTCACTTTCAATGTTCACTTAAAGAATCTCTCACGATACGAAAAAGTTTGTGCTCAAAGAACATGGTAATCTTCATATCTTAAGATACAAGGTCCAATCTTCCGGTAACTCGTAAAACTATTATCTTTTTCTAAAAGTTTTAAATTGGACATAGATAGAAAATTTCCTTTAAAGTACATTATAAATCTTATCCTTTTGAAATTTTAAATTTTGACACGAATATTTTGTGAGATTCTTAGGAGGTCACCTGAGAAATTATGGGGGACAAAATACCCAAGATCTAATAAGATACTTTTTGATTACACTAAAAAGGAAAAACGGGAATTGAAAGTATTTACGACTCTTAATCCTTCGGAGTAAGAGTCAAAAAAATTTCATCATAGAAATAGTTTGAAGTATGATTTTTAACTTACACTTAAAGTAACACAAAAATTAAATGTGGTTTTGTTTGAAAAAAAAAAAACCACGACGATTCTACCCACCGTGACTCTCATCCGTAGTCTCCCGTCTGTGACTTTGGTGTTAGTGTCTTGTGATTGGTTAGAGTAGTGTACCTGGTGTCGGGACAGATTGAGTTACCTTGATACTCGGTACGGTACGTCCCGGTGGGCCGTACCTACCCAGTACCACCTCTCAAGACTGTTTTACACCAGGTGACCTCTTCCTTTACCGTTTGGTGAAGTCATAAGAACGGAACTCTTGGGGTACTTGTCATACTTTTCCGTTTTTCTACCCTGTGACTTTCTACTTGAGGGATCCAGTCATCCACGGGTTATACGATGACCTCTAGTCACCTCTTTATTTTGGTCTTTCTTACTTCTCTACCTCGGTTACGTTTTTGATATGGGTCAACACCCACACTGACCACTACCTTCGTTCCAGGCTACGACATTTCTCGTTATGACGTATCCTTGGACCTTACAGTCCAGGTACTTAGTTCCGTTAAACCTTCACCAGTTTGTCCTCTGTCGTTCTCACTCACAGTTGTAAGATCCTTGGTCGCTTGATTTTACCTGACCTTACCCATTTAAATTGACTCTAATGGCAATATAGATGATGACACCCGTTCTTAGGGAATTTCTTTACCTTATCGGGAGTTTCAGTTGCTTTCTCAGACTTTACTTCATGACTTTACTTTGTGTAAATAATTCAAATTAACTGTATGGTATTTTCGGTGGAAAATTTTTCAACAGTTAAGTTACTCAAAATCGTTTAAATATCCAAACACATTCGTAGTTGTGTTAGTCGAGGGTAGTGAGATTTTACAAAGGAAGATATGCAAACGAGGGTTAGGATCAAGATTCGTTAGTGACTAAGACGGAGCTATCGAGAAGAAAAAGATCTTTAGAATGTATTTATCTTTGGACTCCGCACATCAGGAAAACATGGACCGAGAGAATGAGTCGTACTACAAGAACTCTGAGGAGGACAACACGTATCTCGTCGTCAAAGAAACACAACGACGTATCATAGGGAAACATATGTATTATTGTATAAAACAAATAAATGGTCGAATATCCATAAACCGAAAAAAGGTCAAAATCCGATAATTCTAATAAACGTATATATAATCTCAACTATAGACAAAAGTAAAGAGAACCTAGCTAAGGATCCTCAAAATTAGGGACTCAGTATACTATTCTTATCCCGAAGGGTCCACCACGTCACCATTTCTTAGGGACCCAGCCCTTCTAAGGGACCTCATCCTTTACCGTTGGACAAGGTCATGTGAACGGACCTTTTAGGGTACCTGCTCCTTGGACCGTCTGATGTCCGGTACCCCAGCGTGTTTCAGTCTGTACCGACTGACTGGTGTACCTACGTACTATTCTTATATAAATGACAAAACGTAAGGGTAGTTGTCATACACTTCAAAGTCACACGACATAGGAACGTTCATAAACATTAACAGTTAGAAAAAATGGAATCGAGAAGTCACTACGTAACACTAAAATTAAACACAAAGTCATTTCTGATTGCCACAACTGGTAAAAAGGTGTCCGAACAAAAGACGAGTATAAGAAACCACGTGATAGATAAGTTTAGAAAACGGACAAAAAATTAACACAACATACAGAAAAATAATAAAACAACATTCTGTAGCAATATATAAGGGGTATTTTCAATAAAAAGGTTGTATACAAAACGTCTAGAAAAAGAGTCTCAGACACCGAACAGAAAACGAAAAATTACCAAAGAAGACTTAGTGGCAAAACTTACTTACAAAACAATCGATAGTCCATCTATATTCTATTTTAAATATATTATAAACTTTCTATATCAGTAAGGGTAAGAACTCTTTATATAGGGAATCTTTTTAACTCTAGTACAACACTAGTAATAACTTTGTAAAAAAAGAGTTAAATTTGAAAAATCAGAGTTCCCTTGGTCAAGAGATAGTTAAGTAATTAAGTAGTAACGGTACAAATCATACCGATTTTTATGTTTCTTTAAACAATTTCATAAACGAAATTTTTTCCAGATTCTCCGTCTTAGTAAACTTATTTAATATAAATTTTGACAAGTCATCATAAAACTGTAAATTCCTTTATACTAAGATATTTCATTCCATTTGGTGAGAGGACTGTCATGGGAGTGGGGATGAGTCTGACGAGAGAGGAGTCTTTTTGGTCCAGATAAACCTTGTTCAGAAGGTTCCTGTGCCTCCTTTTCTTCCACCGTCGAATGGTTTAACAAAAAGTAATTTCAAAGTCAAAACGAACGAGTACGAATCTATACTAATACTTTAAAATATGTTTCATCACAAATTATTATGATCAACGTGTAAATAATGTTGAATTTATTCAATTCATTTACAATCAGTAAGACGGTTACAGAGAAACTCTGGGGTACCCGACGTCGGACGGTCTGAGGAGACAGGTACCCTAAGAGGTCCGTTCTTATGACCTCACCCAACGGTACGGGAAGAGGTTCCCCTAGAAGGGCTGGGTCCCTTACTTGGGACCAACGGACGTACCGTCCACCCAAGAAATGGCAGACTCGGTGGTTCCTTCGATAATATTGAATAATAACTTAATAATTTGTAAAAAGGGTCGCTAAGGAGAAGGACACTTGAACTGTCTACAGAAGTATCAAATCCGAGACTTATTCGAATATAAATATTGTCTGGAGTATTTTTAAGTGACGTTTAATTTAAGTTTGTAAAATATCATGTTATAAATGTAGAGACTATTAAAATAGAGGATTAATCCTTCCGTGAGCTAAAAAGACTGCACACAGAAATACTTTCTTAAACTATTGAGTAAGTAAGAAAGTTTTTATAAATAAAACGTGGATACTACTTGTTTCGAAGGGTGTCACGTCAAGTATAACTGAGCAAAATTTCAAAAGATAACTGAGAGACTGATTTGACAATCATGCCACAAAATACACACACAATCGTACGATCGTGCATTCCCAAAATAGGGGGAGGAGAAACTCCAAATGGAGAAGTTCAGGTGTCTAAAATACGTTACTAACATCGAGTACTTTACGTATGATGAAACTAGACACTGGAAAGACACCACGATTAGCCCAAGGACTATAGTAATATGGAATGAGTAATTAGTATAAAGGACGTCGGGCAGTCCGTCGGTCTGTCTCGTTCAGGGACAAAAGTCGGGAGACAACCGTCCAAAGACGAAAAGGCCTAATAATGTCTGCTATGAAACCGAAGAGTATCAGTCTCGGTGTAGTTCGACACACAATGTTAATTTCAGTCTACCAGGAGTCCAACTTGTCCCTATATCACAACGTCGACAGAGAGAAGGACCTTGTTTGGTCGTGGTTCTTGTCTACTGGATATCCTGTCACTTATTATTGTCTAACATGTCATGAGGTAACCATCGTCCCCTAGGGTCTAAATTAATTGACTGTATGAGTAAAATTCTATGTGTCGTGCAGAAAAAATTCATAAACGAACGGGTTTATAATAGAGTTCCCTTATCTTATAAAAATCCTCGTACTAAGACTACAACCTGTCATTGGGATGTAAAAGAGAAAAAAACCTCCTGAGATTGACGATGGAATGGATTGGTACAATGAGGAATCTCAAAAGACATCCATCACTTCTAGATTTATTCTTAATGACTTAACCGATTGCACAACTTACATATATGTCTTAGGACACATAAAATCTTCCTTTTGGGAGTCTCCAGACTAATAAGAAAGTCCATATATTTAATTTAAAAGAAACAAGATTTCTCAACCTTAGTCCCTTTTCGGTTTCGCCAGAATTCATATAGGGTCTCTCACCAGACACAATAAATTATAATGGATCTAGTCCTTTTTTTTTTTTCAAGGTTTACGACGAAATCTTTATATTTACTCTTTGTCCGGAAGTATGAAAGTTTATTATATTTTTACATACTCAAGTCTGACGAGTAGTAAATAGAGTACCATATTACAGTTACAATACCTGGATATAATGTGACGGAGAATCTTGGGAACTCAAAATTCAACTTATTCTCTGTATTCTGTATTATTCCTTTGGTAAAAGAGTCGTCATTACAATGAAATTTTCAAATATCTTCAACCGCTTCACCTCGTAAAACAAAATCGACGTCCTACATATCAAATAGGTTCAATATTATCATTAAACAAGAAAATTGCTCATGAATGATTCAATGGACAAACACCTGGTCGTGACAATCTGAGTCACTTGGTCTGTCTATCATAGAGATGAGAAACCTCTAATGAAGAACAAACTATTGAATCCAACAACTTTGTCTTTCGAACAGTTCCGACTCTCCACCGTACTTAAACTATTTCCTGTAGAAGATAACTACTTAACATGAGTCCAATGGTCAATCTTAGGGTAAACGAAAACACACAGAAGATATCGAAGACAGAAAGGACGACACAGTATTTTCGCTGTACTCAACAGTGAACGAACTCTTCCATTTCTTTTTATTTCACTCACACAATAGAAGAAAGGTTATTCTACACCTGTGTAATTTTCACTAAAAGCATAACAAAAGATTCTCTTTTTAATTTTAAAGTATAAAATAAAGGGGTGGATGGAACAGAAAAGGATAGATACGATTTTAAATTCAGACAACTCCCATTTGGAAGTATCTAGGATACGTACACTGACTCGAACCAGTCAGAAAAGATTGAAAATTCTCGTGACTGATCCCTTGTAAAAAAAATTTTGTCTTTTACAAAACAAATTTTTTTAAAAAAAATTTGTTCGAAAAATCTTATGTCTAAGATCTTCGATTTACAAAAAAAGTATGACAAGGAAAAGGTTAACGCAAAATAAAAGGTGTAACTATTACTACACCGTTTCTTATATTCAACAGTCTCGTTATATCGAACATTATTAATAAGAGTTGAAACCCGTATAGGAAAGGAGGTGGAGGGAGTAACCTAGATTTAGGACCCTCCTACCCCTGTCTAAAAATAATTATCAAAAAGTTAGATTTCGATAATAACAAACCAAACGGAAATTAGGACAATACATTAAACGACAATTTAGATCAAGTTTTTCCTGTGGATTTATGCACCCCCCTTTTTTCTACACAACTATCTAATTAAGAGAGGATTACATAAATATTTAGGTGATATCTTAGGTAAGGTTCAAGGTTATCTTAACAAAACAAAACAATCTTACACTTTTGAACTAACGTTTCCGGTTTCCTGGTTAATATCGGTTTTAGGAAAGACTTTTGTTCTTGTCTAAAGGCTCCCTGAACAAGATGATATACAGTTATCAATAATATTTCGACATCATTAATACCTTTTAATCCTTTTCCTCTGATTATTTTCACTTGTCTCTTCGGTCTTTGTCTGTTCCCGTATATTTCTTTGAAGTAGACAGTATCTCAATCATAATGTCTAGACACCCCTTTCGTTCCTGAACAGTTGAATCTACTCTATTTATCATTAAAACATAACTAAAGGTTCCCGACGGTATTGTTTCATTGCCTTTATGTCCCACTGAATTTCTTGTCCTTACACAACAGAGTCAAGACCTCCGACCTTCAGACCTTAGTGTCAACCTGTTCCGACCAAGGAAGACTCCCAACACCTCCTTCCTAGTCTAGATCTAGAGAACGACCGGACATAGATCGGCACAAGAGGAATGTAGAGATTTGCAGTAGGAGGGAAATACACACAGACACAGAGATTTTAAAGGGAAAATTATTCCTGAGGTCAATATAGCCCAATCCCTATGTGAGACGAGGTCATACTGGAGTAGAATTGTATTTATTAATGTACACATTACCGGGATAAAGGTTTATTCCGGTGTAAGACTCAGTGAGTCAAGTCAAGTCAGCGAGTCAGTGTAGAGTGAGAAACACTGGGGTACTTAGCGTCGTGCGGTCCGGAGGGACAGGTAGTGGTCGAGGGCCTCAAGTGAGTTTGAGTACAGGTAGCTCAGGCACTACGGTAGGTCGGTAGAGTAGGAGACAGCAGGGGAAGAGAAGGACGGGGGTTAGGGAGGGTCGTAGTCTCAGAAAAGGTCACTCAGTTGAGAAGTGTACTCCACCGGTTTCATGACCTCAAAGTCGAAATCGTAGTAAGGAAAGTTTCTTGTGGGTCCTGACTAGAGGAAATCTTACCTGACCAACCTAGAGGAACGTCAGGTCCCTTGAGAGTTCTTAGAAGAGGTTGTGGTGTCAAGTTTTCGTAGTTAAGAAGTCATGAGTCGGAAGAAGTGTCAGGTTGAGAGTGTAGGTATGTACTGATGACCTTTCTGGTATCGGAACTGATCTACCTGGCAACAACCGTTTCATTACAGAGACGGAACTTATACGATAGATCCAACCAGTATTGAAAGGAAGGTTCCTCAGTCCCAGAAAATTAAAGTACCGACGTCAGTGGTAGACGTCACTAAAACCTCGGGTCTTTTTATTTCAGACTGTGACAAAGGTGACAAAGGGGTAGATAAAGGGTACTTCACTACCCTGGCCTACGGTACTAGAATCAAAAGACTTACAACTCGAAATTCGGTTGAAAAAGTGAGAGAAGAAAGGGAAAGTAGTTCTCCGAAAAATCAAGGAGAAGTGAAAGACGGTATTCCCACCACAGTAGACGTATAGACTCCAATAACTATAAAGAGAGCCGTCAGAACTAAGGTCGGACACGAAGAAGGTCGGGTCACAAAGAGTACTACATGAGACGTATCTTCAGTTTATTCGTCCCACTGTTATGTGTCGGAACTACATGAGGAAAAGGATAAACCTTGGTCAGACAACAAGGTACAGGACAAGATTGACAACGAAGGACTGGACGTATATCCAAAGAGTTCTCCGTCCAGTCCTCAAGACCATAAGGGTAGAGAAAGTCTTAAAAGGTGTCAAACAACACTAGGTGTGTCAGTTGCCGAAACCGTATCAGTTATTTCGTCTTTATCTGCAAGAAGACCTTGAGAGAACGAAAAAGGTACTAGGTCGCCAACAACCGTTAAACTAGAGACCAAGGAGACGGAAAAGATATTGGTCGAACTTGTAGACCTTCAAGTACCAAGTACATAACGACTTCGGACCGAACCTCTTAAAACTCGTAATGAAATGATCGCACACTCTACTCACGTTAACACGCCATCAAACTCGTAAGAAACCGTAACAGAAAGAAACCCTAACCTTACTTTTGACTGGAAAAGGTCAGGACACCGGTGACGACTCAAAAGGTTTAAACGACCGTATAACTCACGTCGTGAAAGTGTCGTAGTAGAAAGTCCTAAACTTAAACTTTCAATCTTAAAGTTGTTTATTTAAAACCCCCTATGAAAAGTTGGGTATTATCTATAATTACACCTTTTTTTCATTCCTGGAATATAGTTTTTAATTTTAATTTTATATAATTTCGAAACGTGGGGTTCCTAAACTTTCTCTGTGTACATGGGGTCACAAGTAACGTCGTGATAAACTTTATCGATCCTGTGTCTTTGTTGGATCTACAGGTAGTCATCTACTTACCTATCCCTTAACACCACGTATATGAGTTACCTTATAATGAGTCGATATCTTTCCTTACATAAACTTAGTCAACATTGCTCCACTTACTTTGACCTCGGATAATTTGACTCGCTTCATTCAGTCTTTTTCTTTCTGTTTATGACACATAATCACGTGTATATACCTTAAATCTTTCTACATGACTGCTAGGACGTACGTCCCGTCGTTTCCTCTGTGTCTTCATTTCTTGTCTGAAAACCTGAGTCACCTTCTTCCGTTCCTGCCCTACTAAACTCTCTTATAGTGACTTTATACATACAATGGTACACATTTTGTCTACTAGTCTCGTTCAAACTACGTACTTGGTCCAGTGGGATTCCACGAGACCCTGTTGTGTCTCCCTATCCCACCCCTACCTCTACCCTCCCGTCAATTCCATTCCCCAGTGTACATATGGGTGCCGGTTAAGTACAACTACATGCCGTTTTTGGTAGTGTTATAACAATAATAGGAGGTTAATTTTATTTATTTAAAATTTTATTTTATGTAATTACGTAATTTTTACTTTATTCCTAATTATTAAATGATTTTTTAGTTTTTCAGTTTTAATCTTTGAAAATCTTTAATTGTGCTCTCCTTAAGAAACACTTGAACCTTGTCAAATTTCAAAAAGTTTGTTCTTTGTTTTATACTAGGTAACGTAATCAACTAAAAACCTACAATTTGGTTGGAACGTAAGGAACTCATATAATGGAAACCTACTATATTTAAGAAAACTTTAAAAACAACAATCATAAACAACTCTTTAATGATAAACCCTTCTGAACAAACAGATATAAGTACTCCTTATAACTCTACATCAAGAGAATATTATACAAAAATACTAAATTTATAGTCCTAAATATAATCGGAGTATCTTACTCTATCGTGTCTCATAAGGGTAAAGATAAAAGACTTTCTGAAACATTCTCTAACGATAACAAATAAGAAATGTACGAACTAACTGTAGTAGACCTGTAATTGAACATACACACACCACACCTCTAAAATTTAATGGTTTAGTAAAGGATCAACAATATCCAAATAAGTCTCAGAACTTAAAAAAAGAACCTAGACAAAGTCATCAAACACAGAAAGATCCGTAAACCGGTAAATCGGATTTAACAGATAAAATAACCATATTTCAACAAGCAGTATACGGAATATTAAAAATAAAAAGATTCAAACCATCATCATAATAGAGTAAATAAGGACTAAAAAACCATCCCAAAAAAAAAAAGAATAAGAACGATTGTGACAACCAAAATAACTAGAAAAGAATATTGAATGTACAGTAAAGTAATAAAAAAAGAGATGACACATAGAAAATAAGAAAAGTAATCTAAAAGTGAGATTATTATTAAAAAAAGGGAAAACGAGAGAAACTTAAACCAAATGAGAAAATGATTTCAGAATTAAACTCTTTTATCACACAAAAAAATGAATTTTTTTAAAAAAAACTTTATATCAATTAAATGTCATGACACAATTAAAGGCGACATGTCTTTCCACTCACACCCTACCTAGGGAGTACCCAAACTAGAGAACCAGTCCTCATAGGAGACCTCTTTCATTACCGTCGGTGAGGTCATAAGACCGGACCCTTTAGGATACCTGTCTCCTCGGACCGTCCGATGTCAGGTGTCCCAACGTTTCTCAGTCTGTGTTTGCTTACTGACTCGTGTACTCGTGTGGAATAAAAGGTTATAACCGGAAATATCAATGTCTAAAGAGGAATACATGACAGAAACGGTGTAGGGATCCAAAACTAGAAAACAGACGAATAAAAGTAAGTAGAGTGTTATAAAATATAAAAGAAGACTATAAAAAAGACTGAGTAGCCAAAAAGTCTTCATATGACGAATCAATTATTTATAAACACCTAAAAGGTTTAAAGGAAGACAAAAATTAAAGATTAAATTAGAAGGACACTAGTCTCGTATATGAACATACTGAAGACAACAAAATTCACATAACTCTGAACGAAACACTGGATCATATAACAGATATAATCTCTTAAGAGGTAAACGAAAGTTCTTCTTACTCATAAGACGGTAACTCATAAGATATCTACAGTCAACCAGTTTAAAAAATACAAACAGAAATATGGAAACGAATAAAATGGATAAAGATATTTAAAAACGATCAAGTCACAACTTTAAGGGTTTACAATAAAAGTCATGTCAAAAAATGAAGTACATAAAAAAAACCTAGGACAACCCAGGTGACCTCTTCCCTTACCGTTTGGTGAAGTCATAAGAACGGAACTCTTGGGGTACTTATCATACTTTTCCGTTTTACTATCCTATGACTTTCTCCTTGAGGGGTCCAATCATCCACGGGTTATACGATGACCTCTAGTCACCTCTTTATTGAGGTCTTTCTTGCTTCCCTACCTCGGTTTCGTTTTTGTTATGGGTCGACACCTACACTGACCACTATCTTCGTTCCAGACTACGACATTTCTCGTTATAACGTATCCTTGGACATTACAGTCCAGGTACTTAGTTCCGTTAAACCTTCACCAGTTTGTTCTCTACCGTTCTCATTTGTAGCTGTAAGATCCTTAGTCGTTTGATTTTACCTAACCTTACCCACTTAAATTGAGTCTACTGGTAATATAGATGAAGACACCTGTCCTTAGGGAGTCTTCTTTACCTCATCGATAGTACCAGTTATTTTCTCAGACTTTACGTCATGAACCTACGTCAGAGTTTTTGCTGTCTTACTAGAGACAAGCAAAGGTTCCGTTTGGTAAGTTATAGTGTTATTAGGTTCAGATACGGGGTTGGTCATTACGACTTCTTCGACTTCAACTTACGAAGATACTTCTTATTTTACATAAGAGAGTACAAAATCTTTGGTCTTCATGTTTTAGTTATAGTACGAGAGAAGTCCTATTTCCCTCCGGAGACAGGAGTGCAGCGGAAGAGGAGAAAACAGATATCACTTTAAAGAAAGGTCGAAGAAGAATACTCCTACACTTCACTTTCAGTGAGTCAGCACAGGTTGAGAAACGTTGGGGTAGCTGATATGTCAGGTACCTTAAGAGGTCCGGTCTTATGACTTTACTCATCGGAAAGGGAAGAGATCCCCTAGAAGGGTTGGAATACAAGAAATTAAAACCCAGAAAAATAAAGAGACATGGACGAAAATTTAAAGGAAAATATAATCTATAAAGATCAGATACTAAAACAAAGAAGTAATTAAACAAAAATTGACAAATAAAATCTATAAAAGGATCAGTAATGAGATCCCTGTTTTACGTAGAATTAGATAACGTCAGATGAAATCTAATTATAATCGAATTATAGTCAGTTACATCACTAACAAGGTCAAGTCGATGTAAAGGAGGGGGTATAAAACACAAAACAGAACACATCATGTAGAGACAGAGAGAGAGAGAGATATATATATATATAATATTTGGATGGGACGTCACAATCTTGATAACGAAATACGTTAGAATACGGAGGTTTCTTCAATTCCTCTTTTTACGGATAATTAAAATAAATGACGAGATGGAATTATCTTTATAAGGTATTACTTATCTTCTCACGAAGACTATGGGTGGTAGTACATCCTTACTCTATTAAGAGTAATTTTTTTTTCAAGGTCCTTCACTTCAAATATGACAGTTTAAGATTACAAAATGTTGTAAAAGAAACGTTTCTTTAGAAAAATACTTTATCTCATGTGTAAAAGGACGGAGAATTCGTCTCTTATCGAAAAAGACCTTAGTACTGGCACTGACACAATAAGTGAGTCAACACGGGCTGAGAAACGTTGGGGTACCTGACATCGGGCGGTCCGAGGAGACAGGGACCCTAAAAAGACTTCATGAGTAACAATTTGTAAACCGACAAAAAACACTACAGGATTTTTCAACTCTATGTATCTTGCAAAACAACAAATTGATTTTACTGGGTGTAAAAAGACGGAACAAAAAATCGAAGGATAATCACAAAATCTCAAGAATGGACACGCTAGATAACAAAATTAGAAAGTCCCAAAGGTAGAAGAAAACGAGATAATACAACAAAATACGTATACTCCGTTCCATTTTCGAACTGGTTACGGGGGTATCGAGGGTGATAATTTTAATTTGGTTTGCCATAACATTTTCGAGTATTGGAATAAGAGTAGTGATGTGGGAGTTTTTTTGTTTTGTTTTGGGATGTGTCGAGAAGAGGTTTTGAGAGTGGAAGGAACTTTGAAAGGCATTTTTATAGGATGCATGATGGGACACCTGTGAGATGTTGGGTAAGAGTCAGACCAAAACATGTACACACTGAACATCTAGGAATAAGAGGAATGGGTCACCTGAAAACAAAACCACGCAATACCTTATACTTTACGACCGAAGTCCACATTTGACATAGGAAATATCTCCACATAAAATTTCACATCGTATACCTTTTGTATTAGACGTAGTCTTAGGGGACTCCATGTCAATTATTTATTCCGTGTTAATAGATAAGTAAGTAGTTTAAGAAGAACTCATGAATAAAACATAAGAGGATCACCGAATGTCAACTAATTTACTTCTCTTCCAGATTTGGGAGTAGGATTGGAGTTTTGTCACCCCTTTTCTACCTGAAATACTATTTACTAAACCCGTTTGGTATACTTTTTTTTTTGAAACCTAAACAGTACTTTGGTTCCTAATCTATAGATTTACACTTTTCTACTTTGTTTACGATCTCTTTTTTAATAACTCAAAGACATAATGGACTCCCACCCTTTTTGAAAGGGTTGAAACTGACTTTTATGTTTCATTATTTTCTTGACCAGTGTAACTCATGGATTTGTGACTCTTGTAATGTATCGTTTTACGTAGTCTTCGTTTCAGTTTTCTGTCGACTGTTTGACTTATTTTTACAAACTCTGACTTTTGAATCTGTTTACCATCACTTGGAGTAAATATCTCTTCAGGATTTTTAATATGTCTTTATTTGGGTTGTTAGATTATCTTTTCACTCGTCGTTAAGTGTCTTTTATTTACAGTCATGGGGGATTTATATACTTTTTTTATGAGTTGGAGTAAGTTTTATTGTCTTTATATTTAACATGTCTTTATGGCAGAAGTAGAAAGACAAACCATTTAAGGTTTTTAAGTGGGTCTACGAGACAACTGTTCCAACACCCTTTTCTCCGTAAGAAGAGGGGACGACTACCGTTACGATTACTGTGTGAGGATTACTTCCTTCCAAACGGTCATAGATTGTCTTAATGAGTAAATTAGAAACTGGGTTAAAAGTCCATAGAAAGGGTTTCAATGTGACTGGTTTATTCTTTACAACATAAGTGTTCACCTTAGATAAAACAAATTGTCAAAACTGAGACTTTGACAATTTGTAAAATATATTGAATTTTTTATTCTAGTTTTTTGACTTCTAAGTCAAAGACTTTTAGCATTTAATTCGTTTACCCATTATCACAAGTACAGGAATTCTAGTTCTAAAAATCACTCTCCCTTTCCCTATGTTTATATTTAGTCATTTTTTGTCTTTTTACCATCCTCGTCGGTCTGTCACCGTAAGTCTCTGAAGTAAAGTAAGAACACGACACACGACACACGAGACTCGAATCAGCGAATCAGTGCAGACTGAGAAACGGTGGGGTACCTGCCATAGGGCACAGGTACCCCTAAGAGGTCCGTTCTTATGACCTAACCTATCGGTACGAGAGGAGGCCCTCTAGTACGTCTAAGAAATGGTCGATCGATGACACTTATAAAATCAATTGAACGTGATTCGACTAGAACGTCCGAAAGGCACGTCGTGTCACCATTTCTTAGACGGAGGGTTACGTCCTTTTCGCTCTCTGCACCCAAGCTAAGGACTTAGACCTGCTAGGGGACCTCTTCCTTTACCGTTGGGTGGGGTCACAATAACCGACCCTTTAGGGTACCTGCCCCCTCGACCCACCCGATACCAGGTACTCAAACGTTTCGTATTCTGTACTGATGTGTGTGTGTGTGTGTACGTGTGTGTGTTCGTCTACAAGTTCACTATCGTAGTGAACTTCATCTCGTTTTAGTAAACAACATTTCTTAAATTAAGTGTCTTCGGTCGTATAAAGAAGTAAGACCGGTCGTGACATTCTCAATCGGTTTGACATACTCTTAGGTTTTTGTTCGTTGTCAGAGGCATACCATTATGACTAAATCTTTCTGTTGACCTACTAGAATTAATTGACTTATCATGAAAAAGTCACGAATGTAAGAAGAGCCAAGACTCAAATGTCTCCATTAGTTTTATCTGTATCAGGGACGGGACCACCTTACTGTGCATTTAAGGTTTCCTTAAGAGCAACCGGCAACAATCGGACTAGAGAGATAAAGGTTGTGTCTCTATCACGGACGGTGTTCTTAGTATTATAAGTATAAATACAACAACTTGTGGTAAAAAAGATCCAAACAAATCCCGTGTGACGGTTTAAGAATGAAAGAAACGAAGGTAAAATCTTAGAGATACAACTGGTAGGGGTAAGACAATTGTCAAAGAAATTTGTTCCTTGGTTGACAGAATTTAACCCATTATTGCAGTATAAATATATTTTTAAGTAGTGTTAGTGGTACAAACCTTAAACCTATAAGAAGGTAAAAATGAATCCTATAATAAAATGTCTACGAATAACATTAAATTCTCGTTAAAAAGTATTAAGATTAAAGAAAGCAATTTAAGAATTTCATGGACTATGTGACTGAAGTCCCATTTTCTCTCTCTCTTTGGAGTACCATTGTAGGACTTACGGGTCTCGTCAACTACAAGAGATCTCCAATCTTCATTCCTCTATCTCTTCCCACCTTCCTCTCTCTAAAAAAAATATTATGCCCCCCACTCCCCTTTTCAAATCTTTCATAGGCTAAATGAAAAAGTAAAAATTAGAAACACATTTAATAGTGTCATCACACGTCAGACCATGTCGACCTTCAATAGTAAAGACGGCCCTTGACTACCATTACCGACCTCTTCATTTTCGCTCTGATTGCCCAAGTGTGGCACTCTGACCTTCACCTTACACGTCTCCTCGGAACGAGCGTGCGAAGGCGAGTACTCGCGGCACCACGAGACGCCTCGACCCTCCTCCACGGAGGTCAGGGAGTGCCGGACACAAGGACCGTGACCCGGTACAGTTGGACGTCAGTCAAACAGACTTTTCGTCGTAGAGACGACTCTATCTCACTCCCACAAGATGGAAACCCATGAAAGTACGCTGAGACGTGTCGTTATGGGCTATTTACTGACGAATGACACCATAAATACAGAAACTAAACGGTCATTGACAACATACAGGTTGTTTAAAAAAAAGGTCGATCTTTAAAACACATTTAGTCTTTATAGAAACCAGTACAATTGGTCTTTTACTTGAAAAGGGGGTTATTTTCCTTTTCCTAACTAAGTATGAAAAGATCGTAAATGAATAAAAAATACAAGACCAACTAAGAAAAGTGACATAAAGTCTTAATAGTAATCTTTTATTTGAAATCTAACCTATAGTTTCATATACGTTACGATCCTTTATCGTTTATTAACACACTCATAACACAACTTTACTTGTTTATATCTGAAAAAAAGATTATTATCTATGAGGTTTATTCACAATCCAATGAAAGATATTTCATCCATAAGACTGCAAAAGTAAAAATTCGTTTCCGTTTAAAATCAATCGTCTCCCTGAAAGTGAAAGTGACAATATTATAATTTATTTCATAAGTTTGTTTACGGTACTGATACCATGAACTAAAAACAAAATATATACCTTTACATATAGAGTCTAAAAAGACTCCGTAAAATCTTAAAGAAATCGATTTAGTCAAAGAAAAGAAGACTACAAAGAAAAGAAGAGAGAGTAAACGAGAGTGAAAAAGGAAGTCCATAAAATTAGTGTAGATACAGGATGATTTTTATAAAATGAAGGTTAAAACACGTAATTTTGAAAAAGCTATTTTAAATCTCTTATTTCGTCATTACTAGTTGTGTATCGAAATAATCTAGAATTGTCGTCAGTATAAACGAAGTCTATATAAAACTTCACTTACAATGTCTTTCTTAACTTCGGGTGGATCTGGAAGGTTTTGGTTAAGAGAAAGGAGGGGAAGATCTTCACTATAGAACTTTCATTAGTGGTAAGATACACCCCGTAAATAAAGAGTACGTTCAAAATATTAAGTATGAGTCGTAATTCTTTTGTCGCAAATTTTATGAAATAAACCCTCATTAAAGTTTGAATGTTTCTCGACGTCTTCACTTTTATCGAGTGTCTTGCAAGTACACAACACATTGATCCAAGTTAAAATCATTGAAAAATATAGGGGTAGAAAACAATACACTCGAAAGAGGGAGGAAGGAAGGAAAGTGAAGGGAAGATGGATGTACACACTAATGTCTAGTTATATGTAAATACATGTATACGTGTATATATTATAAGTATTTATATAATTATGAAAATTATATAGTAAGTTCCCATTCAATACACGGAGTACCGAGAAATAGGGGTTTATGAAGTTACCCGTAGGGTAAGTCAAGTCAGCGAGTAACGACAGGCTGAGAAACGTTGGGGTACCTGACGTCGTGCGGTCCGAAGGGACAGGTAGTGGTCGAGGGTCTCGGACGAGTTTGGGTACAGGTAGTTCAGCCACTACGGTAGGTTGGTACCGTAGGAGACAACAGGGGAAGAGGAAGTCAGAAAGGGTCACGGTCCCATAGGGTAATCTCATCCCTATAAAAGAATGTATTGGTATCATTCTCAATTGTGCAAAGTATGTAAATTTAATTGTATTGTGTACATTGGACGAAAGGTATATAGTTTAAACATTCGACTGTATTATTACAAGAAGTATCTTAAAAATAGAATGTTATGTCCTAGGTTAGATCCCCTTCAATGACGAAAAGTAACGGTACATTCAAGAATCTTCAGTGGAAAGAATATTGGGACGACATAATCAAAGGACCCCGATGACACTCCTTCATGGTATTTGACCTACGGAGTTTGTCAAGACCTTCGATCTCAAGTACAACGGAGACTTCCCTCACCCCTCCCTAGACAAGGTCCGGGAAGAGAATCGAGAGTCACAAACCACGAAGGAACCGAATATCGTCGTTTAAGATTAGAAAAACATACCGAAAGAGGGATACGTTATAGGGAAAGAAACAGGTCTAAAAGGAGGAAAACATCCTGTGATCAGTATAACTTAATCTCGAGTGGGATTATTAAAGTAAAATTGGAGTAATGGAAACATTTCTGGAAGAAAGGTTCATTCCAGTGTCATTGCCCCAATCTTGAGGATGTAGAAAACACCTCCCTATGTCAACTTGGTAATAGTTGGTGAATCGGACAGAAAAGGTCTTGTAAGAAACTTTAAAAAAAATTAAAATCGGAGAAATAAAATAAAAGTAATTCGGTACAATATATACATGTCGATAAGACATGTAGTCTTTTAATACGTATTACCCAAGACTAAGTATAGAGAGAATTTTCATTTTTCCGTATTCCACACTGGGTCTGAGGAACTCCTTTAAATTAGACGTAGCGTCTTCGTCTAGTGAACATATACAAAGACCTAGTAGGACTCTTGTAAAATAAACCGTAGTATCCCTTAGTATAATTTTTTATGATAAAAAGAAATAAGACACAGTTCTATGAAGAGTCAACCTATGACGGATTCGACCTCTGAGAGTGTTCAAGACGAAAATGGAATAGTCAGTGTATATCGGAATGACTGAGAATTGTACTGTATGCACCAAGAAATGTTAGGTGGACACATAAAGGGGTTTAAACAAAGAAATTCCTCTATCAGATCAGTATGACTTGTTGGACATGTAGAGATTTTCACGACACAAGAGTAAAATATTCGAAGAAGAAAACGAACGTTTTTAAGGTGTAACGAGGGGGTTCTCTATGTGGTTATGAAGGAATGGGAGAGAGACGAGGGAAGGACATTGGGGACTGGAGAGTTGAATCGATTAAAGACGTCTAAAAAGTCTTAAGGGAACCCCTTCGAGCAGTAATGTGGATGTAGGTGTGAGGATCGTGAGAAGGTGGTGGTCTACTCGTTGTCTCACCCGGAACCCGCGTGGAGGGTGCACGACAAAGTCGATGCGTACGTGTGAAACCCGTAAGCCTACCAAAGATGAACAGACAGAGGAGATGTTTTACAACTCGGTGAATTCCTCGTGAGAGTAAAAAGTAATGTAGGGGTTCGGATAGTGTCATAGACCGGGTATTAGTCGTGTTTCCCGTACGAACGACCTTCTTACTTACTTCTTACCTACTCAGCACGTCTTCACGGTCCCTCTTGGTTTACGAAGTCCTGTCGTCATCTTGAATCAGAAAAAGAAACTCCCGGTCGAGACTAGTAAAACGCAACAGACGAACCTTGTACGGTACTAGTGTCCCCTCCCCTTGGGAAATCGAAGAGACACATAGTCTGGACTCATCTGGTAACGACACTCTCTAGGATAGGTCACCACTTTATTCAATACTTTATTCAACATGTTTTATCATGAACGTCATATTTGTATTATAAAGTTATTTCATGCTCATCAAATCATTTCCATTAGAGACCAATTCATGTACTAATTACGTCTTTTATGTACTTATCATTAATTTTCCGTACAACATTTCCTTTCAATTTCTTAATTTCATCCTTTTAAGACGGTGGTACGAAGGAAACGTAAAATTCCAAAACGGAAAAGTAAAGAATATTATATAAATATAAAGTGTCACATCCAACATCAAAAGTTTCACTATAACTTTTTGGTGAGGTCCATTTATATACATTTTAAATATAGTAGTACTTATACAGACATAATTATAAAGGACATAATATATGTTTTATATTATTAAATTAATAAGTTTTTGTTTTCCTAAATAATATTTAGTACAAAACATAGTAAGTGTTATTCATAAAAGGTCATTTTCAGTTTAATAACAAAAAAGTCGTATCATCTTTATAATTGTCGTTTTCATGTCTGATGAGAAAAAAGAAAAAATACTCCAGTAGTTTATATGGAGAGAATTAACCTAATAAAAGAAGACGCAAACGTCATAAACGGACACTTTCATAATATGACACAAAGAGGAATCCAGTGCGAACGAATGATATAACATTTACGTACTAAGAAAAAGAAAGAGTCACTTTAGAAATAGGTAAAAGGAAAGAATCAAGGTACGAAGAGATCCTGACATGGAAAGTGGTAGAGTGTATAAAGATAAGTCGGTTTACTTACTGATACCTCTTTTTAAGAGACCGTTTGTAGAATACAAGGGAATAAAGTGAGAAAGCCGGAAAAATTAGAAATGACGACGTCATCTTTTCTCCGATTTTATATAAAGTTATAGGAAATATTAAAACACAGTACGAATAATGTATAAAAGGTTTTTATATTAAATAAAAAACGAAACAAACCATTCTAAAAAAGTAAGTTCAAATCTAAAAAACTTTCTATTATCATTAATGATTACCAGTAGCTCGTAAATAATGCAAAGACTGTAAATCCTAATTGAGTAAATCATTAGTGTTATCAGGACATTCCACTCATGACAATAAGGAGGTCAGATATCGAATCCTTTGACTCCGTATCTTTCCAATATATTGAAAGACTCCAGTGTCTTAACTAGTAGCAACTCGAGTTTAACGTTTCGTTCATGAGACACAATAATAGATATGATATGACGGACGTTNGAAACAAACCATTCTAAAAAAGTAAGTTCAAATCTAAAAAACTTTCTATTATCATTAATGATTACCAGTAGCTCGTAAATAATGCAAAGACTGTAAATCCTAATTGAGTAAATCATTAGTGTTATCAGGACATTCCACTCACGACAATAAGGAGGTCAGATATCGAATCCTTTGACTCCGTATCTTTCCAATATATTGAAAGACTCCAGTGTCTTAACTAGTAGCAACTCGAGTTTAACGTTTCGTTCATGAGACACAATAATAGATATGATATGACGGACGTTGTTTTAATGTGACGACGTATATATAATTAATTTCAAATGAGTATGTTTACTCTAATATGGATAAAAGTCTTATATGGAAATACAGGATATGTAACTGACTTTTATATATTAATCACAAGTTTCTCTTTTTTTACGAAAATAGTCAAAGTTGGTCTTCTTTTAATTTTAGATTTTTAAGTAATAACTAAATTTTTAATCGTTTTTCCTTTAAAGTCCAATATTTTAACGTTCTATATTTTAACGTACAAATTATTCATTCTCTTCAGTGAGTCAGTACAGGCTGAGACGCTGGGGTACCTGACATCGGGTGGTCCGAGGAGGTAGGTACCTTAAAAGATCCGTTCTCATGACTTCACCCAACGGTAAAGGAAGAGGTCCCCTAGAAGGGTTCCGTCCCTAGTTCGGGTCCAGAGGGCGTAACGCCCGTCTGCGAAATGACGAACTCGGTGGTCCCTTAGGGACGTACTAATACCTCTCAATATGGTTTTTTTGTTTTCCACCTTATCCTCAAAAGATGACAGAAACGTAGTTTGTTGTGACTAAAAATGTTAGTGGTTCTTATCCTTATGAAAACACCTTCAGATCCTTAGGTTGTCTTAAGATCGTGTAACAACCTCCTTTTTTTTTTAGGACCTAACCTACGTAATTTCCCTTATTCTTCTTCTCAAAAAGAAATGGGTATAGGAAATAGGGGAATCTTCGTACCGATAGTCCTTTTTCACTCTCATACACTCACTCGTGGGTTGAAGGGGTGACACACCCTGTGATGGTCACTCTGGGAGAAGACAGATTAAAGTAGATCTTATGACTCCGCACGACACGATACCACCCACCCCTTGTTTACTCCTATCACCTATCGGTGTCTCAAGAGTCTCCCATAGCTTTCTTGTACCTAAGATGATTGACGAAATACCTGAAATAATCGTTCGGGAAGACCCTCGACGATCTTCACAAAGAGGACGTCTATGAAGATTGACCGAGTGTGTAGAAGAGTGGGACATGGTAGAGGGACACGTTTGGGGTCTTCTGTCACTTACGTTTGGAAATGTCTACCGTACACTCGTACACGTCTTTCGACTGGTTGAGACGCCCTAACGTCGTTTCGTGTATTTGAACTTACAAGTCATAGTGAAATTCCTTTTGTTTGTCCTCCAACAGTCGTACACCGGACCGAAACCTCCTAATTCTCTTCCGTAAGTTATGATTTTTAATAGGGGGTTCTCCCTTGTCCTTCACACCTCGTACATATATGTACCTTTTCCATACTCTTTCGGAGTCTTACGGATCACCCAACTGTCTCCATAAAGAGAGGGTTTCGAGCAGTCATTTTTGACCTCTTCCACTGACGAAGAAAGTCACACTTCTGTTCTTACGTCCTCATGTTCCTTACAATTATTAACTCCTTTGTACTGTAGTGGTTTCTTTGTTATTAAAAGGTCATTCGTTAGGGTTCCTTTACCTCTCGACGTTAAACGGACTATTTCTTAAGTTTTATCAACGACATTCTTAGTGTGACTCTACATTCTTTTGTCTCTTTCTGTTAGGCCACTTCAGTCCTTTTGTTGTGTACTTGTTCTACTCAAATTGTCTCTCCAACAGGTCAGTGAGTCGGCACAGTGGTCCGAAGGGACAGGAGGACAGAAGGCCTCAAACGAGTTTGAGAACAAGTAACTCAGTCACTACGGTAGGTTAGTAGAGTCGGATACAACGGGGGAAGAGGAGGACGGGAGTTAGAAAGGGTCGTAGCCACAGAAAAGATTACTCAGTCGAGAAACGTAGTCCACCGGTTTCATAATCTCGAAGTCGAAGTCGTAATTAGGGAGGTTACTTATAAGTCCCAACTAAAGGAAATTAGTTGTCTCTCCATCATTAGGAACTCTTTTATAAGACCTCAAGACTTATTATGTTATTTACTTCACTTTTGACGGCATCTCTTGTACTTGTCGTCTGAACTACTTCGTCTTCTTTCTTTAGATATTTCAACTTGTCATCCAGTACACTTTAATAGGTCTCATCTTATTTCACTTTCTTTACTTTTTCTCCCTTCTTTATCCATTGTTATGTAATGATCATAGATACCTAAAGTAATTAGGCGAAAGTTGTTACCCACCTAGTAGGACTGTCTTTTGTCACCCAAACTTGATTGTAACCTGTTTACCCGGATTGTCTACATATGTCTTGTAATGTAGGTTGTCGTTGTTTCGTGTGTAAGAAGAGTGTACGTATGACTTACAAGAGGTTCTATTTAGTATCCAGTGTTTTGTTCAGAATTCTTTAAATTATTCTAATTTCGGTATGGTTCAAAAATAACAATCTACTGTCACCGTATTTTGATTGTCAATAATCATCCTCCTTTGGACCTTTCAAGTGTATATATATATCTTTGTCTGAGGACTTACTTACCTAGTTTCTGATAGTCCTTTAGTTTTTTAAAACTTTGTTTACTTTCACTTTTTTTCATAGTTTTGACACACTAAGTCGTTTTCGTCAAAACTCTCCCTACAAATGTCACCACAGAAGTACTTCCTTTTTTTACTGGAGTTTATTCCTTGAATTGAAATGTAGAGTTTCTTGACTCCTTACCCGTTAGATTCGGGGTGTAATCGTCTTTATTCCTTTATTGTTTCTAGTCTCTTCTTTATTTACTTAAACTCTTGTCTTCCTATCATCTTTTCTAGTTGTTTTAATCTTCGACCCAATACTTCTATAATCGTTTTAATTGTTTTACAATCGATCTGAATTATTCTTTTTTTCTATGTTTATTTCAGACTTTAATTTAACTTCTGTGACGTTGGTTATGGTGACTTTACGTTTTTTTTTTTTTGTTTGTTTTTTGTTCTTTGATGACATTCATTAATATTATGGTTGTTTAACCTATTAGATCTTTTTTTTCTACTTTATAAGTATGTCCGTATGTTGAACGGTTGATTTAGTACTTATTCATCTAGAAATGTCTGGTCATTACTAATTCCTCAAATTTAGTCAACAGTTTTTGCAAAGTTGTTTCTTTTAGGGTTCCGGACAACCGAAATGATCACTTAGGATGGTTTATAAATTTCTTCTTAATTTTAATTAAAAAACGTGTAAGAAGGTTTTTAACTTCTCCTTTGTGAAGGTTTGAGTAAAGATAAACTTTTCCCCAATTATAGGTATCACACATTCCTTGAACATGTTGAATTAAAAATTCTTCGGACTAGTTTTATACCTAGTTCCGGGACTTATCTGAAAAAAGGTTTCTCTCGTACACTCCTGGTTGTTCAAGTACTTGTCCATAAATCGTAGTGAATAGTAGTCCCTTTACGTTTAGTTTTAATGTTACACTACAGTGGAATGTATATGGTCCCACCGAAAATAGTTTTTCTGTTGTCTTTTGTTCACAACCGGTCTTACACCTTCTTTCTCTTGGGACACGTGACAACTACCTTTACCTTTAACAGGACCGGTAATACCTTTTATTTTGCTTTAAAGGAGTTTTTTTTTATCTTGATGATGTATTGTGTTTTTAGGGTGAAGATTCAGATAAGACTTACTATGTTTTAGTCATAGAGTTCCTCTATGCACGTAAGAGTACGAGTAACGTCATAATAAGTATTATTGGTTCTAAACTTTAGTTTAGACACAGGGTTGTTACCTACTTACCTACTGTACGACATATATGTCACCTTATCATAAGTAGGTGCTCATAACGGTCCTCTTTATAGTTATTAGTTTGTCACCTAAGATCTCTTATAAGTCAAGTTAAGTCAGCGAGTCGGCACAGGCTGAGAAACGCTGGGGGACCTCGTCAAAACGGAAAAGTATGACAATTACCCCAAGAGTTCCGTTCTTATGACTTCACCAAACAGTAAGGGTAGAGGTCCCTTGGTGCAAAACAGTCTTGAGAGGTGGTACTGGGCAGACAGAACCCACCGGGATGTGGCGCACCGAGTATCAAAGTAACTCAATCTGTTCCGACACCAGAGACACTAGTCTAACCAATCAAAAGACACTAACACCAAAAGTCAGACAGAGGGGAGACTATCTCTTCCTATTCTCCGAATACCTTCGAAGGACTACCCTCTCTGACTGACTCCCCCTTTGACCCAGAACAAGACTACCCATCCCAGTACGAGTCATTTAGAAATTAGAAGACAACTACCCATCCCGACACAAAGGAGGTACGACAAATGGACCCCGGTTTGATACCACCTCTTAAAACTCGTAATGAATTGATCGGACACTCGTAATCATTTTATTCCGAGTTTTAAGAGGTTCGGTCCGAAACCGTTATACACTTGAAAGTCTACAAGTTCGACTAAAACCTTTTCCGTCTCCTTGGTCTCTAGTTTAACGGTTGTAGGCGACCTAGTAGCTTTTTCGTTCTCTCAAGGTCTGTTTGTAGATAAAGACCAAATAACTGATATGGTTTCGGAAACTGACACACCTAGTGTTGTTTGACACCTTTTAAGACTTTCTCTGCCCTTATGGTCTTGAGGACTGGACGGAGAACTCTTTGGATATACGTCCAGTCTTTCGTTGTCAAACTTGATCTGTACATTGTCTGACCAAGGTTTATCCTTTTTCTCATGCAGTTCCGACATATAAGAGTGGGACGAATAAATTGAATATGTGTCTCATGTAGTACTCTTTGTGACCCGACCTTTTTCGTGTCCGACCTTAGTTCTAACGGTCCTCTTTATAGTTATTAAAATCTATACGTCTACTGTGGTGGGAATACCGTCTTTTACTTCTCCTTGATTTTTCGGAGAACTACTTGCCCTTTCTCCTCTCACTTTTTCAACCGAATTTCGAGTTGTAATTCATTTACTTCTAGTACCGTAGGCCAGGGTAGTGAAGTACCGTCTATCTACCCCTTTGAACCTTTGTCACAGTCTGAAATAAAAAGACCGAGGTTTTAGTGACGTCTACCACTAACATCGGTACTTTAATTTTCTGTGATTGAGGAACCTTCCTTTCAATACTGGTTGGATCTATCTTATAATTTTTCGTCTCTATAATGAGACGGTTGTTTCCAGATAGATCAGTTCCGATACCTAAAAGGTCACCAGTACATACCTACACTCTCAACCTGACACTTCTTTCGACTCACGGTTTCTTAACTACGAAAACTTGCACCACAACCTCTTCTAAGAACTCTCAGGGAACCTGACGTTCCTCTAGGTTGGTCAGGTAGGATTTCCGCTAGTCAGGACCCACAAGAAAACTTCCTTACTACGACTTCGACTTTGAGGTTATGAAACCGGTGGAGTACGCTTCCCAACTGAGTGACCTTTTCTGGGACTACGACCCTCCCTAACCCCCGTCCTCCTCTTCCCCTGTTGTCTCCTACTCTACGGACCTACCGTAGTGACCGAGTTACCTGTACCTAAACTCACTTGAGACCCTCAACCACTACCTGTCCCTCCGGACCGCACGACACTAAGTACCCCAGCGTTTCTCAACCTGTGCTGACTCACTGACTTGACTTGACCTGACTTGACTTTGATACCACCTCCATTACTTCTATTACCGCTGGAGGAAGTTTTCCAGGGTACGTGCCTGACGATATGAGTCACGGGGGTTGGGACGTCGTCCGGTGGCAGATGGGTGCGGAGGCGGGTTCTGAGGACCTGTGAGTGCCCGTGCACATCCAGTTAGAGAACACCCCAGTGACGAGGAAAGATGACCCAGGACCATGTGTGTCCCAAGACAAACACGGGAGGTTCTCAGACGAAGGGGTCAGGACACATTCGAGACTACCGAGATCCCACCCCAATTACTACTGGAGGAGGTTCTCCCGAATACGGTATGGGTCCAGACGACGTGGGACTCGGGGACGGGGACTCCGTCAGGTGACGACTGGGTATGGAGGAGTCCTCTGTCAGTCTGTGGCAAAACGGAGTCAGAGACACCCCAGAGACCCAGGACCACGAGTGTTCCAAACAAACTCGGGAGACTCGTAGAGACCACCCTTACCCCAAACGAAGATTTGTACTAAGGCGGCGAGGACGGCAGAACGACACCGAAGAGGAAACGGGAACCTACACCTCATAGAGGAGACTCAGCGAGGTCGTGGGGTGTGTCGGTGGCGACGTCTCGGATGGTAGAACGACCCCGAAGAGACGGGAACCTGCACCCGATAGAGGAGTGTCGACGAGGTCGTGGTACGTCGACGGTGAGGTCATGGACGGCAGAACCTTCTTATAATACGTATCAATTTAATTGATCCGTCCCTGTCTGATTATGGTATATTAGACTGAATATACACTTTCGATTTTTTTTTTTCTGTTTGAGTGTCTTTGTCTCATCTTAACAATAGTGATCACATACCTCAATCTTCGTACCCCTCTACGACCAGTTTCCTATTTTCGAAAATCAACATTCTGCTTCTCGTGACTACAAGATTGCGTGTTGCACGTTTACTTTCGGATGTCAATCACTTATGACAACAATTATCAAGACACAACACATAACGATCTTTGTGTCTGGAAGCCGTATGTGTGTGTGGGTTTTACCAGCTTGATACACTCCACTATCTACACAATTAATTGAAGCAACATTAGTAAAGTGTTTCATATGTATACACTATAGTAGTGTTACATATGAAATATATATCTAATGAATAGTCATTATAAAGTTATTTCTATTTTAAAATTTTTTATCTTAACTAATTATACGTATTATAGATTCGTAAATTTTTAACATTTATACACTTGTAGAATTATCAACTATAAACCTACGAAAACGAAAAAAAAGAAAGGAAAAGTAAAGACATCATTGAATAAAAACTATTGTTCTTATTTATATAATAATGGATCTTATACCATTGTACACCACTTAATATGTAATCATTTTTCAAATCATCAGAGGTCCTTTTCTACAACTCCCTTCTTAATAAAAGTCAGTGAGATTTGTTAATGGATAATTATCTTATGTCTCAAATGACGAAATAATTGATTTATCTCTAACTAAATTTTATAGGAAACGTGTCTGTAACTGTAAAGTGTTCACAATACACTTTACTTATTCGAAGATCAGACCTTTTATATACTTTACTACTCCTTTATTACCCTAAAGGACATACCGATATCGTATCCAAAGAACCTTTTCTTATCGGTTCTTACTCCGAACTCTTCATCAAACTCCGGTGTAAATACTTCTCAAGAAATATGAAACGATTCCTCAACCACAAAGTAGAATTTCTATCATTTCTTGGAGACCTTTCTGTACCCTCCCTGTATTAATATAAATTAAATAAAAATCTTTCTACTGTCACACCTAAAATCTGACTTCAACCCTTACTCACCTATGATCTTTCAGTCAATCCTCCGAATCAATTTCCTCAATTCGTTCTCTACTACTACAATTTGTCACTATCTCTTCCCAATCCCAATCCCAATCCCAATTTTGTCACTATCTCTTCTGTAGGACCTATAGAATCATTATTATCTGTATCTTCTTCTTCAACTTCTACTGGAACTCTAAAAATTGATTCCAAAACCCCATTTAATAGAATGACTTTATCGATAATGTCCTTCTCCCCTCTTATATGAAAAAATTCTTTCTATTTAAGTCAAACAAAATTTGTATAATATCAAGTCTAATATAAAAATTATATATATATAAAGTTTTATATAATTCCATTCTTTAATATTATTTATTATCCTATTTTCTAGTAAAATAATTCAATGAAATTTTTAGAACAAAATGGAATTTTCGTGTCATTATCTAAATAAAATTGTATATCAACCAATTCTATTAATCTTGTAGAAAAGGACTGAGAAGACCAAGTAAAGGTGGTGTGATGGGACAGAATAGAGAATAATCTTGTAAGTTTATCGAAGGAAGACCAAAGGGATGAGAAATTTTAAATTATATGGGGACTATTTAAATAGAAAGTTTACCTGTCACGTCAGTACAACAAGAGGACGTAAATTTAGTAATAAGACTCACATATTATCACAAATAAGTCCATAGGGGGGTCAGCGTCTACATTAAGGAAGAATCTCTTACTGAGGGGTGGTTAGAGTGATAATTCTGGAGGTGATGTGTATCTTTAATAACGACATTACCTAACAGTGTTCTTAAGAGACTGAGTGGGTAAGACAAAATTTATAGAGAATATGAACTCACCAAAGAAGAGTAACTAGCAGTAAGATAGAGGTTCTGAGGAGGGGCTGGGGGGTTTTTTCGTTTAAATTTGGAGTGAAATAAGGAAAGTTATATATTAATTTATCGGTACTGACGGTCCAGAAAAAAACAAAGATACTTTAGGTCCACATGAGAGTAAAGAAAATACTGAGAGAAATAAGACGGTAAATAATTTGGACGACAATATTTGGAATGAAAGGGAGGGAGAGTAAGGAATATTTACCACCGAGAATTGGTGTACACTAAAGTGTCTGATAAGTAACTAACTGGATGTTGAGATTAAGTTCATTTAAATTCATCATTATTAGTATACGTAACCTAAGGATAGTTACTGGAGTCAATAAAATATTTAAACATACTATCTACGTACTTCTATTATTACATATAAATGAGTTTGAGTCTTATAATCCTCTAATCAGAGTCCAGAAGTTACAATCGATTGAACACTGGTACCAATTCAATGAATTAAAGAGAACCGTCATTTATTATTCATCACCCTTAACTTAATCCCTCCATCCGAAATTCGTAAAACTGTCTAAATCTTATACATATTATGACTTACTAGTGTACCGGTGACTTCGTTCCCTTAACACTACATTTTCTTCTAATTTAGAAGAGATGACACCATTGTATTTTATTACTATCCATTGTGAAAAAACTACACTTTTACGTAAGTCATCTCTTTTAATTATCCACTCGGGATAACGACCCAAAGAATGTTCCTGTAGACTTCAATAAATAATGAGGACACTTTTACACAAGTCGGATGAGAAATGCATTTTCACAGACTTCAAGTACTTAATTTACAAGTATTAGATCGTGACCAACTATCTTAGAAGTAAAGTTGAGGTTTCCTTAATCATCAATATCTGTTGAACTCTAGCTACCACGGTATTTTCTATATTTAATACTTTAGCGTCAGACCTAAACATCTCCACTTTCTCTTTATAAAATAATATTACGTACTGAATGTACATCCCTTTACGTAAATTATAAAAGTGTGTAAAAAAGTAGTGAAGATTTTCAGGTCATAAATTAAGTCGTTTATAAATAACCAGGAATGGTACACGGTTTGTGGAACGAATTAAGATCCTTGCATTCTTCTACTCATACCATTTAAAGGATAGGTCGTCCTTAAGTGGTAAATTATTACTTTTATTAGTCATCTCTTAAACTATCTAACCTCGTATCTACTGTCTCGTTGATTGAAGTAAGTCCCCTACTTCTATAAAATTTCTATGAACTCGACCCATAACTTCCTAAGAGACACAGTAACTTCATGCAAAATACACACTCACATTAACTAGAAAATCCCGAAAGTAGATTAGTATAACGGAAAACTTTCATACATATGTAATAGAAAATACACATATATGTAAATGTATATACATATACATATGTGTAGAACGTACGTATAGAGAACCGATGGTAAAGGAAGAGGTCCTCTAGAAGGGTTGGGTCCGTAGATTGGACACAGAGGACGTAACTGTCAGACATGGTGATCGGGGCGGACACTACCCGATACCTCATGTAACATAGATACGGAGGTTTTAAGTACATAGTATCTTACATGGGGTTACGCTGAGATAATCTCTATCACGGTAATCCTGGAAATTCCTTCACTGATTCCAATTTGCTCCAGCATTCCCACCTCGGAATTTCTTGACCACAGGAGTACGTTCTTCTCTGTGGTCTCCAGTGGAAGAGAGACGGTTCCCTCCTGTGTCATTCTTCAGACAGTATCACGACCTGAATTTAGTCGCACATGTACCTTACATGAAGACACGGTGTTATTAAATTCGAAGTTATTCCCAAACGAATTAAGTAATTGTTGTCGTTGTTTTTTCAGGTGTTCAGGACACTCTTTCTCTTAAGAGTGGTCTTTGACTCGGGACGGTTTTGGAATAGAATCCGAAAGGTCGGAGATCTTAAAACTCTTGTATTTAAGGAGAGTCAGACTGTGAAACAATGCCGTCGAACTCATGGGAATCAGAAGGAGAAGGTGAAATCATAGTACTGATTGAAGTCATGAACTAGAGTAGATCAACGTTACCGACAGTTTATACAAAGGGTACCATCGAAATGTTTTATATCAACGTAATAGTGAAGACGAAAAATATAAATATACAAAAAGTTTAGAAATGGAAGGTTAATTAAAAATGGGTTTACATATACCGAATCCCTGATGGAATTTAAAATGAAGGAACTCCTTGAAAAGAGGAAAGATCGAGGAGGGTGAAAACCTTAAGTATATCTCAAATCTTGAATATTGAATGCTTATAAAGAATGAAAAGTCAAACTAAAGGAATTTACACATTTTAAGAAGTTCTTAACCTTAGAAATACAAAAGTCTTGTAGTTAGAATTCAATCGATTTAAGACTACTTCCTTTTTCTCTTAATTGAATGAGAGTCCGGTTCCGTTAAATAACTTAGTCAATGTTCAGTCAATGTCAAATAGTTTATATAGTTCGGATCATTAAACTTTTGATAAATCAAACCATTAGAATAGAAACCTATAACATGACTTTATAACTCGTCTACAAATAAATTTTCTTCAGATACAAAATGGAACGTTAGATGTTGATATCTTTCCATTATATAACGGAAGACTGTTATAAGAACTTAGAAAATTACCGTCTTATACTTATTTTTATTGTACTCATAATAAAGTCTTCAAAGAAATTTTAAAAAGTATAAAGGTCAAAAAATGAAGAGAAGTCACAGGTTATATGGTATAACTAATAGTAATTATATGGAGTAAAAACAATTTAATATGATATATTTTATTACAAATCTTTTGTATTTCTTTTATGTCACAATCTCTTTCCATAAAATTCATAATAAAGTAAACCTTATAAAACTTCATCATCAATACTTCATACGACTAAGAATAATAATCTTTCGAAAGTAGTCTCGATGACAAGGTCTCAATTCAGTTATAAATCATATTAAACCGTTTGATTTAAAGTCAGACAACGTAGAACCAACACATAATTGGTGGGTGACCGTTGTCTTTCTACCGGTACAATAAAGGTCCGTCAAACAAGAAGAGTTATAGTTCTCTTCCAGATCGACCGGGATACATAGATTCCGACGGTCAAAGGGGCACCGAAGAAATAAGGAAATAGGTCGACGATGAGTGACGATAACGGTGTAAACGGGAGACCGAGCACCCTAACTTACGAATCGAAGGGGACTCCGCTGACAATTACGAAGGAAAAATGAGATAACCGACCCTTACGTGAACCGTAGGAGTCAGAGTTTGGAGAGGAGGGAGAAAAAGCGGTCTGTGGTTCGTGAATTCATCGTGAAAGTCGGAGGTGGTCAATAGTCATCATCGAAAGTTGGGGAGTAAAGACCAGACCATTGAGTCGTGTGACAGGGTCCTCTCGAACTGATTCGGTTAAACGGGGGAGAAGGGAGGAAGGAGACAGACATCCAGAAGGAAAAGAGAAAAAGAAGAAATAGGTAAAGGAACTGATGTGAAAATAAAAACGAAATGAGAGATACATTAGAAAGACTACTAGAAAAAGAACAACGAAATCATGATATCTACAGTGTCTCGATCCGTTTTTAAACTGCATCTTTTATTCTGTAATCATTTAAAAATTTGTGTTTACAAACAAGTTATAAAATTGACTTGGTTGAGTTTCCAAATCAACAAAAAAAAAAAAATTGGAGTCAGATGGACGACACATACCGACTACGTCTAAGACATAATGTTCAAATGTTCCCAAAAATTTAAAATAAAATATAAGTCTTAACATTTAAAATATGTATGTGTCTAGACAATGGTTCAGGTTCGAGTGACACGAACGGTGTCCTGTCCGGTCACTTAACCTCTCTGATCCACAACTCCGTTCTTTTGATGAAATAACTCTTTCGGTAGACTGGTTCTTTTACCGTCCGATCACGAGTTTTATTGGTAGAATAGATACAGACCTACGGTCCAAGAAAATATAGAGTCTTTCTTTCTTTGTTACTCCTTGATTTCAGTTTTCCGTCTTGGTCTCTCGTTCTCCGTCACCCCTTCATTTCACTTTCCCAGAAGTCAGAACGTTTTGTAGAGGTTCCCTTTCCGGTAGGAAACCTTTCGTACACAATTAGAACAGATAAAGTGTCCAACGACGATTCAGCGAAGTCAGCACAGGTCGAGACACGCTGGGGTCTCTGCCGTCGGGTGGTCCGAGGGGGTAGGGACCCTAAGAGGTCCGTTCTTGTGACCTCACCCGACGGTAAAGGAAAGAGGTTACGTACTTTCACTTTTCACTTTCACTTCAGCGAGTCAGCAGAGGCTGAGAATCGCTGGGGTTCCTGGCGTCGGATGGTCCGAGGAGGCAGGTACCCTAAAAGGTCCGTTCTCATGACCTCACCCCACGGTAACGGAAGAGACACCCATCCCTGTTTAATAAAGACATATTCGACTTATTTCCGTGAAATCAAATATCAGTTCGTCTCCCCGTCTCAGGAGGTCCGTTCGATAATTCAAATTAAATTATTGTTCGTCACCTTTTGTTCAGTTTGTCAAAGGTTGTACTTCAGTCTTGACCGAAGGAGGGACGCTGTTCAGATGAACAAGCTCTGTCATATATTATATCCTTTTCATTCCTAAGAAAAAAAAAAAATTAATAAACAAAATTAGGCTGATATTAAAGAAATGTTATGACACCAGTAAAAACGGTATGTAGCTGTATTTAGTGAGTGCACATGTGCACAGAGGGGTAGGACTTGGCGGTAGGGTGGAGGGAGGGGTGGAGTAGGGAGAGCCAACAGGGTCTCGTGACCGCAACTCACGGGACGAAGTACGTATCTTGAACGTGACCAATAGACAAATGTATACCATTACATGTACAAAGTCACGATAAGAGAGTTTAGAAGGATGGGAGCGGAAGAGGGTGTCTCAGGTTTTCAGAAAAGAAATGTAGGCACAGAGGAAACGACGGAACGTGTATCCTAGCAGCAATGATAGAAAGATTTAAGGTATATATACGCAATTATATGACATAACCATAAAGAGAACGACTGAATGAAGTGAGACATATTATCCGACGTCAAAGTAGGTGGAGTAATCTTGACTAAGTTTACGTAAGGAAAAATGTCAACTCATTATAAGGCAACACATATACATGGTGTTGAAGGAATAGGTAAACAGACGGTCACCTGTAAATCCAACGAAGGTACAGGACCGATAATATTTGTCACGACACTACTTGTAACCCCATGTACATAGAGAAAGTTAAGAACAAAGGAGGCACACATACGGGTCGTCACCCTAACGACCCAGTATACCGTTAAGATAAAGGTCGAAAAATTCCTGAGAGGTGAGACAAGAGGTATCACCGACATGATCAAACGTGCGTGGTTGTCACATTCTGTCAAGGAAAAAGAGGTGTGGCAGTGGTCGTAAATAACAAACATCTGAAAAACTACCACCGGTAAGACTGGTCACACTCTACTATGAAGTAACACCAAAACTAAACGTAAACTCACTACAACTTGTAGAAAAGTATACAAACAATCGGTAGACATACAGAAAAACCTCTTTACAGACAAGTCAAGAAAGCGGGTGTAAAACTGACCCAACAAGTAAAAAGACCATAACTTGACGTACTCGACAAACATATAAAACTTCTAATTAACAGTCAACAAAGTAAACGTCAATAAAAGAGGGTCAGACTTCCAACGGAAAAGTGGAACGAATATCAAAGGAAGTAACACGTTTTCCAAAATTCAAATTAATCCAGGGTAAACAAACAAAAATAAAAGTAATCAGACTCTCCACCCAGTATCTCCTAGAACGACACTAAATACAGTCTCTTACAAGATGGATACAAAAGGAGATTCTCAAAATATCGAAGACCAGAATGTGAATCCATAAATTAGGTAAAAGTCAAATAAAACAACTACTACAATCCTTCACAAGATCAAAGTATGAAAATGTCCACCAACTGGTCAAAAGGGTCGTGGTGAACAATTTCTCTAACAGAAAAGAGGTAACATATAAAACCGGAGGAAACAGTTTCTATTTCACAGGTATCTTCACACCTAAATAGAGACCCGAAAGATAAAACAAGACAACTAGATATAAAAACAGAAACACGACCATGGTATGACAGACTACTGACATCGAAACATCATATCAGACTTCAGTCCTTCGAACTAAGGAGGTCAACGGAAGACGAAAGAGTTCTAACGAAACCGATAAACTCCAAAAAACACAAAGGTACTTTTAATACTTTAATAAACAAGATCAAGACCCCTTTTATAACAACAATCAAACTATCCCTAACGTAACTTAGACATCTAAAGAAACCCACCATGTGAGTAAAAGTGATATAACTAAGAAGGTCAGGTACTTGTACTATATAAAGAGGTAGATAAACACAGTAGAAACTAAATAAAGTAGTCACAAAATATAAAAGACATATATCCAGAAATCAAAGAAATCCATTTAAATAAGGATAAAATACGAAAAGTAACGTTACCACTTACACTAACAAATGAATTAAAAAGAAAGACACAAAAGTAACAATCACATATCCTTACGATCCCTAACGACACACAATTAAAATATAGGACGTTGAAATAATATAAGTAACTAATCGAGATCACTTTTACATTCCTAAGAAAGGTGGTTTACAAAGTGTTCCCTTTCTTTTCGGTAAAGTAAAAGACAAACGAGCAAAAACGGATTTTATACTTACACGTTAAACTCAAAAAGAAAATTTAATTGAGGGACGACTTCCAAAACATTACCATTTCTTGGACGGAGGGTTACGTCCTATGTTTTCCCTACGTCCAAACTAGGGCCCCAGCCCTTCTAGGGGACCTCTCCTTTTACCGTTGGGTAAGGTCAAAAGAACGGACCCTTTAAGGTACCTGTCTCCTCAGACCGGTTCTATATCAGATGCCCCAGCGTTTCTCAGTCTGTGTTGACTTCACTGAATCGTGTGGGAAGACTTATGAGATATTTACAGTGGAAAAGTAAAAAATTCATTACCAAACATTTGTAGAAGTATTTAACCATCAAATTCTCAACACTGGGTTTCTGATCTTTCATTTCTATTATGGACAATTAGACCCTTAATTCTCGTCATTGTCACGGGAGGTCCTGAGTAATTGAAGACGTTTCAGATATCCTACCAAGGTTTGTAGATATTTTATTTTGGTGCTCTGTAAGTACAACTATCATTAGCTGAACCTACTTTACAAATTCTGGAAATAGGAGGACATAGGAGTGAAGGGAAATAAAATTACAAAAGACCACTCTTTTCTGATCCACTTTAAGTACAAAGAGTGTGTGTGTGTGTGTGTCGTGTGTGTGTGTGTGTGTGTGTGTGTGTGTGTGTGTGAGGAAAGGTGGTGGGTATTCCGTCTACCCACCAATAACTGTTAAAATTGTTAATCTTGTAAAAAAAACTATCACAGAAAGGGATTAGGGGAATTTTTCTAGAGGGTAATTCCTCGATTGTCAACGATGGAGATTAAACAATCCAAACAACACACGACTTTTATTGATCCTATGTCGTTACTACGAGAACCAGGAAATATATGTAACGGGACTCTTTGCAGACAGTATGTGCTCAGTATACTATGGACCTATTGCTTGGATATATTTAATATGTTCACGATGTACAGGAGTTTTAAAATTCAATGGACATCTTTTGACTGGTTTTTATTAAGAATAAAATTCCTGAAAAAGGAAACCACCGTAGTCATTTACTGTAAAATTTCTCGTTCCATGAAAGAGTCATGGTAAAACAATCTCGTTATGACACGTCAAAGACGGACGACATGAGGAACGATTATAAGTACATTAGTAGGTATTCTCTGTGATTAAACTTTACTCAATTCACCACAACCTCTTCTGAGAACTCTCAGGGAACCTGACGTTCCTCTAGGTTGGTCAGGTAAGATTTCCTCTAGTCAGGATCCAAAAGAACTTTGAGGTCATGAAACCGATGGAATACGTTTCTCAACTGAGTAACCTTTTCTGAGACAACAACCCTCCTTAACCCCCGTCCTCCTCTTCCCCTGCTGTCTCCTACTCTACCGACCTACCGTAGTGACTGAGCTACCTGCACAACCTCACTTGAGACCCTCAACCACTACCTGTCCCTCCGGACCGCACGACGTTAAGTACCCCAGAGTTTTTCAACCTGTACTGACTCGCTGACTTGACTTGACTTGACAAGAAAAAGACCTACGTAGATTTTTGTCTCCATCTATAGGTATTTGGCCCACTTTCAACTTCATCTTAAACATCTCTATGATGTTCATGTCTAGTAGAGCCTTTAAGGTCATGAACAAATGGTAGTAAAACCAGTAGGTGTTGTAGAAAAGACAAGTGAAGATATAGACAACAACACCCAACCGAGGGGACTTGTAACATTCCTCTTCGATCCAATCACCAATGAATCCCGACTCGTCGTCTATTCCGTTACCGTGGGGTGAGGTCATGAGGACGGACCTTTTAGGGTACCTGTCTCCTCGGGCTATCCAACATCAGGTACCCCAGTGCTTCTCAGCCTGTGAATGACTCGCTGAAGTGAAAGTGAAAAGTGAAAGGACGTAACCTCTTCATTTACCGTTGGGTGAGGTTACAAGAACGGACCTCTTAGGGTCCCTACCGCCTCGGACCACCAGACGGCAGACACCCCAGCGTGTCTCGATCTGTACTGACTTCACTGAATCGTCGTCGTCGTCGTCCCGACTCGTCCCGTCTTATAACTCACTAAGACTACCTTTACCCTCAAGAAACTCCTCCCTAGTTTTACACGATCTTAATCAATCACGACTACTGACACATTGTGACACTTATATAATATTATGTGGAAATATCTACTTAATACATGGAGATACCTACTTAACATACAAACACTTTACTACTGTCATTTCGTCAAAACTTTTGGTTTTTTATTTTTTATAAGATACTTACTTTTCACTTTCAGATTCACAATCAGGAATCAGACTGAGAAGTACTGGTGGGGGTACCTGAGAAACACTTAGGGTATCTGGGGAGCAGGTTGAGAAACGTTGGGGCGGTCCGAGGAGACAGGTACCCTAAGAGGTCCGTTCTTATGACCTCACCCAACGGTAAAGGAAACGTCCCCTAGAAGGGTTGGGTCCCTAACTTGGGTTCAGAGGATGTGACTTCCGTCTAAGAAATAACAGACTCGGTGGTCCCTTCAGGTATAAAAGGTAAAAATAATGAAAGATGATATATAACAACAAATTCTGTGTTAAATTAAAGAAGTGATGAGAACTGAAAACTTCCAGATAAAACTAAATGTAAATCAATTAGTTGATAGAATCCGAAGGGTCCACTGAGATGACCATTTATTGGGTGGACGGTTACGTCCTCTGTAGTCTCTGCGTTCAAGCTAGGGACCTAGTCTTTCTAGGGGATCTTCTCCCGTACCGTCGAGTGAGATCATAAGAACGGACCTCTTGGGATACCTGTCTCCTCGGACCACCCGATATGAGGTACTCCAATGTTTCTCAGTCTGTGTTGAATTCGCTGAATCGTGTCAGTCGACAGAATCTTTGATAACCTAATTAAACGGAACTGTTTGTAGTGTTCTTGGAACAACTTAAATGTCGAATTGAAAAGTCTCGGTGTCAAGAAACCAGGATCTGCCCCCCGAAAGAGAACAGTAAGGTCAGAAGACATACATAGGAGAAAGAATTCGTCAAAAGAGTGTCTAGAAACGACCATACTTTATTCTGAAGTTCCGGCAAGAGAACGAAATCGTGGGAATTTGAGACAGTTTTAATCAACGGAAGTTAAGAAATGAAAATCCTTTAATATTATTAATAATTATATACAAACTCACAAAACAAAAATCGAATAAAAAGAGTAACTCTTAACAATAAAAAACTTGGACCTTTCTCTGCCCTGTACTTTATTGGACTTAACAGATGTTCTATTCAGTATCTGCGGGTCCACCACAGCAGTTCAGAAACTGACTAAAATTTGGTAATTCATCTTATACATAAAATTACAGATAGTCTTCACGTTTCTTTGACGGTGGAAAAGCCGGTGTAACAAACGTTAATAGTCAGACGGCAGTTAACTCTTGAAAGGGAAAAACCGTGGGTCACATAGTAGTCACTACAACAATTCACGAAGTCCTCACCCAAAATATCGACTATCTGCACTATGGATATATAAAAAGAAAACACTTATATGACTTTTGATGACTTAATATGTGAAATTTTCCCACTTCAGGCACTATATATTCAATGTAAAGTCAAAATTTTTTGTTTGTATGGTTAACAGTAAAATTGAGTATTTAACACACTTCTCCAAATTTAACAGAGTCCTTTTAAAGCCTCAAAATCTCGACACGCATCTAGTATAACCATGGAAATGTTCTCAGACAACCTAATTCTGGTGAATTTAAATCGAAAACTTCTATAAAAGGATCTCATCACAATTTTTTTACATGAATTACTTGTTTATCTTTTACTACTTTTCTACAGTAAAAAAGATAACGACCACACACCTAAAATATATTTTATACAAAAGAAAAATCAATCATCAAGAGTCTGAAAATCACAAATTCTCAAATGATCTTTACGTCTATCGTCCTAGACTGTGGTTATGAACAATTTTGACTAGGACCTACAGACCCCTAATTCGGGACCTTATTAAAAGATTAGTTGAAGTATCCACTAGAACTCCATCTACCTAAAGTATAGAGAACGGTATAAACCTAGTAATATCAAAACATAAATAAAGTTTTCCTTTCATTACTGATTCTCCTTTCTTTTCGAGATTGAAACGATTCCCAAATCAAATGTCCACGAAACCCTTATAATACCACTGATCTCAACTCACGAGGAACGTCAAGACTGTGACGGAACTGGGAAACGGTTACTCCTCACTGTAACAACACTAGGACTTAATAGACAAACAAGAAAAAGAAGGACACATACCTAAAGTGCCAAATAGAAAATAAACGGAAGTACTATGGAACCGTTGTATTATTGGTCACTATACACTTATCACAATCTTTTGTTTCGGTTCTTCGGGTCGTATAGAAGGAGCTCAATTATTGTCACGTCGACTTCTACAATAAGTGTTTCACCGTGAAGAGTAAATAGTAGTCTCGTATACGATACTGAATACAAAAGTCATTACTACTATCAAACTTTCAAAAAACAAACAAAACTAAAAACAAACTTGGTGAAAGTTGCATTAAGGAAAAAGTTGATTAAAGTTGATCATAAGAAAAAAGTTGAGTTCAGAGAAATGACTCTACTCTCTGAACAGAAACTGACACTTTGCAACAAAAGAGTCAGACTTCGAAGTCCTAATCTGGTGATTACACTAGGAGTAATGACGGTAGAAGGTAGGTAAAATTGGTCAGTCACTGGAAGCAAAAAGATTATGTTTGACCTGTAAATTTAATAAAAATCGAAGACACTATAAAGACACCATAAAGACTACTAGTTTAAAAGTATATGTCCGTAAATACTACTAAACACTAGGTAATAAATAAAGTAATATAAAATGATGTCCCATTTAATTATTATATGTTTTAACAATCATCATATATATACTCGTTATTATTATCGACTCGTCAATAAAATCCCTCATAAAAATAAGACTGAGATCGTCTCTAGAATAAGAAGTACATCAGTAATGATACGTACGATCAATATGAAAAGTGTAATAACAGCAAGATGAACTCTTGTAAACAAGAGAGCGAAATTAGTATACCATTACCAAAAGGACTTAATGTGTACATTCCATCTACCGTTCAAAAAGGACATGACATATATATAATTTCAATGGAAAACTGATACTGAGAACTCAAGACTAGTGGTCTTGCGGACACCGAGAAAGAAGGAACCGACATTCCGTCGGCTTATCGAAACGAGTTTTGGTCAGAGACGTAGAGACTGTCAGTGTACGTTCAACGAACCAGACGAGAACTATAAAGGGTCGTAAGATGTAGAACGTTAATAAAAATCACAGACCTGAAGGGAAAATCTTTTAACTAGACCCCTCAAATGCAAGAAGTCCGTTAATTCTTTAAACTTTATTATCGTGAAATTTTTTTATTATCTTCGGTAATTATTTTCACAAAATAAAGGTAGACCTTTATATTAAACGAGTCGTGTCTCCTTTTTCTCTGACACTTACTGACACTGGTTCGACCCCTAACGACAGGCCAGTTCGTCTATTTTTATTTACTCTTTTTTAAGTATTGTAAGGGATGGAACTACTCTCCTAGTCACAAGTAACATCAAGTTTTTGGTTTGACCCATCCTCGGACAATAGTCAGTAAATACTTATTCTTCACTCCTAAGTTCGATTATCATTACACAAAACACTACAGATTACTAACTGTACTAAAATTTACGGCAAATCTTACTACTGTTCTATACCCTTTAAATTTTACATCCGAATTAAAAAAAAAATAATTCTACTAACAGTTCACAGTTATGTCTAAAATGTATCATATGGATAATCCTGGTTGTTCCTAGTCCGTGAATTTATTTAAGTATACCTTGTTTTTAAATCTTGTATATACTATCTGAGGATCCAGGATAATTATCCCCGTAACCGAATGTCAGTACTAATTAATGTAATAAATGTTATATAATATAATATTTTGGACCGGATAATAAAGGACTTACCCGTACACAGTACACCTTTTGACCTCCAGAATATCTTTGAACTTCATGACAAACAAAGCAATTTCCCATACTGAAAGAGGAGAGAGTGAATGTCTTAATTTTGTTAGGAGACAAACATTTCTAAAATTTAGTTCAGGGAGACGGTATATCATATCCCAAGAAATTAAATGAAACGTCTGTACAAATGACGTGTGACATATCAAATACTCACAATGGGTTTTACCAATTAATATCGGGGTCTTAAGGTACACATCTTGTGACTCACTTGATTATATCAGCGAGATAACAAACGTATAACCACCTGAGACACTTTTATTGAAGTGTGGCTTCACAAATTTCGTAAAAATGATTTCGATTGTCACAAAGAGGAATTTTCAGATTACTGTGAATTGTCGTTAAAATTGGTTATTTATCAAACGTCAAGGATTTGTCTGAAATAAGGATGATTTGCTTAATATCATCATCATAAAATCTACTCTTTAAATATTTAGTGGTTTCTTACGTATTATTATTATTTAAACATATTATAAATCGTAAAATATTCATCGAAAGTGTAAAATCAGTAACCTCACAATATTACAGGAACCCTCCTAATATCACCTCTGTAAGGTTTAAAAAGTCTTTAAGTCTTTCCGGTTATCCGTACCAGTACGTCGATTATATCATATGCATTTTGAAGAACAAACGTCTATTACTACTAGAATAAATATCTATGGGATTTCTGAGACGTGTGTGTGTGTGTGTGTGTGCCTGTGTGTGTTGGACAATCTTGATGACTTAAGGCACTTTAACGTCTTTTGTTTTCATTGTATGTTTTTGGACAACGAAGAGATATGTGACTGTTAATTGATAAGCTTTCCCTTTAATCCTTTTTTTAGAACAAATATTATCGTGATTTTTCTTATTTTATGAATCCTTATTTAAATTGAATTTCTCTACTTTTGTAACATGGAACTTTTCATGTGTTGAGACTACTTTCTTTAATCTATACTTTTTACCGTACATGCATCTATCCTTCTCAATTACAATAATTTTACCGGTGTGGTGGGTCTTACTAGATGTATAAATAACGTTAGAGATAGTTTTTAGAGTTATAGTATGTTAAGATTTAAGTACACTTGTTGTTTTCCGGAACTTATCGGTTTGTTAGAACTCCTTCTTCCTGTTTTAACCTTCGTAGAGTGCAATAATAAAATAATAAACCCAAGATGTGAACTATTCGAAGAAATTTATCTCTTTCTAGTTTTAAGTCGATCAAATAAATTTTCAACAAAAAGACTCAGATTTCGTTCCTAGTCGTTTGGTACCGGGTACCCGGTTTGGGTCGAACGACTGACAAAATCATTTATTTGACAAGAACCTTTTGTCAGTTGTACGAACAAACAAATATAACAGATACCTATGGAAACCGATATGATCGCTTGAACTCATTAATAGCACTAGTATACCGTGTTGGATTTATAAATGTTAGACCAGGAAATATCTTCAAACGGTAACGGTCAGATTCCGTACCAGTCGTCATTGTATTTGGTCTTAATTTGGTTAAGAATGTTTTTCACTTATCAGATATTAGGTGTTTTTAGTGTTCTAATGCCATCAATATAAAGATTGACTGGAACCTATAGATCGGTCTAACTTTCACTTTCAGCGAGTCAAACACAGGTTGAGAAACGGTGGGGTCCCTGAAACGTCAGGTACTTTAGGAGGTCCGGTCTCATTACCCCACCCATCTACAAGGGAAGAGATCCCCTAGAAGGGTTGGGTTCCTAACATGGGTCCGGAGGGAGTAACGTCCACCTAAGAAATGGTCGACTCGGTGGTCCCTTCGGGTCATAACCTGTTACGAATTAAAGGAAAGGGCTAGATTTAAGAACGAAAAAAAAATATAACACATTACCAAGTAAGTCTAACTTAGTATCAAGAGAATTCTTCACTTGTTTTACTAAGAAAGTAAAATTACATAGAAAATGTGACACCATAGTTTGACTCTCTTAAATGGTGACCAAAGTAACTTAGTACACACAAAACATAAAGTTATGGGTAAAGTTTTAATAGAAAAGTTTCATCTGAAAGGATCCATCAAATCTTGATAGTGTATTATAAAATCGATCTTATTTTTGTATTGAAAAATTTATGTGTTTCCTTCACCTTATAAAAGAAATTAACATACCAAGTCAAGTCAAGTCAGCGAGTCAACACAGGCTGAGAAACACTGGGGTACTTAGTGTCGTGGGGTCCGGAGGGACAGGTAGTGGTTGAGGGTCTCAAGTGAGTCTGAGTACAGGTAGCTCAGCCACTACGGTAGGTCGGTAGAGTAGGAGACAACAGGGAAAGAGGAGGACGGGGGTTAGGGAGGGTCGTAGTCTCAGAAAAGGTTACTCAGTCGAGAAGCGTACTCCACTGGTTTCATGACCTCAACGTCGAAATCGTAGTAAGGAAGGTTTCTTGTGGGTCCCGACTAGAGGAAGTCTTACCTGACCAACCTAGACGAACGTCAGGTCCCCAATTGACTTTCATTTAGTCTTTAGTAAATAAATGAAGAAACCGTTTTTACTGTATCACTATTACTACAACAGGAAGTAACCGTCCGAGAAACTATCGGGTCCCAGTGTAATACTATAATTATCCTAGGAGTCAGATTCTCGTGGACCTCATACAATAGCACGAGACGACAGGTACTTTACGGTATTCGAGGAGACGTAAAGAGAATCCCTACTAAAAGACCGAAGTCACACTTGGGAAGTCAACTGTCCATCTTTACACACACTTACACAATTTAATACCTCTTCTTACTTCCTTCTCCTTCAAGTCCCGTAAGGGAGGACTCTGAGTTCTGTTTCTTGACCCACACTTATTCACTTATTAACCAAAGAAAGATGACGTAGGGGTGGAGAAACGACGACTTATGTCCACAAAGTGTNTCTTGATAGTGTATTATAAAATCGATCTTATTTTTGTATTGAAAAATTTATGTGTTTCCTTCACCTTATAAAAGAAATTAACATACCAAGTCAAGTCAAGTCAGCGAGTCAACACAGGCTGAGAAACACTGGGGTACTTAGTGTCGTGGGGTCCGGAGGGACAGGTAGTGGTTGAGGGTCTCAAGTGAGTCTGAGTACAGGTAGCTCAGCCACTACGGTAGGTCGGTAGAGTAGGAGACAACAGGGAAAGAGGAGGACGGGGGTTAGGGAGGGTCGTAGTCTCAGAAAAGGTTACTCAGTTGAGAAGCGTACTCCACTGGTTTCATGACCTCAACGTCGAAATCGTAGTAAGGAAGGTTTCTTGTGGGTCCCGACTAGAGGAAGTCTTACCTGACCAACCTAGACGAACGTCAGGTCCCCAATTGACTTTCATTTAGTCTTTAGTAAATAAATGAAGAAACCGTTTTTACTGTATCACTATTACTACAACAGGAAGTAACCGTCCGAGAAACTATCGGGTCCCAGTGTAATACTATAATTATCCTAGGAGTCAGATTCTCGTGGACCTCATACAATAGCACGAGACGACAGGTACTTTACGGTATTCGAGGAGACGTAAAGAGAATCCCTACTAAAAGACCGAAGTCACACTTGGGAAGTCAACTGTCCATCTTTACACACACTTACACAATTTAATACCTCTTCTTACTTCCTTCTCCTTCAAGTCCCGTAAGGGAGGACTCTGAGTTCTGTTTCTTGACCCACACTTATTCACTTATTAACCAAAGAAAGATGACGTAGGGGTGGAGAAACGACGACTTATGTCCACAAAGTGTGCCTTCTTTGGACAAATATAAAATTAACTCAAGGTGTCTCCTTTGTCGTACATACCTCTATGTCTTCTCTCAATTGTTCAATAAAACCAATTGTCACTAGGTCAAATTGCTTACATTTCTACTTTCAACAACTATGAATTCTGGTTTTTACCTCAAACTCCAGTCTAGAAGAGTCCCTGAACTTACGGTACTATTCCTTAACTTAAATAAGACACACGTCTCTTCTCGTAATTTCTTTAATCACCTTTGTCCACAATACTAACTTCAAGGTTAATCTTCGTAGGATGTCTTCACTTACATATTCCCCGTCAACTGTGAACACTTTAGTTGAATCCCCTAAAAAGAAAGAAAAAAATTTTTTTTATAAATAAATAAACCGACACGGTCCAGAATCAACGTCGTCGTCTTAGAAACTAGAAACAACACCGCGTGCACCCAACAAATGAACACCGGACATTTGAGAATTATCACCGCTCGCCTTTAGATCGAGGGACTGGTCCGTAACTTGAGACCGGGGGACGTAACCCTCGTACCTCAGAATCGGTACCCTGGTGGTCCCTTTAGGAGGTCCCTTGAAAAAGTTTACAGATCTATTGTACTTGGACTTCATCTTCATCGTCACCCTTACACACCGCATCTTCTGTTTAATTATCCATTTTAGGTATACTAAGACATAGGTTTATCTTTAATTTATCATAAGATTTCAAAACTGGATCCTATTGACTTACTACCATCATCTGTCTTTATTCTTGTAGTACTTCTTCTCTTCCAAAACTTTTATATGTCATCGTAAGTAGGAACGTATCCAACTTAAAGTCTACAACTACGTTGTGGGTCCATCTCCTTCGGTCTGTTAAATTCAAGACCTACAAATTGTCTTCAATGGTTGACCATCGGGAACCCGTCACAACTCGATACCTTCACGAAAAACCATCTGGACAAAAAAAAAACAAAAAACAAAAAATTAATTAGATTTCACTAAAAAAAGTAGAGAAATCGATTATCCAACTGGTAACGAAAGAGAAGATCGTAAATCCTCTATGATAATAACGTAATCAAAAGTCAAAACAGCAGCGACAACTCTTTAGATCGGTGACAAGGATAAATCCTACGAGAATTATAAAAAGGTGGACAGACTATAAAACGGCAAAATAATATTACACATACACATTTGAATAAAAATAAAAAAGACGAACCCCGAATAAAACGTAAAGTTTATATTCCTGAACACGGAATTTATGTAAGACCTTGTAAGAGTCCTTAACGGCGAAGCTATAACAGAACATGAGTAAGAGAGTTAAATAAGAAGCATCTTAAGAAAATCTACAATCTAAGAAATAGTAAGACAGAAGACACGGTCTTTTGTAGAGAATGTAAAAGGTGAAATAATAAAGAGACACGAGATAAGAATACTAAAGGAGTACAAAATCTAGTGTCTAACAAATTGATAGAGTTCAGACGACAAATTCGTCAGGACATATTTGAATCACCGAAATAAAAAGTAAGATCTTAAACAAAACCTAAAAAAAGTTTGGTTGAATTTTTTGTTGTCGTTGACACAGAGGAAAAGAACATAAGAGTAAGACACAGAGATTATTGAATTTTTACAAACAAAGTCCTCGGAAGAAGTCATAATGAACAGAGACATCAAGAGAAGCACGACAACCTCTGAGAATAGTGTCAGACAAGAGAGTGTGCGAACCATTAAACCGAACACGTGAGTAGAATCCGTTCGGACATGCACAAACTTAGGAACTAAGACACGGAAAGGTCTCACGAAACGAAAACGGAGAAGATTCACAGTGTCTGGTCCTGTTTAAACATACATTTAACGTGTGGGGAACCAATATGAACATTTAAGACACAGGTATACTCTCCGTCTTTCGTATAAAGAAAATAAAATAAGTCGTGAAGACTTAAAAAAAAGAAAAAAACAAAAAAAAGAAAGAATAAAAGAGTAAGAAAAAAAAAAAAAAATCATCTATACTTAAGGATCCCCTCCGAGAGTGTGAATTCGGATTTAGTTCTGTCTATTCGAAAAGAAAAATAGGACGACAGACATTTAAGCTACCAAAAAAAAGGACCGGAACAAAAGGGACTTCAGTACCGAGAGACACCCAAGGTCATAATACCTGCCTCTCTAGAGTGAAGGAGCCTCCTCTCCCTCGGTCGTGGAGGACATGAAAAAGAAGTACCTATCATTTGGTGTACGGAGTCGCTGACTCTGACTTTTCGACTTTTTTCGTGGGTCCCCAATAGAAATAGACAAATGTTGAGAGATCATGACGAAAGAGTAAATAATAACAATAATAAACAAATACTGAGGACCCCTAAAGAGAACGATGAAAGAAAGATTGTGTCACAAGTAAACTTTCGAATAAAAGGGAAACATTAACCATGTGTATTGTTGATATACGTTACGTCCCTTGACCTAAACTAGGACCTTATCTTTTTCCCGTAACCCCCCTTTACCACTTTTACTATTAGAAACGTATATGGTCAAAAGACCAAAACTATTAATATACTAATATATCCAATTGTAAACTTTTTCCACCTATTTCTCATATATACTTAACAGTTATGACAAAAAAGTCAAAAAGAAACAGATTTTAATAAAGTTTTTTTTCAAAATTCCTTCGGATGAACAAAATAAAATAAGTCGTGAAGACTTACAAAAAAAAAGAAAGAATAATAAAAAACTTACAAAATATCAACTCTCCTAAAGGTTTAAATAAAGATGGACTATAAAAACATTTTTTCTCAATGAACGGTAGTAAAATCTTTTTACTTTATCTCTTAGGAGTGAGAGGGTTTAAATCTAACGATCGGAAAAGAAATCTTCAATCTAATACACTAACATAACCTTGATGTACACGGACTGTCTTAGTTGACATCGACTCACTACCGGTGTAGAATCCGTATAGAGAGATCAAAAGACGTCGGAGACAGAAAAAGACGACAAAATATAGACCAAACGGTATAATCAATGGAGAATGGATGGACCGAAGGTATCTATGAATATATACGTGGAAAGTAGGTTGTGAATCCTCTCTCCAATTACAACGTCGACCTCTAAACCACAAGTCAAGTCAAGTCAGTGAGTCAACAAAGGCTAAGAACCGCTGGGGTACTTAATATCGTGTGGTCCGGAGGGACAGGTAGTGGTTGAGGACCTTAAGTGAGTCTGTGTACATGTAACTCAGCCACTACGGTAGGTCGGTGGAGTAGGAGACAGCAGGAGAAGAGGAGGACGGGGGTAAGGAGGGTCGTAGTCCCAGAAAAGGTACTCAGTCGAGACGTACTCCACCGGTTTCATAACCTCAAAGTCGGAGTCGTAGTCAGGAAGGTTACTTGTGGGTTCTGACCAGAGGAAATCCTACCTGACCAATCTAGAGGAACGTAAGGTTCCCTGAGAGGTCTCAGAAGAAGTCGTGGTCTCAAGTTTTCGTAGTTAAGAAGTCACGAGTCGAAAGAAGTATCAGGTTGAGAGTGTAGGTATGCACTGGTGACCTTTTTGATATCGGAACTGATCTGCCTGGAAACAACCGTCTCATTATATAGACGAAAAATTATGGGATAGATTTTCCAACTGTTTACTTTTGCCTTTAAGTTTTTTTTTTTTTTTATGGGATAGATCCAACCAGTATCGAAAAGAAGGTTCTCCGTTCGCAGAAAATTAAAGTAACGACGTCAGTGGTAGACGTCACTAAAACCTCTGGTTTTTTTGTTTCAGACTGTGACAAAGGCGACAAAGGGGTAGATAAAGGGTACTTCACTACCCTGGTCTACGGTACCAGAAGCAAAAAACTTACAACTCAAAATTCGGTTGAAAAAGTGAGAGGAGAAAGTGAAAGTAGTTCTCCGAGAAATCAAGAAGAAGTGAAAGACGGTATTCCTACCACAGTAAACGTATAGACTCTAATAACCATAAAAAAGACCGTCAGAACTAAGGTCGAACACGAAGTAGGTCGGGTCACAAAGAGTACTACATGAGACGTATCTTCAATTTATTCGTCTCACTGTTATATGTCGGAACTGCATGAGGAAAAGGATTAACCTTGGTCAGACAACAAGGTACAGGTCAAGATTGAAAACGAAGGACTGGACGTATGTCTAAAGGGTCCTCCGTCTAGTCCAGACCATAAGGGTAGAGGACTTCTTAAAAGGCGTAAACAACATTAGGTGTGTCAGTTTCCGAAACCGTATCAGTTATTTCGTATTCAACTACAAAAAGACCTTGAGAGAACGAAAAAGCTACTAGGTCACCTACAACCGTTAAACTAGAGACCAAGGAGACGGAAAAGATTTAGATCGAACTGGAGCCCTTCCAGTACCAAGTGTATGACAACTTCGGACTGAACCTCTTAAAACTCGAAATGAACGATCGAACACTCTACTCACGTTAACACACCATTAAACTCGTAAGAAGCCGTAACGGAAAGAAACCTTAACCTTACTTTTGACTGGAAAAGGTCAGGACACCGGTGACGACTCAAAAGGTTTAAACGACTGTATAACTCACTCCGTGAAAGTGTCATAATAGAAAATCCTAAACTTTATCGAGTTGACCTTAAGGTAGTGGAGGTGATCGAAACAAGCATCACTACGAAGGATTCCGGGTGAACTGAAGCGTAAGGTCATACAGACCGAGATCCACTCACTAGTGTGGCAATACCAATAGACCCAACACTTCTAGAAAACATATCAAGAAGACACATAAGAACGGTGGAGAAGAATATAGAAGACGAAGACAATCCAGGTATGGAAAAGACAGGAAATAACACGGGTAGAAACGTATTTTACAAGGGAAACATAGAGATTAAAAGAACTTCTCTAGAGATCAGAAAGGGTAAGACAATAAAGGAGATAAAGAACCGTAACTAGTGGTTCCTTCCGAAAAAATAGAGAGGAAAGATCAGAAACCTTGAGACGTAAGTCTACCCATATAGAAAGGAAAAGAGAAAAAGGTAAACGAAGAAAAGAAAAGTATCGACAAACATTCCGGAGGAGTCTTTTGGTAAAACGGAAAAATGTAAAGAAAAGGTACCCCTACTAGAACTAGGGACAGAGGACATGTTACAGTACTTGGAGGTAAGTATCAAGTAGTCAGTGAGACAGATAGTCTAGATCAGGTAATTTAGATAAAGAGTGAAGGGAACATATTAGTATTCCCTAAACTAAATCCAGTATTACCCTACCAGATCACCAAAAAGGATAAAGAAGTTAAATTCGGACTTAAACCGTTATTCCTCAAGTACTAGACTCGGTGTCAGTTGAGGACCAGAACAAAAACGACTGACAAATCTCGAAGAGGTAGAAACCGACGTCTCTTATATTAGTTAGACCGAAGTCCAAACTGGTAGACCACTACAGGTACACATCTCAGAAGAGAACACAACGACCTTCTCCCACAAACGATACTGGTCACGTAAGAGAACCGTTTTGAGACAATCGGAAACGGGACGAAGTAAGACATGAGGTTTCGGTTTAAAAGGACAAAGAAGTCCATAAAGAACTGAAGGATGAAAGCGCGAGGTCAGGGGATATTACTTTTCCTGTAGAAAAAACCCACAATCAAGATCTTCCAGGACATCCAGAAGTAACTTGGCAAGTCGAAGTCGAAGAAGTCGTAATGACCAACCTCGTATCTGAACCTAATGGCACTATAACTTACCAAACGGAACCTTTACTTGTCTCTAGTAAGACAACAAAAACTCTAACGTAGGTTCATGACATAAAGCCTGAGAAAACAGCTGATACTACCGATGAGGTAAAGAAGACTCCCTAAGAACGGGTGTCATCATCGATATTACCATTAGACTCAATTTAAGTAGGTAAGGTCAGGTAAAATCAAGCGACTAAGGATTTTACAACTGCAAGTGGGAACGGTAGAGGACAAACACCCGAAGGTTAAATGGAACTAAGTACCTGGATTGTAAGGTCCAAGGATACGTCATAACGGGAAACGTTAACAAGGAGAAATGTTCATGTCAAACAATAACATTAGTATGTATTATTGACCGGAGCCTCTTGGGACGGGGGAAACGGGTTTCTCTAATTGTAGGAGAGAGATTCCTGGACGGAGTCCCTTGAAACAAGGAGACAAATTTCTCTAATTGTGTAGTAGAGGGACTTAAACAGGAAAGGTCCTGTATAAACGTTGCTAGAAATGAAGGAGTTGAGGAGGGAGGGATATTTTCCTGGACCTCAGGTCTGGAGTAGTTCTACCAATAAAACTCTGTAATCAGACGGTAGAAGAGTCGGCCGAAAGACTCATTTCGACACAAGGAACAGACTTGTCGACGAGAGAGTCAATTAACCGGACAACACGTCGTTCGTCTGTTTCGAGTACTTTGTCCTTAGACTCAAGAACAAGTGCCTCGACTTCTTACTTGAAGGGTCATCCTTCGTTTATCTTAAATAAAATCTCCGTTCTTTTCATGTTTCGAGAGCCGTATCTGTAACTCTTCCCCATCTCTCAGGGGGTTTTCCTTCCTGAATGTCGTCAATGTAGGAATGATCATAACTAGACATGTAAAAACCAACTGAGGACAAGAATTTTACACATTCCTGTAATTACAAATTGGTCAATCAAATTTCCAGTGTCACAAATTGAATTGTAGAAATACCGAAGAGAATTAGGTTGAAGGAGTCTACTCCAACGTGGGAAAAAGTACAGGGGACGGGTAAAATGTCACCTGGTCCATATACCCGATTTCTAATTACTAGTGGACAACAAAAAGAAAATCTATTCTCACGGTCCTCAATTACCAACAGGACAGGAGCTGGTCTGCCTCCTACGAAAGTAAACTTTCAGTCCTTGTTTCCCGTATCGAATCAAATATTTCGTTCTACAAATAACTTTGGTTCTGGTTCCAGAGTCTCAGGATGTGACTGATGGATCGCTAAAGACGGAGTGAACCCGAGAATTGTCACATAATACTACGCACACACAATACTGCATGCACACAATACTACGTACACACAATACGAATCAGTGAGTCGACACAGGCGCAGACGGTGAAATACCTGACATAGGGAGGTCCGAGGAGACAGGTACCCCTAAGAGGTCTGTTCTTATGACCTCACCCATCGGCAAGGGAAGAGGTCCCCTAGAAGGGTTGGGTCCCCAGCTTGACTCCAGAGGGCGTAACGCCGTGTCACAAATGGTCGACTCGGTGGTCCCTTCGGGTTCTTATGATCTCACCCATCGGATAGGGAAGAGGTCGCCTATAGAAGGGTTGGTCCCTAACTTGGTCCCAGAGGACGTGACGTCCGCCTAAGAAATAGTCGACTCAATGGTCCGATCGGGTCCTATCCAGACGACGACGACGATTCAGCGAAGTCAACACAGGTTGAGACACGCTGGGGTATCTGCCGTCGGGTGGTCCGAGGGGGCAGGGACCCTAAGAGGTCCGTTCGTGTGACCTCACCCAACGGTAAAGGAAGAGGTTACGTACTTTCTCTTTTCACTTTCCCTTCAACGAGTCAGCACAGACTGAGAATGGCTGGGGTACCTGACGTCGGATGGTCCGAGGAGGTAGGTACCCTAAAAGGTCCGTTCTCATGACCTCACCCCGAGGTAACAAAAGAGGCGTCCTATCCAGACCAAACGAAGATAAGAGTCACTCATACTTCCCCCTCACCTTTGAACGGGTAAGCAAAACTCTACCCGTTGGACTTTCACCTTGCATAAACGAAGACAAGTATAGAGTAATTGGTAGTGAACCGGAGTAGTTCAATCTTCCTTCTCACCATTTACACAGGGACCGATTCTAAAGATAATAATTTCTTTCATTCTCACTTATAACTCACTGTTTATTTGAAACGGTGTATCAAGTGGGAGTATCTCCCTTTGGTAACATCTGAATTTTCCCTCCTGTAACCGTTGAAACTTATCTTTCAACAGTATCTCATACCACTTCAGATCTAAAGTTCCTTAACTCACTTCCCTACTTCTCTAACGTCTTACTCACTTACTTATACCGGAGAAAACTCTTCACACTATAGGTCACTTTATTCTCTACTGAGACCCTACCATGCCCTTAACTCCTGTTCTGACAAAGATCAATCCTCTTAGACTCAGTAGAGTCTCTTCCTTATTGAATCTTCCCCTCTTTGACTTTTGATCCGTCTATCGATTGAAATCCTCTATACTGTTGTGAAGAATGGGTGTTCACGTCCTATTTCTCCTCTCCATACCAACTTTATATTTGTAAAATTTACCTCTTCTTTGTGTTCTTTTTTAAATACTACAGGAGAATAACTTCAGTTACCGGTCTATTAGATGACTCTTCCTCACACTCCGTCCATATATTAAATTCTGTCGGTGACTTCCCTCATGCGGTAATCTTTGTGTTTTTATTAGTCTCATCTTAAACTCGGGGTCGACCTCTATCTCTCGAACCTAAATGTCATTTTAGTCATCACACACAAAACTATAAAACATTACTTCGTACCGTCGGGTACATATCTTCGATCTTTTCGTCTATTACCTTAAATGGTTCCAATTCCTAATTGTTTTATCCTTACTCTTAACAGTTTAACTACTATCAAATCATTTTCTTTTAGATGCATTTTAAATTTTTTTTTAGATCTATTCGTGGTCCGAATAGAATAGATCTAATTAGGGTCCCTACCCCCTCGGACCACCCGACCTCAGGACACACCCAATTTTGTTCAGTTCGTTCACATTCCTTTTTCATCTACCTTTCTACACAAACAAAACATAACGACAGACTACTTAATGAGGTCTTAAAATTGTCGATTTTGTCGTAAAGATAGAGTATGTCAAAAAAAAAAAAACCTAATCCTTAAACTCTTACCGAATCGATCCACCAAGACCGAGAGATGGAGAGTACTCTTACATCAGTTCTATAAAAAACTTTGATGACAGTAATTTCCATACTGACCCCGAAGATTCTGTCGAGTGAATGTTCTGACCACTCAAGTGTCCTCAGGTGCCGTAGAGTGGTGTCCCGGATGAGGTGTCTTGACGAACTCAAAGGAGTCGTATACCGTCGACTGAAGGAATCCGGTTCACTAGGTTTTATCTCTTCTCACCATCTTTGTTATAGAAAATGTTGAATCAGAGTTTTCAAGGTGACACAGTCAAGACGATACAGTTCAACCAATGTGTACAGTCGACATAAGACATATTCTCCCTCGGACGTTCTCGAACTTAAGGTCCTCCCCTGAGGGTAGTACTATCGACTGGTCGAGTATCCTCTTGACCTTTCCCGCAACCGTAGGTCATTCTTGAATGAGATTTGGTCCGTATATTAAATTGAAAACGTTATTAAAATACTTCTTACATAATTAAAACGTAAAAACAACAAGGGGTCAGTGATTTAGTACTTAATAGTGTCATCTCCACTCCACAGGATCAATTATATATATATATTCGTGTCAATCTTCTAGGTCCATTTCATCAGTGTCCTTCACACGACTGTCGAGACTTTTTTTTTCACCCCGATAATTCTTTCACAGTCGGAGTTTTAAACATTTTTACGTACAGACTCCGAACCTTCTTTTTAGGTCTCCATTATCACCTCTTAAGAAAATTTTCTACGACACAGTCACTACGAGAATTTCCGGCATTCCCGTGATAACACTCCTTTTTGTATCGGAAGTTGTTGAAGTCCAGTCCTTCAGTAAGTCTTCTCAACCTGAGACTTTGTAAAATACTCATTGGTTAATTAATGTAAATCTAAAAGGGGAAATACACATTGTCAATTATTTTAGATACAGATTTTTCAGACTATCGAGAAAGTTAGTCATATTGTAATTTCAAGATGTAGTATATCGTAACACTATAGTAATAAAACGGCGAGAAAAATAAAGAATCGTTAGGCACTTTATTTCTAAGTAGAATGTCAGTTTACCTCAGAATGCAAATAATTTAATCATATAAAATGATCCGTACTATAGAAATAATTACCAATCACCTAAAGTTCGTTTCCAGTAACATGGGGACCTCGACGGTGTCGTTAAAGATTTACGAAACTTGTATCTAAAAAATAGATATTTTTCCGTCGTACCCAATTTAAGATGCAGGACAAGAAACCGACGAAATCTAGTCTAGTCAAGGTAACCAATGGAGTAAGATTAGTCTTCCAGACAGTCTGTTTATATGGAGAAACAATCTACATATTGAACAGGTACCTCTTGTTACTTTATTATTAAATTTTTTCTGTGACTCTATTATAAAGGATTCTTCTCCCGTACAGGTTATACATCATAAAACGTCAAAGAATAAAATATGGTTCAAGAAAGGCAAACCCAGAATTAAGTGATTCAGAAGTTTGTCGATGGGTAGTTGATCCTTATAACTCGAAATATTGATTATTAATGTTCTAGACTGAGTTTTAAGTAAATAAATTTTTTCGGTCCCTTAAGGGACCGTCAGATCACCAATCCTGAGACACGAAAGTGACGGTTCCCGCGTCCAAGTCAGGGACCAGCCTCTTAATTCTAGAGTGTTCTGTACACTGGGTCAGTTTTTTTGTTACTTTAAATTAATTTTTTGTTAAAAAAATTTCGGTCTAACGTCAATAGTCGAAGGTTCATGGTACAGGAATAGACGTGTTAGGTATGTGACAGTCTACAAATTTTTGAGTTTTTTTCAATTTAGGTAAAAGTCCGATATAGGGTCCTCTAGGTTGATACCATTTGTTTTTCTGTAGGTAGGACAAGTGTTCTCACTCTCCTCCTCTTAACCCATTACGTCATTACAAAAATCTACACATGTATTCTTCGAGAAATATTTTATACAAAAAATTTAATGAACTGTAATCGTACATATTCGATTTGTCCCAAACCGAGTATCATAAAAGAAGGAAGTCTTGGCCGAAAGGTTCTCGTACTATTTCACTTCATATTTGTAATGCCCTCTACACTTGAATAAAGATTTGTAAAGTGACTAAAAAATTTTTTATTTGTTGTCTAGTAACAAAGAAATCTCTCCGATTGTATAGGGGGTAGTAATGTATTACTTTTCATCTAAAATTTACAAAAATATATAAACTATCTCAGGTTTACGAAGTCATTACCAGACTGAATCTAGAACAAATTTACACTTGAAAAAACAATCCAATATATTGGAGACATTCACGAAAGGTCTTACTATGACACTATATTATATCATCTATATTGAGTTGGAACGTAAAAAAATTTTTTCTATCAAATTACCTGTCAAAACGAAATATCCAAGAAAAAAAAAAAAAAGTAAAAATCTCTACATAGACTCCAAAAATTAAAACAAACTCATCATGACGACTACCTTTGTACAAGACCTCGAGTCTATTACTTATCACCCAAAAAGACTTCCATCCGGGACTGGATCCCTGTAACACGAAAGAGAGAGGAACTCTTCGCTCTTCTTTCTTAACCCTAGAATCTCCTTATCCGTCGTGTCTCATGACACTTGTAGACCTTGGAGCGTCTAAACCTCTTACTGTTGATTGAGGACTCAGTGACTACAAACTCGGACTGTCTGGTGAGTGAATCAAACACAACGAAATTTAGGAAAGTTCATTGTGTGTCATCGGAAAATTTATTATATATTATAGATATCAAACACGGAAAAATCATAGTGACTAAGATTTTAATATCTTTTATCGGTTTATGTTCCAATTCACCCGGAATCCTTCGTAGTGATGCTTGTCTCGATCACCTTCACTACCTTAAGGTCACCTCGATAAAGTTTAGGATTTTCTACTACGACACTTTCACGACGTGAGTCATACAGTCGTTTAAACCTTTTGAGTCGTCACCGGTGTCCTGACCTTTTCCAGTCAAAAGTAAGGTCAGGGTTTCTTTCCGTTACGGTTTCTTACAAGTTTGATTCGTGTTAACGTGAGTAGAGTGTGAGATCGTTTCATTACGAGTTTCAAGAGGTACGGTCCGAAGTTGTTATACACTTGGTACTTGAAGGTTTACAAGTTCGACCAAAATCTTTTCCGTCTCCTTGGTCTCTAGTTTAACGGTTGTAGGCGACCTAGCAACTTTTTCGTTCTCTCAAGGTCTTTTTGTAGATAAAGACAAAAGAACTCATACGGTTTCGGAAACTGACACATCTAGTGTTATTTGACACCCTTTTAGACTTTTTCCACCCTTAAGGTCTGGTGGAATGGACTCTTTCGATATACGTCCAGTCCTTCGTTGTCAATCTTGACCTGTACCCTGTTGTCTGACCAAGGTTAATCCTTTTCCTCATGTAGTTCGACATATAATAGTGAGACGAATAAATTGAATATACGTCTCATGTAGGACACTTTACGACCTGGTCTACTGTGTGTTCGACCTTAGTTCTAACGGCCCTCTTTATAATTATTGGAGTCTTTACGTCTACTGTGGTGGGAATACCGTCTTTCACTTCTTCTTGATTTGTCGGAGAACTACTTTCACTTTCTCCTCTCACTTTTTCAACCGAATTTCGAGTTGTAAGTCTTTTGATTTTAGTACCGTAGGCCAGGGTAGTGAAGTACCCTTTATCTACCCCTTTGTCACCGTCTGGAATAAAAACCCCCGAGGTTTTAGTGACGTTACCACTGACGTCGGTACTATAATTTTCTGTGAATGAGGAACCTTCCTTTCAATACTGGTTGGATCTGACGTATAATTTTTCGTCTCTGTAATGAAACGGATGTTTCCAGACAGATCAGTTCCGATACCAAAAAGGTCATCAGAACGTACTTACACTCTCAACCTAATATTTCTTTCGACTCGTGGCTTCTTAACTACGAAAACTCGACACTACAACTTCTTCTATGAACTCTCAGGGAACCTGTCGTTCCTCTAGGTCGGTCAGGTAGGATTTCATTTAGTCAGGACTTATAAGTAACCTTCCTAACTACAACTTCGACTTTGAGGTCATGAAACCGGTGGACTACATTTCTTGTGTAAACTTTTCTGGGACTACGACCCTTTCTAACTTCCGTCCTCTTCCCCTAATGTCTCATACTCTACAAACCTACCGTAGTTACCGAGTTACCGGTACCCAAAGTCATCCAGGACCCTCAACCAGTAACTGTCCCTCCGGACCGTACGACGTCAGGTACCACAGCGTTTCTCAGTCTGTACTGACTCACTGACTTGACTTGACTTCCCAATTTAACTAATAGAATTTAAACGAATACAAGGGAAAAAACTATACTTTCAGTAACAGTCATAAATATTCACCTCATCCTCTTCCGTTACCGTGGGGTGAGGTCGTGAGAACGGACCTTTTAGGGTACCTGTCTCCTCGGACCATCTGACGTAAGGTACCCCAGCGATTCTCAACCTGTGCTGACTCGCTGAAGTGAAAGTGCAAAGTGAAAGTACGTAACCTCTTCCTTTACCGTTGGGTGAGGTCACAAGAACGGACCTCTTAGGGTCCCTGGCCCCTCGGACCACGCGACGGCAGATAGCCTGTGCTGACTTCGCTGAATTGTCGTTGTCGTCGTAAGAGGTATCTTCTTTACACTTCCTTGATCGATTTTGTGAACTTATCTGTAAACGGGGAGAGGACACGACAAATAAGGTTACTCCCCGATTTTTACCAAATCCTATATTCGTTTAATGAAGTAAAACTAAGATCTACGACTCGAGGATTATCGAAAATTTAAATATGTCAAAAACAAATCGACAGTTTTGTAAATTAATATAGTACGGGTTTCCACATTTCGACAGTTTATTTAGACTCAAATCCGTATTTGTAAGTGATTCAATGTACACGATGATGTGCCCTCAACAAGAACCTGTCGAACACTTGCACAGATTCCCCCTCCCCGTACAGCTCCTTGTAATTGAGTCGTCCATGTCTTGTTGTGGCCGGGTTACTTAACTACTAATGAACATTTTGTCGTCCATCATTACGGGGTCAGAAACATTAAGGGGAGAAACATTTTATTTCGTCTGCTCTCTCACACCTAAGAACCCGAGTTAAACGGGAAAGTCTTTCGACATACAAACATTTTTTATGTACAAGAAAGAAAAGAACGGAATTGTAAGCCCCAAAAAAAAAAAAAGAAGTTTTCGTTTACATATATAGTAAACACGAAAGAAAGGAAGAGGGAATGAGGTCCTAGAGAACGATATCCTTCTTACTAGGGTTACGTGAAATACTTCCTTTATAACTGTGACTAGTGGTCAATAATACGTAAAGTTCAAACGACACATTTTGTATAAAGGTCTCAATGACTCATACTCATTCTTTATTTCTAACATATATGAATTTTATGTGTACCACTACATTTCATAAAAATTTCTTTCCTTTCAAATTTCACGAAATTTCAGTAAGAATAGACTAATAAAGTATTTATTAGTAAAAAACCATAAACTACTGTAATAAACCTCTGTCTGGCAATCGTATTTATCAGTACGTCTGAACTGATTGTGTTTTAAGTGATTCTCCATCCCCTCATTTCATTTAATCAAGATGAAACTTCGAAAATAAAAGAAGGGGAAAGTTTTACTTACCCTTCCGGGAACTTACTTTCGACGAAAAGTAATCACGATGGTTTATGGATGAACTTTCTCAACTCAAGAGTGACTTGTGGGTGTCTTCTCTTTCCCTTTCGAAGGAAAGAGATGACCTCCTGGTAGTCGATTTATCGAGAACCGAAGAGAAAAGGTTAGTCCACCAAAGTGTAGTCTCAATTAATGAGGTCAGTAAATAAGATTAGTGGGAGGAGAATACCGATCGACGTAAGACAGTACCCCACCGTAGCAAACTTCGGTCAATTCAAACTTTTGGTGACGTCCCATGAACTCCGAGTAATCACTCCGGATAGGTACGGACCGAAACCTAAACGAGGGACTAATTGAGACCTAGAGAGACGGATCGCGGGAGGAGGGCGGTCGGTGGTCGGGGGTGAGCAGTTACGTTAACGAGGTCTCTCCTTACAAAGTTAATTGAGAACGGAACGACAAACAGAAAAGCGGACGTATAAATTCCTTTTAGAGTTACGAATATAGTGATTATGTATAAAGTATCTAAGACTGGAATATTGACATAGGAAACTCAAATTAACGTTACCATCTGTAAGATATTTCTTCTCAAAATAAAAACTTTTGTTTCCTCCTCTTACCACCAGAGAGTCTTACTTATGTAGATACAGGAACTAGGTTAAGAGGATTGGATTATTTCCATTACTAAGGTTGAGACCATAATGTCATAAGATCACACAAAATGGTCGAACATCGTCAATGGACATTTCGAATTTTCTACAGAGTTTTGTCAAAATACAAACTGGAATAACAAATAACAAATAATAAATAATAATAAAATAACAAATAATAATATCATCAAATTAAATTTTCACTAACGGTTCCACCGTGTAAATTCTCTATGATTTTAGTGTTTCTGTTTATTATAAACACGACATGAAATTTTTTTTTAAATTTCTTTTGACACATAAGTTCCGGGACTCATCAATCAAACTCTGTCACAATAATGTACTTTCATAAATTTTGTAAAAGAAAAAGAAAAAACAAATCAAGATGGTCAAATAACGATGGTTGGGTGGTGGGAGGTGGGAGTACGTGTGTACGAGTCAGTACATTGGGGTACCTGACGTCGGGCGGTCCGAGGAGACAGGTACCTGAAAAGGTCCGTTCTCATGACCTCACCCAACGGTAAAGGAAGAGGTTTTTGTAAAAGATTTTTAATTGTTTTTGTATATAACTCAAACCAACGATTTCACAAATAAATTTATCCTTTACTCTCTTTAAAAGAGGAAAGAGAAACGTGCCATCAAACTAAATTTTCTTTAGTTTATCGAAATACACAGTTTCGTTTTAGACTATGTGAAATTTTATACACTTAGCGTAAAACAAAGGACAAAGACTACAGGTACCAACAAGTCTTTAAGCGTCTTACTTAAGAATGACAATTAAGAGTTTGGTTTTATTAAGTTGACGAAGAAATAATTCTCAGAAACCTGAGTCGTCAATCGTTTGTACAACCATAAAACAGAACAAATTGCCAACTCAAAAAATTAAACTAAAAATTTTAGAGGATTATATGTCAATTTAATCACTTTTCTCTGGATCTTATATTAAATAAATCGAGATATTTACTCTATGTTAGAGACGGAAGGTCCTTAAGTCGATGATCACTCCTTCCATCTTTTTATTTGACCTCTGAAAATCAAAACTTTTCGTTCACATTTTTACTTTTGGTCAACTCTCTTGTCATTTTAGGTATTTACTTCGGAAACCCAACTGTACCGTGTAGTCTAAACCACATATGTGTCGTCATGAATTATGATCACAATGGTTCTGCCAGGATCTATGTCCCGCCGTCTTCTCCGTGTCTACATTTCTCGTCTGGAAACCGGAGACTCTCCCGTTCCCACCCGCCACACTCTCTCGCCGTCACGTCGGACACGCTGGTGTGCCCCTTCTCCGCCGGTCGCGTTCACGTCGCGAGGTGTGCCCGTGGGTTGCGGCCGCGGGACCCCGTCGGGCCTCCCGCCCCGCCGCTCCGTCCGCTTTCCCGCGCCGAGTCCTACTCCCCTGTGTGGTGCGCGTGGGCACCGACTAAGTACAACTACACGCGTTCTCTGTAGTGTTATAACACTTGATTAATAGGAGGTTGATTTAATTAAATTTTTCATGATCACAATGGGTCACCATAACCCACTTTGGGTAATTTTTATTAAGAATCATATTTTCCACATAAAAATCTTATCTCGTTGAAACCGTATATGGTAAGACAAAGTCTTAAAAAGTTTTCCTACACATGATTGTACCGAAGTCCTCAGTCTAGAGCCAAGTCCAACGTTGAGACTGTAAATGATCGACGCACTGTAATCAGATAAATGAATCGCAAGAATTGGAGCAACCATTTTGTCAAAAATTTTACATCACGAATAGAGTATCCCAATGATACTTCTAATTTCTTTTATTAGGTACATTTTGTAAATTGTATTTTGACCCGTGTAACATTCGTTAGCGATTTACAATTCACGGTCACATTAATATTACAAAAAATCAACCATCACTTAAAGAATGTTCAACTGGATGTCTACGGAAAAGGAACGTATTATACAACCGAAAGATCTCCGGAACAGTTCAAATACTTACTGAAGTAAACGAAGGTAGAAGGACTGTAACAAGTTCTTTTTTCTTTCGTACTTTCTACTATAACATTATATGTGAAGTGAAAAGGAAAAAAGGTACATTAGTGGGATATCTGTTTAGTAAACATTACCGATCATTAGTGTCTTTAAGAAGTGTAAAAGATTTTGAGATGGTTTAATCGTGTCATAGTTGACCTATTTCAAAGATAACAATTAAAGTACGAAGAATATGTTACGAAATTCTAGTATCAGGGAGTCGTATCTACGACTTAACACGATTTAGTGTTCTTAAAGAATTTACGGTAAGTAAGTAAGTCGTCTGTAAATAATCCCCGGATGACCCATTAATCCAGACACTAGTGTTTTAACCTTCTTATACTGTGGACGGGAAACCCCGACTGTAATACTTCTAGTTTATCTGCACCGTCATTGATTAATCTCTTTATCTAATTCACTACACAAATAAATAAGTAAGTTGTTTATAAATCACTCACGGATGTTGAAGAATCAGAAACCTTAGATCGTCACTCTTTCTGCCGCATAACGGACGGGAAAGTGTGGCATAACAAATCACTCCCTCTGCCTATCATTTATTCCTTGATTTTTTTACCTGTAATGGAACAGTATTATACAGTATATTCTTTATTATATTATGAACACCATATATGGTATTTCTTCGTCGTGTCCGATGCTACTTTCGTAAATTATAAAATAAGCAAACACACATATGTAAAAATTATAATTAAAATAACTCTATAATGACTACATATTGTAATGAAAGGTCACAAGTTGTTTTACTAAGTTATAAACACATAATACTTTACTAGTGGGGTTTAGATCAATTGTCGACAGTGGTATGTATCAATATTAAAAAAAAAAAAAAATTGAGACGTCGGGTTCCCTTTACGGAATAAAACGATGGAACCTTTCCAACCTGTCACGGATTGGGTTCCTTTAATGTAAACTAAAATCAGAAATCCTTACTCATCATCAAGTGGTTCCTCCCTCGTCCTACTGTCTTTCCCCAATGTCCCTATGTTTCGTCGCACTTGTTTCTAGCACTACAATAATGTCATATCGTGCACGTGATATTGAGTCTTCCATCTCAGGTCATACACACGTTCTCTGACACTCACTATGGGTGTCTCTCTATTCTGACCTCCGTCTCATACACTCGTTAGACATTACAGAACATTCAGTCTACCTGGAAATAGAAACCCTATCACCACGGGTGTTCCGGCAACGGTCTGGTCCTCGTCGTCAGAATGGACTCTTGAACAATTTTTCCATATAGAACCCGAGTCGAGGTCTCGATATCTTTGTCTTTGACACACCCGTCCTCGGGTCGTTAGACACAAAAATGTTCAGGAGATCCACTAGAATCACCAATAAGTTCAACCTCTAGGTGACGAAATCTCTTTCCTCTTGGTGATCTTTTGACATTCCTCTCATCACTGAACCAGTCCAAAATCTAACCTTAACTTACTCCTCTCCCCCTAAAATCTCTCTTTCTCTTGTCAAACCTATCACAATCTTATTAACTCGTTTCTTTATTATTTCGTACCTTGGCTTCTATCAGTGTAATCTTCTTTTTTTGTTTAAACTTCTATGTACCTTCCGAATAATAGACTCATCTATTACAAAACCTCCCTCTTCTTTTTCGACAAGTCTACTGACGGGGTAAAGACTTAATCAATTAATCTCCTATTAAATGTAGGTAGTAGTCTTTTCGTTCGTTCTGTCGTTCAAATTCTCTTCGTTAAGAAGTAAAATATATATATTGTATTATTATATATATTATATTAATATATTGTTATATATTACATATTATATACTACAGTATATATATATATATATATTTATATATTTTACAAACGTAATGGGCTCCGTCTGAAAAACCTGAACTCCGGGACCTCTACCAGTACTATCAGTCAACTCCATCGACTTCAGACCGAGTAGACCAGACTCAATATAGTTTTTGTTCCCGGACCCTGACTTAGTACTCCTATTGCTTGTGACTGCTACAGCTGTCTACTCTTTCCGGAAGGTAATTTTTCACTCTTCCTCTTAGTCTTTACATCTTTCTTTTAGACCTCCCTACAATAGTTCCTTCGAATCTCTTCTATCTTTGGATTCATGGTGTCACGAGTCTCCACTTCACTACTCTCCACTCACTACCTCCACCATTAAAATCGTTTTTGTAAAAACCACCACATGGATATTACCTGTCTACTCTCTAATCACTTTTTCACTTTCACTCCATTCATTCGTTTTCATTGCGTAAATGAACGAAGAAAGTTCGGTAAATGTAACAACTAGAGTGTAACGGACGCATAAGTACCGATGGATTTTTATTAATTTGTTCTGACTAGGGCGAATGATCATTAATAAGGTAGTTACTAAAGTCTTTCTCAGTCTGGATCTCAAATAACACTAAGTCTCTGAGTATCTGACAATGACATCTACAATGCCCCAAAGATTCTCACCCGTTTGTCTCCGGTCACGGTAGACGATGACTTCACTCTATAAATACTCCAAGTACTTGCGTAGGTGTAACAGATGAGTGAAGTATATTGACTAGAAGTCGTTTGTAACACAAAGGATACGATTTGACATCAAACACCGATATTCAATCAAGAATTTCATGTAGCCACTGTGTCGACTCATCTACTATACAATCTTAAGATTGATGCTTGAAAGTTCCTACCTCTCAAACGTCTATTGTAGCATTGACCATTACACTCGAAAAATGAAAATAACAATCTCATAAGTATCACGGTACAAAACTTACGACGGTGTAAAGAGGTTGGCAAATATTTACCGACTTATTATATGTAACGTCTTATAATGTAGACAAAGTGTTCACTTCTATAATATAGAGACGACAGTACAGGATTTTATATCGGTAAGAAACACCGTGACTCTTAACATTACTGGTGAAGTTTTGACAGAGCTTCCAGTAAAATAGGAGGTGACGTCCACGAAAAACGAAACATTCCAAATAGAAAAAAATTCATCCTCTTCGACATAAAAAATTCATAATTTATAACAATTAAGGACTTAAGTGGGAATATATTTTTACGATATTTTTAGACTTACGTCTCAGTCATGAACCTTGACTTGTTTCGACACGACGGGTCACACCATTGGTGATCAGTGCACACCGATAACTAGTGAACTTTACACCGATCAGATTTAACTCTTCACGACTCACATATTCTACATAAGGTCTAAAGATTCTAAATTACGTTTTATTGACATATACCTAATATACAAATTTACTATAAAAACTAATTTATATATTTTAACTTTTAATTAAAAAGGACAAAAAATTTTACGTCGATGATTTTGTAAAATGTGATACATAGACCGAACGTAATATAAGGACGACCTGTAGTATCCATATTTTAGACTTCCAATAAAACAACGGATCTTAAAAAAACCGAGTCTGTTGAGTCATAACTTGTACCTGTATAAAATTATGACTTTATGATCCGTTTAAAGATAATATCAATTGTCTAAATGTAGGTTCTATCCGAATCACAATTTAAGTTTAGACATCTTCTTTCAAGTTTTATAATTATGATTCAAGTTTTGACTTAATTAGAAAATGGTACATTTGACAATGAAGAGGTTATACTAGTTCCAGTGTAAGTTTATACCCACAGTGGGAAGTGCAGAGTGTAACCATTAGTCAACCACCATATTCATTATTGAATGTAGAATCAAGTGAAGTCAAGTCAGCGAGTCAACACAGGCTGAGAAACACTGGGGTACTTGGCGTCGTGCGGTCCGGAGGGACAGGTAGTGATTGATGGCCTCAAGTCAGTTTGAGTTCAGGTAACTCACCCACTACGGTAGGTCGGTAGAGTAGGAGCCAGTAGGGGAAGAAGAGGACGGGAGTTAGAAAGGGTCGTAGTCCCAGAAAAGTTTACTCAGTCGAGAAGCGTAGTCCACCGGTTTCATAAACTCAAAGTCGAAGTTGTAGTCAGGAAGGTTACTTGTGGGTCCTGACTAGAGGAAATCCTACCTGACCAACCTAGAGGAANGGAAGAAGAGGACGGGAGTTAGAAAGGGTCGTAGTCCCAGAAAAGTTTACTCAGTCGAGAAGCGTAGTCCACTGGTTTCATAAACTCAAAGTCGAAGTTGTAGTCAGGAAGGTTACTTGTGGGTCCTGACTAGAGGAAATCCTACCTGACCAACCTAGAGGAACGTCAGGTTCCCTGAGAGATCTCAGAAGAGGTTGTGGTGTCAGGTTTTCGTAGTGAAGAAACCACAAGTCGAAAGAAGTGTCAGGTTGAGAGTGTAGGTATGCACTGGTGACCTTTTTGGTATCGGAACTGATCTGTCTGGAGACAACCGTTTCATTACAGAGACGAAAAATTATACGACAGATCCAACCAGTACTGAAAGGAAGTTTTCTCATTTGTAGAAGATTAAAGTACCGACGTTAGTAGACGTCCCTAAAAGTTCGGGTCTTTTTAATTCAGTCGGTGAGAAAGGGGTAGATAAACCGTACTTCACTGTCCTGGTCTTAGATACTAGAATCAAAAGACTTACAACTCGAAATTCGGGTGAAAAAGTGAGAGGAGAAAGTGAAAGTAGTTCTCCGAGAAATCCAGAAGAAGTGAAAGACGGTATTCCCACCACAGTAGACGTATAGACTCCAATAACTATAAAGAGAGCCGTCAGAACTAAGGTCGAACACGAAGAAGGTCGGGTCGCAAAGAGTACTACATGAGACGTATCTTCAATTTATTCGTCCCACTGTTATGTGTCGGAACTACATGAGGAAAAGGATAAACCTTGGTCAGACAACAAGGTACAGGTCAAGATTGACAACGAAGGATTGGACGTATGTCCGAAGAGTTCTCCGTCCAGTCAACCAGACCATAAGGGTAGAGAAAGTCTTAAAAGGTGTCAAATAACACTAAATGTTTCAGTTTCCGAAACCGTATCAGTTATTTCGTCTTTATCTACAAAAAGACCTTGAGAGAACGAAAAAGCTACTAGGTTTTTTAGTAAACTCTAGTTTACTAGTAAACCGTTAAACTAGAGACCAAGGAGACGGAAAAGATTTTGGTCGAACTTGTAGACCTTCAAGCGCCAAGTGCATAACGACTTCGGACCGAACCTCTTAAAACTCGTAATGAAATGATCGTACACTCTACTCACGTTAACACGCCATTAAACTCGTAAGAAACCGTAACGGAAAGAAACCCTAACCTTACTTTTGACTGAAAAAGGTCAGGACACCGGTGACGACTCAAAAGATTTAAACGACTGTATGACTCACGTCGGGAAAGTGTCGTAGTAGAAAATCCTAAACTTTATCGAGTTGACCTTAAGGTAGTGGAGGTGATCGAAACTTGAATGTAGAATTTAGAAACACTTTAGACAGGGAGAAGAAGTGAGGACGACGATAGAAGAACTAGCCCCAAGAGTCATAGAGAGTATATTCGATAATTGTTAGTAGAACTTTTGTCACTTTCAGTCAACGAATCAGTACAAGCTGAGAAACGCTGGGGTACTTGACATCGGACGGTCCGAGGAAACAGGTAGCTTAAGAGGTCCGTTCTCATGACGTGACCCAACGGTAAAGGAAGAGGTCCCCTAGAAGGGTTGGGTCCATAACCTGGACCCAAAGGACGTAACGTCCGTCTAAAAAATGGCAAACTCGGTGGTCCCTTCGGGACATCAGTAGAATCTCTAATGAAAAATGGAGGAATCAGAGGTCTTCCTATAAAGTAGAGTAAAAGGGATCTTGGATCCTATCTTGTCTTGCCTATCATTTTGGAGATATTCACTTAGAACATTTCCAGACAACTAACTTACCTACTGTCTCGACGACTATCATTAGTTTTCAACGTCTTACTTTTCTCTGAAAATGGGATGCATTACATCTACATACGTTAACTTGTGTGCTTCATTCATGTCTACATTAAGAGACCGACTTGAACAGTCACGAAATTTTTTTATAAGTTGTAAACGTAGGTATCAGAAATCAAGTTCAAACAGAAATAACCTATAACAACCTTCACCACTATATTATTCACAAAAATAAAACGGTTCTTAAAACTAAACGGTTATATTCAAATACCGTCAGTCAGGTCCCTTAGCAACCACGGTACTTCTGTCGAGGAACAAAAATAGACTTCAGGGACACCCTAATTTGATGTAGACCGTTATTCATCCCTAAGACCAGACCGGTAGAAGTTTCCGTTCTCTGACGATCATAAATAGTCTAGATACACCTATTCGTTTACCCTTCCCTAATTTAAAAAAACCAAAACAAAAGGAAAATTATTTGTTGATATTTTAATTTTGGAGGTCGTCAAGGTTGTTGTTTCATTATGTAAAAAGATACTAACAACTTCTCCTTTAGATAAGAAAATAAAGGATATGAATCCGTCTATTGTTTCTTAAAACCTAAAAAAGAATTTATACCTAAAAATATTGATCAAATAGAATCTCTTGTAATGTCGGTAAATCTTATGGAGTTTAATTAAAGGATCCTTAGGAAATGATTAAGAAACATTTCCCAACTCGTAACTCATGTCACCAAATTTTGTAAAATTGTAGCTATACATAAACTTATAGTACTAACCATAAATCTTCGAAGACAACGGTAATAGGTACACCCTTTCAAATAGGTCTTAAAGAAAGTCTCCTTTGAGAACTTGATCAGAATTCCTTCTGTCGATGGGGAAGGTTCACTTCCACCCGAATGGAGGGTATCTCTGAACAACACAGAAAGTGCGTCCGTAAACAAACGAGTGTAAAATTTCTCTAATAATCAGGATACTAAGTCAAGTCGACAACAACTTCATACACCGAGACGTAAATGACTGTTTTATTTTACCGACGTAAGGTCCATGAACAGTATCTTACATTAGATCTTAAATGGTAGGTCACGGAATGGATTCTCTTTATGATAAATACGTCCTAACGGACTTCTGATACATCAAAGAGGTAAACAGGTATGAAGTCTAGATGGGGTCCTAATTCAGTCAGGGAGACTCTCAGTGTATGGACCTAAGGTAGTATAACGGTGCCCTCCTTAAAGAATAGAGTCCTTATCTTTATTACACAAAAAGATCCGGTAGACCAAACAAAAATGTAATATCAGTGAAAACTGAGAAGACTCACAAGAACAAAGAAAGAAATACAACGGACAATCTTTCGAATTACAGTTTATGTGCCGTATGGAGAGTGTTCAGATGTCTTAAAGTACCGTATCAAAAATACATGAAGAATGGGAATCAAAGTGTAATAAAATATACCTATGGACAAGTAATGATATTCACAACACTTGACGAAAGACTTGGTCCCGTACGTTTCACATTCGTTTACTATTTAATCTACCCATATAGATCGGAGATTAAAGTCAACAAGAGATCGTAAGGAATAATCTAAAAAATTTTTTCGAGGTAGACGGACTCACACAACGTGATATCGATCAAATTGTATAGACATGTAACACTTAAGGATCTAAAATCTAATTCTCACTGGATTCCAACTTTACAATTAATTTACAAAATTACAAGACATCGAGATTTCTTTTATCAACCTATTTTACAGTCGCATATCCTGATAAAATTTGTACTCTTTTTTTAGTAGAGAGACTTTTCTTCCCATTAACATGTTCAAACGGATTAGGAAAACTAGAACCGCGTGTCGTTATGTCTGAAGTCAACTCTAATTTTGATACTTAAAGTTTCCTTTGTACCGGAAGTCACATATTTTATATATTGTCGACCAACTGATGAGGTAAATTTTGATGTGTTATTGTTAGCATCTGTCTTACTAAGAGGACGGTTTTCTACGTGTTCACGAACTACCAATATAGTTCTATACTATGATCGAGTGAAAAGAAATCATTACCATATTTACATCGTCGCTCGTACACGACAACCGACGTGTTAGAGAGAAAACGGGTCGTCAAGTTCCCGTCAAATCTTCATGTCTTGAGGAAATCACTAAAGAGATAGACGGAAAGTCAGGCGTGAAGTCATACAACAACTGATTTAAAGTAAGAAAAATTGACAGTCTATATTAAAAATAAGAATCGTAGGGCGTCAAAAAAGATCTAGGAATTACGAGAAAATAAAAAGGGGAACCGTAAGTACTTAACAACAAGAAGTACAGCCTCGAAGTACGTATGACAAATTCGGGGTCTCAATTTGAAGAGAGACATCGATTGTATTTTACAAAATGTAAAAACAATATATAAATGTGATTCCATTTATAGACTTAAGACTTGGTAAAACATTATATAAACATTAGTTATACCCTCTTACAATTCGAGTACAATCTAATATCAAGTAGTCTATGAAATCATAAAAGTGACGACACAAAGTGGACTTGTGCATTAGGAATTTATCCAATTAATGTACGTAAAAAAATTTTTTTCCTAATTACACTTAAACAGTGTAGAACTTTTCAGGGTAAACCTTTCGTATAAGTGTAAGACTTAAAGACAGACAGGTCATACTTTTTTTTACAACTAAAAAGAGAACTGGAAAGAAAGAGTGTTTTAAACTACATTGTCGTTAAAAAGAAAAGACAAAAAAAGTCAAATAAAGTCTTTTCCTTTAAATATCCATTTAATTTTGAAACGACCTCAAGGAACCTAAAAAGTACTTAACTCTCGGTCGTAAATTCCTCAATTACATAGAATAATCTCCCTGTCCTTTAGACCGTTGATAACGTCTTTGATCTGGATTACCACGTGTGTTTGTTAAACAGTCAGAAGAATTTACACTTATCGAAAGGCGTTTCACCGACGAGAACGAAACAAACTTGTCCGATTTGAAAAGGAAAAACCTGGAATTTAGAATCTTCACTTTACACTAGGTGTATAAGTTAGTTTTAGTAAATTAAGTTTCGTATAAAACTAACCTTGTTTCAACTGTACCTTTCTTTGAGATCTTATTTTTTCAACTTTCCTGAAATATAGTATATAAATCGTCCTTTTAAACTTTGTCAAGATTAATCCGACTTTTTTTGTCGAAAGAAGTTACATTTAATGTTTCCAGTATATAGTTACAATTCCTTTGTAATGGTGATCACAAACTTTGGGTCGTGTACGTTTGTATTGTCTGGTCAAGTAAAATTTAGACAAACACACACACGTACACGCACACAATATTCTTCCGGAATAATGTACATAAATTTTACTTTTTATGAAGTTTTAAGGGTCAAGTATTACAACATATAATTGTAAAAACGGTTAGGTTTGTAATTGAGGAAACTTTGAATCATGATAGATGTGAGTTTACTTAATTCTGAGAATTAATGAACATGTTTTTCAGTGTTTTGATTAAGAATACAAAATTTGATAATTTTATACTAATTTACGTGGAATATTAATTTACGTATAGTTCAGTTCTCTCTCTCAATCACTAAAAATAAAATAAACTTTGAATGTCGATACCGTAAAACATATAACCTTGTCTTAGTCCGGAAGAGTTTCGGACCCCAATCTTTATCACCCCATCCCCATGTCTCTACACATGGACCGGACGTCTTTGGATAAAGGAAGACCAATATATTAATAAAGATATGAATTTATTTTAAACTGGACGAATAAACTAAAAATATTTTTAATAAATACGATATCTATGGTCATCGAAAATAAATCGACGAAAAGATTTTAACGTACTATACTCTTCTAAATCGTTTTCACATTCATTTATAATTGTAATTAGACCCTTAATGTTCATACTCTTTGTGTTTATTATATGTTAATTCCAAAGGACTAGTACTCCATTTGTTAATAGACTATTAAAGAAAACAAGTAACTTTAACCAAAAGAACTAAAATGGATTTAAAACAATCTTTTTTAAACTAAAAAACTTTTATTTTCCGTTAACGATCTTATAAAGATTTCGTACTCATCTGATGATTTGTATACTAACGGAATATAAAATCTTAAAAATAAGAGTTTATCGAATCTTAAAGAAACTTTTTGGTTTACTAAAGACGGATTCAATGACATAATAAACTGAGGTGATATTCTCTGTTCTTATTAAAACACATTGTAAAAAGTCGTTATTTATTAAGTAAAGGAATTACCCAATCAAAGTCCTTTTGTATCTAACACTAGAAAGTCACTCTAAATAACAATCTGTGTATAAGTATATACAATATTAATAAAGACTGTGTCCTGATGTGTCTACTCAATAAATACTTATTAAATGATAAAAGAAATATTATAATTCGGAAATTAAACAACTACAAGACGTACACCTGGTTTGTTTACTTTCAATGATTATTCACAAACATAAACTGTAGACATATGACATGAAAAATCGTATAGAGTTCACAAAATCTGAGACGAATTATCTAGAGTAATTTTTTTGTCTATAGTCGGGGTTCTGTCAAACAGTTCTGATTATACTCAGGGGGACCTAACCTGACTGTTAAGTACACTCCGAAGTATGTCATCAGAAAAGGATCAGAATAAACTTGGAATTGTTAACTTGTAATCAATGACTAAATAAAATATTATTGAGTCTACTCGACTTATAATAACATAACACAACCTGTAAAGTCACCTAAAAGAAAAAATGTCTAAAATGAGTCTCGTGTGTAACCCACATTTACTACAGATCGGACGATCCCCTCACGATTGTCAACTAACCAATCCAAACTCTCGTCGTACCCCTCTTACAATGATAGGGGATCGACGTTTGGCATAAATTGAGGTCAGAATTACTCCTGACAGGCAGAAATTTCCGAAACTTTTTAGAGTCTACAAATCGTAAGGTGACCGTATAAAAATATAAAAAACACTACGTTTTACAGATATATTTGTTCATAAATATATTTCTCATAGAAATTTTTTAGGATACTTTCTCTTTACTTTCTTAAAAATTAAACTACCAAAACTTAGAGTTTTTGTCTTCAATATTTTACATAAGGGTCCCAAAAGGTAAAACTTAATAAACATAAAAAAATGGGAATTATTAAAGGAGGACGAACAGGAGTGGAGAAGATAGTTCAGAAGTCATTGACGTAAACAAATAATAGTATATGATAACCAATCCGTCAACAGCGAGTAACCATAGTTTTCTTACAATTTCAGGACTTGACTAAAACACGATTTCACTAAAAATTTGAAAACCTTTAAGGGTATATAGGTACCAGCAGAAGAAACACACAGGGGAAATTTTCGAGACAACATTCTTTCTCGACTTCTGACGAAATCGAAAAATTTTACACAAATTTTAAATAAGTATTCTCATTGCACACATAGTCGGAGACCTTCTCTAAAACGGTTATTACACTATTTAATGACCCGTCGGGAAATGCCTAACCGGTCACACTGTTCCATTCCCCTCCGGGCTTGGCACTGTGAGACCGGTAAAGACGTGCGTGCAACCACTGTATTACGCTCGTATGACGGACAGTAAAGTCGTAAAAACGACTTTGTAAAACTACACCACAGTCTACATTTCCAAATTCGTAGATTTAGATTGGTTGAAGTGGTAAAACTTGCACGCATTTTTTCATTAGTTGTAATCTTTCCGAGTGTTAAGACAAACTATTGTGTATTTTATTTTAACGGGATCAAAAATCTCGAAATTATAACTCTTTTAAACATGACGTAGTAAACGACTCGGAAGACCTTAAAATATCAGACTTTAGTGTTGTGGTGGCTGTGAGTCCTCTGAGGACTGACAAAATAGAATAATTTGTTAAAATTTTAGTAATTAAAAATTAATCGAATCTACGTCCCAAAGAAAAATAGCAAAGTTATCACACATATATACTTGATTTGCAAAAAATAAATTTGATGACCGCTCTCATAATAAATGTATTTATTCACATCGAAGAAGGAATGTCATGGATGACACTCAAACGAAGTACCTAAGTGTGTAAAAACATCTGAGTCTCTATAATGAACGAGTAGATAATAGCATCTCTAAAAGTCGTCGAATAATTGAGTCTAAAACTTGTTGTTGATTTTTCCTACAATCGAGTTTCTATGCATGTCCAGGAAGGGACTAACTTTCAAGATTAATTCACTTAACCTCTTTTAATTGACTTTAATCGACAGTCTTTCAGTGTAAATTTACTCACTACTCGATCAGACCGTCATTTGTAAATTTACTATATTTAACGGTAAATTCACATACCAAATTACAAACAGTACGTAATTACACTGTACTCTGACGTCACTGTTAGTTCGTCGAACGAGATTAAACTTGTATAAATCCCGAAAACACATCTCTCACGACGTGTGTTTAATTCTGTTAACGACAAAAATACACAGTGAAATTTGTACGTGAGGTGGGGGTGGGGTGTGAGGGTAGCGATGGGTTCCGACTTTAATTACTTTGTTTGCATAGTAAAAAACACACGTTGAATGTAGTCATCAAGGACTAAAAGTCTAATTAAAATTTAGATACTCGAATTGTATCCTTAAATGACTTTCAATAATGTCAGGGAACAGAAGAATACACTTTATTTTATCCTTCAAAACACGAGAGAATCGACAAATGATTTAAACATTCATATCACTCAAAATATTCTCTACGAAATTTGTCATTGAAAAGGAAACTTTGACCGATTTATAAAAGTTCCGAATAAAGTCAGGTCCACATGAAACTTTATACTCTTAACAGATCTCAAAATAAAAATGTGAGATACTAGATACTATATAATACTTCGGCACAATTTACAATAATCAATTTCCTTTATATAATAAACTTACATTGGTATTTGTCAAAAAATAAGTACCCGGGAGTAAAATTATTTCGTGTATAGATGTGTTCACATATGGACACTTGAAGACCTTGTAGAAAACAGTGTTCTAATAAACATATAGAATAACCAACAAGCGATCTGTTCAATCAGTTAAAACAAAATTTTGGTGGTCAAAAGATAAGTATTATAACTATTGTATCGTAATTCGGTGTGGTTTTTACGTAGGGTCAGTACGTGAATACTGAGACTTTTATTCTTAAAGTCACACTATGTAATGGACTACATTGAACCATGTGAAGTTTAATTTGAAGTCTCAAACTCTCGAGACAATAAGTTTGTTGTAGTAAATAACTATCTGATCGGGTAGTACCAAAATACAACCTTATTAAAAATTGTTGTAATTTATTATATGTTCACTTATGAAAAGAAATTTTTTTCAGAGACGAATACTTTTGAGAAATCGAAAAATTTGAAATAATTCAAATCGTTTGTAAATAACCGTGGATACCACAAAATCCTTGTCACGAACATTGAGACCCTTACACCACTACTTAACCTTCACTAGAACTCGGGTCGTAAAGATGACTTTTGAACTAATACAAGTAAGTAATAAATAACCTGTGACAATACAAATATCGTAGTTTATAAGTCAGGTTAAACTATAATAATGTATCTTATTATTAGGTCATTAATGTTCCTAGTGAGGGTTCTAGATTAGACAACCAAATTTTAGAGCAACTTCATTGGTTTACTAAACCAATAACAACAACGCCACCCGTCGTTTTACAAAATTAAGATCTTTTTGATATTTATAAAGTTCACTCATCAGTCACAAATTATAAAAGTGTAAACGACAAAGTTTGGTCGGAAATGTAAGATACTGGAGGAAAGAAACTTTGTATTTAACTCATGGACGGTCCAGGACTCAATGTTTACACTAGTTCTATCTGGGTCAGGACCAGAAGTGTCACGAATGTCATGTGTGTCTACTTATGACTTTATATTTGTTAGACAACATTAAGTCACACTGTTCACGACGTCTCAGAGATTAATATTTTTTCCTCTTGTTTAAGATCACCTTTTATTCCTGAAGTCTTATTGAACCAAGTGTCAAATCTCAATTTGAGGCCACGAATAAGATTTAAAGAGACATAGAATTTTTATCTTAAGTCGTATTATTATTTTTGATGTAAAAAAAAAGTCCGGGACCTCTCACTTAAACAAAGGACGGTCGAAGTGGTCACCTAACTGGAGTAAAAACCGATATTTGTCGTTCCTGGTCTCCGACAAGCTCGGGAGTTACATAAGATAATGGACTGGATACTTCCTCGACAATTAGACTTAAGTTATTGACTAGGACATAACTCTCTCCATCCAATGGACTAACTCAGATTGCACATAGAGATCTGGTCTTCGACAATTTACGGTAGAAGGGGTGCGAAAGTAAAATGACTACTACTTTGACTTTACCGTCGCGTGAGGTCACAAGAACGGACCTCTTAGGGTCCCTGCCCCCTCGGACCACCCGACGACAGAGACCCCAGCGTGTCTCAGCCTGTGCTGACTTCACTGAATCGTCGTCGTCGACTTCGTCGTGTGACTTTGGTCGACCCATCTCATTACACTCGTCCTATCGGAAATTCAATCACTGGATGCACCCTGAACTACAAACTGAGTCATATTTTGCTCTTGAAAAGGTCAAACTGGGGTAATTCCCTTGTCATTAGTATAAACAATAAAAATATTGGAAATTCCGATAAGTGATCAAATTACTTGATCCTTTTATTAAACAATTTCTTTATTCTAGTATTCGTAGTTAGATAAATTTACACTATTTGTGTATAAATACATGTTCATGTGTATATTGGTTTACCTTCAGTTCTTATTTCAGACGTCGAAAACATGTAGTAGTATGCACCACGACCTGTAATAACTCTTAACAAAATACGAACAGTAACTAAAAGAATTCATTTTGAGTTTTGTCAAAACTGTTTATGTCATAAGTGGTTTTTCAGACACATACTGGAATTTAAAAATTTTCATAAAATTAAATTAATAATAATAAGATCAATTGTATGGAGTATATGTTTCTACATACATACAATCACTTTAACTTGTCTATTTTGGAATATACAGATATGTTAAAATCTTCTCTTGGTCCCTCAAAATCTTCTTTGGTCCCTCAAAACTAAGTATCCCTTTCAACAGATAGTGACATTTCGCTTGTAGTAAACATCATTCATTCCAAACAAAAAGTGACCGTGAACTACATAAAGAAATATTAAGATAAATACTGGAATAGTACAACTGTTATATACTTTCATGTATAAATTTATATAAACGGTCGTACATAGTAGTGGACCAAATACACGATCTATTTCTTCTGACCATGTGTTTGTTCTCGTGACGAGTAAACTACGTCGAAAGAATATAGTGTATCCAACTTTAACGGCAAAAAATCAAATAAAAACTTGTCCTAGTCTACCCGAGATTTTCTGTGTTAAAAAGTCAAGAAGCTTTTACAAGGAAGATCCCCTGTAAAATAAAATAATCTCGTTGTTGACTGACGTATTGTGTTTTATATGTGTCTCAAGGCACATACGTTGACTCCAACCTCGTTTGCACGTCAACAAATGTTTTGTCATTTATTAAGTAATAATCTTATCTTAACTTTCACGGGTAAATGAAAGAAAAAATAACAAAATTGGTTCAAACTTATCACCATGATATTTACAGGTATTAATAAATTATGGACGAAGGCACAAAAACATAAGGAAACATCAATAATAGGTATAAAGATAAAGACACTGACCTTAGTCATATATAAACCGAAACAACACAGGACAAATGAATTGTATGCTCGTATATAATAAAATACAACGATATTTTAGACTCATCAAAATTAAAACTTTAAGGGAATATAAGACATCTCAACGTTACTTTTACATGAATTATGATAAAGAGGGTTACACTCCCAGGACAAGGAAAAAAATTCTGAACACACAGGTTCAGTTATATCGACTTGGAAAGGGTACTAAGTTCAAACACGTTCGATACTCGTCTTTCCTACCGAGAGACATCGAGACACTACGACGATCAATTTTCCACTTAGTAAGGTGGTCGATCCACAAAAGAGATATCTAGTCACAGTAACCGAGAAACACAAATAAGAGCTAACTGGGTGGGACGAAGAGTGTGGAGTCAATAAATGGTTTCCTCAAATAGTATATGACAACCGTCATATTAGATTTTTTCGTTATCTTGAAGGTCACCTTGAAGGACCCTATTACCTTTACAAGTAACAGAGATACGACGGGTTATGTTATCGGTGATCAGTGTACACTGGTAACACACAAACTTTACACCGATCACACTGACTCCTTGACTTACAAAGTAACATCGTTTAAATTTATCGATGTATACCAATCACCTATATTATAACTTGTACTCTGTAGATCTTCTGACACTACAGAGAAACGAATGGTTTAAAAGTTTTAGGTCTAAGATTCGTACATCAGTCTGTTACCCTGTTATTTACAAGCAATTTAATTGAACCATCTTATAAACTTTAACCCGAAGGGTCCACCGTGATCACCATTTCTTAGACGGACGGTTATCTCCTCTACGTTCTCTACACCCAAACTAGGGACTCAGCCCTTCTAGGAGACCTCTTTCTTTACCGTTGGGTGAGGTCATAAGAACGGACCTTTTAGGGCGTCGGTCCTCGGACCGTCCAATGTCAGGTATCCCAGCGTCTCTCAGCCTGTGTTTACTTGCGTGTCACTGGTCACTGACATGTGGTAAACTCTGAAATCTATACATAACTGTATATACACGATTGGTCTAATATAAAAAAGAAAGTGAAATTGTACAGTACTGAAGTTTATAACCAAAGATGAGACCAAACTCAATACTAATTCACCGTAACTCATATAGGTGTAACAATACGTTGGTAGTGATGGTAGATCGAGGTCTTAAAAGTAGAAAGGGTTTGACTTCGAGACATATGGAATGTGTCATTAAGGAACAGAGAGGGACGGGAACCCGGCACTGTTGGCGATAAGACAACAGAGACCCCTTAAATTAATAAGATCCATAGAGTCTATTCACTTTAATATGTTATAAAAAGGAAAACGTCGACGGAATAAAATAATTTAAGACAGGTGCACCATCGTATCCAGTCTAAAGGAAGGAAAAATTATGAAGTAGTATACATACATGGTGTAAAACAGACAGACAGTCACCTAGAAAACCCAACGATAATACTCGTACGTATATAATTATGAACAAGTTCAGGGACGAAAGTTCAGAGACCCATATAAGACTTCATCTTAACGACCTAATATACCATTAAGACACAAATTGAACAACTCTTTGACGGTATAGTTCATTCGAAAGTCATAAAAAGTGCTAGTCGTAAACGATTTCTGATAAATTTTGAATTTTCTTTACAAAATTTACAAATAAATAAAATAAAAACTGACACGGCCCAGACAGAACAACACGTCCGAAAAGAGATCAACATCACTCACTCCCCGATGAGACATCAACGGTACGAACCCGAAGAGTGACTCACCGAAGAAAACGACGTTCATCATCCGGGACCTCGAGTCATCAACCCCCGTGTGTCCCAGTCAACGGCGCACCGTGTACCTTAGAAGTAGCTTGGGCACAGGGGACGTAACCGTTCACCTAAGATTGGTGACCTGGTGGTCCTTTCGAGACAAATTTTGAAAACGAAATTCAAAGAAACTGAAGAAAAAAGGGGGTGTTGAGCTTCATCAATTAATAATCGTTTAATTGGAAATCGACTTCTCGAAAGGTTGAGTAACGTGGGATAAATATATGTATATATAGTATAGTATCTAAGTCGTAAGTGAGTTTTTGGTACTGGATTATATAAGATTCATACCACCCATGAGTCACAAGAACTTTCTGATGTAGTTAAGTAATAATCGTAATAAGTATATTCATATATATGAAGGACTTACCATGACTTTGTTTACACTAGACAATAATATAGATGAGGTATAATACGACGACTTAAAACACTGTGTTGTGACACTATGTCAACTTAGTTGTTTATTTACACCTAAACTAAGGACCGGGGTCACGGATATCAACATACTGAATCGAGAAGGACTCTGAGACATATACCTTAACTATCCTACTACGGGTAAAGTACGTCTAAATTTACTGTATATTATCTATTTTTCCGGACCGCACCATGGAAAGGGTAGTATTCATGAGTTGTTCACAATCAAGGAAGGGAATATAACAAGTAACAATTTTACAACTCAATCTTTTGGACCGATATTTTTTCTTAATTCTTAATGGTCAACGTAGAATTTTTTTTTAGTATTTTACAATTACGATCTCTTCAATAATCTCTGACAAAGGATCTCTTAAGTATGTCTCAAGTAACATCTCACTCTGTTCCTCTTTTGTTTTTTGTTCTGATCCAGTAATTGAAGAAAAGTTGTTGAAAAATGGTTTGAATTTAAGACATTATTCCAATTTCTCACTTTTCCACTCAGGGACGGGAGTAGTCGACATCATACAACATATCACCTCTTTGTACCTATTTATTCGTGAAGATTATGACACTATTTAAGTCATATCTCTATTCGTGTGATACATACGTGTCCAGACCTCTGATCCGTGACTTGGACCCGACGTCTAAGGTCGTACAGACCCTTTACTCTCCGACCTCGACCTCTACCTCCCACTTATCCTCGTGAACGACCTCAATGCTCGTTTCCTATCGACGCGTCCTCTTTGACGTGCACGGAGGACGTGTGCCATTTTCTCTGGTACCACCCCTTAATCCAAACACCTTTATCGACTTCCACTGTTCTCTCTCCTCGGTCTTTTTCATTAAAATCCTCTATGGGTACGGCCAGGTCACCACTTCTTAGATGGACGGTCACTTCTCCTGTCCAAACTGGGGACGAGACCCTTCTAAGGTGTACGGCGCCTTGTCGATTCGGGTGTGTGGCGTTGAGGACTCGGGCGTGCGGGATCCGTCGCGAGGTGTCGATCTCACACACGCAGTCAGCAGGACTGAGAGGACTCGGGCGCACAGGATCCGTCGCGAGGTGACGATGTCACACACGCAGTCAGCAGGACTCAGAGGACTCGGGCGCACAGGATCCGTCGCGAGGCGTCGATCTCACACACGCAGTCAGCAGGACTCAGAGGACTCGGGCGCACAGGATCCGTCGCGAGGCGTCGATCTCACACACGCAGTCAGCAGGACTGGGAAGGACTCGGGCGCACAGGATCCGTCGCGAGGCATCGTTCTCACACACGCAGTCAGCAGGACTGCGAAGGACTCGGGCGTGCGGGATCCGTCGCGAGGTGTCGATCTCACACACGTAGTCAGTAGTCAGCAGGACTGAGACGCTGGGACACCTGATCTCGGGTAGTCTGATAAGACAGGTACCCTAAGAGGTCCGTCCTTGTGATCTGACACAACGATGGGCGAAGAGGTTCCCTAGAAGGGCTGGGTCCCTAGTTTGTGTAACGTCTGTCTGAGAAATGGCAGACTCGGTGGACCCTTCGGGACCCACGTGGCGTTGGTCTCTCAGGCGGAGTGCTGGGGACGAGACTGGGGACAGTGAGTGCCGTTGATCTCTTTCGGGTGGGTGCACGTCGTTACTTCTGGGTCGTGGTGGTTTTTATTTATTTTAAAAATCTTTTTCATTAGAATCGACATAATATTCACCCAACCTCGTACATATGAAATCTTAGATAGAGTTTCTTCTGACTTGTTTGCTGACTTTTGAGAAGCAACCTAATAAGATTCCTAGTAATCTCTTTCTTCGAACCTAATTTCTCCTGACACGACACTTACCCTGCACTTGTTGATTTGTGTCACTCCTTTCCTTTATTCTTGAAAAGTCACGAAATTCTCTCTCGAGTGTGCACTATGTCAAGTGGGTGAACTTCATATGTGATCAAAATCAAATAAGGGTCCCAAAATGTCCGTAATGATGTTAGATTAAAATGGAAAACAGTAATGGGAGTTTCTCTAGGGCATAGGTAACGGTCAGTGAAACTTCCTCAAAAAAAAAAAAAATTACCCATCCATTAAATACTACAAAGAGACAATTAACCTTTCGAGGTTTCTCTTCGTACACAGGATCCTCATACATTATCCGGTGATTCGAGATACTCTTTTTCCTCTTTTTTGTTTTAGGTCTCGTGTCTATCTGTTCGGGACCTCTCGTCCTTTCTTATGTCAGAACACACCCCCCTCACCTTTCAGTCGGACCCCGACCAACTTCATTGACAGACACTCACTCCACCCCTCCGTCGGCGGAGATACTCTCAAACATGGTTCTCACTCCATCGTAAACACCTCTATGGAATATATCGCTATCCACGAATTGACTATGAGTTATTATATATTTGACAATAAAGGAAAGGTACAACAAAAAGAGACAAGAGTTATCGTCTTGTCTACATCTTTTTTCAACTTATCTCTTCCATACACACACACATTAATATGTACACCTCTCTCTCTCTACCCCCAAACCGGTATCCTCATACCATCTTATATATATTTTTTCTTTACTCTCACCTTCCCACAGTTACTTTAACAATTTCCCTATAACAACTTTACCACCGAGATCCGACCAAACCTATTCATTCTTTTTCCCGACTATTTAACCTTCTCAAATTAGAAAGTAATTAATAAGTAAATAAGTAGTCTATGTGTAAAACAAGTTCTAGGATTTTTATGTCACTACTCGTTCTTTCAGTCAGTTTTGGGAAAGGGAGTACCTCGAACTATGTGTCTTTTATTTGTCATTTTTGATTCAAGTCAATCATTATTCACGATACTTCTTTTTTCCGACGCATCGTCTTATGTCTCACTACACCTTCATCCTGTTAGAAAGTCTTTCCAACAAGCGTTCGACGGAGAGAGTAGTATTTCGAAAAGGAGGACGTGAAACTCTTATTGCACGTAAACACGTGTCTTGGGTCCCTCCATCGAGGGTGACGAGGTAGACGTCGGTCGGAACACGGACGTTGGGGCACGGTCCCGTCGGAGGTTCAGAAGTCCAGAACGATCAACATTTCGAAGGTGATGGCGGTAGAAGACTAAACGAGAGGTGGGGTAGAGGTCTGACAGGGTAGAAAGGAAGTTTTAGAGTAAGAAGATTCTCCGAAATTGTAGCGACGACGACGACGACGACGACGATTCAGCGAAGTCAGCACAGGTTGAGACACGCTGAGGTATCTGCCGTCGGGTGGTCCGAGGGGACAGGGACCCTAAGAGGTCCGTTCTCGTGACCTCACCCAACGGTAAAGGAAGAGGTTACGTACTTTCACTTTTCACTTTCACTTCAGCGAGTCAGGACAGACTGAGAAGCACTGGGACACCTGACGTCGGGTGGTCCGAGGAGGCAGGTAACCTAAAAGGTCCGTTCTCATGACCTCACCCCACGGCAACGGAAGAGATCATAATCCTTTAAACACGTATGTGAACCGAATATGATTCTATAATAGGGACGTTTTAGTGTCATTACCATAGTCCTACCTAAACCGGAGAGATCAGAAATTTCGTCTGGTCTGATCTGTAAAGACAAGTCATGGACAGCAAAACGAATAAAGACAAGTGATGACAGATGAATCAAAAGTAGACCTTCTGAATAGACAGGTGTGTCAATATGTACCTCCGTTCGACAGATGTTTGTTCAGTACATACGTGGATAATGAACCCTTTTCGAGGTAAGGAGTTCTCTTTCAAAATAAGATCTTACTTACCAATTATGTATACCACATCATTCACTAGTATTTTTATTAGAGAGATATTTTTTTCGTGATTTGCTATCTTTATTATTGGTATTCTCCTCTTTTTCATTAGTCTCTTTGTCGGACGTCGTGTAATGTGAAAATACAACAAAAATTAAAAATCTTTTGTCGACCCAATAGTTATATGTCGAGACAGACATAAACGTATACAGTGTGTGGTCCTTCTTAATAAAAAAGTCCGTTTATACGAAAAAAGAGGGGTTTATAGACACTGGAGGTTGATTTCCTAAACAAGAATAGAACTTGTGAAATAAGATTGACTGAATAAAGAAATAAAAACATGGGAAAAGAGATGACAGTGGTGAAAATTATATGAGATAAAGAACAGACACCCCGAAGGGACCACCGAGTCTACCATTTCTTAGGACGGTGACGTCGTCTGCGTCATCTGTACCCAAGCTAAGGACACAGCCCTTCTAGGGGACCGTCTCCTTTACCGTTGGATGAGGTCACAAGAACGGACCTCTTTAGGGTACCTGTCTCCTCGGACCGTCCGATGTCAGGTATCCCAACGTTTCTCAACTTGTACTGACTTACTGATTGTGTGTGTGTAAAGAACAGACATGTCTGTTTCATGTTTATTTATTTCTAAACAATAAAAGACTACTAATTAAAAAAACTGATACCAAATTAAGTAAGTGGAAAGAAGGAAGATGGTCGTAAAGTTTTTTTGATTTTTTGTCCCTTTCTTCATTAAATTTTTTTTCCTTTTAAATTCTATTAACTTAAGTCTCAGTCTATACTTATTCTTATTTATAAAAAGAATTCCTTTTTTGGAAGGTTTTAGGTTTAAGTGTTTTATTTAAGTACTACTCAACTTATAATTCAAATGTTTTATTAAAAATAAAAAGGTTTTTTTACCTTTGGTTAAAGGAATTTAATAAAGAAATTATATAAATCTTATATTAACATAAATCCCCGTACTAAAGATCTTAAAACATAGGAAAGAATATAGGTCTTAAAAGGATAGTAAATAGTATATCTACCATAAACGAGATAGGTTTTCAACTCTCGAGTCAATCGTTGAGGAATCACATTCTGTTAAGTAACGACCTCAAAATAATCCAGTCTTTATTCGTAAATCTTCAACGTACCTGTCACTACACGAGACTCACTCTGCAAAGGTGATGTACAGCCTCGTGTCTCCTCTTCGTCGGCCGGGTCTTTTTCCGTCATGATTGGGCGGACTCGTATCAGGAATTCCTTACTCCCCATCCGCGGCACCATCCTTCCCGTCCCCTCGCTTTTCGTCTCTCGCGTTGTACACCCCTCTCCAGCCCCACCGCCCCCGTACTCGTCAACTACTGGCTCTCACCAATCCATCTACCACAGAGGTTTTGTGTAAACCTTTGGTAAATACAGACACACAGTACGGAAACAGGTTCGGCGGTAGTAGTCGAGAGGGGAGTGACCGGACCAGTGGGAAAAGATGCGAATTGATGGACGTCAGGTGAAAGGCGTCTCGACGGTTGCACTGTAAAACTTTCACATTTAGTCTGACACAGGGAGATGAATTCGAGAGGACAAAGTGTAATTTGCGTCTTATCTCGAGACGAGCCAGGCGTCCCAGACCGGGGGCGGAAGGACAGAGTAGAGTGCGGGACGGCAGGAGTGGGGCAAACGCACACGACACTGTGGCTGGAAGGAAGACAAGGACGGGAACAGCAAGCCCGGAGTTGAACTTCCAGCAGAGACGTCGTTTCCGAACCGAAGTGCGTAGGTGTGGACCACAGAAAAACAATAATTAACATCGAATTAAATTTCGACTTCTGGCTATGTACACTGTGTCTAAGAAACTTTAGAAAACCTCTGAATTCAGTGGAGCCAGAAACATTTACAAGACACACACGGACTCTTTCCTACCCACGAGACGTCAAAAATCGGCATCTCCGGTGAGAGGACATCTGTCATTATTCATTTCTGGTCACTTCTTACACTAATCACTCATAATAAAAAATAATTACAATCACTAACAAGACACCATATAAACTGGGATGTTATTTCTTAAGGTATGATGAACGAAAGAGTCAACCATACGAGAGAAAAACATGCAAAGGACAAAGATGAAATTTTGATAGTCGAGAGTGAAGAAGAAGGACACAGTTACACAGACAGAAAACCTGTGGACGGGAGGATGAGACGTTAATCGATAAAGAATTTGCACTATCGGACTCTTTGGCTTACTGGTCCTATGTTGATTTAAATTTCATTTATTTATCCAAAACTAATGAAGGAGTCTCTGCTTCATACTTGATCTCATTGCTTTTGTGCCACGACATCAAAATTCCAAGTCACTTTGTCTTATCTCGAAAGTCTTTACACACACACACACGCAATCAGCAAGCCAGCACAGGCTGAGTAACGTCGGGGTATCTGACATCGGGTGGTCCGGAGAGACAGGTACCCTAAGAGGTCCGTTCGTGTGACCTCACCCAATGGTAAAGGAAGAGGTTTTCCTTGATATCTTTCTTTCTTTCACTTCAACGAATCAGCACAGGCTGAGAAACGCTGGGGTACCTGACATCGGATGGTCCGAGGGGGTAGGTACCTTAAAAGGTCCGTTCTCATGACCTCACCCCACGGTAAAGGAAGAGGTCAAAGTCTTCATCTATACTCTTATATACTATCTCCACCATAAAATTTTAGTGACCCTTTTCCGATAGAAAACATTGGACAATACAATTCTGTCGATCGATTAACAATATTTAAATCTAGGGACAAAGTGTACTATTTCTTTAATGTTTACTTAATGTACATAAATAAACCTTATTTCCAATATCATATTCATATTTTTTGGCTTGATGTCCTGTATCTTTTATGACATCATTCATCAAAATATTAGAACCTTACCTTTTCCGGGAAAGACATACAGTCATTGTTTTGGTATCAGTAATTTCTTTAACAATGTAAACAGATGTATTTTTGACTCCAAAAACATGTAGGTTTTTTTCTGTTGTCTACTGTTTCAAGTCCTTATCTATTAAGTGTTTTCTACTTGAGACCCGGTATTTACTCACTTCGGAACGATCATTAGTCACTTTAAGTCAACGTAAGTCATTTTAGGTTGTGTAAAAAATGGACAATCTGATGGATTCTACTTTTTATTGTTTTTAAGGATTAACAATCTTTTGTCTATATCAACGAGTCCTGAAGGGAACACCGAGTCGACCAATTCTTACGTGGACGTTACGTCCTCTGGACCCAAACTAGGGACCCTACCCTTCTAGGGGACCTCTTCCCTTTCCGATGTGTGAGGTCATAAACCGGACCTTTTAAGGTACCTGACATAGTAGGTACCCCAGTGTTTCTCAACCTGTACTGACTCACTGAAAGTGAAAGTATCAACGAGTATTATCGTTTTTTTTTTTTGGGTGTTCTTGGTGTATTATAGATCGTCAGTCAAGTCAAGTCAAGTCAGCGTGTCAGCACTGGCTGAGAAACGCTGGGGTACTTAGTGTCGTGCGGTCCGGAGGGACAGGCAGTGGTTGGGGGCCTCAAGTGAGTTTGAGTGCAGGTAGCTCAGCCACTACGGTAGGTCGGTAGAGTAGGAGACAGCAGGGGAAAAGAAGGACGGGGGTTAGGGAGGGTCGTAGTCTTAGAAAAGGTTACTCAGTTGACAAGCGTACTCCACCGGTTTCATGACCTCGAAGTCGAAATCGTAGTAAGGAAGGTTTCTTTAGGGTCCCGACTAGAGGAAGTCTTACCTGACCAACCTAGAGGAACGTCAGGTTCCCTGAGAGTTCTCAGAAGAGGTTGTAGTGTCAAGATTTCGTAGTCAAGAAGCCGCGAGTCGAAAGAAATGTCAGGTTGAGAGTGTAGGTATGTACTGGTGACCTTTTTGGTATCGGAACTGATCTACCTGGAAACAACCGTTTCATTACAAAGACGAAAACTTATACGATAGATCCAACTATCTCTTTGCCTAATTTATTTATATCCATTTAGGTATGTCACTTACGATGATATATGTAGTAATTTTAATAACCATATATAAAGATATAAATAATAATACCTTTTTATGAAATGGTATAATGTATGTTTTTGTCTAGTACAAAACTTTATATCTTTTATGTTTAAAACACTACACATAAATATGTAATCCTTTAAAGACTACAAATATACCAGTAGAATCTACAAATATACCAGTAGATTGGTTTATATCAATAAATTAGAAACTAATCACTCTAGTACCTTAAGAAAATAAACGATGAAAGACATACGGCTTTTAAAAAGGAGACCTTTTAGTTGTCCTTTTTCGGTTTGAGGTCGAGAAAGTGAGAACACTCCCCTTTTTCATAGACGAACTTTTAAGTTCGTTCATTACGTCCAATTGTACTTCTATTCTTATAACTGAAACCAAAACTGAAAAACCCCAAGAAAACACTAATGAAAGACCCTGACTGGTAAAAATTACAACCATCCTATCACTGAAATATATATTACTAGAAACACATTGAAGTCATTTCTACTTCCTCCAATGTTGAAGAAGTGAATGGAGAGAGTCTTTAGTCTCATGGACATTCGTTAAAAAATTGAGCGACTTGATCCTAACAAAAAGTATGTAAAACCTTTGTTTAAGGGAGTAAAAAAGGTCGTATAAACTCCTCCTAGTGTTTTCTAGTGAAGATGAGAAAACCTTTTATAGAAACCATATAGTGACAATTAACATCAAGAATAGTAGTAAAAGATTTTCGTCCTTCCGAAAACTGAGTCCTGAGTATTTTAGAACTAAAGACTCAAGTGATGATTTAACACATACACACCACAAACGTACCAAACATATATTAATTTACCATATATTTCCCTAAAATGTTGAATAAATAGGTTTTTACACGGTCTTGGGACTCTTAAGTTTATGGCACTTTCATATTTCAATTTCGTATCTTTTAGAGGTCGAGATTCTAATCTGACACAATTGGTTACGGTCTCAGCGTACGATTTCAGTCGATAGCACCAAAGATATACTACTAGAAACTATATATGTCTTTTTTCGGAGACGATGGCTTAAGTCACGGAAAATGAGTACAAACTTTGAAGTGGTAATCTCTACTAAATAAATTAATGTCTGGATCAAAAACTTTGTTGAAAAAGATCAGTAAGTCGAGGGACACACAGCCTGAACTATCATCTAAAACTGTTTTCCTTTTCATGTCTGTGTCGTATCCCAAGCTCGTGGGTCGCACATCCCTCACGTCCCTGTCTTAGGTCCCACGTGGCCTCGATCCTTCGTCTCCACCCCCAAGTTTCTGGTTTTCCATCCGACGTCCATCTACGACGAATGCTGTCACCATTACCTTTGTCGTAGATGGCAGACACGAAAAGGAAGAGAGTGGAATGACATTTATGGGTGATGTAAACGAGACCTTCGTAGCAAAAGAGGAAATGAAAAGTTCGTTTACGTCACAATAAGATACAAATACACTCAAGTCTTTAATTTCAATAAGTAAGGAAGACTTTTACCTTGAGTCGAGATAAATACTTCTACCCATCTCTTCTCCTTTTCCTCTCTGCACTAGGACGAGCTAAATTCCTTAATGCATGTCACTCAGAGTATTATACTTTCAATTTTGGACTTTTTAAAGGGGAGTCAACACAAATCACAGTCACCAACTAAAAGGGAGAAGGTTTACGACAACATCATTGTGTATTAGTGAGACTCTTCTAGACAAAAGGTTTTCGTCGTCGTCGTCACAAATTCAAATGTACTGGGGTCAGAGTACTGTCGTCATCGTTTAGTCTATAGAATAGGTTCCTTTTCGTAAAAACCGAATCTTAAGTTAGTAAAAGTACCACCCTCAGTTGTCGAATGAAGTCGAGATTGTGATGACGTCTTGTGAGCGACGTCACTTAGAAAGTCTTTCGTATTTGTGTTAACCATAAATATCGTAACAATTGTAAACGATTTATCAATCCCCTTACCAGACATTCGGACAAACTTCGTCCACCCCCTCGTCCTTAGAAACAACACTGACGGCACTCTAAATTCTCATCCTGTAATCATGTTGTCCCAATGTTACCAACATCGTTCTCTTATTTCACCTTTACGACTTATGTTATTCAATTCTAAAGTGTGTCGGCGTTAAGTCTCACAATGTTTTTATTAGGACTGCGTAGAGACCGGTCTTCACACAATGTGTCTACCGTATAAACTGTGTCACGTCCCGTCCTTGACATGCCACTTTTCGGTTTATTTGTCATCCCTAATCAGTTCAAAATTAACTTTTGGATGTATTTTGGAACTTTAATACGGTTTGAAAGACCATACAATTTTAGTGTTAGTTTCAAAGGGAATGAATTTGTAATTTTAACAGTTATTTCACTTAGAAGTATAAAACGATCGATAATACGGAGAAACGTCTGAATATTCATCCATATCGATTTAAATATGTGGGTTCCTGTACTTCGTCTCACAAGTATAAAAATACTCAAAAAAGAGATAGTCGACGGGTTCCTTAGGACTCGGAGAGATAATACGACTACTGAAGGCAGTATTGGGAGACGAGAGATCCGTGGTAGAAAGAAAATTTAACATTCACACTTTCATGAGAGTTTAGTTCACTGACTTAAAAAAAAAGTTTTATAATTTGATCTAAGTTCGAAGATCTTATCAATTCAGTTTAATGGATCTAAACTTTTTAGAGACCTTCTGATAAACGTTGATATTGACTAACGACTGACAATCTTATCGTATCAGTATAAAGTGTAAAGTCTTATCGTTACAACGAAAGAAAACAAAGATGTTTCTACTCCTTCAAATGAATCTTAGTGATACAAATCAATTACAATAACCACGTTTCCTTCTTGACTCTAAGACACTTATGCCATAAGTCCTTTGTGAAGTCACGTTTCAAAAAGTCACAACGTATACTGGATTGTGACAACATTGTCATCTGCATAACGGAAGGGAGACAGAGACGGTCGACACAATACACACCCACACAACAAAAAGTCGGAATTCAAAGAACTTCAGTTTCTAAGGAGTAAGATGGAGTAAAGTCACAAACATGTACCACCTATGAGTGTTTATACTAACTCTTTTATCTACTTTACTAAGAATTGTTTACTTACTGGTTTACTGACAAAGGTACTGTATCAAATTTGTCTGAATAGATCAAAATTCTTTATTAAATTGGAAGACTTACGTTGATAGGACGAAAAAAAAAAAAAAAGGAAACTCTTGAAAATGACACAAAAGTGACAAACGGAGAATCATAACCGTTGGAGAAACTTCGTTGTAAGGTGAATAAAAAGATCCGTCCGCCGAAATAGATGAGCAAAGGTCATCGATCTCTACCTCCACAAAACTTACTCGTGTAGTTACGAGATCTGTCTCTATGACAAACTTTAATAGGTACTCGTGTCATGGCGACTTGTAATAACTCACTGTAAACAAAGACAACCAACACAGACGAGACTGATCGACCAAAGAAAGTCTAACCGTCGACCTTAATGCGACGTCACCTACCTGTCGAGGCTCTTCGTCTCTAACATCACTCCGACGCGACCCAGAGTCACATTACACGGGCCTTACATACCCGAGTCAAGTTCCGAGACTACCCTTTGGACCCGTATAAAAGTGTTAAATATTAATGAAATACATAATGAATTTGTATTTCAAATTCACCACTAAAGGTATTATAATAACTCATCTATTTATTCATTTTGATGAGGAAAAAGATTAAAAGGGAGAGGGGACCAAAGAACAGTGCCGCAAAAAAAAAAAAAAAAAAAATTCTCCAAACGAAATAAATCGATCGATAAGAGAGAAACGAGAAATACATATAATATACGGTAGTACTATACATATACAGAGGTTTATGGTTTACATTCATTTTGTATCAAACAAATGTTTTACATATGACGTATGGAAAGATTTATAAATCAATCGTCATTTACTACCATTTTATAACGATTTTGATTACCGAGGAACTTTGGTCTATCTTTATTAAATCCTTTATTGGAGTTTTATTGTTTTAATTGAAACATCATTCCAGACAACCAAAGTGTCACAAACTGGTTAAATAGTTGACCTCAACAAGACTCTACCAATTCTTTATGAAGACCAATGATATAGTTACCTTTTTAATTTGAAGTATTTCGACACAAAACATAAAAGTTAAAAAGGAATCTAAAAAATCAAAATCTAAAAAAATTTTTCCTTTAAAAAAAACAATGAGAAATGAAATTTTCATTATGAACGAAACAAATTCTGTGGTTGATCTTATTTCCACTTCTTCCATAAGTAAAGATAAGACGGTTAGAAAAGTAGGAGGGAGGTGGTCTCTATTATTGACCATCCAAATACATGGAAAGGTCTAAAATATGTACACATAAATACATACATGAGTGTATCGTACATGAGTAAATTGTATATATTCCCACCACAATATCAAATAAAAATATCAATTAAAAAAGTAATTTACTCTATTACGTGATATAAAAAACGACTAAACCTTAACAAAATTAGTTATATGATATCCGATCAAAGGTATAGTGTATATAAGTCAAGTCGAGTAAGTAAAATTACTGACATATCATCAGGCAATTGTATCAAATCAAAAGAGGGGATCAAAAATGTATTATTAATTTTTCAAAGAGTTTTAATTTTTATCAAAGTCAGAAAGTTCAGGTTCAAGTGTATCTTACTGAAGACAAGTCAATTGTATAAATGAGTGATACAGGTAGAAAACACACCTAATGAAACGTATTAAACAACTAATTTATAACAGACCACAAATAAAACTGGTATTTAGATTAACCGAAAATTTTTAAGGTTAACTATCATCATATAGGTACTTTGAGAAAAGGGACTATCCAATAGAAAATGGAATACGACATGTTTCAAAATTAAGATATAAAGGATAAAGGTCTCTTGAACTTATAAATGTAAAGATCGAATTTTCTAAGGAAAATTTATTCAACTCAATCCAAGTAATACGAAAAATTAAACATGTACATAACAAGACCGAAAATTTTTCATTAAGACATAAAGTAAAGAATATCATTCTCCCTTGAACCAAAGAGTTACAAAGATTTACAACGAAACGGAAAAAATTTGGTCGATCTCCATAATACGTTTGTCCACATTGTCCATATCCAAATATTTCTATTTGGATAGAAATATAATCCATATTTCTATTAAAAGAGAAAATCTAAGAAGTGGTAAAATTAGTTCATATAGATGAACAGCACCTAAGAGAAAGCCGGAATCATCAATTATAATGGTCCTAAAAACAGGAAATCCTTAATTTATGATTGAAGTTGTATATTACTAATCATACGAAAAAATTGAACGACTATAGGTCGTATAAAATTGTTACCGGAGTCATCCGTGACTCCGACCAATTGATCTTTCAATCAGTCATTTAAAACTCACCTTTGACCAGTTTATAGGTCATTCAAAAAGAGGTCAAATTAAGTTGACACACTTCCCATTCCCCTTTTTCTCCGAGTTCACTATAATACATTGTCCTCTTTAGTGATTTACAGGATAACACTGAGAAAACTTTTAACTTAATTAAGACTTTAGGTTTGATACTTCAGAATGAACCTAAATATTTATAGAAAACCACTCAATGAGATGTTAGAATTCTATCGGAAGATCTTGAATTAAAACCATTACAGTTTTAAAATCATATGATTATTACCGTACAATGAAAAATAATTTACTAAAAAGGTTAAAGGGATAGGGTTAAAATATCACGAAAATCTACATTTATATATCCCCTATTTTACGTTAAAGTCTCAACACACGAATTCTTTTCGTCTCATGTATACACAAATGGAATTAACGTAGGTATACAAATTCAATAAAGAGGGGGTTTGGGTAGAATTTTATTTCAAAATGTCGAAATAACAACCAATGATTCACAACATGACTCAATTGAACAAAGGATACAATTTAATTTTTCTGGTGAAGTCTCTCAGATTTTATAAGTAAGAATTCAACTTCGGGATGTAACAGTGATTCGGTCAGATGAAAGAAAAGGAAAAGAAAACAAAGAGAGTAAGAAAGTAAAATAGATCACACACGTGGATATAAGGGAGATGTATAATTATATTACAGGGAAAGAGAGTCATATCGGTATTTTAGAACGTTCATACGTCACCAACCGTGTCTTTTGTTATCTTATGTGTCGAACAACTTTTAGAAAAGTATTATAAAGGTAAACCTTTAGGTAATTATTTAGGAGATCCATTATAAACTCTACGACAAATATTTTAATTCATACACCAAAATCACCTTTCAGAACTTCATAAACGTATCAGAAAAAATAATGATACATAAAGTTGTAGACCTTACGACGGACGACCTAAGTCGAAATAATATCTTTCATCATTGTCCGACAAATGTCTTTATTAACCCTTAACTACTTATTCTTACTTCATTTGAAAGATCATCTTTACAAATCATCTTACAAAAAAAGTCACGATCCGACGAGACACTATCACAATCCTCCATAGAGAATCGACGTAGGGACGACTTAACACGACTGAACCTATTGGAAAGTAAGTAAATCGTAAAGTAAGTATAAAGAACTCGTGGATGACACACAGTTGGGGGTCTTCGTGTCGTTATGAACCTTCAGAGACGAGAGTCACTCTGTCCTTAATCTGGTCGTTAAATCAATTCATCCATTCTCAAAATGAATTCATCCATTTCATTCATCCCCCAAACCTGTGTCAACGAGGTTCTCGTTGTCTCTCCCTCTCGTTGACAGACCTACTTTGGATCTTTCTCTGAAGAGTCCCACGTCTCTATACACTCGAGTAGAATCGCTTACTCCTCCTCCGTTGGTGTGTCTCTTTCCCCTATCTTTTCTTATCCTTTTGTTATATATATTTTCGTCATACAGTATAATGTAGTATAGAATGTCTCAAATTCTCCCTGTCACAGTCCTACTCTGACCTTTGTATCCGTCCTCTCGGTCTAGCGACAATAATAATCAGAATTAATATCCACTAACCTTTGTAAATCATTTACGAAGGAATTGGAGTCGGTCTGTGGTACGTCGGAAAATACATATACAACATTATGATTGTAGTCTGTGTCTCCACAGTCCTTGACAGGACACAAAATATAATAAAGTAAATTTGACATGTTGTTGGGTTATTTATGGGTGATAGTAATAGTGGTAAGAATCTGTTCTTATGATTCCGGATTGAACGGTCTCAGTGAGTCGGTCATACACTATTTCGATTATAGACTTGACGTCGTGAGACTAACGTCGGCAGACGTATGAATTGGAGTACGATACCCCGGTCGGATACTATTCCTTAAACCTACCTTCCTAAAATTGTTCTCTTCAGTGGAATAGTTTAAACGTCGAAATCGTAACTTGTAGAGGAAAGTTCAGGTGTACACAAATTGGAAACACTTGTTTCTACTTCCGACGACCGATCACAAATATTTAACCCTAATAAAAAACTATAAAAACAAGAGGTACGTCAAAACGTCATTTGGACTTTTTTGTTTGGCGAATTTCCGTCCGTGTGAGAGGATAAAAGGTTATTTAGAAAGATCGTGTAACGGATCCGACTTAAGGGGGAACCTCATTTGATTCCGGTTTACACAATTATTAATAACTTTAACTGATTACCCATGTACCCCTAAGTAATAGGATAAAGTATTATTTTTAAATCGTATTATTTGTTTAAGATTTTTAAATTAGTGGACCCTGGTTGTGAGAGATCTACTTCATCTCAACTAATTTTTGTCAAATCCGTAAACCATCTCAAGTAATTCGATGGGATAATGGGCAAGTAGAAGGACGATATGGACATACAAAGGACACTAACGTCTGGAGAACAATACGTAGACTTTATAAGTCCTTACATTATCTTATAGTCCTTATCTTTATAAGGACATATATGTTTCCCGACCTCACTTTTCCCTTCTCTCTCACTATTTGTTTTAATGAACTTCCTAAAAAAGTTTAGTGTGCATAAGCGGGTCCTAAAGAGTGAACTGGAAACTCTTAGTGACGATGTCTCTCTGGGACCTCACAAAAACATAGGGAGTCCACACAACCCCCGACTTTCTTACTCCTAATGACGGAAAGGCAAGTCAAGTCAAGTCAAGTCAGTGAGTCAGCACAGGCTGAGAAACGCTGGGGTACTTGTCGTCGTGCGGTCCGGAGGGACAGGTAGTGGTTGAGGGCCTCAGGTGGGTTTGGGTACAGGTAACTCAGCCACTACGGTAGGTTGGTAGAATAGAAGACAGCAGGGGAAGAGGAGGACGGGAGTTAGAAAGGGTCGTAGTCCCAGAAAAGGTCACTTAGTCGAGAAACGTAGTCCACCGCCTCAAAGTCGAAGTTGTAGTCAGGAAGGTTACTTGTGGGTCCAGACGGAAATCACTATGGAATATCTTGAAAAGATTGTTTCTGAGAAAACAGAAGAAACATCGTTGTCTATCGTCAGAAATGAATAGTGAGGGGTAAGAGGGAGAGTGGGGGTAAAACAGAGTAGTTCTTGACACGAGGTTTGAAGGACTATATAGGTGACGTCCCTTGTGTCCAAAGTTAGGAACCAGTCTCTTGATTCTAGGGTGTACGACACATCGCGTCGGGTTTTTTTTTTTTTTTTTTTTTTATTGCGAGAAGAGAACTCGAACAAAGACAGGGTCATAACCCGCAAGAACCATGTATTTTCCATGAGTTATACTCCTTCCTTTACCGTTGGGTGAGATCAAAAGAACGGACCTTTTAGAATACCTATCTCCTCGGACCACCCGATATATCGGGTACTCCAACGTTCTCAATCTGTTCCGAATCCTTGGTTTGGTGGTATATTGAAAGTATAATTTTCCGTTATATTTATCTGTTTTATTGAAAATTTTATCAATGACCATCGAACAGTCACGACTTTTCATTATAAAACAGAATAAGATCTCGAAGCACTGGAAAATTTATTATGGGTGGGGGTGTCCGTTTATTTTTCGACACCGTAAAACCTTACGGTGCAACACACCGAGATCTTTGATTATTAAAACACACAATAGGATCCTTCTTATATCCAATTTCACATACCAAGTAAAGACCAAGATAAAACGTCAGGTCAAAAACAAAATGAAACTAAAGGTGAATTTCAACCGAAAATTTTTTATGGAATAAACACATAGAAATATTTAGTCAGTAAACCCCATGTTCTGACTAACTATTTTGTATACACGTTTTATCTCCTACAATAAAAATTGTCGTTGTCGTTTTTTTCAAGTCCATTTGAAGAAACAACACACTTATCAAACATGTTCCGTAACAAGAAGGACGAACGTGTGAAGATTTTATGTACTATAAGATCGGAATACCAAATCAACGAACTGTCTGGTCATTATATGATTTTTGACTGTAATGTTCCTTCGGACTTAATTTACACATTAATCGTCGCACTTGTTCGACATTCTAAACCCTTTAGAATCACTAGGTCTATTGGTGTTACCACACCAGCCAGTGGGTCTCCGCATGTAGGATCTCACACTTCAGTTCACCCGGAATACTTCGTAATGACACCTGTTTTTCGATCACCTCCACTACCTTAAGATCTACTCGATAAATTTTACGATTTTCTACTACGATAGTTTCACGACGTAAGATATACAGTCGTGTACCACCAAGTCACCCATTTCACAGACGGATGTTACGTCCTCTGGACCCAAGCTAGGGACCCAGGCCTTCTAGGGGACCTCTTCCTTTACCGTTGGGTGAGGTCATGAGAACGGACCTTTTAGGGTACCTGACTCTTCGGACCATCCGATGTCAGGTACCCTAGCGTTTTTCAACCTGTTTTGACTCGCTGAAAGGAAAGGAAACCTATTGAGTCGTCACCGGTGTCCTGACCTTTTCCAGTCAAAAGTAAGGTCAGAGTTTCCTCCCGTTACGGTTTCTCACGAGTGTGATGGTGTGTCAACACGAACAAAGTGTACGATGGTTCCAATACGAGTTTTAGGAATTCGGTCCGAAGTCGTCATATACTTGGTTCTTGAAGGTCTACATAGTCGATCCAAAGATTCTTCGTCGTCTTGGTCTCTAGTTTAACGGTTGTAAACAACCTAATACCTTTATCGTTCCCTCACGGTCTTTTTGTATACGAAGAAACTGATAGAATTTCAGAAACACCCCTAGTGTCGTTTGACCTTTTAAGAATTTCTCTACTCTTATGGTCTGGTGGAATAAACAGAGGACTCTTTGGACACATACGTCCAGTTCTTCGTCGTCAATCTTGACGTGTACCTTGTGGCTGACCAAGTTTTAACTCTTTCTTGATACTGTTCCGACATATAACAGTGGTCGAATAAATTGAATATACGTCTCATGTAGTATACTTTACGACCCGACCTACTTAGTGTTCAACTTTAGTTCTAACGGTCCTCTTTAAAGCTGTTGGAGTCTATACGTCTACTGTGGTGGGATTTCCGTCTTGAAACCGGTGGAGTACGCTTCTCAACTGAGTAACCTTTTCTGAGACTACGACCCTCCCTAACCCCCGTCCTCCTCTTCCCCTGATGTGTCCTACTCTACCGACCTACCATAGTGCCTGAGCTACCTGCACTCAGACTCACTTGAGGCCCTCAACCACTACCTGTCCCTCTGGACCGCACGACGCCAAGTACCCCAACGTTTCTCAGTCTGTACTGACTCGCTGACTTGACTTGACTTGACTTACCGTCTTTCGTTTCCCCTTGATTTCTCGGAGAACTACTCCCACTTTCTCCTCTCACTTTTTCGACTGAATTTTGAGTTGTAAGCTTTTTGATTCTAGAACCGTAAGCCAGGGTAGTGAAGTACCGTTTATCTTCCCTTTTTTCATCTTTGTTACTGTCTAAAATAAAAGAACCCAAGGTTTAGTGACGTCTACCACTAACGTCGGTACTTTAATTTTTGGTCAGTGAGGAATCTTCCTTTTGATACTGTCTGGATCTGGTTTTTTTTTTTCCGTCTCTGTAGTGAAACGGTTGTTTTCAGGTATATCAGTTTCGAGATCAAAAAGGTCATCAGTACTCACGACTTCTTAACTACGAAAGTTTGACCACAACAACCTCTTTTGAGAACTCTCAGGGGACCTGACATACTTGTAGTTCGGTCAGTTAGCACTTCCTTTAGTTGAGACTTATCAGTAACCTTCCTGACTACGACTTCCAGGTTATGAAACCGGTGGACTAAAGTTGTCGGCTGAGTAACCTTTTCTAGGACTACGACCCTTTCTAACTTCCGGTTTCCTCTTCCTCCACCGTCTCCTACACTACCAATCTCTCGGAGTGACTGAGTTCCACATACTTAAACTCGTTCGAGACTGTGTATCACTTCCTGTCCCTTTGGACCGCACGACGTCAAGTACTCCGACGTTTCCCAACCTGTACTGAATCGTTGACTTGTGGAGGTGGTGATGGTTCCGTCCTGGATCTTTTCGTCCCAAAAGGTCTCTCACCATACTGAATCTTTTGACTTCTACGTCCTTGATTAGATCCTCTCTGTCACCGTCTTCTCTTTGACATTCCATCTTTACCGACCAAAACAAACTTTCTTTTGGACAAACTAACATGTCTCTCAACCTACTCCCTGATCGTCATCCGGAAGTAGAAAAAGAAAGAAAACTTTTTAAACATAAAACTTAATTCAAATCCGTGTCTGTTCAACGTTTTAAAGAGAACATACAAAGATGGTAGTGGTACAATGTATTGAAATCACTTTACTAGTTCTGGTACCTTTATAAACGAGTCGTATTAATTTGATGTCTGGAACACTTCCAGTGGTGTAAGAGACTCCTGAGAGAAAGACAAATTACTGGAATACGTCACTGATTTAGTGTACATAAATCAACTGTAGAAGAACCAGGAGAAGATTTACATTCTTACTTAGTCGGAAGTGAACAGAAATTATCAGAACTATAAACACCTTTCACCAGCGCATAAAACAACTTACAGAGACTTAAACAGAGTATAAAATGTACTAAGTTTACTTCGATAAATAAAAAACAGTCCCTATGGTATCTTTAATATATCGTAAGAAGAGTCACGGAGTATACTTCCTCATTCTGACATAGAAAATTCTTGACGGTCAATTAACTTCTATAAACTAGTCCCCTTATAAGGTATTTCCTCTCAAACTCTTCCGCGTTCAGACATCCTTCTTTAATTTACTGTTTATTGTCTTCTCTGTGACAAGATTAAGAGTTAGGGACTTTAATATTCTTTAAGGACCTAAGTTTATCTTTACTACTCATACTCTTTGAATATTTTCTTCACTAATCCGGATCAATGACTAATATATGTTCTCCATTTTAAAAATTTACAATCATTCTAATACTCGTAATTTTTATTTTAGTTTTCCCCTCAGACAGAGTAGGAACTAACTCCTTACGATCTTATTTTACTTAAAAAGGTCTAAAATCTAAACTATTAAGGCTCACACGCTCTATGTGTGTATCATATCGACCTGCCGGTAGTCCGTCTCACATCTACTTGTGAAGTATCTGGAACTGTCAGGAGACCGAAATCTAAACCTTTGGGAAGTATATCTCGATTCTAAACTTCAGTACTGTCAATTTTTTTTTTTTACATCCCGTCCTTCAAATCTAGTTCTTTTGACCTCACACTTTTCTCTTGAACGTCACTACTCAAGTAAACACCTACTCTTTATTCTCATCTCCAACCGTCTTGTGTCTCTTATTTCCTCATCCAGTCTCTTGGCTCGATCACATCTCGGCGCCCACGGTCTCGTCTCTCTTACACTCCGTTGGACTAGTCGTCACGGTCAACGAAATCTCTAGTTCTACTACTGTCTTACCGTTACTCGAAATCTTTGTTACTCTTCTTAGATCTTAATAGCCAACTACTATAATCCACACTGATATTTCTAAACTCTAATGGAATGTCAGAATAAGATATTAAAAGAGGGAACTATTTCGGGAAAGATAAAATAACAATAGTGGTTGTTGAGTTTCCAATCAGTTCTTTATATTGTAAACACAGATTCTTAATATTTTAAAAAAATCCTGAATCTTTCCAGAATTCCTGAATCTTTCTTTTTATAATAAATTGGATACACCCTATTATGTTGAAAATAAAGTATAACTCTGTCTTAAGTGTGGTGACACAAGGTACTGAACTTTTTAGTAAAGGGACATTTTCTAGTCATTACACATTTAAAATAATTTTAAAATTCTGTCTTTTTTTAACACAAACTTTCCCCTCTAACCACAAAAATTTTCAAAAGAGTGGTAGATACATGAAGAGTAAAGTTTTGTTCCGATTTCATGTACATCATAATTCCTATAACGATAATACATCATAACTCCGGTCAACGTAAATTACATATTATTTTTAAATACACGCTATTACAGCAATAAGAGTCAAGGAGAGATCGTCAACCACAATGACTGGTAAGAGAGAAACTTTAAGAGTAGACATCGAAGGTGTAGTGGGATAGGACGGGGGGTCGAGGGTCGTTGGAGAGGGAAGATAACAGTAGCAGAAGTATAGTTTAGGATTTACACTCGTAAGGGGTTCAAAGTGGAGACACAGGAAAATACATACACAGAGTACATAAAAGTAGGACCCTCGAATTGGTCACCTGAAGTTTGACACGAGGTCTCAGGATTCTAAAGAGTCTTAACAGAGTCCTCGACGACACATTCCTACCAAAACGGGTAGAAATTTCAATTCATCGGGACTGAGACACATAACCCCAAAACACATTTTGAAGTTAACCTTTTCCTTTAGTAAAGACGACGAATTTTTATGTATGTATTTGTCTCACTCTCCCTTCCTAGTTTTTGGTAACTGAATTTAAAGAGAACAGACTTACTGTGGGTTCACTTGTGGAGACTACAAAGTCGGGTCCCGGTCAGGATCCGAGAGAAAACAGGGGACCTGTAGAGTCGGACCGAGCCGTCGACAGTGATAGTGAAGTCTAAAGGTGTGGACTGTATTTTACGTGACAGAAAGAGGACGTTTCGATCAAGAGGGAGTGTCTTTAAATATAAAGATAAGTAACGAAATGACGAGATTTTATGTGTTCAAGTTTTCTCTCTTAATCACAACAGAAAAGAGAAGTAACGAGTTTCAGTAGTCAGAGATTCTGAACAACTAAAACGGAATCTAGTACCAAGTGTATAAATAGGGAAAGAGCGTTTATTGTGTCGAAGCTATTCCTAACTCCATAGGTCAAAACCTGACGAGAGACTTAGAGGCTCCTCTAGAGAGGTTGAGACCGGTGAATCGGGATATCATATGAAACTTTACGACTCGGTCTAAAGTCAAAAAAAAAAAAAAAATTTATTACATAAGCAATAATAGTGGTGAGAGTAACATTTGAGGACTTCGTAAAGAAGGAAAAGACAAAATCGACACACATTACCCCTAGTGCGATTTCGAGGTTTGGGTTGTTATAAAATAAATCACGGAACATAAACGAACCGTAACACGATTTGTGAAATATCCATAATGAATTAAAAGGTATATTAAGAGGTTCACTCCATAATAATAAGAGAGATAAAATAGTCACCCCTTTGTCTCTAATTGGTAGGATAAGTTTGTGTCGTTTATTTACCCTTTTTAGTCCTAATCGTCAGAATTGGTTAATCGAGGTATCCGGTTCACACATTCGACGGACAAGGGCTAAGGGGAAGAAAATTTACTCCCCTTTACATACACCCGACAACCCGGTCCTGGTGACTTCCGTCGTCAGTTCCCTTTCCCGTGACCGAAACGACAAAAATCTTCACGGAATTTCAAATGCAATTCGGTCAACACTTAGGTACGTAGAATTTTCTTGTCACGAGGGTGGAGGAAGAGACACTGACGGAAGCCGGACGGGTGGTTTTCCAACGGGAAAACACTATAAAAAACGGAGTTCTAACAGGAACTACAACCAGTACTTAACTAAAGTGAGGTAGTTTTTTACAAAATCTATGACGAGACTTCACCGGGAGCAGAGACGAGGAGTGAAGGACCGCTGAAGAAAAGACCAAAGATTTCAGACCCCGGTCGGAATAGGGGACGGTTCGGTACGAGAGATTAACACACACTCGTTTGCGAATTACTACTACCACTACAACTGTAATCTCGATGAAATAATTAAGTAAGTAACTCAACATTTGAGTACGCAAAAGACACAAGTCAGAATAGGGATCCGGTACCGTAACGGGGATTGCCTATTCCTTCTTATCGAATGACCAACTCTCATACTCGAGGACTTAGTTCGACGCATGCACGTTTTAAACTCGGACGACAACTTAATGACAGACTGGAACCTGTTCTATAAATTCAAGAAACACGTAATAAAAAGAAATAGTCATTTATCTATGTCATTTCATGAGTGTAGTATGTCAAATTTCTAATTTACTTTGCTCTATGATTTTAGTGCATCTTTTTATGGACCGTTTATCATTGATGATTTATTCATAAACAATAACTACACACACACACACGAGACGACACAGACTGCGGAACGTTGGGGCGTCTGAGCTCGGCCGGTCCGAGGAGGTAGTAGGTAACCTAAGAGGTCCGTCTTTATGACCTCACCCAACGGTAAAGGATTAGGTCTTAATAACAACAATCATCGGGAGTTACTTATAACCAACTGACGTATAATTCTCAGATTAGACATGGTCATTCGTGAAACGACGCAAAAAAAACGTATGTATGATAAACGAGGAGTTATAGTTTTAGTGACGTCTACCACTAACGTCGGTACTTTAATTTTCTGCAAATGAGGAACCTTCCTTTCAATATTGGTTGGATCTGTGGTATAATTTTTCGTCTCTGTAATGAAACGGTTGTTCCCAGACAGATCAGTTCCGATACCAAAAAGGTCACCAGTACATACCTAAACTCTCAACCTGATATTTCTTCCGACTCACGGTTTCTTAACTACGAAAACTCGACACCAAAACCTCTCCTGAGAACTCTCAGGGAACCTGACGTTCTTCTAGGTCGGTCAGGTAGGATTTCCTCTAGTCAGGACCCACAAGTAACCTTCCTGACTACAACTTCGACTTCGAGGTCATGAAACCGGTGGACTACACTTCTCGACTGAGTAAACTTTTCTGGGACTACGACCATTTATAACTACCGTCCTCCTCTTCCCTTACTGTCTCCTACTCTACCAACCTACCGTAGTGACTGACTTACCTGTACCCAAACCCATCTGAGGTTCTCCGGACCGCACGACACCAAGTGCCCCAGCGTCTCAGCCTGTGTTGACTCGACTTGACTTGACTTGACTTATTGTGACACTCCAACTATAATAATAATAATAGGTATAGAATGTCCTTCTTTTAACCTTGACTCCAACTTACTGAACGGGACCCAGTGTATCGAACATTTGACACTCGTCAGTCATAATCGTGTACCAGACACACTGAAGTTTCGGGTACCATGAAAAGGGTATGGTGAGTCGAAAGTGTCTCCGGAAACGTCAGGAAAGACGGATTCGGTCAGTATCACGTAAGGAACTTAAATGACTCGATTGACGTAGTCTGACAATAAGTTGGTAGGTTCATGTACGAGACGAAAGATATAATCCTTATGAAAGAAGTTCCCGTCTTTGTGACTACGGAGTATACGACAAACGTAGTAACTACTAACGCTAACTTATGCATTTACCGACTTGACGATAGTGACAAAGAATTTTCTACCACCATTTCCTGATCATTACCGTAGGAGTAGTTTATCTTTTCCTTCAATTATGACGTATGAAAATAAAGGGACAAATACTATATAATTAGCGGATGTCAAGACGTCTCGTATATTTTTAACTTTATGGACAAAAGAATCTTTAATTTTTTATCGTACTGTTTGTATAGAAGGGAATTTTTCTCTAAAATAAGGAGGAAAATCGGCTCTTCAATTTTTATGACGACACCCCCTCAACTTCAGTGGAAATATACAGAGACGAAGGAAGAGAGGGGAGTGTGTATGACTCCGTAAATAAGTAAGTGGGTTAAAATTTCTAGATTCTCACTTCTTTTATCTATTCCAGGAACGAGAGTGCCTAGAACAAAATCACCCTCCTCTGTCCGTATTTGTTCATTTCTTTATTTTAGTAATGTCTGTCACTGGTGCAGACCGTAAAGTCTCAAAAGACACTACTCCGACCCTTCACTCGTGCACCCGACCCACCTGTCCTCACTCCCCGACCGTTGTTCGTCGAATCCGTGTGCAGAAGGTTTTTCTCGCGTGTGCGCCAGGGACCCGATAACGAACCTACGTCGTATACCGAAAATGAAGCGACAAGTAGGTGGATCCAAGTTTCTCTGACAGTTGTTATTACGAGAAGGGTACCGTTTTCATTCTCGCAGTCCGCTAAAAGTGTCCACGAGACAAAGAAAGAAGATGAAGGGTCCCACTCTATCCCGGATCTTAGTTTCGTCGCGAACCAAAAGAGACATGGACATTTTCTAATCGGAATTCAGTTGTTCCTACTACGTTCGTCCCCCTTTTTTTACGTTCTTTTATCTCTACCTCGGTTTTTCCTGTTAAAGACTAACATTCTCGACCAAAGACAAAGGGTAGTACCACGTTCTACTCTTTCAAGACGTCCCAAATCCTCCGTGTCGACGGGACCGGGACGTCTCGCCGGAGTCGGAGTAACGGGCCGGTCCACGAGTCGGGGTGACACCTTCGTGCCCGAACTACAGGTCACCCTTTGTTCGGTCTTCATTCCCGACTGTAAAGGTCCCCTGTGAACACCAGGAAAACGGATATTAATCGTGGAGAATTGGGAGTTTGAACGGGCACGGAAAAAGTCCGACACCTTCGCGTTTAAGCTTCAAAACCCGTCTGTGGCAGAGTCGACGAGTATCTCGGGGTGGGAGGGTCTCCAAGACGGTACGTTCGCCATTCACGTCGGACGAGAGAGGAGTAAAGAACGCAGAGAAACTCTGGGACGAACTGTAAGAATTGTCAGAAGGCAACATGAACTCGAAGAGGTGGTGTGGAACCGGACAAGAAGATTACATGATAAACACTTGGACCATCGTCGGTCGTTTATGAGGGACAAGAGGACCTGAGAATTCCTCCCGTCTGTAACGAGGGCACGAGGTCATAAAGTAGTCGCGCAGTACAAGACACAACGTCTTACTTTTCAAGGTAGTGACAGAATATAGAGGTAAGACACCATCTCCCACCCATGCAAAAGACCAACCTAGGATACTCACGGATCTAATCAAAGGGACAACACAAATAAGAAATGTAGGGTTACAAAAGTGGAACCCTTAAAACTTTCATTAGGATTATACATCCGATACAATGACTCTCAGCCCTTGGAACCTCCTTTTTTTACTACCACACTATATGGTTTATGGGTTTCGAATCACGGATCTTACCACTAAAAAGAGAGGACACTAAGACTCCCCATCTATCCGTAAAGAAGGGCAAGGGGAACGGAGGGAGCACGTGACGACGCCGTCCGCGGTTCTCCGTTCTGAGAGGAAGGTGCACCAGAAAGTAGTGCGTCCAACCGGGTCCGGTGACGGTGCGCGTCACAAGGCCCTCTTGTGAAAGGGACTGAGGAACTTCGAACGAAAACTTGAACGTGTCGTAGTAAATACGACGAAAGACAACCGGTCTCGTTCAGTCTCCGGGCGGATCTTAGTCTTCGTCCCTTTATCTGATCTCGACGTTTTGGACACCGATAAGGAGGAAGTACAAAGGACTTTAAAGTCCCCCGTTAAGAAAGTACTGTTTTGTTTAAGTCGTATCCTCGTGTGTGACGCACCGTACTATTTTTATAAAGTTCACATCCGATATCCACAAAATAAAAAGGAACTTAACAGGTAGTTATTATGTCCAACGAGTAATGACAAGATTTCATTCTTGCCCCTGTATCTCAGACAAAGGTATTTACGTTACTCATAAATCTTATCCAAGACTGAGGTACAACCCCGAATCTTACATCCTAAAACGACCTACGACCCTTCCTCTCCCCGTCGGTCGTCCCGGGACCTATGTCTACACCAGGAGAGACGGAGGTTGAGAGACAGAGAAGGGTAGAAAGGAGGAGGAAACACAGAAAGGGGGAAAAGGGTAGAAACAGTAGTAGAAAGAAGAAGGTTCAGAAAAAAGGGGAAGAACGAGATTACTATGCTTAACTGGTAATGATATTTGATGTTTGCAAACTTGTAAATAAACGCAGTGGAAAAGGGGAGTCACAAAACTTCGTCCCCTTTAGTATAAATTTTCTCGTATTTCCCATCGAAAATCACTTTTCTGCTGTGTCTTTCGTCTGTAAACCGTTCTTGTTACCTTCTATTACGGTATTTTTATCATTCTTACTAAATACGAGCCCCTGACCTTAATCAAAATCATTATCGAACAGTTACTCTGCGTCCGACGGCGTCACGACCGATTACCTTCGTGGAGGGGACGAGGTGACTGAGAGATGGACCCAGTGACGTGCCGGAACCAGTGACCCCGGTTCTCCCTCAGGGAGGACGGTTCGGCGAGAGGCACTGGTTTCCTACTGACCGAGAGACTCCGTCTAGTCGGAAGGACAGGGCCCCCACCCTTCCGGCCCGGGCGTGTGCGAGTAAACTCCTGCCCTCCGGTAGAAAGGGTAACAGAAATAGGAGACGTAGCTTTTGGACTTGAGAAAAAGTCTGGACACGTTTAACACGAAAAGGGAGAATGTGTATACACCCACCCTTTGTTTTCACACAATCTTTCTTTCGTCTCAACAGTTGTTCACGTGTGTATTAGACCCTTTTGGCTTGCTTTAGACCGATATCACCAAAGGGCGAAGATACAGTCTTCCCGACCGTCCCCGGGCGTCCCAACTACTCCCAAAGAAAGAGAAGGGGGGCACTGACCAACAGGACGAGTAGTCGTCGACAGTGGTAGGGAGACCCGCTTGGGTCATACGGACCGACCGAAAAAGAACGTAGATCACGGGGAGTAGGGTATGAGTGACCGATGCCTACGCTACCGTGAGGGGTCTCTCAAAGAACGAGGAACGGAGGCGATCCGCGAGAGTAGTCCGACTTTACGTGTCTTGATGGCCTCTCGGTCGTACAAGAGTCCTACGTCCTTGTCGAGACCTATACCACAGACGTCGAAAGACACCTTCTCCCGAGAAGGAACGGGACACCGATTCTCAACCGGGTGATCTCCGTGACACATGTGTTCTGTAACAAGGATATACAACCTCTAAAAAGGTACAAAAAAATTCCCGTATTTGTAACCTTAATAAGTTAAACTCGGACTAACATAAATGTTATACTCGACAATTCGAGTCTTTATACATAGTCGAAGGAAAGTCACTCTGAAGTACTACATACAACAGTAGACTGAAGGAGTCTCAAATATTTAACTGAAACCATTTATAATAAAAAAAAAATTTTGGGTGTGTTAACCTTTTGTGTCAAACCAAAAGACTTTACTGTAAGTAAAGGAAAAGAGGTCTGAAGTAGTTTCGATCGAATATCCTTTAAAACAAACACCAACCGAGTAACAAAGAGTAAAAATGTGTTAAAGTGTCTTTAGGAATTTTGGGACATTCCCCAAGAATCGTATTGTTTCTAATGAATAACTATAGTCTCCAAAACTTTGAGCTTCTGGGCTTACACACAACGAAAATGATGATAAATCTACTCAGGGGGGTAGTCACTACTGACGTCGCGCGTGTGTGCGTGTGTGCGTGTGTTTACGTCGTCTTTAATTCCGGCGGAGCACGACACAACTCCCGTCCTCGGCATTATATGTGGTCCACATCATTAATCGTCCGGGCGCTTCCGACGGACAGACAGACGAAAACGACGACAACGACATAGGGGGACACGAAAGGTGGTAGTCTATCAACCTAAATTAACTCCGGTGTAGTCTACTCCGTAATGACTGTGGAAATTAACTTACTCGTAGGTCCCTCCTAATTGAGTATTATAACTAACCGAAAATCGGTGAACGAGTCTCCCCACAGACCCATCGAATAATCAACGGAAATAAATGTGGAAATACGTTTCTCACGTTTATCCTTAAGAATCGCGTTATACAAAAAGATTCATGAGAATTATTGAAAAAATTTTCCTGACTATTATTTTTACGTTTACATAAATTAAAAAATAATCGTCAAGACTTACTTATGTACAATTTACATACACGGATGTGTAAATGTATATGGACCACAAAACTTTATACCGTTATTCTCTCGTCGGTCTTCGTGAAGTAGTTCCACAAAGCTAAGACTTACTATGAGTAGTCGATAATCTTCTGTCTGTACCGACACCTCTTAACGACTTTTACGTGTCACGTTAATGACATACTATCGTGTCATGGTGTTTCATATTTATTTCGGTCATTTAGTCACACCACCACACATACAGAGTCTAATACTGTATACCAAACATCCTTACAAGATTTAGGAATCGTCAGAAGGTCTAAATAATACAACGATCGATAATCTTGTCACAAAACACGCAGTAAAGTCAATGTAAAACGAAAAGTTTCCTCTTTAGCTTTCCGAACTCGAAAGTAAAGGAATGGCTGGGCCTCCTCTCCGTAGATCCAGAAAGACAAGTGGGAATCGACGTCGTGTTTCGTCACCGTAGGCGTAATATTATCCCGTCACAAATACTGAACCATGTGATATATTTATATAACAAAGATGTTCATGTGAATTAATACGTAACGAAACTTTGTGGAAATATTAATTCAAACACGTAGTGCAAGTATTTAATAAAGAGATGACATTATTACATACGACATGTTGACAACAAATATTTATCTAAACAATTAATTAATAGAGAAATAAATCAACAGTTTTAGGAGTATGACTGAGTTGTGTCGAAAACTATCAGAAACCGCTAATGGAACCGACCGAAAACACGGATACCGGACCAGAGTAAGAGTATAATAATAGAGTACGTATCATTGACAACCTTACCAAATTGTGTTAGGAGTTATGAAACGGATAAATCTTAGATTTAGTTCAGTGAGAAAAATCAAGAAGAACCTACCCCACCCCTTCTCTCAATTATTTTTAAATACCCAAAAATTTCACTGGTAAGTACATAAAATGAAGTCAGTGGATCTTTAAGTTGATCACTGTACACTTTTGGTCTGTTTAGGACTAACGACAAAGAGACTCGGAAAGACGAGTGACGCGAGAGTGACCGTTGAACCCAATTGCACCAGAAGGAGAAGAAAAGGATGTGGGAGAAAGAAAGGACAGAAAGGGAAGAGCACATAAACCTAGAACAGAACAGGTGAGTTGTCATAGAGGAGGACGTCTCAGGTAACTACAAGTGTCTGGTTCGAGTCGTCCTACAATAGTACCAGGATTTCAAGGGGAGGTTGAGGGGACAGTGAGTGCACCGCCGGTTGTGGGTCGGACCCGACCGTCGAGGACGACACTAGTGTCAGTGACGATTGGCCGACAAGCGGTAGTTGTTCACCGTGTTGGAAGGTCCATTCACTTCTGCATGGGAAGATTCCGTGTCATTGACGACTCGTGACATATTTCTATCACATTCACAATCAGTCAGTCAACACAGACTGAGAGACACTGGGGTACCTGACATCGAATGGTCTGAGGAGAACAGGTACTTTAAGAGGTGCGTTCTTATGGCTTCAACCATCGGTAAGGGAAGGGGTCCCGTAGAAGGACTGGGTCCCTAGTTTGGGTTCAGAGGGTGTGACGTCCGTCTAAGAAATGGTAGACTCGGTAGTCCCTAGGTTTTATGTAACAATATAGGTGGATGTATATAATATAGAGTTGTAAATTCGAAAAATCAAAAGTTTGTATAATCAGACTTAGTTTTACAACTTATGAACCTTTCCAAATTTCTTCAGGGAGACTTCGTACATAATTATTGTTTTCAATTTTGTGTTTGACAAGAGACCGTAGATCACTAAACAGAAATGAGGAACCTCTATTTATAATAGTATATGATTATAAGGTACAGTACAGGTATTTATCGGACATAACTAAATAGTCTACGAGGAAAAAAGGGGTGCATAAGTAAACGAGGTATATGTGAAGAGTAACAGCCGGAACACGGAAAAATACGTCCCGTACCTTGATAAACAACACCCACTATCTTTTTTCCTGTGTATTTAATGTGTCGGTTTTATGATATTTGGGAATTCATATAGGACAAGAAAGTACTTCACGACTTCTTAATCCCACTGATTCCCGTTCTATGACTTAATTGGTAATCTGAGTATGTGGTAGTGTTGAACTTCTCTGTGCTCTCAACCAGAACAGGTCCGGGTGTACGATGGGGACTTCTACGTCTCGGGGCCCCTCGGACCGAACAAGTCATAGTGTATACCCCGTGAGTCACCGTCGCGGTCCAAACTTGGGCTCAAAAGACTGAGTGTAAAATACTAGTAAGGAGGTACTAAATAACGGAGAGTAATCTTGTCCTTACAACCCCAGACCTAAATCATGACAAGGAACACCGGTGACCAATCTTTAAGAGAAAAATTTCTTCCTTTTAGAAAGTGTCAGGACTTAATATCCCAAAAATAGGGGTTCGGTAACAAAATCCATCCTTTAAACTTTCCTATCGGAAATTATCAGACAATTGAACAATAATTTAGACATTTCACATGTATTTCGTGGTGGTAATATTATGGACTTTACCAACGTGTCTATACTTAAGAACTTGTTCCTAGAGTACGGTGTAATTTACGATCTTACAAATCCTACCTTGTCTTGACTTAACTACAAGTTCACTTTTGATCTACATGATTGATTGATACCAGTCATTCCATTAAACCACGGGAAATACTTTTTAGGTACCAACCACAGTCTTAAAGAATTTGTATCGGTAAAAGGACCGGTAATCTTTACTTACTAGTATAAACTAATCTCTTATCTAAAGTATTTACCATCTCTTTCAATTTTAACTCTATGTATATGACAGAGATAATGATCCAGGAAAATAAGGGAAAGAAGTTCACTTGAATGGAACGTCGCCATTTACACATACGTCTACTGTATAAAACCCTGATTTCTAATATTAAACTAATTACTTAAACTAAAAAAACGACAACAAAGAGATTTATGGTGAGTAATCTTCTTTTTCCACGACCATCACACAAGACAGTCCGTGTGTCTCCTAGTAGAAGGACGCGACACACGTCAACGGAATCTCGGACCGTATTCGAGGTCACACACACCGTGGTCCGGGGAGGGTTGCTACGAGTAGGACCCACCGACGACACCGTCGAGACCCTTGAGCAAGTCAAATTTGTCTCGCTGTCATGCACACTCCTCTCTGTTTGGAAAAGTCGACGATCCTTCGGGGTTCGTGAGACGTAAGGACCGAAAGCAGATCGGATCGTCACTCGTCCTCGACTCGGGCGAGGTGGTCGTCACTTGTCCTCGACTCGGGCGAGGTGGTCTCTCGACGATCCGACTAGGAGTCCACGGTCCGAGGGAGGGAGGGACACACTGACTCGAGGACTGGGAGGGGAAACTTCGTTCGGGCACCGGGACGGACCTTCCGACCGACGGGAATGACGGACGACCAGTCGGGAAGAAGAGGGACGAGCGGTGACAGGAGATCTGGACCTTTCACTAAGTCCCCGTCGGAGCAAGACGACCTCACGGGGGTATACCCTGTAGGCTGAAGAGACTCGGGTCCGAGCGAAGAGACATTCTATTCTCCTCTCTTCTGCCGTATACGAAACGGTCGAGGAACGGAACTTAGGAGGGGTAACTCGGAAGAAACCCAGACACGGAACGCAGTGACCACCCAAAACGGGGACAGGAGACCGAAATATTATACTACACCGGTGAGGAGTGGTCTATTACGTTTCTTACTATCGCATACCTTTCTGCGTCCGCTAAGAGAAAGATGTTGTACGAGGGGTCAAGAGTCATGTGGGTGTGGATTCTTACAATTCACAGGGAAAAAAATTTAGACTCGGAGTAAAGTCCATACGGTACTTGTATGGACTAGAAAGTAGGATGGAAAACGATGGAAATGGAGTGTCACACGGAACTAACTTTGTTTGCAGTTTTGAAGGATTGTCAGAGAAGTCACTTATAGTTTAAGTACAGTGTGATAAAAAAAAAAATCAAATCTAAGACTAAGAAAAGACTATCAGAGACTAAGGGTATTAAGTAAGTATTCTGTCGATCAAGAACAGTTACATCACAGAACTCAGGACTAAATCTCTTTTTTTAGTAGAAATAGGAAGGTAGAGTAAGTTCCCTGGAACTCCTTGTAGGTCTTTTTTATTTTATTACCGTGGATTGGAAGTATCTCGTAAAAGATCGAAGACTTATGACAAAATTAGCGAAGTGTAGATAATCGAGTGACTTAGGGGAGCTGTTGGAATTCTACATCCAAGATATGAATCCAACTTGGTATGTTTTAACGGTAAAATTATCCAGTTCGGTAGTCCACAACCACTAAGGTACTCCAAGTCGGATTGGGTAAATTGTCTCGTCCTCGGACTTTGTCACTCGTCTGTACTGACCGGTTTCCGGTGTATCCGTCAGTCGCCGTCTTCACCTTGAACTCCGTATTGGTTTTTATCGAATGGGCGATTTAGAGAAAGTGACTGTCAAACCAAAATTACAAAGACACTAGGGTCTAAGGATTTCTGTATCTTTGTCGAAGAGTCCCATAATCACAACTACCCGTGACCTCAACGACCTCATTTACGACACAACCATTTAGTCTCCGACTCGAAAAGGGACTACTCAGAGACACACGACACTAAAGAAATGACCGTCTCGACATTAGTCGTTTTTGTTATGGAAATCGCTTTCTCCCTCAGGACTCCGAAAGTAAAAAGTAGATGAAATTATAGCATACATATGAGTTGATATTAAAAATCACGATTATACTATGAGTCTATAAAATAGTCATAATGACTATAAGTCCATAAAATAGTATAATCACTAGAAGGTTTTCTAGTAACTTTTCCGGAACTTTTCAACCATAAATGATTGTCACCTTTACGACTGTATTACTAAAATTTTAATTAGATTACTTGTGTAACCTTACATACGGTAAAAATAAAAGCCGGGGAGTTCCTGTCAGTCTACAGAATTTTAGACTTCTATAATTATAGTAGAATTAGAATCTTAGACTACTATAATTCGTCTCGAGATTATGGTTGGTTCGTCATCAATTTTACGAATACTCAGATATTTTCCGTCTATAACTGGTTTCACTTACCGACTCAGTAACCTCCTTTTAGAAAACCTTTTCCTGGTTCTTAAATTGAGAGTCTTAATGTTTCGACTTTTCTAATAGACAAGATTTGGGAAGTAAGACCCCGAATACTAAACGGGTTCCAACGTGTTCACCGGTCACCAGTCAGGACGAAGGATGTTATGGAGAATAGGTGGTTTTTGGGAAGATGGAAAGTGCCCCGACGTCGGATATTTTAGAGAAAAGGTAGTGTTTTATCCATGGAGACTTAGGAATTTTGGTAAAACTTTTAATTTGTTTGACAGGAATCATACCTAACTAAAAACAATGAGTAAACGAAGAGTAATAAAAATTTACCTTTGGTACCTTTATAATTTATAATTATTTTCAAAAAAAAGTTGGCGTTAGTTTAGAAGTCCTTTTGCAAAGTCGGTTTACGTAAATTGATTTTGTAAATAGACGTCTATCGAAAGAAATAAAAATAAGGTTGAAAGTTAACTAACTAAATTCACTACCTACTTCGTAACTTACAAGAAACTGAACCTCGAAAGGGAAAGAGGTAGTATTTAACTGCAAAAACACCTAGGAAACACGACGTCGTAAGTTTTGACGGAAAAATTCTTCATTGTTTTTTTGATCATAAACGATGTCAGTCGTCTACCAACAGTGTAAAACAAAAGTCGCGAGAAATGGTGAATTAAAACAAAACAACGCCGTAGTCTCCAACGGTCAGTTCGTAGACGATATCGAATACCGGATCCTGACCTCGGTGACGACTACCGTGTACAAGTCTTGCCGCGATTAGATTTTATTTACAAATTATTCGATCGGTATCTTCGTGGACCTAAAAAACAAACAAATTTAAAGTGTTTTGACAGAACTCTCTAAACCTCCAACCTTTGTTAAGATGTACTCTAAACTGAATTCGTAAAAATACATCGAGTCATATACTTTTTATTACGAGAGAGAGAAAAAAAAAAAATAGAAAACACTTAAGGTCGAGTAGTTCCACGACATGTTCTGGTCGGTATGGTCGACGGTCACCTTTAGCTAGGAGAGTATCCAGACAGTGAAGGAAGAGAGAAACGCTAAGTAATTCGAGACATACCACCGGGACTTCACATCTAATGTCAACAAAAAGTGAACGACCAACGACCCTTACCTTAAAAGGACTATTTGGTAAACGTACGTTTAACCTTACGTTACTCGACACCGATACGACCATAAAGTAGTTGAGGGGGAGCAACCAAACGGATTAAACTTGTCCGGATCCTGCGTACAGTGGCTTTTAATTATACCTACGACATTATTACACACTAACTCTTACGCGTACTTCATGACAGTCCTATTATAACCTAGAAAAGTAGTGAGTCTGAACAACTACTCGTCCTCGCTCCGTGCAATACTACTTAACCACGTGGTCATTACACTACCTCGAGGAAACGATCCCTTTAAAAGTATTATTGTCACCCAAGAATCGTCGAGACACAACTCTTTTTATTTTGACATTACGGTCCCAAAGTAGTAATTTCCTCTAGTTAGGAAAGAAGGACCTGGGAGGAAGGTCAGACTCCCCTAATTACACGTTAACGTCTCGTCAAAGTTTCAACTTTATATAATGGGTCGGTTACCGTCACAATTCTATAAACATAAGTAAAAGGATCCCAGGACGTCGGGTTATTTAACGGTAACCTCCAACTTAAACAAGTCCCTCTTTTTTTTTTTCATCTTCCTCTGGTCTTTCTCGGTAACCCTACTTTACTCGTAGACACCGTCTGCTGAATCTTATAAATTAACGACGACACGAAAAACTCATCCAATCAACTTTAGAGATCAAATCGTAAAAGGTCGGACAACACCCCTAAAGTTGACACTGAAGTGATTCTTACCATGTGGAACCATAACGTCTATTGACAAGTTATCGAAAATCTTATTTTTTGGATTAACGGGTCGACATCCCCATACAACGATCGTACCTACAAACACAAACCGAACATTAAAACAGTATAAAGGGGTCGTGTTTACTTAAACAATCCTAAAAATTCAAAAATCTATTTGGCATTCTTATTCGCCTAAATAATAAAATTTTAAGTTCCACGAGGAACACGGGTACAGTGAAAAAAAAACAAACAAACAAAACCAGAGATTGTGGTAACAAAGTCACCCCTCAATTTACTGGTCGTAAACGTCTACTTAATAGTTCTACTCGATTTTATTGGAATTCGAGATTTGACAGACAATAGTAAAAGGGTTTATATTCGTCTTTAGATTCTTAATTCACAGACATACTTTCTGTTGGTTATGGGACCAAGGACTTAGAACAAAACGAAACTCATCTATACTAAACGGTATACATATAAAAAAAAATTAGTTTACGGGTGAACCCATTTCAAGATTCTCAGTCCTTTTATTATTTTGGGTAAACAACACGGTGAATCTCGGACCAAAGACTTCATTTCTTAGTAACAAACAGAATTTTGAACTATGACTTATAGCATATCATATTTCAGATTTACTTAAGTCTTTACCATTGGGACATCTCTTCCGTACCCCCTTTCCCCACTCTATCAGTTATAAAATCCAAAACACCCGGTATTCCTGAGTCTGGGTTGATAAATTGAGACGACAATATTGTGTTTTCGTCGGTATCTACTATATATTTGTTCGCTCGTAACGACACGAGGTCATTTTGAAGTATACGTTTGGGTCCGTGTTCGGTCTAAGTCGGAAGTCCGGTATCAGAAGGGACGACTGGTAACCAGTAGTCTGACAAGGCACAGAGGACTTCATCAACAAATTTTGGTACATAGAAGAGTGTGTAAAAATTCAACTACAGATTTTATAAAATTACACTATAGTAGTGTGCAAATTTATCAACGTTTCTAATACTAAAAACCGTATCACACATTTTAAAACTTATGTAGGTCGTCTGTGATTTGTAGTTTCAGTGAACTATCAGTTGGAAAAGACAAAAATTTTTTTAGTAACCTTCTTTAAAAATGGTAAACTTGCAAAAAGAATAGAACTTAAACATGAAAGTAAGACGAAAGGGACGTGTTAAAATTGACATCTTTTAACTAATGGGGTAATTTGTCAAAAGTCGTTATTTTTATATATACATTTATATTTACAACTCTAAAGGACACTGGAATTCCGGGTCGCAACTTTTTAATTAGGAGTAACTCAATAATTTTATAATTATGTATAAATAATTTTAATGTTTATTATTTAAAATCATGATAATTTGTATGTGTTGTGTATAAATAACTTTTATCCTTTATGTCGAAATTACTTACCCTTACAGAGGGATTTATCGAGTACATAAGTATCTATTTGTAATAAACAACGACTTTCTCAAGATAGGATTAAAAAGCAAAAAATATCTACCTACGAAAGTCCTCACAATGAGTGTACTCTTCTATCTACCCTTTCCTCTCTCAAAGCAAAATCGTCACAGTAAGTTTATGAAGTTTGAGAAGGACTCAATGCACTGTTTTAAGTATCTCACTGTACAACAATTCCTAATGAAAATACAAAATAGTAATTTATTAGTAAAATTGTTAGATAGTGACTTTGAATAAAAATTACTAGATAGTTAACTGTCGCACTAATCTAGGAGGAAGGTAAATAACTTTCGTCACTTAACCTTTGGTGGACGGGACGTCTTACTACACTATGGATCCGTAAGTGAAAGATCGTAGTGTAGTTATCAAACTTAACAGAGAAATAAACCGAGAGTTCTCTAAAAACATGGGACCTCATTTCGTGGTATCATTCTAAGACAGATCACCATCTTCTCGCTCGTTTTTCCCTCCATCCTTTCCTTTTGAGTGTCCTCTCAAGAGTCCGTTTAGACAAAGTTCGATCTCTTGAGTACTTTCAACGCCTTGGTCTTTAACTAAGGGACTTTTGGTAGACACGGACACATAGGGAACCCTTTAGAATATGGTGGGGGGGGCGGCGGGGGGTTGTTCCCATATGTACGAGGTCAAACATCTGACGAATAGATCTGTTTATATGGATTAAAGGTAGTTTATTTTTATGAAAGTCATGACTTAGAACACTCCAAATGATCTCTTTTGTCATTCTATTTCTTTTCCGTCAACATCCCATCCAATATATCTGATTTACCTACCTACCTGCCTGTCTATCTAATCCCCAACGTCACAATTTAATAGTCATTAGTGAATAAACCTTTTGTCAAGTAGACTTACGACTTCCCCGTAGTCGGAAATGGGTACTGTTCAAACACCAGTAAGTTAAGTTTTAAGACATGCACAGGTCCAGACAGTTTAATCCAGGAGGGTCAGCCCTTCTAGAGGACCTCTTTCTTTACCGTTGCGTGAGGTCATAAGAACGGACCTTTTAGGGTACCTACCTCCTCGGACCATCCGATGTCAGGTACCCCAACGTTTCTCAGTCTGTACTGACTCGCTGAAGTGAGTGAGTCCTTTATTACGGTTTTTCTGGTCACTTTCAAATATATAGTATATTCGCTTTCAGTATATTTGTGATTGTTTTTATACTACAAAAATATTAAAAGCACACCTTACTTCTTGACATCATTGGTCATATCTTTTATGGTATATAGAACAAAATTTAACGATCCAAAAACCTTTAATTTTCTAAATTAACATAGTGTGTCCAAGTGACGTCACTCTCCGATTGCAGAAAGGTACTATATGATACTACGTGTTTTCGAAAAAGTGGACGGTCCTTGAAGGGAAACACACCTTCCTCCCCCGTGTACTAAGGACTGATCTCCGGATGGGAAAAATGATGACGACAGTGAAAGATCCGGTAATTAGAGGGGTTTCATATACTTCGGGTAATAGTTTATCAATAGATTATTAGAATGCACCAATCCAACATGTCAGTCTGTGGTCGTCTTGAAACGGTATAAAGTGCACTTATGCAAACGATACAAGACATACGGTACTCCCGTTCCCCATAAAATAGAGAGACATAGGGTCGCCTCCTGACCTTTCATAAAACTTGTGAAAAAAAGAAGGCATAATGAAAGACTCGGAAGATAACTTAACCGGTAGAATTGCATAATGGATATTGCTTATATTGTATTTATATAAAGATAAAAATTAAAAATAGTCATTACGTAGATATCATAAAAAAGGTTATTTTTGACTTTCGACACTACGTTTCTTGTATTATTAATCTACATCTGTAAATAAAACAAGACTAAAGACCATACTAGTTCACAACAAAAAAAAAATCGTCATATTCTTGATACTAAACACAACCTTTCAACTATTACTTTATTGAGGATCTAGTGCTTGTCGTCTCGAAAGACAAACCAACCGAAGTATTACGGTTTCTTCCGTGGAGGCACTTTTAAGGAAACGACTACTACTGTACCGAGTATCACACAAAGATCTCCTAATAACGAGAAGTGTACGTACGCTACGGCACGACACAGACTGGAATACGGAACACTGTCTGAGGTAGAGTCCACGAGACGTCGTGAGACTTTTGTAGGACGGTCTGACAGAACAAAATAACAAATGTCTTCATCGTTCTTTCAACGACACACGACACGAAACTGAAAAAGTTAATGTTCATAGGAATTATTTATCAGTAGCATGGGAGAGGAACGTATTTTCACGCCGACACTTGTCCCCTTTACCCTCAAGTAGACCAGTTTAATTTCTGGACAATTTCAGTCTGATCACGTCCTACGAGGTTATAAAGTGTATATACTGTAAATTTAAGCTTATAGAGAAGGAACACTGTTTTTCAATCTCCATTATCTAACAGTGTTGTACTTAGGTAAGAGGACTGTTATCTACATTACTCTAACAGTCTTTGTGTTTGGATTGACCCTACGTCAGACCTCTAAGATTAGATCAAACCAGGACGGGTTCTCGATCTATCGTACAAGACTCTTAACATACGAGGCATAAAATTTAAACATCACATAATAACAAAGAAAGGAGATCCGTCTTAAAGAATGGCTCGACAACTTCAACCGATGGGAGTAAGAAGGTTGTTAGCCTAACACAAAAGGACACCAAAAAAGTTTATAATAACATAAATTTTAATTTCTAGTTTACAAAAATAGGACCTTACACAACAGAGAGGAGGGAACCGGGGTCGGGGGTCGTACTGTTGAATGCCCTAAATAAACGCGTACACCCAAATATCCGAAAAAAAGGGGAGACAAGAATGTCGGTCGTTATGCCCTTACGTGTCTTCCGTCTAGTGACTGGAGAATCTGGTTTCGTAAGTCCAGGTAAGGGTCACAAAGCAGTAGTGCAGCCTGTTGGCGATGTAGGACGAGACGCCGAAGACCCTATTCTCAAAGGCGCAGATAAGATGCCTGTGTCCATTGGCGTAGCGAAGAAATAGTCACTTGGGTTCAAATGTTGTTCACCGTCATCCTCCGAATTTTCCGAAAGAGTAGAGGGGACATTTTGAATGTCTTCAGATTTTACACATTTTATATAAAAGGGGAAGTTCATTATTAGATGAGATATTAGGTAATTATTCAATTGAAGTCTTACAGACATTTCCCCGTCCAAAACCATCCAGACAGAGGGTTCACTTACTAAATAACACTTCCGTATAGAACCACACATTTATGGCATACAGGTACGTATAAGTATACCGATCGCACGTATAAATGTCCACACGAAGGGGTGAAATTATAATAGATTTCCGACAAAAAAGGGGACCTTTAAGATTCACACAAAGGACACTCACCCTTAGAACGGAGGTGGGTCAAGGTAACTTAGAACGACTTTTGGTGTGGTAGCACTTCTTTCCATCGACTGAGGAATAATTAAACGTACGTTGAGGGATTCCCTGATTGGTTTGAGTTTAGTCATAATAATATCCTATAGGTCAGGTTACTTACCGACATATAAAAACGTATTTCCGTTAATTCTTGTAACTTTTTAAATTACCTCAGAGAAATTTCATAAAATCTTTGACCATCTCCTACTGTATTTGAATGTGACTTACACATCAACATATAAATTTTATTCATTTTAATCTATCATTACGTAATCTTGAATTTATGGTACCTTCATCTATCAAGTTGCTTTTGTTCCTAGATGTTTACTAATATAACTAATTGACAAGACCCCTATCCTTTACAAAATTTAACTTTAAAGATTAATTGACAAAATGTCGTTTAGGAGAAAGTCAGTACAATCATTTAGAGACATGTTACATACTCAGGTATGAGGATGAAATCATTCATATCATATAATTTTTTAATTAAGAACCCATAAGTCCCTCAAACAAGATCGATGTAAGACTACTAACATAAAATTGGATTGTTACTCTCTCATCCCTTTTATCAACTTATACATGACACATATCTTATTTGGGATCTTCAATCTGTACTAGAGCAAATTAAAAATAAAGTCCCTTAGTTACTGGATTATAAAAATATTAAATGAAGAAATAAGACCTCCATCCAAGTCTTTCTCTTGTAGTAAGTCCAGAAGGGCTAATGAACCCGAAACTGATCTACAAATCCAGATACTATAATTAATGACAACTTGGATTTTGAGGGGACCTTAAGAAATTTTTACGTAACCTCTAACTGTTCAAAAGGATTTTAATAAATAATAATATTATTTAAAAGAGACCGAATTATAAGTTCAAATTTAAAATTGGAAAAGAAAGTGATAATTCCATTACTGTTGGAATCACAATAAACTGGAGTTTGATACGAGGGAAGAAGTGTCTGAAAGTCTGATTTTAACAATGTAGGAGAGTGCTCCAAAAGAATTTGTAAGAAAATCTAAGTATAACAAAAAATATGTAACTTTTAATAGAAAGTTAAATACGTGTCATTTTAAGGAATAAAACCGGAAATCAAGGTAATTAGAGTCCCGTAACATAGGTCAAAACGTTGGTGGGGGTGTCAATTCTACGTCTCGTCGTCTTTTAGGGGTCTTTGCGGAGCCCAACGGGGAAGCACCAGTCAAAGAAGGGAGTGGAGTCGGAGAAGTCTTAACGACTGTATGAGAAGTAGAGACATTAGTACGGAAAAGGTCTTACAGGATTTTACCCTAGTATATAATACAGTTAGAAACCCAAGTTGTAAACTCGGAAAGACTCAAACAACTGTAAAGTATAGTAGAATTTCTGTGACTTATAACTATAAACATTTAATTTCGATTGGAGAAATTGGAAAATGAAATTGGAAACATTTCATTTTCGATTGGAACTCCGAAGGGAACATCGAGTCAACCATTTCTTAGACGGAGGTTACGTTCTCTGGGCCCAAGCTAAGGACCCAGTTCTTGTAGAGGACCTCTTCCTTTACCGTTGGGTGAGGTCATAAGAACGGACGACGACGACGACGGCGGCGGTTCAGTGAAGTCAACACAGGCTGAGACACGCTGGGGTATCTACCGTCGGGTGGTCCGATGGGGCAGGGACTCTAAGAGATTCTTGTGACCTCACCCAACGGTAACGGAAGAGGTTACGTACTTTCACTTTTCACTTTCACTTCAGCGAGTCAGCACAGACTAAGAATCGTTGGGATACCTGACGTCGGGTGGTCTGAGGAGCAGTCACCCTAAAAGGTCCGTTCTCACGACCTCACCCCACGGTAACGGAAGAGACTAAGAACGGATCTCTTAGGGTACAGGACCGTCCGTGCACCCCAACGTTCTCAACCTGTACTGAAGTCGTTGATTCGGTGGTGGGGGTTTCGATTGGAGTGAAAATATATTATGAGTATTATTTTGTTAAAAATATCAGTGTGTCAAGAGATCTTAAATATTTTATAGAAGAAAGAGTATATTCTATAACACAGTCGGAGTGTCATTAGAATCCTTTAGTTTACCCATAGGTATCCGGGTAAAAAAGTTACTACTTTAGTTCCAAACTTTTTCAATTCATTGAACAACTTTAAACGTATCCACTACCACGATCTGGACCCGTAACCTCCAGAAGACTGGAGTCTACACCGTAGAACCACTAATCAGGTAAAATAGAGTATGTTCACAATGGGTAAATTTTAGATCTAAGGATCTTACAGACGGTACAATGAAATCTGAATTATTTGATCTACCGTAAGGAAAGAGAGAAAGGTTTTCGGAAGATGAAGTAACAAAAAATTTTACACGTGTTCACACATATACATATTTTGTGAAAGTATTCTTTCATCAGAGTAAAATTTGAAGTAAAGTTACCCTGACTCGTGCATATGGTTTTTATAAATATGAAAGGTCCTTTCGAAACTGCTTTGAGAGTATACTATTAAGACTATGGAAAGAATTATAGAACATATGTTTGAGACTACGCTTAAAATAAATTTTAGTAAATTCAAAATTTACACAGTCACAGAAGGACTACTATCCTTATAATTTACAAAAGAGGATTCAAATCGTCTTTTTAACATACTAGTTATTATATATTACCGTCTCGATAGTGTTCACAACTTAAGTTACTATAAAACCGTGCATTCGGTTTTTTTTTTTAGGAAGAGAATAATCTAAACCGCCCCACCCCTCCGCCCCGATCTCTCTTTGTGCCAACATCGTCCTTTAAGAAATTTGTATTTAGTACAAAAGTTCTGTGTTGGTCTCGTCGTCTCCGTTGTTATTTTGGAAGAGGGCCGTCATCCTTAATAAAAGTCCGGTGTAAAATCTAAGTCACCACGTCTCAGGGCTCGAACTTAAAAAAAAAAAAATAAACATCGTGTCGACAGTTTATTTTGTAATTGATCTTTTAAACAAGACAGTTTTTTTCCTATAAGATCACGAACACCATTATAAACCATAATCACACACCTCTCCACCTGACCATAATTTCCTTTGTTTTTTATTTCGAACTCCTTGTGAATACTCTAATAGTCTTTTATTAAATGGTTTTTCTTGTCGTCCATAAATATACGACACTAAATAAATCTTCCTCACTTGGAGGTGGAGTATCGTTATTGTTTATAACGACTCCTCGTGACGGTCTGTCCTTTTTCGTCTGACTTTTTTTTTTCTATTACAAAAGGTCTCAACTCGGGTTTCATATTTAACACCTCTTACTTCAATTAAACATAATTTTGTACTTTGGGAAGTCTACATTTGCGAATGGACAGTGGGGGCGTAGAGTCAGAAGGGACCGCGGGTCCGTTGCGAACAGGAGAGGACCAAAAGAGCGACGAGCAGAGGAGAAAAGACCATCGACTGTGACCGGTGTCAAAGCACAGACAAAGACAAACAAATTACTCCCGTCCTTGGCAAAGAGACAAACGGTGATATATGTTCATGCTTCTAGATTACGAGCCGTGAACCATCCACGAGTCATTTACAAACGACTTACTTTTTATTCACACTATTGAAAATCCCCGTTTTTAATTTTGTGACCCTTTAAAATTAATTTTTTCTTTGGTGTCAGACTTATATGTACAAGGATTGTGACTGTAACATCTGTATCTTACTACTGAATTAATTACTCTTCATTGTTTAATAAATACACAGAACCCTTTAAGACTGTCAGAAAAATTAGGTAGGGTGAAAATGTCGATTTTGAAAGGGGAAACAAGAGTGATCGACCTTTGATTCGTCCAATGGTTCGTCTGTCAACGAGAAAGCGTCCGGAGGACCACATGCACCTTGTAAACCCAAAAGACAAAACGGTGTCTGGAGTGTATGGATCTACATAATGAAACGAGTAGAAGTGAAGATGTCGGGTGACTTAACTACCAACAGTTTAGAATTTATTCAGATGAGATTTATTGGATAAATTTAGTGAGTATATCAACTGTACGAGACTCGTAAATCGTATCCGACTCCGTCTTCAGTGATATGTATGAGACACTAGTTTTTGTATTAGTGTAATACCCCACAAGTCATAAAAGTCATCAATTTTGAGTACTAAATCGAAAGTGAAAAGATTAATCATGAGGAAAGGACTACCGAGTCTGTCATTTCTTAGACGGACCTTACGTCTTCTGTGTCCAAACTAGGGACCCAGTCCTTCTAGGGGACCTCTTCCCTTACCGATGGGCGAGGTTATAAGAATAGACCTCTTAGGGTACATGTCCAATCGGACCACCCGAAGTCAGGTACCCCAATGTCTCAGACTGTGCGGACTCGCTGACAGTGAAAGATTAAACATCATTCTCATGTAACTCGATGGAAAACAGAGTAGGAATCAATCCAGAAGGCAGATTAGATTCAGGTCGGTAAAATGGTGATTTGGAGAGATGAAACAGGAAGCATAGTTAACCTTTACTATTTTTAATAATATGAAAATTATAAATTAAAAGAAAAAGAAAAGGTAAAAAATTAAGATCTTTCAGAACTCAAGAATATAAAAATAACTACTTCAATTAAAAATTTTACTTTCCAAGACCACAATTAAATTTTCTAACCTCTTTAAGTTTTCACTTGTAAAAATTGTGAAGATTCAATTTTATGGACGAAACTGATTTCAGAAAAAGGTATCCTCTGTTTTCACATGAAATAGTCAAAACGTCAAACTCTTACTACACTCAGAAAGAATTCAATGATAATCTTGTGATGTCTATTCCCCGTTGTGACATAGACTGAAGGGCAGACTACATCTACTTCGTCATAATATAAAGATTTCAACGTCTGAAATATTATACGAAACCCAAATAAATTTAGTTATTACATTTTTTAAATCACCTTTATGAAAATCAAGATAAATAATAGAACTTTTTAATTTATGTATATCTATGGTCACGAATCAACTCTGGAATTCGAAAACTATCCGATACTAGACAAGGTTCAATTTGTATATTTGAAACCCCCGTATGATTAAAGAAAGGTCGAATTACCAAAAATAGAACTTGTAGACTTAACATAAAAAATACTGGGGTGGCTTTATGAATAAACTTTTTTCTTTTCGTAAGTACGACTCATAATTTCCATCTGTAAGATACTGTAATTAAACATCTAAGACATCTGTAAAGTCTCTCTTTGCAAACGATCTTTGACCAGTCCCATCTCAACTTCTCGACGACATCGATAAATTAAGAAATCTGTTCAAACATACTTAATGTTTGTGGCATAGACTAATTCGTTTTTTAGATTTTTCACCCTGGAAATGAAAAAAGACTGGGACAATGCACTCGTCAAGTAGGACACGAACTGTAGGATCTATGTACCCCTCAAATGACCCAGGGGGAGGGGTCAGTAATGACCATTTGACAGTAGAATTAAAGGGAAGAGGAGTCCTCAAAAGGAGTAAGTCTAGTGATCGAGTTTAACGTCAGTGTTCTATAATCAGGAAAATAGTTTTAAATCGAGTACATTAGGACTAAACTTTTCGTCTTTGAGAACCTACACCAAATATGACAGAAACACATCTAGTCAAGTCTCTTCTCTTCTTCTTTATTTAACGGAAATGACTAAGTCTCTATCCAAACATAATCACTTCAGACTCACTACCTCATGAGGTAGTGAATCCGTTGATTGAAAACGAAACAAAACTTAGTAGATCTCATTGAATTATTTAACAACTTTACCAAGGTTTATTCCCAAGAGAACTCAGAGGAAATTAGTCATCTGTATTAAGTAAACATTAAGGATACTCGATACATATTATTATAATAATCAACTTTATCAAAATTGTATACAGAAAGTTTTTACAATGATAGTGACAAGTTAACTAAGAAAAACGACAGCAATTAATAAGTTTCTTTTGAAAATCCAACCTGGTCTAGCTTAAAATAATATTTTAGACTTAATAGTCTTATATTCAATTATGTTGAAGTAATAGAAGAATTTTCAATTTGTTAGTGACCTTTCAAAAAGTCAAAAAATTTTATCGTCAATATTTTCTTTGAACAAAACATAAAGTCCTTTTAACTAGGTTCACCACAAACCGGTAACCCTACAGCAGTGAACGGAGTGAGCAAGCCTCAGCATATAGCCCCCTTTAACGATGTAAGACAGTCCCAGTGCACTACGTTGGGAAGACGAGACCATGACCTTACCTTTTTCGTCACCATAACCTCTATTGGGTCCGTCATTCATGTTAAATATTCATTTGAAAATGTTCACTACATATTATTGTAAAACGTCACTTCAAAAATGGATAAAGTAGTACCACTTTCACTTTGACTTCATAGTTCATTAAAATTAAAGAATCAATATTAAATTCTTTCGAGATCTATTGGAACAATAATTGTAAAACACTGGTTACTATTAAGTTTAAGTTCCTATTTTAGAGTAAAAGTACACAAACCAATAAGAATAGACTTTTACGATCAAGAAGCAACCCTTACCGATAGTGGTTTATTTTATCTTCTCAAATTAAGTGTTTGTTATTCTATATTACATTTTGTCGTTAGTGTATAACAAATAACTTAAGGATAAAATTTCCCGTTTTTTTTAATATTAAAGTACCTTTGTTTGGTCACAAATCTTTTTTATACGAAAGTAAATGTATAATTTTCTATTTTGTCCAGTATTTTCCGGTTATACCTTATAAGTTTAACCAACAACCAAAGAGTTTACCCTTTACTTTTACAAGTGGTTGTCGGAATTTGTAGAAATACTTTGATACGACTTCCGTCATTTTGTTTTTTACACATTGGTAAATTTTAACATTAAGTGTCTTCCGTTTTTTCCTTCGTCGATGGTAATTTTGGTTAGCGTGTGTCGACGTCTCTTCTTTACCGAAATCTTTTTGTGTAATTCTTCATCCTTTTTTGTTAATTTTCCGGGTGGACTTTTTACTCTTAAATTAATTTTACTAATACTGTTGTGACTTCCCTAGGACGTTCTTATCGTAATTTAAAAATTAAAGTATCCATCTCGTAAAATTGACGAGAATTTATAAATCAAAGAATTAAATTTCGTTCAACGTTAAACAAACCGATTCCTTCCTAGTGTCATAACGACTAATGGACTTATGATACCATGCATGAAGACAGTGAGTCAGGGTTCAATATTTTGTCGGACTAAGACAAATTCAGGTAGCATAAAACTTAACTGAATAATTTCGACACGAATAATTTACATATAATAAACATACTTTCACTTTGGAAAAATTTTTTAAATGAGTTCTCGGTCATGTCAAAATTTTCTTCATATACGTTTCATAAAAATGGTTGTGACAAAGACGAAACATACAAAATACAAACCACACTACCACTTAGTCTCAAAAATAAAATACTTGGAGATTTACACAAAGAATAAAATTAGTTTTGTACCTGTTAAGGGATGTGTTTAATTTACAATTTTCATTGAAATACCGAAATTACGATACCCATTATCATCAGTCTCGTTGAACTCACACACGGACATATCCCTCCAATCACACATGTACACTCATAAAGTGCATAAATGTGTTGTAGAGGTAAAATTATACATTAAATTTCATTACTAAAATTCAAACATTCGAAGTCCCTTGAAACAAAAAGCGTAAGAATACTCTTCACGAAGTACAAGAAAAGAAATACCTCGGAATACAAGACAAGGAAGGAGGAAAGACCGGAAAATTCTACTCGCTGATGAAAGTTAAAGGAAAAAGGGACAAAGATATTTGAGTCAATAACTCTAAGTGATTTGACAGAGTCTGTTTGGATCTAAACTGTGTCTGTTATTCGTATGGTAAAACAATAAATACACTTTTATAAATCCTTTTTGAAACGAAATTTTATCACACTTTACAAAGTACGTGTGTATCGTTAGGTTTACTTTTTTTTTTAACAAGAAAAAAAAAAAAATTGAAGGAACTGGATTGGAACAAGAGATACAGTAATGATTACCCATAAAACTTTTCATCGATTTCCGAAAGATCGATGTGAATTACACATTAACAACAATGTAAAGTCTTTACATTCACATAAAATTTTATTTACATAAAATCTTTATACGTCGAAAAGATCTTTCCTATTTACATATAACATTTAGTTGGATTTCTACTAAAAAAATACACGTACTGTAATATTTTCACTTAGTTCGTCCTGACTGGTTTAGGACCTCAAATCTCATTCCGTTTCGATTCAAGACACGAAACGACACGACAGAACAGGCATTTTACTTTCGTCGCTATCATTGACCGAATTCCACAATAGTCTTCGTGTCTGACGAAGTCTCGTTTATTTAGTGGTGTGTTTGTGGTAGAACGACCATAATCTCATATATAATATTACAATATAAAAGGTATTTCGTGAAGTAGATATGGGAGAGTAACAGACGTCATACCACCTACAATTGAGGATCATTACGACCATTACTTTCCTTTTTTTTATTTTCTTATTTGAATTGTCGCGTAGATTACTTTTAAAATCTCTTAACATTACTGAGAACTATTTAATTTAATGGAAAGAGTGTCACTTGGAGTAGGAAAGCCCAGGAAAACATTACAGGGTTGACTTAAAAAGAAATTGAAACTTTCCACTTAGACTCTTTTTCTGTTTATCCGTGAAAAAGTATATTACTCTTAAAGGTGTGTAATCTTACCTTTTTACTTATTTGGTGACATTCGAAAAGTTTTCTTTTACTGTTTGTTTTTGTTTCTGTAAACACGACGCACACTTGACAAAATTCGTGAGTACGTTCGACCAAGTCTAAAAAATTCGGACACCGAGTGACTACCGAGGTGTCACGTCGGCGACTTCAGTGTCTAAAAACCTACTTCTTAAAATCTAATACGAACGAAGAGACAACACAGAGAACCTACTTGACTGTAAATTCTTTATCGGTCCGAAAATATATGTATTGAGGCTGCACCAGATATCTATGTATGTCACGGAGTTGAATTTCAAAACTTAAATCTGAAAAGAGAACGAACCTTTCTTTTACCCACTAATTTTTTTTGTTTTTGTTTTTGATCTGATAACGGAAGGGACGTAAAATATCCAGAGTAGGTTCGTATATTGAATAAATAAAGTTTTTAGTATTCTTATTCGATCATTAAAATGAACGATCACAGCATTCGGATACCGTAATGGATGTCTAGATTACAATCACGACATACATTTCAACTATCGAAATAGTCAACAAAAAAAAAAAAAATTGAGTACAATAGATCTCAATTATTCATGTAATGAGTCCGTTTTAGTACGATTAAGTTTGACCTATTTTGGACATATATCATATTGTACTCCGAAAATTTTCCTACGTATACAAAATACTTTAGACTGATCCAATATATCGTTTTCGGAACAAAAGGACATACTATCAAAAAGTAAAAACTGAGATAACAGACCACTATCAATAGAGTACACCTTACGTCAAAAGAATTACTCTTCTTTTTAATTCTATCCTAAGGTAAATCAACACCTAAAAATTTTATTTTAATTGGTTCTTGTAAAGTTTTTTTCTGCAAAAGACGTACTTTCGTATAGAGAGAAACGGGAGCATGGGAAACACAAATTTTGACCTAAAACAGGTGGTTTTACGAAAGGACCTTATGAGTAAAAAGGAAGTGTTATTACGATAGGTCTGACGTGTAAAGGTTTAAAACTTCTTTTACAAGGGACTACGTAAGTTAACTGTAAATTTATGAAATTTGAAATTTTACTAGAACATTAGTTTTACTTTTAAGTGTCTTCTCAATAAGTGGCAAAAACGTAACAGAATCTAGCATTTGAATTTTAGTCTAAGAGTAATTCGTAGATTTACATTCACGAATAATTCGTAAAAATCCATAGACTCATTAAAAAAAAAATTCAGTGTCAACTTATCGAAATCTTTGTTTGTCAGCTACTGATACTCCACAACGTATCTGCCACACGTATCATAAAGTCATTTCATCAAAAGGTAAGAGTGTAAGACAAAAACTAAACTAACTTTCCACCGTAAAAAAAAGAAGAAACGTTAGTCTGTACGATTAGATATAGTCGAAAGAGGAAATATGCTTACCGCAGACGACCTTTTTTTTTTCAAAAAGAGTATTGTTCTAAGACAATTCTTATAAAGTCGTGGTAATTAATCTTTCTTCCAAAATAATTGGTATTCCGATCGTGATTGTCTGGTGTCTCGACAAAAAATTTCATGACATACGGTACCGACGGGACGAAAAAGAGACAGCTTTTGAAGTAAAACAATGTGAGAGTAGTTAGTGAATTCAGTAATGGCATTTAGGATGACAACAATTAAAATGATCATAGTGGGATTACTCTGTAGGGACGATATTAATTTTTACTTAAGATTGAAATTCCGTAAGATTTAAAAAAAAATTACTTAAATCTTACTAGAACGGTACATTGGTATTTATGGTGACTATGTGTATTCTGATGAGTAGTTCAGAAATTCCTTTCACCGTAGTGTCATACAGGTCCACACTGAATAAATGACCAACAGAGACACGTGTACACGAATACGTATACATATAAAAACGCGTGTATGAATCCTTAATACAAGAAAAATATTATTTCGGATGATGCGAAATGACTTCGATGGCTATTTAGGAATAAGAAACAGAACGGTCTTATATCCACCTACATTGTGTTCTTCATTCGCAGGATCTCGCGGTAGACGACCCGAGTAACCCCCCGAACTATCGAGACTTTTAGTCATGAACAATTTTGTCCACATGAAACAAAATTAACAGACACCACATCATAAATACCAAGTTTTTACAGTTCTATACATGTAGACACAACTTGACATACTCAAACATTTTCTTTATTGTAAGAAAGAAGAAAACGGGACGTGATTGGACCTAAACCTGACAATGTTAGTTATAAAACAAATTCCTCTTTCATTCGTGCTATATATGGATTACTTTGTTTCGTAGTGTCAAACATTACTCTTCTTGAGAATAGAATAATTAGTGTCCAGAAGTCATCCGATGTCAACCTCCTCTAACAAACCTACTATAAAATTGAAATCGAAGGAATACAAGTGTCGATAATACTTTCGTCACAAACTTTGCCAAAAAATATAGACCCTATACTGAGTCAGACTAAGAAACAGATCTTGTACCGAGGAAGGTATATATAGAGTAGTTCTTGTAAGGAACACCAAACGCGATAACGTGATTCTAACGGGACATAAAGGGGGAAAAAGGAACTTCTTAAGTAGTTCGTACCAAACTTCGTTATACAACCGTCACAAGTTCAAGTCCACTGTAATTCTGATACAGATACTTTAAGAGGTCTTCCCGGTCCTACAAACCACGGGGTACTACATTACGTCCGGGAGGGCAAGGTCGTTTTGTTGAGACATAAATGACGAACATTGATTATCATCTACACCATTTTCCTTGATATAAGTATACCGTTTACTTATGTCGGAATTACACGTGGTATACGTCTCACCACCCCACTACACGGTTATATAGTGTAAATAAATGGAACAAATCAACGTCCTTTTTTACTGAAATGGTAAGTTGGGTACCCAAGAACGGTATATTTATACTCTTGTCTTCTTGTCTACTAAATAGGGAAGTTTAACGTTGACCCATAGAAGTATACTTGTGAAATTATCACGTTGTGGTTTCTTTTAACGGATTATGAAATACGAGTCTATCCTTTAAATTAAAGTTTGTTACCGCCCTTAATGGGTAATCAATCTTCGATGTTTAAGAGATATCAGTTACTTCACATCCGAGAGTTTCTTTTGACACTTATACAGAGGAGAGTAAACTGACTCTGACCTACATGAGACTTTAAAGTTCGACGAAGGAGGGGAGAGAAGGAAAAAATTCGGATTTCAGTCCTCAGAAGACGAAAATCTTACAACACACCCCCTACATATAATAACATCTTGATAATTCCTGTACCAATTACTTCTGGAGGACCTTGTTGTATAATCCAACTGAAAGTTTCTCAAACGAAGAAATCTCTTTAATATGCTGTAGAAACACATATACATGGAATGTAACACGAACTCTGTCAGGACTCTTAAGCACTTGTCTGTGCAAAAATATACTTTAATCCATCATTTACAGGGACTACCAAAGAAATGGTCAACGGGACAAAAATTTTCATTAAATCAAGTGTAAGTTTACCCAAACCAGTTTGAAACATAAAACCTAAACTTCACCAAAAACAAAACAACGAAAATAAATAATAATTTGCATACATAAAAATTGACTTCCCATTAACGAAATGTTATACCATAATCAAAGACGGTATGTAGTTGCACTTAGTCGGTATCCATGTGTATACAGGGGACGGAGAACTTGGATGGAGGGTCGGGAGGGGTGAGGGAGACCCAACCCTTCTTGGGACCAAACTCGAGGGACTCAGTCTGTCGTTTAATGTGGCCCTTCTTTTCGGAATCTTAACGAAGACGGAGAGTACCGAGTCCAGAAGTACTGAGAACTCGAAAAATCAAAATAAGAGTATCGAATGGTGAAAGATGTCGACTCTCTTACGAAATATAAAGGAGTCCCACTCGTCCCAACCCTTCAAAGACAAAAAAATTAACTCTATATCAACCGTAGATTGTAATATACGCAAAGTCTACATGTTGTAGTACTATAAACATATTAACGTTTCCTAGTGGTGTCATAGATTTATTGTAGGTAGTGGTGTGTCAATGTGACAAAAAAAGACTGTACTCTTGAAAATTCTAGGTGAGAGAGTCGTTGAAAGTTTATACGTTATATCATAATAATTTACCCGAAGGGACCACCCAGTCACCCTTTCTTCGGCGGACGGCTGCGTCCGCAGTCTCCTCTACACTCAAGGTAGGGACCCGGCCCTTCCAGGGGACCTCCTCCTTTACCGTTAGATGAGGTCACAATGACGGACTTTTTAGGGTATCTGTGTCCTCGGACCGTCCGATGTCAGGTAGCCCGGTTTTTCTCAACCTGTGTCGACTCACTGACTCGCACTCAGAATTGACATGAGTGGTATGAGATGTAATTTAAGGGTTCTGGCTGAGTAAGACACTCACTCAAACATGGAAATCTGGTGACAACGGGCAAAACGGGTGAGAGGTGGAAACCGTCGGTGGAGACCGTGAGACGAGAGACATAGAAACTTCAGTCACACAAAACAAAAATTTTAAGATGTGTATTTACTCTAGTATTTCATAAACAGAAACAGACGGAACAAAAAGAATAGTGTCACGGGAATTTCAGATAGGTATATCGGTGTTTACCGTCCGAAGTGAATAAGAGATACTGACTATAAGGTGACACATACACATCGTAAAGTAGGTAGGTAAGTAGGTCGTCACCTATGAATCCGATAGCGGTACAGAACCGGTAACACTTATTACAACGTCACTTGTACCTCACGTTTATAGAAGAACTTAATCACAAAAGCAAATATGGATCTGCACTTGAACGACAAAATTAAAAAACTCCTTTGACGTATGACAAAAGATATCACAAACGTGGTTGAATGCAAGGATGGTTGTCACGTGTTCCTAAGGGGAAAGAGGTGAAAGAATAGTTTCGAACAATAACGCACAGGAAAAGCATTTCGGTCACATCGTCAACACTCCCATAGAGTGACACCAAACGTAAAGGGACCACTATTCACTACAACTCAATGGGAAAAGACATGAAGAATCGGTAGACATACATAAGAAACATTTTTTTTTTACAGATAAGTCTAGGAGACAGGTAAAAATTCAATCTAACAAGAGAACTACAACTCAATACACTTAGGAAGCACACAAAACCTATAATTGGGAAAAGTCCATAATACTAGACATTTATAAAGGGGGGCAAGGTAGACAACGGAAAAGTGAACCAACTACCAAAGGAAACGACAGGTCTCCAAAAATCGAACTACATTAGAGCGAACAAATAAAAAACGAAAACAACAGAAACGAAAACCACAGTTTAGGTCCACAAAAGTTTAACGATTTCTACACCTTTAGGAGATATGAAGAGTGATTACGGAATGAATCCATAGAAATTGTTTACAATTTTTACAACTCCTCCTGTTTAATGTTTCTTAAAATACACTGAACCTATAAATCCTATCTATCTATTTTTATCAATAGGTAAAAACCAAAACATAAATATTCTTAGTATTATAATTTGTAGTTGTTTATACTTATTCTAAAGTTGTTGAAAAGATTCATAGATGTAAGAAAAACCTCCGTCTCAAAATGTTACAACTACAAAGGTCTGTGTGTACACGTCGATGTCTTCGATAGCTTCTTAATCTCGGTTTCTGTTCCGACAGACACCCCTTAACCGTTCACTTTTTAGAGTTTTTTTGATCCTATTTTCTTTATGTGTTCAATTCATTTCAAACTACACAGGTGTACTACCTTCTGACATCTCGGTAATTACATAATACTTAACACTATCACTGTACTTTCATATACGAGAGACTTAACCATTCACATTCTCTAGTGGTTTGATGTGCATATTATTCTATCTAAAATTTTTGCACACAGCCATTCACCTTTGAAACATACGACACATAACGACAACAAGTCAACGAGTCAGACACGTTGAGAAGTGCTAGGATACCTGACCTCGTGCGGTCCGAAGGGACAGGAAGTGACAGAGGGTCTCAGACGAGTTTGAGTACAGGTAACTCAGTTACTACAGTAGGTCGGTAGAGTAGGAGACAGCGGGTGAAGAGGAGGACGGGAGTTGGAAAGGGTCGTAGTCCCAGAAAAGATTCCACAGCCGAGTAGCGTAGTTCACCGGTCTCATGGTCTCGAAGTCAAAGTCGTAGTCAGGAAGGTTACTTATAAGTCCCAACTAAAGGAAATCCTAACTGACCAACCTAGGGGAACGACAGACTCCCTGAGACTTCTCAGAAGAGGCCGTGGGGTCAAGTTTTCGTAGTTAGGAAGGTTGAGAGTGTAGGTATGTACTGCTGACCTTTTCGGTATCGAGACTGACATACCTGGAAACAACAGTTTCACTACAGAGACGAAAAGTCATACGACAGATCCGACCTTTTTTCAGACTTTATTATTGACCAAGTTACGTACTATGACCTACGAACCCCGACCACGCGACTCTACTGGGTCTCCCTACCATGCCCCCCCTCCTCCCTCCCTCCAAGTCCTACCCCTTGTGTACATATGGACACCGTCTAAGTACAACTGTATACCGTTTTGGTTATGTTATAACATTTCATTAATTGGAGGCTAATTTTATTTATTTAAATATAAATTTTTTCAATGTTTTCGTGTTCTTTTTTTTATTATTGACCATTTACATTCGTTACCAGTAAAATCCATCACCTTGAATCTCCGTAAAAAAGTAAAAGGAGAAGTATTAAATGATTTAACATACTTACGAAATATTACTCGTATATATTAAAGCTATTAGTCTCTGTTACTGATCCAAAATGACCCATCCTTTTATGGGTCAATAACATTACATGGAAGGGAAGGACGAGAGTCAATATACAAGACCGATATAGTCTTAATTTACCTAACAATCTCTTCCAACCTCTTAGATTCTTTTTCTCGTTACCCTCTTTAGTATCAGATGAAAGATCTTTACTTTACTTCCATATAAAAGGAGGGACTGTCCTTTTCATCATTATTCTTGAGTAAGATTAACCATAAATACACAGTGTCCTAGTCTATAACACGAAAAGGATGTTTTTCTACATACGTCGTCTCCCACTTTTATACGTAGTGGGATGACGACGATCGACCACAAATGACTCACGGGGGATGCACGATCCGTGTCGAAGTCGTGAAATGTACCATCGAGCACTTAGGAGTGCCATCAGGACCATAACACACACACACACACACACACACACACGTCAGCACAACCTGAGAAACGTCGGAGTGTCAGACATCGGGTGGTCCAAGGGGACACGTACTCTAAGAGGTCCATTCTATCACCTCACCCCTAAGGAAGAGGTCTCCGAGAAGGGTTGAGTCCCTAGCTTACGTGTAGAGAACGCAGAGGAAGTGACCGTCCGCATAAGAAGTGGTGACTCGGTGGACCCGTCGGGTCCGGACGACAATAGGAACAAAATAGCTACTCCGTGTCTCTCTTATAATCATACGGAGATGAAAGATCTAGAAAGATCTTGGTACTCTTGAATGATCTAACTCCCGTCCTCCTCTAACGAGTGTACATGATCAATAGTAAGGTCTGAAAAAAGATACGGATCTGTCGTATAATTTTTTGTCTCTGTAGTCAAACTGTTGTTTCCAGGTATATCAGTTTCGATGCCAAAAAGGTCATCAGTACATGCCCACACTCTCAACCTGGTATTTCTTCCGACTCACGGCTTCTTGACTACGAAAGCTTAACGCTACGATCTCTTCTGAGAACTCTCAGGGAACCTGTCGTTCCTCTAGTTTGATCAGTTAGGTTCTCCTTTGGTTGACCTTCCTGATTATAAGTGACCTTCCTGATTACGACTTCGACTTCGAGATTATGAAACCGATGGGCTATGTTTCTTGACTGAGGAATCTTTTCTGGGACTACGACCCTTTCCAACTCCCGTCTTCCTCTTCCCTCGTTGTCTCCTACTCTACCAACCTATCGTAGCGGCTGGGTCACCTGTACTTAAACTCAAGAGTATCAAAAGTATCAAGATCATTCTGGATACTCGAAAGTTTGGGTCCGTGAGATCCGGTCTCCGTGGTAAGAATGGGTGATTTGACCTGTCGTAAAATTTAAAGTAAAATAACCTAGTAGTTGACACCTTTTAAACTACGTCGAAACAGTGACTTCGTGAGAATCATAAACGTCTTCTATTAAAATAATGGAGATCGTTAGAGATCAATCATAACTCAAGAATGTTTTACAGTACTATTCCAAAACATGAAAAATTTATGATAATGTGTACAATCCTAATATGAAATACATATGTTAACATCCATATATGAGTGTGTTCATGTGAAAAATTACATCAGAATCTTCTACTAAGGTAACAGTATTTGAAAACAAATATATTCAAGTATACTTGAATATACTATAATATACATCATATATAGTATCTTTCCTCTTTCCAATATTTAGTCCTTGAATCATAATAACTCAAAATTTGGTTGTAATATAACAGAATATAATTATTAAGATTATTATAAATGTTCTCCTTCGATGGTTTAAAATAACAACCAACAGTTATAAGATTTACGTCGGTACTGAACAAAAGACATTACATATACAAGTTGTTTTAGTTGTACAAAAGTTTTGTCACCTTTTTTTAGGTATTACTTTCCTTTTCTCCTTTCCAACCATCTCTACGATATTTATCTGGTTCAGAATTTATTAAAGAGAAACATATTAATTTTACATCACAATAGTAAGGTTAACTTTTTAATCTTTCAATTACCCTTCTAAATTCTTTGTAAATTGTTGATTGGAGTAGACGAAGTGTTTTTGGTAAAGGAGAGAACTAAATGGTAATACCACTCGGTGTACTCTTTCGAATCAGAAGTCAAAAGTCTACTTAAAAAAGTAACTACCTACGAAATATCATTAGTCTACATTAATTTTACCTTATTTTCTACACGTTTTGTCTTCATAAGTCAAAATCCTTTACCGCTCATATATATCATGAATCTAAAAGAATTTGGATATATATACATTATTAATATATAAATCCAGGAATTTGTTTAAATGTAAAAGAAAGTTTTATTTATGAGCTAACTTCACCAAAAAAAATTTCGTTCCAAAGTATAAAACAAAATACAGAGATTCTCCAGTCTACCCATAATCTAAAACGATTGGATCTTTTAATATAACCAACAAAAATAAATTTTTGGAATAATCAACTACCATTTATGAATAAAACATATTTTTAATTCAATATTATCAAACCTGAAGTCACGTCGAAAAACTAGAAAGGTTATTATCTATAAATATTAATCGTCCGAATATCATCCCAGTTGTTTTGGAATAGGTCACTGGTAAATTTTAGTTTAGTAAATGTATATGTCCCAGTATAAAAGAACGTAAACAAAGGTGTCACGTAACGTGTATTAAGTATGAGCCATTTACAATATAATTTCACTTCCTCAATTTCCTTACTTACTTATTTGTTTACTCTTTACAATTGGAGACAGGGTCCTCATCAATTTGAATTCAAAATTAACCTTCTCAATTAAAATGAAGATATTTTGATTTTTATTCCTTTACAACTGGAGGAGAAGTAAAGTACTATCTACCATACTTTTACCATTTACTTACTTCACCTAAGAGAGACGATCATTGTTGCATGAAGTCGACAATTACTCTTGAAACGTCACGGAAACCTTTCATTAAATTAAAAGTAATTCTAATTCCTCTACTACCGGTTTTATGGTTCTTGAAATAAGTAAAAATTTTTACGTTCAGTTTCAAACGGTCTTATCCACAGCCCCGATAAAAATGGACCGAATAATTAAGGGAAACGGAATTACCTATGTCTAGAAAACTTTATAAAAAGAGTAACCTATAAATACTTGTCCTATGGTCTCTTTAATGACAAAGGAGGCAGAGAAGAAAGTTCATATTGAAATTCACCAAGTCTCAGGTAAACTACTTCTTTATGTGAATCACAATACGCTCGTGGTTTCTTTGTGTAAATTATCGTCGTAAACAATAAGACGGATTACCACATTTTGTAAAGTGGATTATAAAATTTTGATTCCAGGTTATATTTACGAATTACCCATAGTACCTCTAGAACAAGACGAATTTACTTTGAACCCAACAATATTACCGCAGACATTCAATCATTGACTATAAGGGACAATACATGACTCTTTTCGTGTAGACATTTTTGACTACACAGGACCACAAACACCGTCCTAAACCTGACAGAAATTAGAGGAAACTGAACAAGTAGAAGGAAATTCCGGGAGGTATTTCTACGTGACTCACAGGAAAAGTCGGAAACCAGTCCTAAACGTAGTCATCAGTATTTGGACGAGAGGCCTGTTTCTGTGGGAAAGGAAACTTCATTAACGAGTTCGAAAAGTTTCGTCAGGTTCTTCAGATAGGAGAAAGAGAAAAATAAAAAGAAATTCTTCTCAAACTTCACATCGGGGAATTTGATCGTCGTTCTATTTAAAAAGAGAAGTCGAAATAACTTTCGGTACTGCTAAAAAGTTCGTCGTTCTGAAATTTTCCAAGAATTCCCTTAGACAAGACGAAATACTAGATATCGAAAGCCATCTAGGGTGACAGAGTCTTTCGCTTTCACTTCTGAAAAACATAGGTGGTTGATCACCTTTAAACATAGTTTCTTAATTGGACTACAAAAAGTCTTCTGTAAAAGGGGGACGAGATATAAGTCAAATCTCTGAAGCTACTCTCTACCGGTATCGAAACCTCAGAAACTTTTCCATGACACACCGGCCACAACAGAATAAACTCGACTAAAAGGGGCGATCCATGATTGAGACACACAACTGTCCATCACCCTCCCCGTTTAAATCGACTCACGACGTTACTCTCAGTATATACCAAGGGTCTAAAGAAAAGATCCGAAAGGTTTGTGTATATGTATCTGTACATATACATAACAATAGCTATACACTTACAATAACGATATAACGTCCTATTACATTGGTCTCTCTTTATTTATCTAAGACACTCGGTGATACTTCGGACGCAAAGGGAAGGGGGTAGTAGTGCAGACCGGAAGTATTAAAATAAGGTTCCCAAGGGTTTTATAGACAACTTGAATTTAGAGTGTAGCATATTAAGACAAACGATGTCACTTTAACATTATACATTTTGTAAGCCAAATATCTTTGAATGTTTTTAGGTTCATAAATAAAACTCGTATAAAATTTTACTCTTTTACATTTCTGACAGGCTAGAAGTGGGGTATGTCATTTCCCGTTATGCTTCAAATCAGAAATTTGTTCTGACCTTTATCGAAAAGAATCTCCTTTACCAGAGAGAAGAATATAACAACATACACCTGAAAATCTCCAACAATTACACGTAAAGGACTTCACCCCCTTTCTTTCAAGTCATCGTCCCCGAAATAAAAAAAATTTGACCTTTTTTAACTCACTTTGGTCAATGGATTTACATTGGGTCACTAGCACTCTGCCGGGAATGCGAAAGTTAAACGACAAAAGAAAAGAAAAAGAGAGGAAAAGGAGAAGGAGGGGGACATAAAGGACTCGACAGATTAGACGAAGGACCCAATCCTTTGTAAAACGTTTGAAACTTCGTAACTTGTCCGGAATAAATCTCTAGTTCGGGTTCCTTTTCTTTTTAGAGAAAGCCAAAACTTTACTGTGTCATACACGGACACACAAGACTACACACCTCCCTTTTTACTAACCATGCCACACCTAAGAATCTTCGACCATAAACAGTCATTTCGTATCAAATTTTTTAGAATTAATACTCAAATGTTTTTCTTACGATTATAGAATTAAGTGAGATACCCCATTTAGTACTCCGAAGGATTTGAGATTGAAGTGTCAGAATCTTTTAAGAGTCATAAAGTTGAGAAAGTGTAATTTCTTTCTTTAGATTAACTATCGTTAGAAGAGTAAAGGAGAGGTACAGAGACTCTTTTATGAGAATCTAGATCTTTTGTTTGTTTGTTTTTTCAATCGTAACCGTACGAACTCACTGTCGTAGGGTCTTTTGCCATAGAATACTTTTGTTTTTCCTTGTTAATGTCACTTTTATATAAGGAATCTAGAATTACTAAAATTAAGAACTAAAATTCTTTCAACGGTTATCTATATTAATTTGGAATTAAAGTTTTTATATTGTAGTAGAGTATAAAAACACCTTATATCTCGTAGAACTCTTCCCCCTTCTTTGGTACTTAGTCCCGATTTCATAACCATTGAAAATTTTTAATAAAGAGAAAAATCACCGTTCTGAATGGAGATCGTCTTCCAATTCATCAAGTCAGTCCAAACGTAATAAACGAAGAAAAGAATTGTTTAAATATATGAAAATTTCCCCTTTTTTTTCGACGAACACACTGTTTACGAAAGACCAAACCTTTTAGACTTCAATTGAAACATAATTCCACCCAAAGAGAAGGGTACGTACGCACGACGTACGATTCAGCGAAGTCAACAACACAGGTCGAGAAACGTTGGGATATCTGGTGTCGGACGGTCCGGTGGGACAGGTACCCTAAGAGGGCCGTTCTTATGACCTCACCCAGCGGTACGGGAAGAGGACCCCTATAAGGGTTGGGTCCCTAGCTTGGGTACAGAGAATGTACAGGATGTAACCCTCCGTCCGAGAAATGGTCATCGCGGTGGACCTTTCGGGTAAGAGAGGGGGGTTTTCAAAATTTTGACTCAGTTTCTTTGGTCCGGGAACAACGTGAATGGGGGACTGGAAAACCATACAGTAAACTCCCGAGGGAACCAGGCAGTGGGTCGTACACTCGGTCAAGGACGTAGACGTGCCTCGTGTCGGTCACACCACGTCTCAAACTGCACGACGGAAAAGTGAGTCTTCGTGAATCTCAGTGGTTTCGGTCCTTCCTGTGCCACCCCTGGATGGGAACGTAGTACGTCAGTCATTTGCGTGACGCAATAAATACACTCTGCTGGTCTGTCTGCGCTTCATTGACGTCCGAGGACCCCGTCTCCCCGGGTCTCGTGTCTCTGGTCTGACAGAAATTTCTTCTCCACGAGAGGACCAAACCCAGTTACACGACAGTTCTTTTGGAGAAAAGGAAGGAGGGTGGGGGGTTTTGTGTCCGTACATGTATTTAAACGTACTGTAAACTCTCTTGTGTAACTGGTAGTATTTTTCGTGATCAATTAAAAAACTGGACGTCGTAAACCAGTATTGTGTTACCACACTAGTGAGTGGACCTCGGTCTGTAGGACCTCACGTTTCAGTTCACCCGGAATCCTTCGTAGTGATGCTTGTTTCGATCACCTCCACTACATTAAGGTCAACTCGATAAAGTTTAGGATTTTCTACTACGACCCTTTCACGACGTGAGTTATACGGTCGTTTAAACCTTTTAAATCGTCACCGGTGTCCTGATCTTTTCCAGTCAAAAGTAAGGTTAGGGTTTCTTTCCATTACGGTTACTTACGAGTTTGATGGTGTATTGACGTGAGTAGAGTGTGTGATCGTTTCATTACGAGTTTTAAGAGGTTCGATCCGAAGTTGTCATGTACTTGGTCCTTGAAGGTCTACAAATTCGACCTAAATCTTTTCCGTCTCCTTGGTCTCTCTAGTTTAATGGGTGTAGACAACCTAGTAACTTTTCCGTTCTCTTAAGGTCTTTTTGTAGATACAGACGAAATAACTGATACGGTTTCGGAAACTGACACACCTAGTATTGGTTGACCTTTTAAGACTTTCTCGACCCTTATGGTCTGGTGGACTGGACGGAAGACTCTTTCGTCCAGTTCTTCATTGTCAATCTTGACCTGTACCTTGTTGTCTGCCCAAGGTTTAACCCTTTACTCATACAGTTCCGACATATGACAGTGGCATGAATAAATTGAATATACGTCTCATGTAGTACCCTTCACGGTCCGATCTGCTTCCTGTTCGACCTTAGTTCTAACGACCCTCTTTTTAGTTATTGGAGTTTGTGTGTCTCCTGTGGTGGGAATACCGTCTTTCGTTTCTCCTTGACTCCTCGGAGAACTATTTCTATTTACTTTTTCCTCCTGCTTTTTCAACCGAATTTTGAGTTGTAAATCTTTTGATTCTAATACCGTAGACCAGGGTAGTGGAGTACCGTTTATCTACCCCTTTGTTACCTTTATCACTGTCTGAAATAAAAGAACCCGAGGTACTGACGTCGGTACTTTAATTTTCTGCAAACGAGGAATCCTTTTTTCGATACTGGTTGGATCTGTCACATAATTTTCCGTCTCCGCAATGAAACGACTGTTTCCAGGTAGATCAGTTTCGATACCAAAAGGGTCATCAGTACATACCTATACTCTCAACCTGATATTTCTTTCGACTCGTGGCTTCTTAACTACGAAAACTTAACACCATAACCTCTTCTGAGAACTCTCAGGGAACTGACGTTCCTTTAGTTTAGTCAGTTAAAATTTCCTTTAGTTAAGACTTATAAGTAACCTTCCTGACTACGACTTCGACTTTGAGGTTAGGAAACCGGTGGACTACCCTTCTTGACTGAGTGACCTTTTCTGGGACTAGGACCCTTTCTAACTCCCGTCCTCCTCTTCCCCTACTGCCTCCTACTCTACCAACTCTGTACTCAAACTCTACTACGTCCTGTCCCTCCGGACCGCACGACGTCAAGTACCCCAGCGTTTCTCAGCCTGTGCTGACGTACTGATTTGACTTGACTCGGTGAAGTTCTGTGGTACTCACGTCAAGTCTGGCAGAAGTGGTTCTGTTCCCAGAGTCACCGGGTCCTCCTCCTCCCGGTCGACTCCCCCACCCCTCTCCTTCGGTGGTGTAAGGTATGAAATAATAACAAGTAGGTGTCTGGTAGAGTAGTCTCCCGAGTATATATATGAACGCTTTCATAGCCTCCGTCAATATTACGTCTAAAAACACAATAAAAAAGGTAAAATTTGCTAGTAACAAACAAGTAGTACATTTCGAATCTTTAAATCGTTGGACCCGAAGACTTTGAGATCGTATCTCAGGTCTAGTAGTGGATTTTTATCCTAAACCCCAGTTTCTGGGACCACCGAGTCTGTCATTGCTTGGACGCACGTTTACGTCCTCTGGACCTAATTTAGGAATCTAATCCTTCTAGGGGACCTCCTCCCGTACCGTTGGGTGAGGTCGTAAGAACGGACCTCTTAGGAGTACCTGTCTCCTTGGACCACTCGATGTCAGGTACCCCAGTGTTTTCCCAACCTGTACTGACTCGTCGACTGTGTGCAAAGAAAGGTTTCGACATTTAATCTCTAATCCGTAGTCCCCATAATCCTCATTTAATAACCACTAAATTAGACTCATCTCCCTCCAGTGGGAGTGTACTTGAACTTAATTAAACAAGAAAAAAAGAAAAAAGGGGGTTTTCCACTCTGGCGGTGAGGCGCCCGGTAAGACTGTCCGGTGCTGATGCTCCAGTGAACACGACGTCAGACGCGCCTCGAGCCGGAGCACGATTCACCGAGGTCTCCATTGGGACGCCCTGGGAGTGCTTACTCACGCGCAAAACCACAGAAGATCATTGTCTAATGGTTTCTACTTGAACCACGGAAAAAAGGACTTCGACACGACAGACAGTGTCCCCGACAATCAGTGTACCGTCTGGGCACTGACAAGTGTAATTGACTTTACTTTATTTTAAACGTCGAGTTAAGGGACCACCGTGACTGGTGTGACGTCCTCGAGTCATAAGTGGGTACTGATCCCTGACACCACAGCCTGTCGGGTCTTTCCCTTGAAAAGGTAGTGGCGTCTTTCGGGACAAAGTGTCGTAGCGAGACTTCTCACTCCGCTCCTGTCCTCGTAGAAACACACAAACAAATAAGAGCTAAGACTGCCCTGACCGAAGGTAGGGTATGGACTTGTCTTGAAGGACTGGGTCAGACAGAAAGGAAGGTTTAGAGACTTGCTCTACCGTAACTCTTACCTCACCTTTTTATGAAGTCGACCAAACGGGCTCCCAGAGGGAGTCTCATAGAGGACACAAGGCCGGTTTCCACAATTCGTGCGAGAGGTTCTCGTGTGTGTGACTAGTCGCAGACTGGGCCTCGTCTCGTCAAAGGTCCAGTGAAAGTAAGTCAACATTATCAGACAAGTAGCGAGACAGGGCGACGGGACGTGAATCGAGACTTGTATGGCTTACGTTAGTGTAGAGAAAATCCGACTAGACTACCCCTCCGTATCTCAAAAACTCAGTGGAATGGACACGGAACTTGATATTATGAAACAGATCGATTATTCTGCATAATCAAGTTATAATCATAAATTTTGAATCAACCAGTTTTGTTACTTTGTTATTATTACTATTCTTCTTAAGATATTGACGGAAAATATGGGTCATAAAATAAATAGGACTCGATTGTACTCAAGAACCTGACATACGTTAGGTTTCACCTGTGGAAAGTACCAAAGTTCGTTTCTATAATTTTTAGTCAGTAAATTTACCCTTTATAATACTAATTATTAGTTAACCTTTAAAATACCGACAAGGTACCGAAAACTTAAAAAATAGTTTTGGAAATTTTAAGAGAGCAAGTCAAAGTATCTATGTGTATATGTACGTGTCCGAAGGGGCCACTGAGTCACCATTTCTTAGACGGACGTTGCGCCCTCTGCATTCAAACTAGGGGTCCAGTCCTTGTAAAGGGACCTCCACTCTTACCGACGGGCGAGGTCACAAGAACGGACCCTTCGGGTACCTGTCTCCTCGGACCACCCGACGCCAGGTGCTCCGCCGTCTCAACCTGTGCTGACTCACGCATATGTGTGTGTATGTGTGTAGATACCTGTATTTTTAGTTCATTTTGTAAATGAAGTCAAGTCAGCGAGTCAGTACAGGCTGAGAAACGCTGCGGTACTTAGCGTCGTGCGGTCCGGAGGGGCAGGTAGTGGTTGAGGGACTCAAGTGAGTCTGAGTGCAGGTAGCTCACTACGGTAGGTCGGTAGAGTAGGAGACAGCAGGGGAAGAGGACGGGGGTTAGGGAGGGTCGTAGTCCCAGAAAAGGTTACTCAGTCGAGAAGCGTAAATGAATCGTGTGTCATTTAAATTTTGTAATCTTTGCGACTCTCACTTTTTATCCTCACGACACTGGCACGAACGGGGAAGGAGAGGGACATTACCTTCTATTCCCCACTCGTGGAAGACCTGCGGAACTGGTCGACAGTCTGGGGAAGGAGTCAAACCTAGTCGAAGGTTGTACAATAGAAGAGACGAAAGTCACAGTACTTTGTAGAGGAACCAAAGGAAATTACACTTCCAAGGACGACCGGGGTGCGGGTCCCATAGGAGTACAAATTATTCGGTGAAAGGATTGAATGCAGTCACTCTGGTGGAAGTGAGTGAGGGACCCCGACGTGCAGGTGTCGGAGATTCACTACGGTTGTGGGGTGCCGGTCGAGACAGGAGAGATTTGGGTACACCCAAACGAAGTCTGCAGTGAAGGTCGTAACAGTGAAGGGTAAAGGAATGCCGTCTCAGTAGAAACAACCGGGGACAGGAGAAGACTAGTAGACAAAAACATTTTACGGTCTATCAGGACAGGGACCGCTGTTCCTCCGTTGTCTTGATGTCCCGGACACAGACACCCATTCGACTCAGTGCCTGTACGTCACTGGCAAGTGATTGTCTGAAACTCTCTTCGCCCGGACAATAAACATCAACAAACACCCGACTTCTCGACCAATACCTCGCACATGGAATCCGTCAAGGACACCATTGACTTTAGACTTGGCTCCGACCCCAGTAAATCTCACTGCTGACTTTAGGTACGGACGGCCTGGGCACGTCCCGTTTGTGACGGAACACATAAATACCACTCCTACGATTTTGGAATGGTTGAGGGACTCACCAGTTCTCTTTCGACTCTTCGTACGGAATCATCAGTGCGTCCCTGCCCATTACTCAGGTACATCTGACCCCTATTAAATCTCTTTTCACCCGGATATCAGATCACTGGAGGAAATAGGTTGCTCTGTAAAGAATCCTGGACGACTAGTGTGCCCGTCAAAACCAATGGACGAGGAGGAGACGAGACGCACCTCGTCCGTGAGCCATTTCTACCTTGTCGTGGCGATGCACACCCGACGAACCGTCAGAGAAGTGGAAGGAATGACTCGAAAGGTGCGGGCGGGCGTGGGTCCGGGGACACTCTCCGTCGCTCCCAGTGTCTGCCGGTAGAACACGGAGTACCGTCGGGTTCAAGTTGACTCCGGGTCGGAAGGACCTTCGAGAAGATCCTAAACTTTAAACAGGACAAGGAAAGACTTAAGGAGGTCAAAAATAGTAGAGACCCGTATTACTTAAAGTGTTCATTAAAGGACAAAGAACTCTACACTTTAACTTGTACATACTGACAAAAGAGGGTTCACCTTCCCCTCTAGACCGACTGTACGACTAAAATGTTTTATCGACTATAGAAAAAGTCAGAAAGACGTTGACACTATACTAGACACGAGCTCTCAGTCTAGTGAAAACAGACAAGAATACTTTTTCGAAGTAAAACGGAAAACAAAGACAAAAGAGTCTCCCTGGTACAGAGTATGTAAGGTACTTACCTCTGAACAATTCCTGAAACCTCCCAGGTCTTTTGACGGACTTTGGTTTTGAGTAAGTCCGCAGTTCTCTCCCGGTGACACAGTATAAGATACTCTTACCGAGGAAGACATGCAAGTCACACTTGCCTTTCGAGGTCCGGCGGTACCTCTGGCTGCTATTGTATTCCCATTCACAAGGCGTGTCTGAGGAGTCCCAGACGCGAAAATGGAGTCGCGTCTCCACTCACTCCTCCGTCTTTCCAGGGCTTCTTGGGAGACACAAAGCTGTGGTTCCCGGAGGAAAAATGGGCTCTGTCTTAGTGGACCATCGTGGACCTGCTCCCACAGACGAAGGGTCTCGGGTCGGACAGGGCGGTACGGTTGACACACGGGTCGGACGTCAGGTCCAGCACTACACTTCGGCCCTCCTCGGAAGTCGTCTCCCGAGAAGAAGCTAGACTTCGGTAGGACCCACCGACAGTCACCGTGACGAGTAATAGAAAAACAAAAACAAAAAATTGGATTCTTACAATTGACGTGTCACGACAAAGGACTCATAGTTTCGATTTTATCACGGAAATCCCATGGGATTTTGACCGCGGGAGATGTGAACTTGTCCAACTACCACCCTTACCATCCCTAATGCTACGAAATCCTGATCGTAGATTAACGTCCGAACTGAAGACACACCTATTGTTCTGGGTTTGTGTGGTTCAATTCCTTCAACACGAAGTTTAATACTACACTTAGGTTGTTTACTAAAAAGTGAAAACCACAGGTTCTCTGCCGGGACACCTGGGAGGACCCAGAAGTAAAAGTCCTATTCCGAGACACTCATAATCTCCCACTTCTCTTCTCATTCCTGACGAGAACCTCTCCGATACAAAAGTTCCAGGAAGAAGAGTGTGGAGGTCTGAAGAACCACGTCCACTTCAAAGCAAAAGGGAATAGGGAACATAAAGGACTCTATTCCAGCCTCCCCGCGCACTGGACGGGTGTCACTTCCCGTCCTACACAACCCCCACCCGTCTTCCGGCGTCTCCGGAGTCGGGAGACTCACACCAGATTCAATCAAGACCGGCGACATGAGAACCGATGAGGATTGGACCTCACTGAATCCACTGTACGTAAGAGCGTGAAAAGGGCGGAGATCAGACTAGAGAAAAGAGGATATTTATAACCCCAGTCCTTCATGATTCCTCGTTCTCTCTCACAATCAGTGAGTCAGCACAGGCTGAGAAACGTCGGGGAATCTGACATCGGGCGGTCCGAGGAGACAGGTACCTTAAGAGGTCCGTTCTTATGATCTCACCCAAAGGAAGAGGTCCCCTAGAAGGACTGGGTCCCTAGCTTGGGACCGGAGGGCGTAACGTCGGTCTGAGAAATGGTAGATTCGGTGGTCCCTTCGGGCAATTCTTTATCTTTGGGATTTATATCTACCGTGACTAGTCTGGCTTCCGTGAACAACGAAGATATCGGATCCTACTAAATAAAAAGAAAGAAAGTACCTAACTGAAAAAAAAAAAATTCAGAAAAAAAAAAAAAATCGAAAACCGACGTGATCCGTTGAATCAAGGGGATTGGTCCCTAGCTTGGACACGGGAGTCGTTGCTTTCTCACCCCAGAATTGGTGACCTCGTGGTCCCTTAAGAGGTCCAACCGAACGATTAAGTCATTTACCGAAAGGAGAACCGAGAGGAGAAGAGAGACCCTTAAAAGAGGTCACGTAAAACGGGCGGGGCGTGTGTGTCTGCGAGTGTGAGCCGAAAAATAAAAAGGGAGGGAAGTAAATTTGGTTCATGTGTAGTCTCCCAAAAGGAAAGGAGAAAAGAAATGCTATTATTACAACTATTGGACAGTGAAACTCAACGCTAATATAACAGTCGATGTGATTATTTAGACATTTCATTAAACTTTAGGGATCGACCGATTTTGTTAAAGACACCGGAAAGTCAGTCATGGTTTCCACGGCCCTTCGAGGAGGTCCTTCGTCAACCTCCGAAAGACGTGTGACAAGAGTGTGTGTGCGAAAAGGAGAGACGGGACACCGGAACACAAAAAAGGAGACATTATAAAGGGGGACCTAAAATCCGAATTTGTTAGATAGCGGAAAAGGGGTCGTGCGGACATGAAATAGTATGATTGAACATTCACCGTTCACACACTAATTTCACGCGAACGGATTTTACTCGTGGCGGGCACGGGTCGGGGTCTCTGGGTGGGAAAGCATCGACTGACGGAACCCTTCCTACCTTCCGGTGGCGTCCGACCCTCGTTCTCCGAAGTGTCTCGCTGTGAGAGGTGGAGGCAGGAGTCAGTCTCGGACAGATTCCCCCCTCTGGCACCTTTGTTTAATCAGCAATCGAGTCTGGTCTTTACTTCAAAGAAACTTTATCGTTCTTGGGACATCCGTCCGCCGGACGCCTTGGAGCCGGGAGTAGTTCCGGAGGGTGGACAAAAATAAATCTACGGTCTAACGCGACACCGCAAACCAATTGTATAGACCCGTGTCGTTGGTCCGTCACAAATCTACAGAATTACTTCTCGAATTTAAATTCACCCGTCGGGCATGCCTCGTCGTCAATGTAAGAGGATTTGTTTCCGGGCGGTGGTAAAGTGGTATCTTTGAGTAAATAAAAGAGAAGGACCCCTTCGACACAGAAGTCTACACTAACAACGGTCGTCTGCCGACCCCGGGCGACCAGGGAGGACCTTTGGTCCCGTCGGTCACAACAGGTGCGAGAGTCCTCAGGTCTCTGACTACAAGTGTACAAAGGTCCCGGGAGGATTGTAGGTCTCAGAGTCGGGTCGGAACTGTGAGTCCTCCGAGTACTCTGGTTCTTGAGGTGACCCCAACCCCCTCTACCCCACGACAAGTCCTTTGCGAGGGGACCGAGAATACCGGTCCCTTTGAACTGTTCAGGGAGTACTCTTCCCGGCTGTTTTATAAAAGATTGAAACCGTCCGTAGACCAAATAATCTTACAAAATCTACACCTATTTTCATATCAGGACTTTCAGGTCCAAAATAAATAAAGTTGTGTCTTGATCCTAATTCCTCAAAAATGAGATCCTGTTTCTTAATTTCTAATTACCAAAATTAAATACAAAATTATATCGTGAATAGGTCATTTTTCGGAGTTCATATTTTGAGTTCACTTGGTGTCGGTGTTCCAGTTACCCAAAAGTAGGTGACTTAAAATATTCACATCGTTTATTAATAAACATCATCAGAAGTAAAGGTTCTATTGAGGGACCTCTCACGACAAACACTTTACTTACCCCCCTTACTATAACCCAAAATGAATGTAACTTTTTAGAATAATAACATAACCAATTTTAAATCTTTTATGAAGAATGTACATTGAGAGAAGACGGGTACCCAAGACTAAAGAATCGATATAAAAATACAAGAACTTTTATTCGACATAAATTCTCTGGAGATTTTCAAATGTAAATGAAATCACACTTAAACTTACCGATACTTTGTCAGGAATGTCTTTTGACATTAATTTTTTTTTAAAAAACAACAACATTTTTCCGTCGAACTTCTGAATTCCGTTGATAGGATTTTGAGAACTCACGTCTTGTTACATTTATGTAAAAAGTCTTCCATCTATAAAAGAAAGACCGAACGGTAGACCTAAGGGTGTAAGTGACACAGGTCCACCTGTATTCTAATATCCATAAACATCATTGAAAATCTTGAGGGTTATGGGAGGTCGATTTCTTTCCTTCACACACAGAATTACTCGGCCCTCTTCTTCCAAACGTCTCGTCCCTCGGTCTCCTCTCCTTCCCCGTCACGCTAGACGAGAATCTTATCCGTCACTGGAAAAGACAGTCCTCGTCCGTGTGAAGGAGGCATTTTTTTTTTTTTTATTTCATCGGTCTTCACTTAGCCACACCGAAACAGGATTGTCGGGAATGAATACCTGTGACTCTAAATCTTAAGTATAATAAAAGTATACAGTACTTTATAAACTAAAAAAAAGGTTGGTCCTTTTTTTTACATTTTTCAGGATCTTTTTGTCCGTCACTGGACGGAAGCCACCCAAACTGTCCTAATGTCTCGTTTAATGTACAGACGGGAAGCTCAAATCGTGGTCGTCTTTCGTCAGTCAGGACTTCGTTCTTCTTTTACGAAGCTGACCGAAATGGGACCCTCAACACAAAGGAATGGTTCAACCGCAGGGTTGACAACATTTCGTCGTCGTCGTCGTCGTTCCCACGAACTCGACATCCACCAGAGGACACCCCGGCCCTGGGGTCCCGTCGTCACAAAAATACTGCCCCCTGCACTACAGTCGATCGTGGTAGACGGGTCGGAACCATCGAACCGTACAGGTGTCGCTTACGTTTCCACGGTCCTTCGAGGAGTAAAGTCTCGGGTCCAGAGGCAAGTGTTGTGTGTGGTAAATTAATCACAAACATCTCAACCTTCTAAAACCGTGGAGTAGGAATTTTTCGTGTTTAATTTTTTTTTTTTTTCTTTTTCGTAACGGATGGAAACGGGTATACTATAAACTTTTTGTCGTTTTCAGAAGACACTGAGTACTAAAGGACTTTTGATGAGTCCTTGTGTGTGTGAGGGAGGGAAGGGGGATGCGGTATCATCGACCGAAGTACAGCTTAATGAGTCTCCACACCCGACCCCGCCCGTCCGAAAGGACCTCGGGGTTGGGACGACTTGCGACGACACAGAGGGGTCCGGTAGGTCGACTCGGCCCTACCCGTCATGGACGAGTGGCCTCCCCTGTTGCCACACGAGTACCAGACCGTCCACAGACTGGAGTTCGTCGACAAGCGGATAGGTCCGACGCTACGGCCCTAGGCCCGGTACCGGGACAGAATGCTGGTCTCCATTGTGACCCTGCCCCCGACATGACCACCGCCATCTTAGACAGGTCCCTAAGTACATCTACCCGACCCGACACGTCCAGTGGTCACGTTAACTTTTTCGGTCACTCATAACCTTAAAGGTTCTATGAAAAATTTTCCGTACAAAAAGAAACTACTGTAACGGTTAACACCTGTCTCCGATAGAACAGATCCCAATCTGTCCTAAATTCATTGTTTCCGAGGTTAATATAACGACATTTCAAAGATCTGAGAATTTCATGGAAAAAAAGAATTTGCTTTAAAGAACACTGTACGGTAGACAAGGTATTACTAAGGTAACTCCTTAGACCGAATAAAGGATTTTGGAAGTAAAACCCCTCTATCAGAAATAGGTTGTAGAATAAAGAAGAATTATATCAGAGAGTAAAATCAAAAATTGTAGAAATAACACTACTTCATATGTATTTTGAATGATGAATTTGATAAAAACCACGACGTATTGAGTCACTGTAGTTCCTCTGAGTGTCACAACATGTTGATAGTGGTGATGGTTAAAGGTTTTGCAAAAGTAATAAAGCAGAGAACCACAGGAAACTATACGTCTTAGAAAAATTTACTTCAGATTAAATAAAAAAGACAATGACGGATACGAAAGTCACAATATAGGTTCTAGTGACGTTTTCAGTTACAGAACTTCAAAAAGGAGATATAAAAGATTCACAAGACATCAAAATTGAGTACAGATGGAAAACTACGTAAAAATTAATTATAAACGTATACTAGTAAGAAAACGTACACCCACAGTCAAAGGGTCGTGACAAACAACTTTACTGACAGGCATATACACTCTCCAAAAGACCAGAGACAAGACGACCAGACGTACAGACAGAGATTCGGTTATGGTGTGACAAAACTAATGATGTGGAAATATCATTCCAAAAAAAAAATTTAAATAAAAATAACCTCTGTAACATCATCAAAAACGGTTTGTAGTTGTACTTAGACGGTGCCCACATGTGTACAAGGGGTAGGACTTGGGGTGAGGGTGGAGGGAGGGGTAGGGTAGGGAGTCCCAGTAGGGTCACGTGGTCGGGACTCGCGGGACAGAGTACGTATCTTGGACCTGACCGCTAGACAAAGTGTATACTATTTTGTGTGTAAAGTTGTGATGGGAGAGTTTAGTAGGGTGGGAGAGGGAGAGGGTGTCTCAGGGTTTCAGACAAGAAATGTAGACCCACAGAGAACGACAGAGCGTATGTCCCAATAGTAATGGTAGAAACATTTAAGGTATATATACGTAATCATATGACATAACCACAAAAAGAAAGACCGAATGAAGTAAGACATATTATCCGAGGTCAAAGTAGGTGGAGTAATCTTAACTAAGTTTACGTAAGAAAAAGTACCGACTCATTATAAGGTAACACATATATATGGTGTCGTAAGAATAGGTAAACAGCCGGCTACCTGTAGATCCAACGAAGGTACAGGACCGATAATATTTGTCACGACACTACTTGTGACCCCATGTGCACAGAGAAAGTTAAGAATATCATTCAAAACTCTAGTCTTTCACACTCTATAGGTTAAGACAACACGAAAAAACTCTAACAAAACCGACAAACCTGTGGGAACTCCAAATCTAAGAAATAAAGAAAAGGAACGGATTAACGAAACCGACCCCGACAAGTATGATATAGCTGATCTTCACCACTTTCGTCCATAGGAACAGAATAAGGGTCATTCTCCCCCTTTGAAAGTCACAAGTGGCTCATATTACAATCGACCTTTAAAAAGTATTTACGGGAAATAACACAATTCCATGAAAGGTAGACCAGAATCAAAAAAACAAAAAAAAAATTAGTGCTTTCCTACAACCTAAAACAGTTTACGGAAAAGAGTGTACCCTAAAAAACAAAAATTAAGATAACTATACTATATAATGTTAACCAAAAACATATAGTTTGTTTTTAACTTTGTTAGGAATATAAGGTTCTTATTTAGGGCGAAAGAAGTAACACATATTAGAAGTATTATACGATGACTTAAACCAATCGACCATAAACAATTTCTAAAAACATATTCATTAGTATCCCTATCATCAGACATTAAAGTAAAGAACATCACAGACAAAGTGAAACTATAGTCCCACACAGCCGGAATAACTTACTGAATCCTTTACAAGAGAAATCAAAAATTTTCACAAACCACAATTAAGAAAAAATTTACACACCATCTGCAGAGACCACTTCAAGAGTCATTACTCTCCCAACATTAATGACTAAGTCAGAGTAATGATCGATACAGATAAGTCTAAAGGAGAAGTACTAATTTAACACCTTATTACACAAAGATTCTTGAAAAGGTAAAGTAGATCTAATAGGATAAACAACCGTATACCTACAAGGATCATGAGACTATTATGAAGATAAATATTAACCATTATTCCAGAGGTGAAATACTAAAAAGCATTAAGCTCAGAAAAAAGAATCAGATTGTAAAACAGCTAAAGCAAGTGGAAAAGTCTCTTGGTTAAACGGAAACTAAAAAGACAGACAGAAGATAAGGGTAAGACTAAAAATGACAAAGCAAGGACGAATCGAAACCCAAATGAACCGTGGAAAGAGAACAAGAAATTCCACGTCTTAATCCAGTGACTAACTCTATAAGGAAAAAAATTTCATGACACAAATGTCGATATTTGAAGGGAAAATCGCGACCAAAACGACGCGGGACATTCAAAGCCGAACAACAGAGCAAAAGTAAACAGAACCATCAAAGATTAAAGGGATCTCTGAAAAGGAAACTGGATAGTCCAGTTTGAATTGGTTAAAACGAAGACAATAACTACAGATCAAATTAAGACAACACTAATCCCTTTTATGAAACATACTAAAGTTAGAAAAATTTTACATAAAGTTCACAAAACACGAGATGGTATACCGAATAGAGCCTCTTACAGGTGACACGTACGACACAACCCACTTACAAATATATACAGAATCCGGGTTGACCAAAAATCATAACAAGTTTATGACAACTTATTAAACGAAGGAAGGCAGACCACCAAGATGGGTAATGACTTCAAAGGTTGATAATAACATCTTGACGAAGAGAGAAGTCAAGGCAGTCACAACCAAGGCACGCAGAACTCGGACGACAAACAAGTATATACAAACACTAACGACATACGAAAACTACCTAACTGTGGAAAGTAGTAACGATATATCGTAGGAAGAAACAGAGAAAATTGAATTTTGGATAAAACAGACTATAATCATATCGGTGACATCGAGGCAAAAGCAATAATAAACGTATCTCATAGAAAAAGGTAGGGAAGTTGGACAAACAGAAATCTGGTCACTCAGAGACCATGTGCCGTATATCAAACTAGTGCAGAAATAAGTAAAACGGTCAGAGAGACGGAGGACTCACCTCTTAAATTAGTGGAATGTGCACTTCATTAATGGCTGTCCCTCTCTGAGAGCGGTAGCACAATAAACGAAAGATGTACAGAGTCACGAAAAACAGGGAGTATAGGAGTAGCGACGGAAAACACAAATCAACCCAAAAACAACACTGTGTAAAATCAGGGATTAAAGCTATACTCCGTGATGATTCCTACTGGAGATTCCTGACAGGATTGGTTTGGACTCTGGCTCTCCCAATCTGTCTCCTCCCAGATTCTACTAGTTGTCCGCAGACGGAGGGTCTCTCCGGCGAGACGTGACGGACCGAATGACGAGGGAGAGAAGGGACGTGGTGGACGAGCCCCGGCCCCCCTTCGTCCGCGTCGAGGACGTCCCTCTTACAGTCGCCCACCGGTGGGAGTCGTTCCACCTGCGTCACACCACCAGGCGTCTCGTGTCGGCTTTGACCCGGGTCGTGACTAGAGAATCAGACGAAGGTAAAACATGTACCGTTTATGGAGACACTAACTAGGAGGTGGTTGTCGACGAGACTCTAACAGTAATAAAAGTAAGACTATGGATTATATGTTTTAAGTGAACGGGTCGGAGGGACGGAGTCTTTACCGATCAGACAAGTCCAAACACTGAGTAGGACGTGTATGACCGACATGAAAGTTGTATTTCCGCTCGACACCTAACCTGGGAACGTCTCACTGCCTCCATCCTGAGACTCGAATGGGTTCTGACGTAAAATCAATAGTCTTTTGTATGATGTTGGGAGTGTTTGGCATCCAGACCGACGGTAGACGACATAAAGGACGCACCGACACCCCTCCGTCCGGAGAGAGGTCATCGTCTCGGACTCCTCTGAGGGCCCAACATTCGCGGAGGAGAGAGACGAGGAGGGTCCACGTAGTAACGACCGTACCGGAGTCCTTCGTAGCAAGACAAGATGTTGCTGAAATTGGCCACCGTGGTGCTCATGGTTTCGGCGATGACTACCACTGTCGACCCGAGTCGGCCCGGGGGTCGGGGTCGTGTCCTTCACGGGACTCGTCGAAAGAGCATCTTTATCGATAGTGTAGGCTTACATTGAAGTCAAACGAGGTTCTTCGTTTTATAAAAAATTTCAATTAACGATAAAAACATCTGAAACGAACTGAAAAACCCCCCCCCCCTTATCGTTTCGTCTTTTGACCGACGACCCAAGACATCAAAATTTTTTTAGATATAAAAATCAGTATTACTCTTCAGATAAAAGTGGTTAATGTCTTTCTCACCTCATTCATTTGGGTGAATAAGATCAATATATACTTTTTGTGCAGGGTAAATAGACATTAGAACTCTTACATACTAAAATTGTTCTTCCTTTACCCAATATTAGGACCCTGTGCCCTTAAAATACGACATGAAACCCAAGACATAAAAAGGTTTGTTGACACGAAGAAGTCGTGTCTTTAAAGACCCTAAATTTATCAGTACAAATTTAATACCATTTACATTAAACTTTGTAGAGTTACTCAATAAAGATAGTTATAATAATAGAAAGTTCGTACAAAATCTGGATCTTTTAATACCAAACCCCCTCCGAATAAAATAACACACCAGTAGAATTCCCTGGATGACAAGATCGTTCACACTTTATAACGTCACAAAAGAAGTAGACAGGAGCATCGTCTAGTCTTACTTTACTACCTCTACAAGAACCCGAGTCGTGAAACAAAAGGAAAATTTCATTTACGTTCATTCATGGTTTCGAGCGGGACTCCCAACTGACACGGGGGTATGACTCCGACTCGGGACACCGATGACCCACGACACACTTCGTTGGGAACGAAGATAACAAGATAAACAATAAAGATAGTAGAAGGAGAAGGAAAACTAATCGTTAAACATGATGCTTTTACAATAAAACCACAACATCTTAAGATGAAAAGATCAGCTAACGACACACCTTAAGACACTTTTTATCGACTCTTTTCCAGACATACCGTATTTATTTATGAAACATTCAACACTTGAGACTCAACTTTGACTGTAAGGTAGAGATAAAGAGAACGTTGAACGGATTTTCCCCACTGGAGGAAAGGGAGACCCGAAGGGTCTACCGCGATCACCATTTCTTGGGCGGACGGTTACGTCCATCTCTGATCGCAACGAGGGGTCCAACCCCTCTAGGGGACCTCCTCCCGTACCGCCGAGTGAGGTTATAAGAACGGAGTGCTTAGGGTACCTGTCTACTCGGATCACACGATCTCAGGTACCCCAGAGCTCTCAACGTGTGCTGACTTCGGCGAATCGTGTGTACGTGGTAAAAAAGATGTGTAAGTCGAGAAAAGATTTTCGTTTTCAATCCTTACCTTGTTGAGCCAAACTGTCTTCTTATTTTACATAAACATTAACAACCTTTATAAAAATGAGGAAAAAAAGATCTTGTTCATGAAATCAGGTACATTAGTAGTTTTATTGTGACACGAATATCAACTCTTTTAATTTCTAAATCACTGTGATTATGTGAACCGAATCTAGATCTGTCGAGTCATAATCGTGATTCGGTCTTAAATTTGGTTCGGGACAAAAAGGGTCGTGTCGTACGAATATATCCATGGATCTTGGTACAGTCGAAGATCGTTAAAATGAAGCTTAAAACTTTGTTACTATTATCTCAATAAGAGTTTCTTTTGCAATTTGAAACCAAGTAAGTCAAAAGTTTGTTATTGGTTATCTCTTTAAGAGAACTTATTTTTGTCCTTTTTACCCGGAGACCGGTCTCTCGAGGGAGAATTGATTTACTCTTGTGATCTGGAAATTGGTATTTTGGTTTCTTAAATATGTGATAAGATTGTAGGTGTCAATGTCAACAAAATGTTTGGTGATTGTTTTGTTATCTACGACTTTGCACCCGCTCCCCTTCATGTAGAGGTTTAGTTTCTGTATGCACTCAATGACGAGTTACTTATAGGAGTGGCATAGTTGGACACTACAGTGTGAAACCCTCGAAGTACGTTTCACCATCTTCCTTGTCCTTAGAGATTCAGTGTATGGTCCGTAGACTATGAACTGAGGTACAATTGTTCGGACTTCGGTTCAAGTACTTCGTCGAAGGAAAACGGATTCTTCTGTTAGTCACGGAGGTGACGGAGGTAACAAAATTTTGAATGTTGATTCTCTTAGGTGACTTTGCAAATTGTCGACCCTAGTTGTGTGATGGAGTCGACGAGGGACGTGGGTGTCGAAGGTGACTGGTGTCTACATCCCGAGACCGACACCTCCCAGTCGATGTACATGAGTATTTTGCTTGAGTCGACCGTAGTTGTGCCCCGAAGACCCGTTATCTTAGACGAGTCATGTCATATACAATCCTAGATGGGTTGTAAGTGCACAAATAGGTTAAAAGTGAGGAAATTTTTTTAATGCAGATCCAGGTAGTCGTCTTCTTACCTATTTCTTCTACACCTTTCGTATATGTCACCTTATAATCAGTATTTTTCCTCGTTCGGACCCGGTGAACATCCCTACACCCATCTTGTCTCTGACAATGTGTCTTACGTCAGTCAGTCCTTCTCCTTCTTGTTTCACATATAATTGTGTATGTACACCTTAGACTTTTCGACCATCCGCTAGGGTATGTGTCTCGTGTTTGTCACTGTGTCTGTCTGCCTCGTTTGCACCTGTGGTTCCCTCCTTCTCCCCCACCTACTGAGGCCTCTCACCCTAGCCACGCGTAGTCGACACATGTACACCTGGTATCATCCGTATTTGGTCTACTGACTCCTCTCGGGGGCATGTCGTGTCCCCGGAGCGAGACGTCACTGGATTTACCCCTTCCTCAGGTTTTCGGCCCTGTATGCGTTTGTATGTCAACGATGTCAGACGACTTGTCGTCTTTGATTGAGCGACGGCATTTCGTCGATATGAGGTTATTTTTTTAAAGTTTATGTACATTTGGTAGATACTTTTGTCCAGTTTTGACTCCACGACACCCGACTTTGACCTACTGGGAGCCGTCGGCCCTCGGGTGCGTCGTCTCTCGCGCGATGGACTTCAGCGGGACGGAGCCTTCTCACGCCAAAGAGAGCGGCTACGACACCTAAGACTGACTCTGTAGTAGGTAATTCAGGGACTCCGAGACATTGCTTCCTTTGTCGGGAGTGGAGGTCCTCTTCCGTGCCCCGAACCTCGTCTCCCTTGTGGTCGGCTATACTTCACCACTTGTTGTGTGGGTCCTCTTCGAACAAGGGTGACACCTGGGTCGTAGGTATTTATGTGCGAGGTAGTCAGTCAGGTGGCTCTTCCTTGGAAGACGGAACTTCACAGGGGTAGGAAGTCAAGACGAAGAGCCGTACGCCCTGCCGGGGGAGGGACCCTTGGTGCCCTTCGTCCTGGGCTCCAACCCGCAAAGGATGGGTCCGACGGGTGGGGATAAGTCGTCCCTCTTGCCTCGGGCGGTCCCCGGACGGGTGTGGGCTCCGGCACACAGGTGGGGGGCGTGGGTGAGGCGACAGTCTCCCCGTCACTCCAGCGTCCCCAGCTCGACCGTCTACCGGTCCCTTAGACCTGCGTCGGTCTGGCGTGCAGGTGGAACGTGGGAAAAGGTGTTTATACTAACTTAAATTTCACGAAGGGACCACGGGGTCACCCATTCTAGGGTGTGAAGGTTACGTCCCCCGGGTCGAGTTAGGGACTAGTCCCTTGATCTAGGGTGTACGACTTTGATTCTGGGTCGGGTCAGTTTATTTACTTATTTGTCAAAATTTTTTATTTAGTGTGTAAAATCTAGGTCGGTCTTTCCTGAAACTGTCCTGTCAAAGTGACCCCTGGAAACTATACAGAAAGGGTCTCTCCCGACTCGCGAGACTGGGCCAGACCCAGAGGAAGGACGTAGCCGGGGCGGGCGAGGACGTGACGTCGGGGCTATCCAAGGAGGTGTCGGGGCACAGGCGTGTGACGCCCCTCCCCGCGTGCGACTCTCACCACCCGTCCGCGACGGTGAGAGACGACAGTGACCTACTGCCTCCTCGTCGGTCGGAGTGTGGCGGTACAGTGGAGCACTGTAGTGTAATCCGGTCTCGTGCAAGGGTCGGTGTGAGCCCCCCGTGTACTTCCAGTCATAGACGTGTGTGGAGTGGATGACGGTTTGTGTGGTCCCGGAGGTGGACCGATAAAGACGGGGTAGTGTTTCCCTGTTTTCTCACAAGACGAAGTTGATCCTCTCACTAGTCGGAACGACGGAGAGAAAAACATTGTATTTACTGTAATTAGGACATCCGTAGCGTTGAACAGTGACGTTCCCTCTTAGTTCCTTCTACCATTTCTGGTATTTTATCGTTTAGTTTTTGTAAGACAGAGAGGATAAAGGAGAGGCTACTCACCCCTGTGTAGAAAACCGAGTAAAAAAGTCATCTGGACTTTTCATCTCAGGACCCACAGGGTTAGTGTCCTAGTGCTGTATTTTCGGACTCCGATGCTACTTGCCGTGGCTGTACACTGGGGACGGGACGTCGAGCCTCGGTCGTTGCGTCTGACGAGTTAGCCCCGCGTGAGTAACAAGAGGCCGTACTTGTCCCACCCGACTGGACGTCCGGTCCCCGCGTCCGGTGGATGTTCACCGGACTTAGAGACTTAGAGCTCTGGAGTCGGCAGTCCACAGTCTTCGTGCGTTACTCAAGAAAAGGACAGCGTTCAGGTCCTAACTCAAAGGAGCGGTTTGGTCGACCGACACGGCGTCGAAGCCTGAACCTAGTCGACTCTACGAGGGGTCGGAACTGGAGTCCGCCCACGGGTCGGAGACTCCGTCCACTGAGTCTGAGGCCGACTTTGGTAGGACTGGTGTGGCTCCGGTACGACGGTCGAGACGGGTTTCACTTCCTCCGAAGACACACCAGAGATATGGTTTATGGGAAAGGAAGGGGAGTCGACGGGCTGCCACCGCTGCATAGGGGTGACTCAAGTTCCGACACCTAAAATAGTACTTCATCGGGGGACTTTAGGTGACCGGCCCTGAGTGGTCTCGACGTGTGTAGTCGGAGGGAGTAGATTGTCTGGTGTGGACGACACCGGACTAGTGAAGAACGCACGAGTGAGCGAAGTGAACACAGACTGAGACGCTGGGGTACCTGACGTCGGGTGGTCCGAGGAGACAGGCACCCTAAAGAGGTCCTCTCTTATGACCTCACCCGACGACACGGGAGGAGGTCCCCTAGAATCGACGGATCTAAAAGGTGGTGAAACGGTCCCCAGAGGGGGCCGGGCCGGGTGGAGGCGGAGTCCTATGTCTACGAGGGGGATTTCGTAGGGACTGACGGACCTCCCCGTTCCGTCTCCGGCTTGTGGACGGGGCCCCGGTCCCCTCCGGAGAGGGCCAAGACCCGGGACCCTTGGGTAGGTTCAAAGGAGCAGACAACTTGTCCTTTCACTCACAGAGTCCCGACACTACACCGAGTTTGTTGTGTCCTACTCCATGAGACATTTGACCCTTGAAGATAATGGTGAAGTCAAGTCAAGTCAGCGAGTCAGCACAGGCTGAGAGACGCTAGGGTACTTAGCGTCGTGTGGTCCGGAGGGACAGGTAGTGGTTGAGGACCCCAAGTGAGTCTGAGTGCAGGTAGCTCAGGCACTACGGTAGGTCGGTAGAGTAGGAGCCAGCAGGGGAAGAGGAGGACGGGGGTCAGGGACGGTCGTAATCAGAAAAGGTTACTCAGTCGAGAAGCGTACTCCACCGGTTTCATGACCTCAAAGTCGAAATCGTAGTAAGGAAGGTTTCTTTAGGGTCCCGATTAGAAGTGAATGTGGATCCGTAAAGGGTCTTGGTCGACGAGCTGGGGACTCTTTCGTCGGTTGGGAAAGTGACCGGCGGAGGAGGTTGCGACCCGAGTATGGACTCGGAGGTCCGGAGGTCGGGTGATTGGGCCCGGTGTGGGGCTCGTGGGGTGTCTGCAGACGTGGGGGACGGCGTCTCGTCGAGAGCCGCTTCCTTGTGTCGCTCGTCTCCCGGGAGACCGAGCAGCATCGGGTGTGGACCGGCGGAACGGTGGTCAGGAGCCGACGGCCCCGAGGTTTGGAGGCGGTGGACGGACGGAAGAAACGCCGTCACCAACGGAGGAGCCGTGGTGAGTGGGTCGTGCCCCGGGACGGGCTCTGGGCGGGTCCGAAGAGTCCTGCGCCGACTGCGCCTGCGCCGAGACAACCGCGACCTACTGGACGGCGAGTCGCACGAAGAGGGGCGGGCCAAAGAGGGCTCGCCGTCACTGGCGGTGCCGAAACCGGTGACTGAGATGTCCTAGGTGCGAGACTAAAGTGTGGAGTCCAAACCTGGTCGCGGGAGTGGACGACTTCAGTGGACTATAGTTAGGTAGGGCAAATTTTGTCGCCTCTTCGGGTGTGTGGATGTCTGTGGAATAGAACCTGTTTCCTCCGTTCTTATATGCCACCTCTTTCCTGTCGGAGAAGTTATTACCACGACCCTTTTGTCCTGGCGAGGTACCTTCTCTTACTTTAATCTTGTGAAGGATTGTGGCGTGTGTTTTTATTTGAGTTTTACCTAACTTCTGGATTTACATTCCGGTGTGTGATATTTTTGAGGATGTCCCTTTGTGTCCGTCTTGTGAGAAGTTGTACTTAACGTCGTTCTCGGAAAAACTGGGTGGAGAATTACTTTTATTTTTGTTTTTATTTACCCTGTATTAAAATGGGATTCTTGAAAATGTGTCGTTTCCTTGGTATTTGTTCTGTTTTTCTTTTGGGAGTATTACCCTCTTTTATAAACGTTTACTTCATTGACTGTTTCAATTTGGGGATTTATACGTTCGTGGAGTTATCATTTTGTGTGTGTGTGGGGTTAGTTTTTTACCCGTCTTCTAGATTTATCTTTAAAGAGGTCTCATGTATGTCTACCGGTTCTTTGTGTACCCTTTTACGAGTTATAGTGATTAACAATCTCTTTTCGTTTAGTTTTGATGTTACTCCAACAGTGAAGTGTCGTCAGTCTTACCGGTAGTTTTTCAGATATTTGTTATTCACGATCCCTCCCACACCTTTTTTCCCTTGGGAGAACGTGTCAATCATTCTTACATTTAACTATGTCGGTGATACCTCTTGTCATAGGAGGAGGAGGATTCAGTGAAGTCAGCACAGGCTGAGATACGCGGGGGTATCTGCCGTCGGGTGGTCCGAGGGACCAGGGACCCTAAGAGGTCCGTTCTTGTGACCTCACCCAACGGTAAAGGAAGAGGTCCTCTTGTCATACCTCCAGGTAATCTTTTGATTTTTATCTTGGTCGTTAGGGTGATGACCCGTATTTACGACTCTTTTGGTGTTAAGTTTTTCTGCACCCATGGGGTTATAAGTGACGTCGTGACAAGTGTTGTCACTCCGGTCCCTTCGTTGGATCTTGTCTATTTACTTCTTCTTACCATGAATATCTGTTACCCGATAATGAGTCGGTATTTTTCATTATTGTAACTCATTAACATAAGTACACCTGCCTGGATCTCTTAGTATGTATCACTCAGTCTTTCTCTTTTCGTTTATGTATAATTCCGTATATATATACCTTAGATCTTTTTACCATGGATAGACGTCCTGTCTTTGCGTCTACGTCTCTTGCCCGCGCACCCGGGACCGTCCTCCTTCCGCCCCGACCCCATTAAACTCTCCCGTTGCGACGCGTACGCGTGGTCGTGCACATTGCGCCGGCCGACCGCGCTCCGGCGGCGTGTCGTGGACCCCGGGGCTGGGCCTCCCTCCCTCCGAGGGCCCCCTCCCCCACAGACAGATGCGTTGTCGGCTAAGTAGAATCACGTGTCGTCTTTGACTTGTTGCAACATTCCTTGATATGAGGTTATTTTTTTAAATGTTGTCACTTATTCCTCAGAAAAAAGTGGCAATAAGTGTAGCATACGTTTTGATTCGTCCCTTTGACTCACGGGCCGGAAAGAAATCTCGGCGTGACAGGTCGCACCGTCCCCCTCCCCGTGCTCCGACAATGTACAAACTTTACACGCAGGTCGAACCCTACACGACAGGCACAGTCATGTGAGGTCCGAAGTCTGAATCATGTTTCTTTATTCCCTTTTGTAGGGCTACTAAAGGACAACTAATGTACAACTTTATTATGAAACCCATACAAATCTATATAAACCGATTTATTTGATACGATATTTTAAATAAAGTGGACAAGGAAAAATGAAAAATTACACCATAGTCTATTTACTACACCGAATGTGACATATAGGTGGCCTACCGGTTGACGAGACCTCCAGGAGTAGGCTCTGTCGTAGTGACGGGTCGCGGGAGAGAGGCTCATACCAAATAGACAAACCCAGACAGGAGCGGTGGAGGACTAAGAGTAAAGTGTTAGAGTAAGTACGTCCATAAGACCCCCCTCACTACGGTTTACGAAGGTTAGGCATATAAGGTATATGAAAATAGAGTTCCGTTGGAAAGACTCGTTTCCCTTTCACGAGTAGCGAACCCGGACAGAGAAACGTTGGGGTACCTGACATCGGACGGTCGGAGGAGACAGGTATCTTAAGAGGTTCGTTCTTCTGACCTCGCTCAACGGTAAGGGAAGAGATCCCCTAAAAGGACTGAGTCCTCTCCGTCTGAGTCCGAATGGGTGTCGACTCGGGTCGTCCCGGGGGGGTCACTGCAGTCGTCCAGTGACGAAGGGAGCGAAATGGAAGACATCGGGTCTAGGGGGACAACCTTGTTCCCTGACTGATATTGGGTTCGGGTCGGAACGGGTGACACGTCCTCGTCTCCTTGGGTCATCGACCCGTGGACGTAAATCAAACCTAGGACTCTGGTCGCGGTCTAGAGTTATTTACAGACGACTTGCACACCCGGTCCCTTGTTCGACGGGCACGACCGCCTCGGGAAGGAACCGGCGGCCTCGGGTCCGGGAGTGAACCGTGTAGCACCGAGACAGAGGACGGTGCAGACACTGGGACCACACAGTGGGCTGAAGATCCGAACAAGGAAATGACGAGACACACAAACACCCTACTTCCATAAATGACTTCTCGACGAGTCAGTGACGCTCCGGTGCGGTGGTGGGACCTGAGTCCGTTGAGGACAGGGGTCCGGTAGCTCACACCGTGTCTCGCACCCTCGCGCACGACCTGTGTCCCCGAGCAGGAGAGTGGACACTGACCGTGAAGGACCGGTGAAAGAGATTCAGAAACCGTTTACAGAAACTTGGAGCGTCAAGGTCGTCACGCCAGTTCAAAGCCCGTGATTGTCGGAGCGTGGTAGCAAGAAGGTAAAAGTAAAAAGAGGACAATGTAATCGAGAACCGCAGATAAGGTACGAGTGGGTCAGCACACACTGAGAGACGGCGGGGTACCTGACACCGGGTAGTCCGAGAAGACAGGTACCCTAAAAAGTCCGTTCTTATGACCTCACCTAACGGTAAAGGTTGAGGTCCCCTAGAAGGGTTCCTAGTTTGGACAGAGAGGACGTAACTGTCCGTCTCAGAAATGGTGGACCCTTCAGGGAGAAGAAAAAAAAAACAAAGGAGAAGTGAAAGTAATTGTAAAAAGATAATCTTCGACATTTTTTTTTTTTTTTTTAGAACGAGAAATTGATCACTCCTTTCGTTGTCTTACAAGACCTGGACGGATAGTGGTGGGAGGAGAACTTCGGACGTAGGGGACTGCGGGTAGACGTAAGACAGTGGGCGGAGACCAAACCGAGTCGGGTCCCTCTTTAGTAGTGTGTCGTTACCTCTACTTCACTAGGTTTCGGCTTGTCTACTGAAGTTCGGCACCTCGACATACCTGAACTCTTCGACCCCTGTCTCGTCAAGGTCCGATTCGGGTTCGTTCATCGACAGTAGTCTCTTGTCTTTAGTTCCCGGTTTTATGTGACTTTTTTCGTCTTTGTTCTCTGCCGTGTCAGAGACTTTCTCTATCTGTGTCTCTTTGTTCTTACCGCCGGGGCTGAGGGGTAAAGGACCTTTCGGACTGGAAACCTAGGACCCAAGGTAGTCTCAGGACACGGCATGTGGTTATTAGGGTCAGCCGAAACCTCGGAACCGACACACGAAAACGTGGACACTAGTTTATATGGACGTAGGTCACGTGGAGGCACACAAGAAGGGCTCGTGGAGAGGAGGGTCGGTACAGGGGTTGTGTTTTCGTTTGTGGCCATGGAAGGTCTTGGGTCGGGACCGCCCGCAACGAAACTGGTGTGTGAGACGTTACGTTTGTCGGTGTGTCCTTGGAGACGGGTGGGACTTATGATGAAGAGTTCTTCCTTCTCAAATAACCTATGTGAACATCCCCCGTTTTCAGATTGTCGCCCTTGATGTCCGAGTGGGGAAATCTTCTACTCGTCCCTTTTGTTTATGTGACTAATACATGTTAGTAATTTTTGTCGTCCCACCACCTTTTTTTCCTTTTTGACGGTCGTCGGAAGGTCTTCCAATCATTGTCTGCTGCAGACGTCCGTGGAAGGACGGGTCAGGGCTGGCACGGGCGCGCAGGACCCTGACAGGGGCGGCGCCTACTCTTCGCCTACCTCGTCCCTCTGACCCCCCGAGGCTCCCCGAGTGCAGCCAGGACGACACGGGCGTCAGCCTGGACCTCTTCCTTCGGGGCGGCCGCTGCGTGTACGTGGGCGGAGAGGAGCTTTTCGGGGTCCCTGTTGCAGGGCCCGTAGAGGGCTATGTCTGCACCCTCCTCGACTCCTTTGCGTGCAGCACCTCCTTCGTCGCCGGAAAGACCCCCAGATACGGGTTCAGGTCTGGGCCCCAGGAGACTACACTCGGGGGGCAGGGCGTGGACGTTCTCGGGCTTTACCCGTCTCGCGACCCTGGTCCCCCAGGTGGCCCCCGGGTCCTGAAGGCGACCTTCGGCCGGGGGCTCGGGGCCGTCGTCTCCTTCCCACGGGTGCTTCCCAGTCTATGTCAAGACTCGACAAAATTTCTCTCCCTTTTTTCCTCGGGAGGCTCAAATGAATCTCTGGAACCAAGTAGGCTTCGCAAAGATATTTTTACGCGACCTACGGCCTAGCTTCAACGTCGGAGGACCGCTACGGCAGGTTGCAGGTGACTTGACTTTTCCGCCTTGCAAATTTCGGCGGCGAGGCTCCTGGCAGGGGCTTCGGCTGCGAATCCCCGGGGACGTCCGGGCCCTCCGCGGGCCGGCCCGTCGCACGCCTCGGCGCGCCCCGTCGCCCAGTCAGCGCCACCGCCGCGGTGCAGGGGCGCGCGAGCGACGGGCCCCGCCCCCGCCGTCCCGGCCCCACGCCCCCGCCGAGGCCCCCGCGCCGCCCGCGCCCCCGCCGCCCGAGGTCCGGACCGGCCGGCGGGAGCCGCGGTTCGAACGACGGCTTCTAGACCGGGAGGAATAGATCTCGGCACAAGACCCCTCTCTCGCCCTCTGCTTCTGTGCACTCGGGCGGCGGGCGCGGCCCGTTGCGCCCGCGCGGCTCGTACGTCCCGCCCTGCCCTCTCCTCTTCATTGCGGGCGCCGGGGCGCCGCGGGGGGCAGCCGGGTCGACAGGGCGGTAGGGAGTGGCGCCGGAGACGAGGATGCCGGGCCGGCCTCGGAAACCCTAGACTCGGGTCTCCGCAGGACTCGTTTGACGTGCCCTTACGTTCCGTGGACTGACGATTGAAGAGATTTCTTCCAAGGAGTAGCCCTCTAACCTTTCCAATTCAGTACAGTAGGTATTATGGATTGGGAGTAGGGCGGGGCTTCGGTGGCGGCGTCACCGCCGGCCTTTAGATACCTTTCGGACCCTTACGTCCCACATTGTAGCGGGTAGAAAGGTCGGAGGTCGTAGAGGAGGGACCGGAAGAGAAGGACACCCCACAGAAGTGTGGGGGTTCCCAACACTGGACGAGGGGGACCACCGAGTCTACCAATTTTTTTTTTTAGACGGAGATTACGTCCTCTGGTCCCAAGTTAGGGACCCATCCCTTCTAGGGGTCCTCTTCCCGTAACGTTGGGTGAGGTCACAATAACGGACCTCTTAAGGTACCTGCCTCCTCGGATCACCCGCTGTCAGGTACCCTAGTGCTTCTCATCCTTTACTGACTCGCTGATTGTGAGACTGAAAGGGGACGGGGTCCCCGTGTCTACAGGGGAACGAGAGACTGGGATCGGACCTCGACCCTTGACCGGACGGACGGAGGAGGAGACTGACCATACTCCTGGCGACGAGCCGGTCCCTTCGGTCCGGTCCGCGGGAGAGTAGTCCAAAAGGTTTGCGCCCCGAGACAGCCCAGAGTCGTGGAAATCGACTTTCCGTACATCTGGTCTTCAGGAAAAGAACAGTAGATTGGTGGGACTGCCCCTTTCCTTGGTAGCTAAGAAGGTCCTGAGGTCCTCCCCTTTTTTCACGGACCTCTTTTATGCTTGTTAGCCCCGACGGACGTCCCGGGAACCCCGTCTGACCTTCTGTCCACAAGAGGTGTCCGGGAAGGACTTGTGAGTCACTGACGGTTCCCGTGAAAGGCGAAGGACCTCTTCTCCATTGACCCCTTTTCGGTTTAGTCTTTGAGTCGGGACGTGGAATTGTTCGAAGCCTCGCGGCTCACACTCGTCTCCGGTCCGGTGGGGGAGTCCTTTTGTGCCTTGCACGTCTCTCCGAAGAAGGCGACAAAAGGTGGGTTTTCGGAGGGGACCCGGTTTCTGTAGTTGTAGGGGTGTCAATGAAGAGGAGAAGAGAAGGGCTGCTCTTGTACTTGCACCGTCGCCCTCCTTCGTCTCGTCACGTCAATCATGTATGGCAGCGGAACCCGGATCGGTCTCCCTTCGTTACGTCCGCCGCCCTCTCCGCGCTCCTCGCCCCTCTCTTCGCCCCTGTCTTTGACCTGAATGAAAGTTGTCTTCGTTGTGTCAGCTTTGTCAAAACAGATTGAATTTAATTCGGGGCTAGGAAGGGTCGCAGGGGGACTTTCCTCGTGTCAGGGGGCTCACTCCTTCGTGAGGAAAGCTTAGGTAGGAAAGAGCTCAGTCGATGCTCCGATGTTTTACGTCGGTGCTCCCCAAAGAATAGTGATTAAGGGAAAAGGTGGTGCTCTACCGGAGAAGACCCGCTCCGGGACTCGGGCGAGACGTCCACGTCCCGGAAAGGAATTCGGAGAGTCCTGTTCAGTCTCACTGACGTTCATGTTAGACGTTGGTGTCCGGGTTGAATTTGGTTTTGGGATAGGAGAACGTGAGAGGGTAGGGTTTCGGATCGGACGTGTGACAGAATGACTCCTGTCACGGAGGAACGTTTACAGGAACGTCTTTCTTGGTTTCGGAAGTGTTTCCGCGGGTAGAATTGCGACAGTAGGTGATTTTCTATGTGTAAACGTGGAGTCACTTTCTGTTGGAAATCGTCCTCTTACTGACCCCAGGAGGAGGGTACGGGAGTGGTCGAAAACCAGACCCTTCGTTCCACTACACCGTTCGACTTCTGAAGATTCATTTCAAAAGTGCCCACACAAACCGGTTTTACCCACAGTCATCCATGTCCTTCGGACGTGGGTGCTCTTCGACGCTCGACCTGCGACGACAGTTTCAGACTCTCTTCGTACGTCTATTCTCCCCGACTCTTAATCTCCGGCGAGACTCCTTCGTGTCGTGCACTTATGGTCTTGCGACGAGGCCCCAGGGGTCTCAGAGTCGCCCCATGTGTCACTTTGAGACTTCACAGAGAGTTTGACAGTTCAGTTTGACAGTTTGTTTTCCGTCCGTTGTCGTAGTTGAAATGAACGAGCGGCGATAGATGGTAAGGACCGGATGGTAAAGGGGTGGCCTCGGGGTCCGAGGTTGAGACTCCCAAGATTCCCTTGGTTTGGGTTGGTCTCCCAGGGCGGAGTCCTGTGCCTATGTGACAGGGGTCACGACAAACATAGTCGTCCTTTGGCGGGCTCGGAATGTACGGGGTCTGTCCTCTTGTACACGTATGGTCCTTCTCGACACACACTTAGTCCTCAGAATTCTTTTGTAAACTTTGACAGGGGTTCCCGTCCTGTGTGTGTGTCATTACGACTTCGATCACCACCAGCCCCCGCCGCTCCCCCCTACTGACTACTGAGCCTTCGAAACGTTCGACGGGCCTGTGTTGGTGCGGGGCCGGTCCGGAGACAGCCCACTCCTACCTACGGGAGGGATACCTCCGGACGCACCCTGTTCGGTCTAAGGTTCCGACCGAAAGACCAGCACCTCTTTACCAGGGAGGTCTTCACAAGGACCGAGGGGGTACCCAAAACCTGGAGTACCCAGTCGGTCGTGGAGGGGTCTTGATTCCTCGACGTCTCAATCCACCCCTTGCCCCCCACTCTACCTCGGGACGGTTGTACGGGTTGTTCTGTTATGTGTCCACTTGTGTGTTAGAGTGTTAGTGACGATCTGAGTGTTTTTTATTTCGTCACAAGTAAGTACGTTTGTAGGACTATTTCCAGTCCTCAAACTGTGTTACGAACTTGAAGTAGTCGTTTACCTTTTTTCGGTATTTGGTATTTTTTTTTTTCGGTATTTGCAGAATATTTGGGGTTCTACATCCAAGACTCTCCCGGACCTAATAGGAGTAGGTCTTGTCTCGGATATGACCCGGTTTTCCGTTTTCCCGGCTAGCAAGGTCTTGGAACCACCCGGAGTCCGGGGCACAGACCCGGTACTCAGTTGTCCACTGGGTCCCCTACTCCCCCGTCGAGAGCACTCGAGACCCGCTTAGGATATTTCGAAGAAGGAGCTCCTCTAACCCTTCGAATTAAGTGCACATCAATAATTTCACACGATTGAGAGTTCCAAAAAGTAATGTACCACTCACACCGTTAAAAACTACGAAGTCCAAAAAGATCTAAAGGAGACCTCGACGGATTGCCGTTCCGACCGCCGTCCCGACGCTACGCTCGGGTCCGCCGCCACTGAGTGACTCTTCCGAGAGGACGGCGCCGAGTCCGTCCCGCCGAGAGGAGCGCCCCAGAGTCGACGGCGAGACACTGTCGAGGCTGACGGGGTCCGAAAACCGTCCTGTGATGACTCTAGGACCTTTTGGTGTCGAGTTCTCCGGAAGGGAGAGCAGACCGGGTCTCGGCGACCCCCCGGACGTCGGACCGTCCCCTCCTCCTTTCCCCAGGGGTCCTACCTCTCGTCCGGGGGGTAGGGCCCTGTCTCGTCGCCCGAAGGGGGGGCCGAGGGTGGACGTGGGTCCGGAGGTTCCCTTCCTAGCCTCGACGCTCTTATTCACTGACAAAGGAGGGTCAGTCCCTCCTTTGGTCGGAAAGGTCTCACCCTCCCAGGCAGGACTCCGGTCTCACTACCTCGTCCCCCTACCGGGCAGTGGGCGACAGGCCGAGACCCAGGGGTGGAGCTCTTTCGGACGGAGAGGGGCCCTTCCGTCGGGGACGACGAGGGCTAGGATACTCGTCCCCACCCCGCCCCCCCGTCGTCGGTCGAAGTGCCGAGTGCCCTCGTTCCTGTCCCAGACCTGTCGACCACCCTCCCGACGACCGGTGTGACGACTGAGTGAGAGTGGAAAAGACGGTAGAAGAGGGCGAGGGACTGGATGAAAGTACAATGAAGTGCATGAAATTACGGTAAAAGGTAAACGACACAAATACCTAAATCCATTCGACGGAGTTTTTGTGAAATCTCCCTTCTAGACTGGTTTATACCCCTAGACACAATGATTGAAGAGTATTTTAAAATGGTTTGGACCTTTTGGGTTAAAAAAAAGTAAGAAGACTTGAAAATTTTTAGTGTTTTATGACTAAAAAATTTTCACCTTAAACGAATTGAGATCGACAAAGAATAGGGGCCAGGGTTTCTTAGTAAGTGCCGTGTTTATTAGATAAACACTTCGGGACTCATTAGTCCCTCAGCAACGGAAACCGTCGTTCAGGGCGGACCGACCCCTCGGGAGAGATCCCCCCTTTCGTCTCGACCCTGTCTGTGGTGTCGGGTCCCAGGTGTCTCGGGTTCTCTTCTCCGCCCCTGAGCCCGGGTCCCGGGACGTCAGACCGGACCGACCTTGGACGTGTGGGAGACTAGGGTCCTGGGCACCTGACCCTCGGCCGGTGTGCGACGGGAAGTGTACGGTCCGGTAGGAACGGCACCTCCCTCCTCGGGCCTTCCGTGGTCCCGGTGTGCTCCCCGCGCGACCCGGCGACTGGGGCGTTCCAAGTGACAGTCGGCTCGTGAGTCCGGCCTGGACGTCGCGGGTGCCCGCCTGGTGTGCGAGGTGAATGGTACTACTGCCTCTGGGGCCACCAGCACGACAAGACGAACCCCTCGCGTAATAATTTCACGACAAACTCAAATGGACAATGAAGTCGAACGTATAATAAAAGGACCCTCCGCAGTAGGATGTCTTTTCTTAGTTTCTGTGCATAAAACTCAGAGCCCAGGTGCGACAGAGAAGGAGTCGTCAGTGTGTGGGTAGGTAGTGAGGGTGGCAGAGGAGGATTACCCGGCAGATTCGGCACTCTAGTCCCCTTGGTACATTCAGTTCATTGACTTTTATTGCTGACGATAACCCGCCAGGGGATGGGGGGCCTTCCTGACAGACGGTACGTGGAGGGAGGACTCCAGACCTCACCCTACCCCACCAGGGGATGGGGGACGTTTCTGGGAGACGGTACGTGGAGGGAGGACTCCACACCTCACGTGACTCCTCTCCCGTCTTCCTGGAAGACGTCCCGGGCCTCCGGCAGGAGGTGTCGTGTTTACGGTGGATTAAACCAGGTCTGGGACGGGTACCTTTACGGTTTTAATAGTAAAATCAGTTCTTACATCCACCACAGATCAGAAATAGTGAGTTATTTTTTTACACCGTAGAGTCGATGAACCAGGTTCTTGGTCAGTGTATTGTCCTGGGTCTCTCAGACTTACCTCAACAGTCTTACACCCCCTGTCTCAGACCCACCGGCTCCACGTGTCCCGCAGGGGCTTCAGTCGTTCTCGGGGACGCAATTACGGTGACGTGGGTCCGAGGGTCCTGCCTCCCCCTGGGTCTGAGGGGACCACACCTGACAAAGTGGGCCCGGGGCTCCGTGACGGGTGTGAGTCTCCTGAGGGGTTTGGGGTGTGTAGGAGGCGGGCCGAGGGCGAGCGGGGTGACCCTCGTCCTCGCGAGGGCACTGGTGCACGGTCCTTCCGTCTCTAGTCCGAGACTGTGTCCGAGGAGATACCCGTTCGAGACTTCTGAGAGTTTGGGGTCCTACTGTCTTTCTCCAGGAGTCTCTCGAGGACCGGTTAGGGGCGTGGAGTGTCCACTCCTGCGGCGCCGGACGTCTCTGGCACTACTCGGGCCGGCGAGTGTCTCCCTCGGACCGCGGTCGACACAGGACGGTCTCTCGTCCGACGTACGGCGAACGAGTAATGCCTTTTCCTGCGAGTTAGGCGGTGTCCTGCACCTGGGTCTTGAGCCAGACGCGGTGTCGGGTCCGCTCCTCCGGGCGACACCGGGTGTCCTGTGTCTCTGCAGCCAAGGGACGCCTGTACCCATGAATGCCTGTGGGTCCCCACTGAGTCCTAGACAGGACGACACGTGGAGCGAAGTTGTAACTGGACTTCGTAGACTGACTAATTAAGGACCCTTCTTTCTCTCCTCTCCTGTCTCCCCTGTTTTCACCCCACTGATTGTTGTCTGTGTCCTTGGCACTCAAACGTGACTCATGGAGTCCCGTATCGGTCGTGACGACGAACCATAAACCTGTGTCTTCGCTAGTGTGCCGGTGGAGGGGTCCGGAGGCTCCGTCCGTGCCGGCGGCGCAGTCGTCGTGGCTCTGTTCTCCAGAGCGGGCTCAGGTGTGTTTGGTGCCGCAGGGGAGGATACCCGAGACCCGTGGCCGCAGTAGGTGTCGGGTCGCGACGCCTCGGCGGGGACGACCGTTGCGGTGGCCGGCGTGCCCCGGTGCCGACGTCCGGCTCCCCCGATACTGTGTCGAGAGCTTGTGTACTTCCCTGTGTGTCCCTCCGGAATCCCTTCACAGATATTCGGGATTCCCCATCCGGAGCCGTGTGACCCTTCTGTCCGGTCGAAAGTCTTAGGCGGCTTCATAAAGTCCGTGGCGCGACGTCCCACTCGGTGTGCACGTCTGTCTGGGCCTCGAGCCGTTCTCGCCGCTGTCCGGGGGCACCGTCCGCTCCCGGGGAGTTGTGCGGTGACGGGGGGTCCTGTCCGCCCCCGGGGAGGTGTTCGGCGACGGGGGGCCCTGTCCGCCCCCGGGGAGTTGTGCTGTCGGAGGGTCCTTGTCCGCCCCCGGTGAACTGTGCGGCGGCGGGGGTCTCGGTCCGGCCCTACCCATGGAACCGGCTCAGACACTACAACAGGGTCATCCCCCGACCCTTGAGGTCGAAGGGCCGGTTCTAGACCAGCTTCTCTAGAAGGACCTCCAACAAGAGTGACTCAGTCACTGTCTCTTTGTCTTCCAGTCGCAGTGGTAAGCCGAAACACTATTTTTCGAGGACCCCTGCCCCCTGTCCCCTCAGGTCACAGAGACCGCACCCGTAAAGTGTCGAACCGACACGTAGAGTTGGCGCCAACCCTACTGTGTGAGACGGAAGATCCACGACTTGGTTCCTTGTAAAGGTCCCCGGACCCTTAGTCGCTCTTTCCCCTCCTCCCGCCCACCACCTCTTTCCCCGTCGTCCCGTCTCTCTCTCTCCTCGTCTCTCGGTTCTTGCGACATACCACCCATGGTCCAAAGTCGCACCCTTCTGTTTCTACAAGACCTCTTCCCACCACCACTGTGAATGGTTGCCAAATTTACATAAATTATGGTGGATTGTGAACTTTAACGTGCGAATGTTTACCAAGTTCCCTATCTAAAATACAGTGCACATCAAAAGGTGTTTTTTTGTTTCTGAGTTCTTCTTTACCTTAGGTGTTTTTTACATTCAGGAGTAAAGTTTTTTTTTTTTTTCTTCGAGCGGTAGACGGGAGTCAGGAAGTACCCCCCCTTCACCCTTTGGGCTCAGTCTAGAGGAACAGGAAGGGGGAAGATGAAAGGGTTGTTTTGTCGGTTTCTGGTCGCTTCGTCGGTCGTGCACCCTGTCCATATTCCTCAAGTCTCAGACCCATGTGTAAGTGTCGCCTTGTGCGAGGGGAGACTTTGGAAAGTGACTCCGAGTCAAACTCTCTTTTTCGGGTAGTAGACTCTTATGGGTGATCTTGACGTCCCCACGTCGGGGGATCCACCCGTGGGGGATGGACGGACGGAGGGAGTCTCCACGTGGACGTGTGTCCACAGATTTCTCATTTTCTACTGAAGTAAAAACTACCTGTCACGGTCCCTTTACGCCTTTATGACGACCCTTTTCAAGTCCTTTGACCTGTAGGGGATGGAGGGTCTTTCACGTAGAGGTGTCGGTGCACCGGGGAAGGGAACCACCTGTGTAGTTACCGGTCTCACCCTTCGTTCAGTCACCGAGAGATCCGGTGACGTTTCGGATCTTCTTTTGAGTCCTACCCGACGACCTTAGTTCCAATTTTAGGTCCTCGCCTGCAAGTCAGAGTGAGCCGTTTATTCACATTCACAATCAGTGAGTCGGCACAGGCTGAGAAATACTGGGGCAACTGGCGTTGGACGGTCCGAGGAGGTAGGTACCCTAAAAGGTCCGTTCTTATCACCTCACTCAACGATCAAGGAAGAGGTCCCCTAGAAGGTCTGGGTCCCTGACTTAGGTCCAGAGAGCGTAACGTCCTTCTGCGAAATGGTACACTCGATGGTCTCTTCGGGTTATGATCTCACCCATCGGAGAAGGAAGAGGTCGTCTAGAAGGGCTGAGTCCTTAACTTGGCCCCAGAGGACGTAACGTCCGCCAAGATATGATTGACTCGATGATCCCTTCGGGACTAGTGAACCGTTCCTACGTTGTAAAGTCGGGGTGCGCGACGAGTCCCACGAGTGCACCCTGGGACGGGTGCACGACGAGTCGCACGAGTACACCCTGGGACGGGTCGGAGGACGTGTCCTCGGACCGGTGTGATGGTCGAGAGGTCCGAGACGTTACCACTCGCACCGTAGGGGTCTTTGTCCACTGAGTCCCGTCACAGGTCTCTGTCGGAGACCCCGACACACTACTCCACCGACGGAGTGAGGATAAGATCCTTCTTCCCGTCTCAGAGACTCGAGACCCTTGCAAGTAGTGTAGTTTGGTTCGCCTCGCCTTAGCTGTGACGACGAAGCACTGCAGTCCGTCGTGAGTCTCACCACCGACGTTCGGGACGAGGGGCTCTTTGACTACGAGAAGCTCACTCGTGTCCGACAAGCAAAGGTCCACAAACTACAAGGAAGGAAAAGTGACAGTGGAGAGATGACTGAATTAAGTCGAGTAGAGAGGAATTTTTACTTATTTCTTACACGGACTTTTGTGTTGCCGTAAAATATCTTTGAAAGTCTTTTGGTCTCCTGGGGTCCTCTGTTACAATCTTCTTCTATATAGTTCAGTGGGCAAAGGTCTTGGCAAGAAAAATCGGTAAGGAGAGATACCACCGTACGTAAAGGGAGCACCAGAAGAAGACCTTAGAGTTTATCGAAGACAACTATGTGTGCCAGAAATAAAACAATTGTTTGTCGATTTTGTAACCCACACACAGACGTCCTAAATCCAAGAACCGTTTTATCGGACTCAGTTGTTGTGTTCGGGTCCTAAACCCGTTAATCTCCCCGTGGGACTCCTGGGCACGACACTTGACGCTCTCGGGACCACAAGGCCACCAGGAGTGGTCTCGTCTGGACGCCTCTTCCGTGGGAAGAGTCAGTAGTGTCTTATATTCAGGGAGACTAATTTGGAGGGGACCCACCCAATTGTGTACATATGTGATCAGACCGACTCTACGAAGTCACTCACTTCAGTGAGTCAGCACAGGCTGAGACGTTGGGGTACCTGACATCGGATGGTCCAAGGAGGTAGGTACCCTAAAAGGTCCGTTCTCATGACCTCACCCAACGGTAAAGGAAGAGGTCCCCTAGAAGGGTTGGGTCTCTAACTTGGGCCCAGGGGACGTGACGTTCGTCTTCGATATGGTAGACTCGGTGAAAAATTAAGAGTTTATCATATCACGACATTCAGACCTTCACGGTCATTCTTTTTGAGACTTTTGTCGTTTTCTGAGACACATGTGTGAGAAAGGTCACGTCTCCACAATTTCCACTTTTTACAACATTCGATAAAGTGTTTACTACACGTTTTGTAAAGTGAATTTCCCTCATCCCCACACACAAATTCTCTTTGTAGTTTATAGAGTCCTAGCAGTCCGTTCATAATAAACCATAGTCACCGGGATTCTTGTCTGAAGGAATCCGTTATGGATTTGGGACCTTTTCGTTGTAAGAAGAGTCATTGTTACTTTATAATGTACAGTCGGATCCTGATTACGGACTTTTAGGACTTTTTTCTTACCCTTTACGATCTCCATTTCTTCGAGTTTGACAGTTCAGGTTCCTTGTTAAAATTAATTTTTCGAAACCCAAGTTAATTAGAAAAAATCTTTTGTTACTTTTATAAAACTCTATAGACACCTTTCTGAAAATAAAATCTTTGTTTAAATACATCTAAACGAATTAGAATTTGGTGTCAGTAAACAGTAATAAATTTCCTGGTAAAGGTATCAAACTATATATACTATATATTTTATACATTTATAAAATATAATATCATCCAATATTTTAGATAGGTCTTACAGAGAGATACGATACTTCTACGCAGGTGTTGATTGTACATTGTATTATTTAAGAGAAAGTAGTGTTGTACTATACTCTCTCCTTTTGTAAAAGTTTCCATTCGATAGATCTCAATTATCCTGGTCGAAGACTTATATTGGAGATTCCGTCGTCGAAAGTCTTACATGAAGATGACGAAAACTAATCGGTCTGACTAGACTTCTAAGGTGTCTCTCTGGTTCCATTGTTCATTGTTATCTATCCATAACAATTAGATTCAGAGAGAAAACAATTTGTCATTGTTCCTTCAGTTTCTTTTTTTTGAAGGTCCGACGTGATCGTTCACCTTTGTGATCTCCCTCAACACTCGTGTGTCAGGAGGTGTTGACGAGGAGGTATGGAAAGAAGGTTGACGAGAGTCGAACCCAATTGGTTCCTCCCTTTGCCGGGAACCTAAACAGCCACCACCAACCAGCGAGTCCACACAGACTGAGACGCTACGATACCTGACGTCGGGCCGTCCGAGGACAGGTACCCTAAGAGGTCCGTTCTTATGACCTCACCCAACGGTAAAGGAAAGGGTCACCGATTAGGACTGGGTCCCTATCTTGGGCGTAGAGGACGTAACCGTCCGTTCAAGAAATGGCTCAGTGGTCCCTTCGGGGCCCGGGAACCCAGTGGACGATAGTTTGGCGTGATAGGAGACGTGAACTGACCAAGGGTTTCGTTCAGTAGTGACTTTGGTCAACTTTGGTGTCCCGTGGTACACTGACATTTTTGTCGGGGTTTAATGAAGGGAGGAAGGTACTTGTGTTGGAAGAGGATGTAAATGGGGTCCGAATCGATAAACTAAAGTAAACTAGTTACCCCGTAATTAGTTCTTTACACTTCGTTCGTCTCTAGACCTGCCATGAGCCCGTCCCTTGAACGAGGGAGAACGACGAAACTCCTTCGACCGTGGTGGTGGTGCACTTCGGGTGCGATCGAGAGACTACGACCGCCCGTGCACCGATTCAGTCTGGACGCCAGGGTCGACTGTGGCTCGGCGATGGTCCGTACACTCACTCGGTGTGACTGGAGTCCGAGGGCGATTCGGTCGGGTCCCGTTCTCTTACCGAGTCAGCTAGGGGTCTTACTAAGTATGGGGATGAAAATCTTGTTTAGATAGGAAGTCATTTTCGATTGTCTACAGTATAGGATGTCAGACTTATTGGGTGGAACCGTTACTGGAGTCACCCTTTGGTTCTGCAACTACCTACCGGTCTGTCTTTCTCGGAAGGTGGCTTTCTTTGGGTTCGGTGCGGTGCTCCTACTCCAGGGTGAGGTTACAGCATAGAGTAATTTGGAAAACACTGCAGGTCACGAGTCGACTCGGACGGGAGTTGAACCGTACTGGAGTACGAGTCAATAAGACGAACTAGTTATAAGAGTACGACACAAAAGTTTGGTTATTCGGAAAGTTTTCATCTCTGACTGTAGACACAATGAGCACATAAATTACATTCGTTTTGTTTTTTTTTTTGTTTTGGTTGATAAGTAGAGTTGATTTTTGACTAGTAATCCCCGAAGGGACCATCAGGTCACCGGTTCTGAGGTACGGGGAGTATGTCCCCCGGGTCCAAATTGGAGACCAGTCCCTTGATCTGGGGTGTACGGTGTTGGTTCTGGGTCACAATTTGCTATATAAGATTTTTATCTAATAAAAAATTTTTCTATTTACAACATAGAAACATGAAAAGACATACAACCTTTCGAAAATATTATTTTTCGAAATTATTTTCGAAAATATTATTTCGAAGATATTATTTTTCGAAGTATATCATTTTTCGAAAATATTATTTCGAAGATATTATTTTTCGAAAATATTATTTTACACCCTCCACTCTCCCTTCTTTATCTAGATAAAAAAGTGAATGACTGACTGATGTGAGATATTTGTGATACCGGAATGTCTTATTCAAAACAAAGGGTGAGTTAAGGGTCTTGAATCTAGCTACGGACCGGGTGACATATCGGTGAGATGTTTGTCAACATTTTACTGGTATTCTCTTCTAATTTTCCTTTTGTCGTAAGTTCTTTTCAGTCTCCTTTTAGTAGTCTGCACGTAGTAGTCTAATTGTAGACGAAGTTTCACAAGCACACGAAGCCTCCCTCTGCCGTGACCAATTCTCTCTGTGATGCCACTTCGGGGTGTACCGGGGACAAGTATGTGGCAAACCCCCCCAGGGGTGGTGTGTGGGCCTGGGGCACACGTCGGTAGACAGGAGGGTCGTCTACTCACATACCAGTACTTCCCAGTTAGACGGGAAGGGTCCGGACAATTACGGTTTTCATAAACGTTACGAGGAATTGGTTCATCATATATTTACCTGTTTTAATTAACTTTTTCTTGGTCAAGGGACACAGATGTTCTTGGTCCAGTGTACGAGACGTTTTACTCAACAATTTTTTGTCGACAGTCTAATCCGTCTTCTCTGTTGGGAATTCTTGATCTCTTTCAGAATGGACCCTCCTAGTCTAACGAACCGCTCGTAGAAATTTGGAGTGAGGAGAACTTTTTCTGCCTTACCTTTAGTGTCTGTGACCTGACGCCCCACTCTAAATGCCTCCTCACCGGCACCCTTTGGGTCCCCTGGTCCGTGTCTCGTCTCCCGACCCGGCGGAGTTTTCACGCCTGCGCCTTACATGTACTTATCCACCATTTAATTCTAATTTTTCACTCGTCGTACAAATATGTTAAAAAAATGACTGTAAAAATAACTGGACAAAGGCCAGGACTAACGGTCCTCATCTTACAGACGAAGGACTAGTTTCCCTCTCTCAAATGTCAAGTTTCTACCAGTGATCTTCTCGGTGACTGGAAGCCTTCCCTCCCTTCGGTGTCTCGTCATACATGCACTAGTGCGGTCGGCGGGTCTGCAGGTGGAAGTCCGGTATCGACCCCTTTGTCTCGCCCGCCCTCCTCTCTGTCCTGCGATGAGGGTGCTTGGGCGGTGTCCTGACGTCGTGCATGGAACCGAACAATCCCCTTTTCCGGAAAGCCATGGTCTGGGGAGCAAAGTACGTCTACTTACTTGATGGGAAACCTGCTCCACAGACGAGAAGAGGGTTCGAACGGTAATAGACCTAAGGTTCTGACCGGAACCCTGTCTCCAGGTCCGGGTCCCGAGAACCTTCATGTTCGTGTTCGACCTCGAGGACCATAGTTTCAGTGCCACGTCCCTAGTCGGAGAGGGCGGGGGGTACAAGGTCCCTCCGTGCACTTAGGTGTCGTCGTCAGCACCGTATATACGGACAAGGGTCTCAAGTTCGTGATTAGGTTGGGGGGTCCTCCGTATGGGCCAAAGTCGTTACTAAAGCCCCCGGTGCATTCAACCCCACGGCGTCTGCCACATGTCGCCCGGAAGGTGGTGCCACCGGTCGGGCTTCAGAGGGTCAAAGTCTCTGAACCAGGGTAGTCCTATAAGCGTGTGGACCTTGTCTTTGGTCGTTTACGAGTCTTCACAAAAAGGGAGTCACTAGCGTTCTCCTCCTCGGAAACCTTAACCCGTCCTTACTGTGTCTGTGTGAATGGTTGTTTAGCATTCTGTGGAGAGGAAGACTATACTTCCGGTACCAAATAGAGCCGACGAAAAGTCAAAACACAAAACTAAAAAACCGGTACACCGTAGAATCAAGGGACTGGTCCCTAGCTTGGACGTTCGGGGACGTAATCTTCGGGTCTCAGAGTTGGTGACCTGGTAGTCCCTTCAGGGAGAGAACGAAAAATTTCGAGACTAAAAAGAAAAATCTCTACAACGCACACTAAAACTGACACACTTTATACTTTTTTTATAAAGGATGTAAACGTTCTTCAGGGCATGGATCCTCATCTTACTTGTACGCACGTACGACTCCCCTCCACCCGCCGAATGGGCCAAGCGAACTCTCCGGGGGCTCGGAGTTCCGTCCTGCGACTGGAGACGACACACGCACCACCCCCACCCCAACCGTGAACTCTCGGAGTCTTTACCACAAGTAATCTCCAACAGGTGATTTCATGATCCACGAGAGGTTGAGTGTACAAATCAAATGTTCTATGTTAATCCTGAACGAGAGATCTGTTGCTACTCATATTTGTCACTATGATGGATCCCCTCTTGAAACCTTTAGATCTTTCTTTTACTAGAAACCCTACTCTGTCGGGTTCGGACGTCCTTCTTTGTGAGGTGGGTAAACAGACCACTGGACTGGGGACTTTCGGGGAGGGGGTGGGACCCGTACAAAGCAGTAGACACTTTACCCTATTGTCGACCAGGGACCGAGTGTCCCGACCACTCTCCCACTTTACTCTACTTCCAGTCTAGTCCTGACCCATTTACAAGGAAGAAAGGACCTTCCTTACCGACTAATCTAGTTCACCTAGTAGTAGAACCTTTTCCAAATTGTTACGACCACTCCTACACTACACAAACGACTGTAGCTTCGTTGAAAAGATCTTTCATACCGTCAGGATACATTTAAAGAATTATAGGAATTATTGGACACTAGACATTTAAATGAAGATTCTTAGACGACATTCCCTTGTCTCTACCTAGGTTTCCAATATAGGTTCTTACGGTTGGAGTCTTAAGTAGAAGACCAAAAATTTTTGATCTTCGTTGTAATCGCCGGTTGTCCAATTACTGAATTATTTAGTATCGTTTAGGGTTGTCACTATAATATGTCAGTGATCATTCGTGTTAAGTTCATTTATAATTAGAATACCCTTTACAAGTCACATAATTTCTTTTTCCTTATAAGTTTTATATAGATATATGACATTATGGGATTTTACAATTCAAATGCGATCTACCGTCGTAATGTCCAATGACATGAAAAGAAGAAATATGAAAAGTCTTCAAAGGTCTTACAAATGTTACTTGTGTACGAGTAAGGTATTAAGTCTTTTTAATTAAAATATATATTCGTCTGAAAGGAATACCCTATTTTCAGACCTTCAATAAAATTTACCTACCAAAAGCTTCGTTGGTTCACATATACTCTTGTGTTAGACTCTCGACTAGCATACGCAAAATTATTCGATAAACGGAGAATCTACAGGTAAGACTTTTGTGACTTAAAGCTTTATTGACGTTTTTGGATTGTCCTTGAAGACAGTATAGAAAGGAGATGAAAATGTAAAATTTGTATAAACAAACACAAAGGAACATAGGGTGATACTTGACTTGGTCTAAAAGTAGATTCGGTGATGAATGATTTTCTTCTCTTTTTAAATCGTTTACTACAAAAAAGTTCTATTCGTGTAATTGCTGTGGCAGGTAATCAGACTATGAATTACTACCCCTCACTAAATATTTGAGGAGTTATTTTTTTTTATATAGTTTTTGGAGTCCGGAAGGATTACGGTTACTGGGGGCAGAATTACCCCTAAAAAATTCCCCCTGTGACTTTATGGGAAGAGCGAACACTACGAAGAGCTGTCAATTTCTCCTTATCAAAAGTGGAGTCATAAAATTATTGACGAAGGTACGACTACATGATTTCTGGTGCGAGTCGTTCGTAGAAATACTGAAAGGTCAAAGTGTCCTGACTACCTCCTAAACCCCCGGGAGTGTCTATAAATAGTGAAACGCAGTCGGGTGTCGAGTCGTCTTCGTATAAGTTTCGATGATTCCTAAGTCGGATTTCGTCGTCTTTGGTCCAAGAATCAGTACGTATCAGAATCCTGCTGAAAGGTAGGTAATGCAAATTACATTTGTAATTGCTCTTGTGGGACTTAATATCAATTTTAAATACTACGTAAATAACGTTGGGTCTGAAATCTTTAAGGGATTCGTTAACGTCACTATTCTTGTAATATTAAGATTTACATAGTACTCTCATTTTTTTTCAAAACAATTACAGTAAAACAAAAATGTTGAAATGTTATATGAGTAATCCATGTAATTTTTTTTTAGTACAAATAAAATCTGTAAGTTAAATCCCTACGGATTCCCATAAATTCTCGACAACAACCTATGAGTCTCCAGGGTCTTCAGGGTAAAAAGTACAGGGGATGTTCCTTAAGTCTCAGTCTACGTCCTTGTATTTGTCTTTCCCTTACTTCTCAGATATCAGTGACTTATTACAGACTCGTTCCCCATGAGACCGATTTGTAGTTTTCCCGTCACAGTTTATCCCGTCTGTTCGGACTTGACTATTGTAAAATGGACTGAGTAGTGAGGCGTCACGATCTGTGTCTCCGTTTGTACACTTTTTCTTACATTCGTTTAAAGTTCAGAACCGACCTCTGACAGAAATTTCGTCCTTTTTTATATATGTGTGTGGATATTTAGACGTCCATGTGTGTGTGTGTGTGTGTAAATACTGTGAGGAGATTCTCTGGCTGTGACCGTGTGAGTCCGAAACGAAATCCTCTGGTTAGAATTCCGTCTCCACTATTTGCGTGCCACTGAGGTTCCGGAGTAAGACCGTCTCAAGTCAAGAGGAGTCGTCACGGGTAGGAGCGTCCGGACGTTCTAAGGGTGTCAGAGGGTTCGTGGCAGAGTAGCGTGAAGACATCAGTGGGACGACCCGTTGATCCTTCCGTCGACAATAAGGTGAAATATCTACTCCTTTGGCTCCGGGTCGTTTTAGTTCAAAGCTCGTCCACCGGTTCACCCTAACGTTTGTTCAGGTGAGGGTAGGTGACGTGAGGGGACGCAGACTTTCCGATGTCCCACATGTCTGAGGCCCACCCTGGATTGGGTCGTGGGGGCACCCTTGCGACCGAGACGACACGCGTCTACGAGGCGGTGGTCGACTCTCCGGGACAACGTTCGATGAGAGTCTTACGTTTTGACTAGGGTGTATGTTTGACGTACGGCGTTCAAGAGATTTATTTTACAGTCGTACCACTAAATCTTCCTGGAGTTTATACTCTTTGGTCGGGAGAGGAGAGGGGACAGGGGTCTTGGGGACCTTTCCGTCTTAAATAGTGACCAGAGAGTGTCAATTGAGACTGGCCCGTGGTGGCCGACATTGAGTGTCGTAATTGCCGGTGGGGACACGAGGGACTGTGCCCCTGGGTATGTAGAGACGACCGTCCCAAATTTAATGCTGTGTCGACGGTCTGCTCCCCTACGTTTACTCTGCAGACTTACGGGACCACGAGTGTCTGCCCTAAGAGAGCCTCGTCGCTCCCCGACCGTCGGGGAGACACCTGGCCGAAGATCGCGGCGTCACCGTGAGAGAGTAGGGCCCGACCGTGGGCGTACGGCTGACAGAGATCCAGACGGCCCCCAGGGGCACCCAGCCGTCACCGTCTGTGCATAGAATAACTCTGTGAGTCACTTCTCACAGACGTCGTGTGGGGGTCCCCGGAGCGTACAGTGTGCCCTCGGAGTACGTCCGGAGTAGGTCCAAGTGGTAGGAGGAGGAGGAGGGGAAACCCGTCGTCTCGCCCCGACCCCGGCCCCCCTTATGGGTCGGCCCCGTCCCCTCCGTCTGCTCCGGGACTGAGGCCAGAGGGCCGGCGGTAGTCTCTGTACCGTCCGACCTCGGCAGTCGGGGACGGCGCCAGAGAAGGGGCTGCCTATTGCTCTCGTTTCCGACTCCCTACGCCCGGACTCGGAGGCGTGTGTCATTCCTTACACTCACGCCTCCCCCTCTGTACCCGACCACCCCTCCCCACCCTAGCGACTCGTCCTGTCCTGTGGGAGCCCAGATGCCTTCCCGCACCTCCCGTCCCACAGGAGCCCTTGTGGCCCCTCGGGACAGTGGAGACGATCCCTTAGGGTGCCGGTTTGAGCCGGCCGCCACCTCCCCAACCCCCCTGCGACGGTGCGGGGTGTCGGAGGCCACGTCGTCGTGTCGCCCAGGAGTGCCCGGGCTCCGGGCGAAGCGGTGACAGGGGTGAGGAGGAGTCTCCAGCCTTACGGTTCGGGGTACTGTGCAGCACGAAATGTATGGTCCCCATAAATGAAAGGATTGTCTTTCTTTTGTGTAAGCGAGTTCCGTCTTCTGCCATTCTTTTGTTTGCAGTGTGCGAAAATTCACCCGCGACTTGTTATTAGTTTACCGTGATAGCTTTCCCCTTGTCTTGCCACCTAGTCCTCCCGGGTTCTTACCGCGGTGTCGGGTGGGTAGTTTCGTGTGAGACGAGTCATTCACGACCACACGGCGTGCGTCCTGCGTCCCACATTCTGGACCGACACTCACAGGCGAAGTCCACTCGACTCACTGGTAGTACCGGTCAGTGGTCGGTACCTGAAGAGTGGGTGACACGCGAGCAAGTCGTGGACCTCTATTCCACCGACTTGTGTGTGGACGAGATACCCCCGGGTGATGGATCTCTTGCCCTCTCTGATCTCCACAGAAGTTCTTATAATCTCTGCGGTTCCCTTGTAAAGTACGTTTCTACCCGAGCTATTTCCTGTCTTTACCATACCTGGATTGTCTTCGTCTTCTATAATTCTTCTCCACCGTTCTTATGTCTCCTCTTGACATGTTTTTTCTAGAAGTACTAGGTCTATTAGTGCTACCACACTAGTGAGTAGATTTCGGTCTGTAGGACCTTACACTTCAGTTCACCCGGAATCCTTCGTAGTGATGCTTGTTTCGATCACCTCCACTACCTTCAGGTCCACTCGATAAAGTTTAAGATTTTCTACTACGACCCTTTCACGACGTGAGTAATACAGTCGTTTAAACCTTTTGAGTCGTCATCGGTGTCCTGACAAACTTTTCCAGTCAAAGTAAGGTTAGGGTTTCTTTCCGTTACGGTTTCTTACGAGTTTGATGGTGTGTTAACGTAAGTAGAGTGTGTGATCGTTTCATTACGAGTTTAGAGGTTCGGTCCGAAGTTGTAATATACTTACCACTTGAAGGTCTACAAGTTCGACCAAAATCTTTTCCGTCTCCTTGGTCTCTAGTTTAACGGTTGTAGGAGACCTAACGTTCTCTCAAAGTCTTTTTGTAGATGAAGACGAAATAACTGATGTGGTTTCGGAAACTGACACACCTAGTGTTGTTTGGCACCTTTTAAGAATTTCTCTGTCCTTATGGTTTGGTGGACTAGACGGAGAACTCGTTAGACATACGTCCAGTCCTTCGTTGTCAATCTTGACCTGTACCTTGTTGTCTGACCAAGGTTTAGTCCTTTCCTCATACAGTTCCAACATATAACAGTGGAACGAATAAATTGAATATATGTCTCATGTAGTACTCTTTACGAACCGACCTACTTTGTGTTCGACCTTAGTTCTAACGTATATACGTCTACTGTAGTAGGAATACCGTCTTTCGTTTCTTCTTGATTTCTCGAAGAACTACTTTCACTTTCGCCTCTCACTTTTTCAACCGAATTTTGAGTTGTAAGTCTTTTGATTCTAGTACCGTAGACCATGGTAGTGAAGTACCGTTTGTCTACCCCTTTGTCACCTTTGTTACTGTCTGAAATAAAACCCCCCGAGGTTTTAGTGACGTCTACCACTGACGTCGGTACTTTAATTTTCTGCGAATAAGGAACCTTCCTTTCAATACTGGTTGGATCTGAGAGACGTATAATTTTCGTCTCTGTAATGAAACGGTTGTTTCCAGGTAGATCAGTTTCGATACCAAAGAGGTCACCAGTACATACCTACACTCTCAACCTGATATTTCCTTCGACTTACGGCTTCTTAACTGCGAAAACTTAACACCACAAACTCTTCCGAGAACTCTTAAGGAACCTGACGTTCCTCTAGGTTGGTCAGGTAGGATTTTCTTTAGTTAGGACTTATAAGTGACTTTCCTGACTACGACTTTGACTTTGCGGTTATGAAACCGGTGGACTACGTTTCTTGACTGAGTAACCTTTTCTGGGACTACGACCCTTTCTAACTTCCGTCCTCCTCTTCCCCTGTTGTCTCCTACTCTACCGACCTACCATAGTGGTTGAGTTACCTGTACTCAAACTCATTTGAGGCCCTCAACCACTACCTGTTCCTTCGGACCGCACGATGTCAGGTACCCCAGCGTTTCTTGACCTGTGCTGGCTCGTTGACTTGACTCGACTGGATCTCTTTTACTGTCTATTTATTTACCATTTTAGTGTCTTGGTACCATCACGTCGTCTTTGGTCTCCCCCGGTCCTGACTGACGGAGACGAGTTCCTCCGACCCCACTACAGTTCTTCTGTGCGGAACGAGTCATAGAAGACTCTACCTGGACAGACGACCCCCTGTCCTACGATGTTTGTTCTGGTCATACCACCGCAAAATCAACGGTTCAACACAGGTTGAGACCGGTGAGGTTCCTTACATCGGTGGTCTGAGAAGACAGGTACCTTACAAGGTCCGTTCTTATGACCTCGCCCACCGGCAAAGGAAGAGGTCCCTGGAAGAACTAGGTCCCTAACTTGGGTCCAGAGGACGTGACCGTCCACCTAAGAAATGGTTGACTCGTGTGACATAGTGAAATACTCCTGGTCACACCTGTAGTTGTTACTCCAAATTGTGACGACTATTTTCCGAGTAGAAGTGGTTGCGACCCCGGACCCCTTTGGACACAAACCTACTTGCACTATGTCCTCTGCGTCTATTGGAGCGGACGGTTTTTCATTCCTACTACTGCCACTACGAGTCGGGACTTTCCACCCTTGTCTCTTCGGAGCATAGAACACACATGACCACCTAGACACATCCCTCTTGAGGGTTTAACGGAAGAGAAGTTAAAGAGATGTCACATCTGTATTCGTGACAGGGGTCAGTCGTCCGATGTAAATCACTAATTCCGGTGGTACGTCACTCGCTGTAGACCCAAATTCCACTCACAGTACGACCGGTCTACCCATCCCTTCCCTCCTGGTCCTGTTCTCCGACCTTCCCACCTGACATGGTCTGACACTGCGGTTCGTGGCATTGTCTCATCGACGAGGAGACATCTCGTCGTCCTGTTTCGTCTGAAGGGTTGTTCTTGTCAGTCGTAGGGACCCCGAGTTAAAGGTATGGGCGTTTCGACTCGGCTTGTCTGATACAATCCAAAGGTTTCAAGACGGGACGTGTGCTCGCTTGGGAAGGTGAAGACAGACACTAGGAGATTAAGACAGTGGTTAAATAGGTCGTCTTAAAAAACGGAGTATTAAAGGACAAACAGAAAGAGGTCAATCATGGTAGGTAATTTTGTATTTACTTTTACCCAAAAGACCCGAAGGGAACACCGAGTGTCTAATTCTGAGACGGACGGTTACGTCCTCTGTGTCCAAGCTAGGGACCAGAGCCTTCTCGGGTGCACGGCGCCTCGTCGATTCGGCGACACGGTGATGATTTGGACACGAGGATGACTTGGGTACAAGACGTTGATGACTCCGACGGACCGGAGCTCCGGTGTGAGACGTCGGTCTGTTCGGTCACGTCACTCTTCGGGGGCGTGACGTTGATCTCGTTTCGGACGTGTCGTCGTTTCTGGGTCGTGTCGGTGTTTCTTGAAAGGTTCTTTCTCCTTTCTTTTATACGAAAGACTACAGACCATTTGTCATTTACGCCTTCACGTCTAGTCAAGTTCTTTAGGTAGTTCTGAAATACCAGTGACTGAACTAAAAGATCTAAATTTAAGAGAACCGGGGAATGGACGTCCCAACCATATCTTACAGTGTCAGACGTGTTCTGACAGACGCACACTGAAGACGGTGAAATTTCCCCCACTCCGGACTCAACCTTGTCTTTCCTTCCCTGGTGCATGGTTCTCCAAGAGTCCGAACTACAGGGCCACGTGCTACGACTCCCGCACCTCCATGGACTCCCGCGACCGGTCCAACATGTGGTACCGCGAGGGTAGGGAAAGGCACATGAACCAACTTCTCCATTAACGTAGTTTCTCTAGAGGGGGGATCTCTTGTACATTTTCTTGTGTAGTTTTGTAGCTGCCACCGTCTTTGTTCTGAGTGTCTGCATCTCTTGTTTAAATGCCAGTGGTTCACCCTTCCCACCCTCCTTCCCTATGGATCCCTCGAGCCCCACCTGTACATGTGTGACGGTACAATTTTGACGTCTTCGTTGTTCCTGGATGACAGGTCGTGTCCCTTGAGACGAGGTGTGGTACGCCGTCGGACCTACCCTGCCCCCAAACCTCCTCTTACCTATGTACATATGCATGCCGGCTCAGGGAAACGGCAGGTGGACTTTGATAGTGTTGCAACAATTAGCCCAGATGAGGTCATGTTTTATTTTTGTTCGAATTAAAAATTTTTTAGTTGTCACCGTCCCGATACCTCCCCTGTTTGTTTCGAGTAGTCGGACTTTCTCTACTCCTTTTTTTTCTGTGTTCACGGCGCGTTTACTTACTTCTAGGTAAAGTATTTATTGCTTTTAAAGTTCCGTCGTCGCACGTACAGGTCACTCCCAGAGACTCTTGTGCCGATTCGGAGCCCTAGGTCGTGAGTGCCTGGGAGGACCCTAGAGAGGCGGAGAATGGAACTGGTCGAGGTAGTGGTCCTTCTCGAGCCACCGCCAGAGGTAGAGGAGTTAGTCGTACTACTACAAGCCTACAAAGTGGGACGCGTCCTAGCTGTGAAGCAAGAGTTAGTCTACAAGGACCCCTTTTCCCAAATCTCCCCACCTAGTCTGTGCTGCCTTGTCCGAGGCAAGGACGCACGGCCTCCTGTTGTGCCCGACACCCAGACTCGGACGTCCTCACCTCTGTTTGGCGTGGGGCCCCTGTTCTGTTCGCCGCACCGCCGAGTGCCTTTGATCGCCTTCCTGAAGTGTGCCGGGAGCGTCGCGAGCCACGCGATAGACCTGACATCCTGTGCGAGGGAGGACGGAGAAGGAGTAAGGGTTGTGAACTTCTCGAGGACTACGACACTCTCGAACCCGAACGGTGTGACACGACGCATTACGTCGACCTTAGTGAAAAGGGAGAGTCATATGTGAGTCTTTACTTCTGTCGTACATTCCTTTAAACCGTATGAGTACCTGACGTTCTTCTAGGTTGGTCAGGTAAGACTTCCTCTAGTCGGGACCCTAAAGAAACCTTCCTTACTACGATTTCGACTTCGAGGTCATGAAACCGGTGGAGTACACTTCTCAACTGAGTAACCTTTTCTGAGACTACGACCCTCCCTAACCCCCGTCCTCCTTTTCCCCTGCTGGCTCCTACTCTACCGACCTATCGTAGTGACTGAATTACCTGCACTCAAACTCACTTGAGGCCCTCTACCACTACCGGTCCCTCCGGACCGTACGGCGCTAAGTACCCCAGCGTTTCTCAGAGTGTGCTGACTCGCTGACTTGACTTGACTTGACTACCCTATGTTGAAGGTCGGAATATTTGTAAAAATCGAAAATTTGATAGATGGTTGTACTTAAACTTAAAATACAACTTTAAACACTTTTTCTTTGAAAGGAGGAGACATAAACCCATACTTTGGTGAGTGGTCTATCTACAAGGGAGAGAACATAAAGTCTTCAGTCCTTCGTATATCATGGTCCCCCTGGTGGTAGGAGTAAAGTTGGGATTAGTGAAGAGACTTTTATGGCGGACTAACAGTCAGGACCACCCGTTACACCAAGCCTAGTCGTGGCATCGTTTTACAAATGAGTGTCGTAATTCCTTAATAAGAATCATACGGTCGGGTACTTAGTACTTGTTGCTAACGAGATAAAACTCTGCAATCTTTAACGAGTTATTACAGTGTAAACAACTAGGAGCAATTGACATTATTACTTAACAAATCTTAAATCCCTTACAAGACATTCTGACGATTAACGGGATAATATGTGAAATCCAAAAGTTTGTCGAAAGAAATATATTCGAATGGAATATTCTCGATGGTAAATCATGGGTTTATGTGTGTGCACGTATATACAGGTAGCACACACGCGCAGGGAGAGTGGTGGGAAAAACGGAGGAGACGGGAGAACTTAGAGCCTTGATTTGACTTACAGGGAGACGCCATCACTCTAGCAATAGAATAGAGATCAAGTGACATGGTAAATACGAAGGAGCGAATAGAGGTACGGAGGTGCATATACACATAAAAATGAGTTTCGTTAGAGTTTATAAAGACCTGTTATCTACCTTCGTATTTAATATTGTTCGGTTATTTATTATAGGTCTGTTTTCAGACACCGTCGGAGTACCACTCACCACAAAAAACTCACAACTTACGTGGCACAAACAGGTTTGCAACCGTTTACTGTCACGTTTGTAATTTGTCTTCGGACCTCCTAGGGTCCCTGCCCCCTCGGACCACCCGACGGCAGATGGCCCAACGTGTCTCGGTCTGTACTGACTTCGCTGAATCGTCGTAGTCGGCCCCTTTCTTTTCCCGAAGGGACCCCCGAATCACCACTTCTTAGACGGACGTTACGTCCTTGGGGTCCTCTACACACAAGTTAGGGACCCAGTCCTTCTAGGGAACCTCCTCCCGTACCGTTGGGTGAGGTCATGAGAACGGATCCTTTAGACCATCTGTCTCCTCGGAACCGCCCAGTGTCGGGTATCCCAGCTTTTCTCAACCTGTACTGACTGACTGAATCGTGTGTGTGTCCCCTTTCTTTGGTGGTAAGGGGTCAGTGACATGTCCCACGAACGCATTGTAGAGGTGCGAATAAGAATCTTGTCAAGAAACTCACCCCCCTACGTTTCGATCTAAGGACTGTAGCTTCGACTGTAGAAAACCTTAGAAAGTTTTACTTTTACTGTCGACAGTTCGACTTTGACTAAGGAACTTTCCAACCTTGATCTCCATCGTAGTGGGACTCCATCCGAGGTCCGTCCTGGTGTGATCCGAAGCATGGTTCGTCTCGTGGATACGGATGATTACTCATCCCGACCGTTCTGCGTCGACCGAGACATGAGCCGTGGGTCCCTTCTCACCGTCCGGAGTCTAGGATTGACCGGTGCCGTCTCTCCGGCGTCCCGACGGCTAGGCCGAGGCCGGCGTGGCGCGACTGACTGTCTCAGCGTCGCAGTGGTCCGTCCGTGTCTCGGGACCCGGGAGGGTTCCGTTCGCCGCCCCGTCGGCTCGGGAACGTCGGTACCCCTGTTTCTGAGTTTTTTACCAGGTACAAGTGTGTGAAGAAGTCTTCGGAAACCGAGTAGACACGGTTGGCCCAGGAATTAGTGTCATTGGCGTCTCCACCAACATGGAGACACTTGTCCATTTCCGTTGGCTTACTCAAATAAAGTGAGACACACCGCGGTTCAGCTGTGACGTCATTTTGTCCGTAAACTAAACCTTCGATTTACCTAGATAGAACAGTCGAGAGGAGGGCGGAGAGGCAACGGGCTCCACCCCCCCCTCAGACATTTACATGGAGACAAGTCCCCGAGACGTACACTACGATTAAAGGTCCCTGTATATATTTTATTAAGTGTAGTGGTCATGGGGTCCTTACGTGAGTCTGACCTCGATTTTATCTCTCGGGTCGTCAGTCCCTCGGGCGTGGAGAGGTTTCAGTAGAAGAAGTGCGTTTCCGTGTCGTCTCGGAGAAGACCCTGCGTGACACGTTGAGTCGGGACCCGGAGACCGGCACAATACAAAGTTTATAATTCACCTATAAGGTTGTTGTAAAAAAGGTGGTGATAAATAATAGAACCGAACGACATACGATGAGTTGTTACGGATCATAAGAAGCGTGTATGACTTCCAAAAACAACCCTACACCCTCGATAAACAAAGGGTTGGAGACTGATACAGACATTTTTACAGAAACTTCCTGGTTAGGTGAAAAATTTCATTTGGTAGGAGTCTTCGTTTTACCTTACCACGTGTTTTTAGAAATTTTTACGATAGAAGGATGAAAAATTTGTCAAGTATACATTAGTAACAAAGATTATATATTTCTACGAGAGATCCAATGTAAAAGGTCTTTTTATAAAGATTTATGTTCTACTTGTAGTGAAAACAGAGATTGACATGACTTGAATGTGATAAGTTGGTGGGTGGTAATAAATACAATTCACTAAGTACTAAGATTGAGGTTTATTAAATGTATACTTAGTAAAGGACCGTCATACGGTTCCAAAACACACACTCTTATTTACTGTTTCTTTTGACGGTTGAACCGTTTCCTATGTCGGAATAGGAACCGGTCCCACCAAAAATTGTAGATTTTCTCTCTGTCTGTCCCGGTCTCTGTTTACCTAAACCCCTTATTTGTTACGAGGGTTTGGTTTGCTAAGCAGAACACAGGTCAGAAAGGGCGGACACAGGAAACAGAGTGACTTACTTGGACCCACGGCTCTCGTTTTCCCGTAAGACGGGACTGGGAGGGAGGGCGTAGGAGGACGGGTCGAGTAGTCAGTGGGTAGGGACGGTGCGGACGGAAGAGTCATCGGAGTCTTATGTAGGTAAGGAAGAAATAGGGAAAACGGTTAGAAAAAAGATCCGGAGGTCCGTAGACGTTTCCGTTAAAACAGACCTTGAAGGAAAGGGGTGAAGAACTACTCGAGGATAAATAAGAAGTCTTGGTACCCCCTGGAGTGGAGGAGGTCCATCGGAGAGAACGAATTAGTACCGACCCAATCCTTTGGGAGCTTAAACAGGAGTATCGCGGGACGCGAGTGAGGCCAGTGGACGACAGAACCTCCAGAAACAAATGGAACGAGAGGTCGTTGGTCGTGCCAAGTAAGAACTCATTTGTGTAGTGTGTGACGAGTGACAATGTTCAAAATGTCGGCCATAGATATAATACCTCACTCATGGAGACTCCTACTATGTCACTCTCTCTGCTCTACAAGTTGTCAATATGTAGTACTCACACCAACCAACTTATTGTCGGTGTGTTTCAATAGTCCAGAATTACGGATCTTGAACATTTATGATGACATGAACTTCTTTTTATTACAGAGACCTCTATACTAATTTCGGTGACGTTGTTTCTTTTTTGACATCTAAAAGACCCAGGGTAATGTTCACAGAAATACTCTGTCTCCGTCTCCCTTTCAAGTGTCAGTCTTCTTCGTTTTATTTGTGTTTCTGCTCTCCCTCTACACTTCGACCTCCGTCTCAAACCTCACTACACAAGGAGGTTCGGTTCCTTATGACAGTCGAGGGTCTTCGATGAATCTCAGTTCCTTGTCTAAAGGGGGGTGTCGGACGTCTCGTTTTCACCTAAAGTCTCAAGTCGGGGACTTTGTGACTCTTTTTACGAGATTCAGTAGTTCGACCAACCCTTCAATAAGGTTGTCGGAGTCCTGCGATTCTGTCGTATGTAAATCTAAAGACAGGACGGGACTGGGTATTGTACATCTATTACTTACGTCTTGAGACCCCTCTTTTCCTCCCTTCCCGGTGAAGATTCGTGTGATGTCTTTCGAGGTCCGAAAGACTTAGGAGTGTGTGACACCCCTAAGTCATTTATAAATCTTACTAATAGTAAATCTTATAATCCGTATCTTCTTAAGAATTTAAATAGTTATAGTATCGGAAGAGTTTTCGGAGGTATTTAGACCGGGGTTCGATCTAGAACGTTTTTAGAGGATGAACCATATATTTAGTTACTACAGTCTTGTGAGGGAGTGCGGTATGTGTGTGTTTCTTGAGTTTTACCGAGTTTCTGAATTTATGTTTTACCCTGTGGCATTTTGAGACTCCTCTCTTGTCTCCGTTTTGTAAGACTGTAATCCAGTCAGAGGGTTTCGTTGTCTTTATTTTCGTTTTTATTTGATTAAGTTGAATATTCGAAAGTATGTCGTTTCCTTTGGTATTTGTTTTATTTTTCTGTTGAATGTCTGACCCTCTTTTATAAACGTTTGTTCCCGAATTAAAGGTTTTATGTATTTGTTGAGTATGTTAAGTTTTATTGTTTGTTCGTTTAGTTTTTTACCCTTCTGGAGTTTTCTGTAAAGAGACTTCTTTTGAATGTCTACCGGTCAATCCATGTTCTTTTATACGAGTTGTGACGATTAACAGTATCTTTACATTTAGTTTTGATATTAGTCTATAGTGAAGTGTGGTCCGTCTTACCGGTAGTAATTTTTCAGATATTTATTATCTAAGACCTCTTCCCATATCTCTTTTCCCTTGGAAGTCTGTGACGACCACCCTTATTTTTAACCACGTTGGTGATTCCTCTTGTCATACCCACAAGGAATTTTTTTGATTTTCATCTCAATGGTATAATGGGACGGTAGGGTGAGGACCTGTATGCGAGTCTCTTTTGAGATTAAGTTTTTCTATATGCGGAGGTCACAAGTGACGTCGTGAAAAATGTTATCAGTTCTGTACGACGACGACGACGACGACGATTCAGCGAAGTCAGCACAGGCTGAGACACACTGGGGTATCTGCCGTCGGGTGGTCCGAGGGGGCAGGGACCCTAAGAGGTCCGTTCTTGTGACCTCACCCAACGGTAAAGGAAGNAAAAATGTTATCAGTTCTGTACGACGACGACGACGACGACGATTCAGCGAACTCAGCACAGGCTGAGACACACTGGGGTATCTGCCGTCGGGTGGTCCGAGGGGGCAGGGACCCTAAGAGGTCCGTTCTTGTGACCTCACCCAACGGTAAAGGAAGAGGTTACGTACTTTCACTTCTCAGTTTCACTTCAGCGAGTCAGTACAGACTGAGAAGCGTTGGGGTACCTGACGTCGGGTGGTCCGAGGAGGCAGGTACCCTAAAAGGTCCGTTCTCATGACCTCACCCCACGGTAGCGGAAGAGGTCAGTTCTGTACTTCCGTTGGATTTACAGGGAGTCGTCTTCCTTTACACCACGTGTATATGTTGCCTTATAATGAGTCGGTATTTTTCTTACTTTATTACGGTATACACCGTTGTACCTACCTGGATCTCTAATAGTGTGATTCCGTGCATTCAGTCTGTTTCTATTTATAATATGGTATGTTATAGTTTATGACCTCACCCAACGGTAAAGGAGGAGGTCCCCTAGAAGGACTGGGTCCCTAGTTTGAGTCCAGAGGACGTTGCATCCGTCTTAGAAATGGTGACTCGGTGGTCCCTTCGGGGTTTAGTGAACATACATTTAGATTTTATACTGTGTTTACTTCAATAGATGTTTTGTCTTTCTCTGAGTGTCTGCGTCCTTTGTCTGGTGCCAATGGTTTTCCCTTTCCCCCACCCCTTCCCCATTTAATCCTCAAACCATAATTGTCTATGTTTGATCGTATGGGGATGATATGGGTCCAGGATGATATACCGTGTCCCTTTCTATAAGTGGTAACATAATTGGATATTAAATTTTTTTATACACATATTAACTTAGAAAAACGACATTTGGTCTTTCTGTTGTAATATTTACTTGATATGAAGTTGAATGCTTTTAGAGGGTGAACCTTCTTGGGTTGTACGAAAGGTAGAGGACCCGGGGACGAGTCCGACACGACTGGCGGAGATTCCGAGAAGACAGTAAGAACGGATAAGTTCGGGACGCACGCGCACGCGCACGCAGGAGTCAGTAAGTCAGTACAGACTGAGAAACACTGAGGTACCTGGCGTCAGACGGTGATGGGGTGACGAGTTCAAGTCGAGGTCACGAAGAACGAGATTCCGTAGTGGTGACTCGTAGACGAAGAGAGAGTAGACGAAGGGACTTGAGGGTTTTGTGAGAAATGTCTTAACCATAATTAAACATATAATTTAGTGGAATAAGGATCGTGTCTTAGAGTGTGTTGTAGTCTACAATTTGTCACTTAATTAGATTATTGTGAGTATGTGTAATATCTTTTTCGTTTATCTTTCAGTCTCCAATTCTTAAAGGGGGGTCCAAGAATAATGTCCTTGTTTCCGTCTTTAACTTGGACCTCCTCCTCGTACTACCTGATTGGGTTTCTAGGCCAGTGACGAGACGGAGACACACTGAGGACCCTTCGATAGATTAGACATAAAGACAGAAATAGACATTTTGGTTATGTAGACCAAACGTTCAGTAATTTCTATTACACGCTTTAAGGATTTACAGGTTCGGAACTATCTATTATGTAAAACTATTTACCTATCTATTATGTAAAACCTATCTGTAATGTAAAACTATTTACCGTCTGTAACAAAAGTCGTAATAATGAAAAGACACTTGTAGAGTGTTTCGTCTCCATTCCTTGTTACGGGGTCCTCTCACAGAATTATGGACGGGATTCTAAAACAAATTTTTTTTTAAGAGATATGGTAAAAAGGGTTTCGTATTTTAAGTCACCTTTTTAGATGAATAACTTTTATTCATACTCTCCTTGTCTATGTTTGATGATATGTATTTTGTCTGTACGTTGTTCCTAAATGACATGTAGGATATTACTGGGTATTACTTTATGACTATAATAGACTTTTCTTTCTTGACTCAGTGAAACGATATGTGGACTTTGGTTGTGTTATAACATTAGTTGATAGGTAAAAATTTTTTTAAAACTTTAATATTAAAAGATGTTACACCTTTATTAACGAGTTCATTCGTTTTGTCTCCTACTTTTGATTGATATACTCGTAGTTAATATTTTTATGTTACTGTAAGTTATTGTTCCTTTTTGTTATGGAGTTAAAAAAAAGGAAGTGGGTTTACAAACTTCACTGGATAAGTAAACAGAATTGTGAACCACATAGTCTGACATAAAAAAACGTACTCCTAGAAAAAATGATGATGACTCTGACGACGAATTTAAAATTAGTCCATTTGTCATAAGAAAGGTAGAATTAATAAAAATTTGAAAAATACTTCTTTATAAAATTACTTTAACAAATCTTGGACCGAGGGGTTTAATGTTGTGTAAGACGAATTCAGTGTGTTATAGTCTATGTTTCTCATTGTGGGTGAGGGTATGCCTCTTTCAGAGTCGTCAACTTTTACATTAGTCTAACAGTCGTGCTATCCATTTTTGTATGTCTTAATGAATTTCTTTTAATTTAAATCTTTTTGGAATAAGTTTCTTTCCCCTCGTAAAACGTGTCTGAGACGAAGTAATCGACGGTGTTACATCATTTTCTTTTTTTTTCACATACTGTTTAAACGGATAACCTAAATGTAAGACCCCGGGACTCTTTAAAATGGTATTAATAAAATCCAAAAGACAATTTTTAGGTGTTAAAACAATTACAGACTACTTCTTATCAAAATGTTCAAGGTATTTATGTTCTGGTGATGCCAGTGTAGTTCAGGAGGATCATTATTCAAGACTTAGGGAGACCGGATAATTATTATAATAGTCGATTGTACACAATTTGAACATGATATATGACCATGAAAAGACGTATAGAATGTACGGAATTAATTAAGTGTTATTGAAGATAGAATTTATAATAATTATTGACGTAAAATAATCAATAATCCTTCTTTGTCTCCGTGTCTCCCCGATTGATTAAAAAGGTTCCAGTGTGTCGTTCTTCTGTGTCCTAATTTGAATTATGTTAGACAGATCTCATCGCGACAAGTTGTCGTTGCACTGGGTGTGTACATTTAGATTTAAAAGATCCATCGGTACGATTTTTTATATTTTTCGTCCATTTTAAATACTGAATAAATTGGGGTCTATAAGTTCTATAATGGTAAAGTTGTACATAAGTTTATGTTTTCTATAATTCGTAAAATGTAAGAAACTCCTAATTCAGAAGTGTTAGACAACACACAAGTGTGAATCGTCTGTAAAGTCAAGTCTGATCGGTGTAAAGGTCACGGTCCTCGAGTCTCACCCTGGCACTCATGGTCTCGGACGAGAGAGTGGACGATCAATCGATGGTCTTTCTTTAGATTTTTCCAGAAACAGCAGTAATAATCTCTTATAAATAGAAAAGTTTGTATCAATTTTATGGTCATTGGATCGTCGTACGGGAGTAAACTAAAAAAAAGGGGGTCGACCTAGAACTCTCACCCTGCCTCTTGTTTCGAGTAGGTGAACCTCTCTGTTAGGCACCGCACACACGTGTAGGACTAAGTCGAGGACAATGACGTAGGAACCTTTCTACAGACATGGCGGTTGTACGAACCTTGTGTTTCTACCACTGACGGGACCGGCCCTCCCGCCTAGACAAAGGACTGGTACCATTATTGTAGGAGGAGACTCCGTCTCGAACCGCTCCTATGATCACCGAGGGGATTATGACCCCCCAAGGATTCGAATCCCTAGGAGGTGACACTGTGTTTGGGTGAGACCCGGAACCCTCAATTCTCCTTGGTTGCGGTCGTACCTCGAGTGCGATGGACGATACGGTGTTCATTCACAAAAAAACACACACTGAGTCCTCACGACACAGAAGACGGTGTAGATATTTCGATCTTTCTTCCGATTACACAATCAGACTTTCATCCCAGTTCAGAGTCTGGGGAGTGACAAGAACTGTGTTGAAAAAAAACACAATGATCCAAGACTTTATCAGTAGAGGGTCTCTTCTCTTGTATGTAAAAAGCTACCAATCCTATTTCTAGTTTAGTTCAATGACAAAATCCTAATTCCAAAGTCTTTTTACCGTTCTTTTTTTTTTCGAACTATACCAAAGGGGGTTATGATGGTCGTCAATTAAGGACAATACTCGAATAGTTTAGTGGTGAATTTAAGGAAGTGGTGTCATTTGTCGAGATTCACAAAAGTCAAAAAAAAAAATGTTTTATAAATATATATGACATGGAAAGGTGTTGTAAACCGAAACAGATATTAGAAGTCCCGTTTGAGGAAAGGCCAACTGGATACTTATTTGTCTCCTTCTGGTAAATTTCTGTATGTAGTTTCTGTGGTAGGAAGGACTAAGGGAGATGTCGTCTGAGACCCTTCTTTCTGACCGAAGGAGGAGATATGGGGTCTCTCCTACGACTCACCCCAGACCCTCTTTTTATGAGGGGTTTTCTAAAAAATTTTTGGGTGTTTCGGTGTGACAGTTAAAGGAAAATATTTATAGTTGGTAATGTTATAATAAGTCATTGAGTGTATAAATTTTATCAATTTAAGACAACGTAGTTTCGACCTGTTTTCTATAAAAAGGTGTGAATTTAGAGTTTTTATCAAGAGAATCCTCTGTCTTATTTTAAATCTTTTTTACTTAGTTTCATTGTCTTTTAAAAGAAAATAGTCACAGAAATGTTCTTAGGTAATCAGGTAGTCCGGTGTTAAGTTTTGACTTTTCAGGGATCTGAACGTGATAGGTAAGAGTCAGTTTTGAGGGCACTTCTAGACGACGGCAAAGTCGGGGTGGAGATTTGTGGGGTCAGACCATGATCTCTGTAGCAAAGGAACCTGTGTTCTTAGACCTACTACAATAAATTGGAAATTAGTGTAGTAAATTCGGCTTGTACGGTTTTTATGTAGAAAGTCTTAAGTCTTCTTGTCAAGTTCTTTCTTGTGACACCACAAGAACCTTACGTAATCAAGAGCGTTAGTGTTCGATGTAAACGATCCACCGGTGTCATGTGTGACTACGGGACGGAACCTTCTTACTGAGAATAGATTTAATCATATACCATACCTATCACCATTTCTTGGGTAGAAGGTTACGTCCTCTGCATTCTCTACACCCAAGTTAGGGACGCACCGTTGGGCGAGGTCATAAGGACGAACCTCTTAGGTCCCTGTCTCCTCGGCCCGTCCGATGTCAGGTGTCCCGACGTTTCTCGACGTGTGCTGACTTCGTTGAATCGTACGTACAGACGTACATATATATGACACAATCGGTGGGTCAGCACAAACGTATATACGCATATCTCATATTTGGACGAAAGATGAACCTCTTTGCTTAGTCCAGAGTAGGTACTCGGTCTGTCTTTACCCTTTCTTATGCTAAGTAATTTTTCTTTAATATAGAAGATGTCGTGAATGGACACCGTCCGAAACAAGAGTTACGATGTCAACATAATTAGGTAAATCAGGGACATCATTGGGGGAGTGATTTTAAAGTATAATGGTCATCAAGTCCTATGTACCTAAGGCTGAAATAAGTTCTAGTCTACGTCGGTTGAAAACGTGTATAAGTTTATTATAAAGACGAAAAGGTCGGAATAAAGTTCCAGAACTAAAGAGTTTACCATTTGTTATAATTTTAACCTTTTTTTAAGTCTCATCTCAGAAACATGAATGTCCGACAACAGGATCGACAAGATTCACCATTAAAAACAACACCCCCACCCGCCCTCCACTCAAAAGGTCCTTCAAGACCATTGATGTCAAAAAGACAAAACGACGTAGAAACCACCTCCAAATGACGAGTAATATACCACGTCTTTCGTCGAGGGACAGAGGACTCGAGGAAATGAATCGAGACCATGTGTCTGGCAACGGGTTCGTTGTCCGTAGATTTTATACGGAAGATTTCCGAGTAATCTTTAGGCTCGTTATAAACCAAATACAATACCCTTCCCGAAGAGACCACCGAGTCTGTCATTTCTTACGGACGTTACTCCCTCTACGCCCAAACTAATGACCCAGTCCTTCTAGGGGATCTCTTCCCGTACTTGGGTGAGACCATAAGAACGGACCTCTAGGGTCCCTGTCTCCTCGGACCTCCCGATGTCAGTTCGACGGACACCCGTACGTTTGGCGAACAGGGATCCCACCTCAGAAACTCTTCCGGAAGAGAAGTAAGTCCACTCTTATTCAAGGTTTCGTCTTTACATACGCAGTCACTGGTTCGCTCATAGAAGAGAGTGGACAGGTACGTGAGAAACTGCTGACGTTTTAACGGTAGAGGTTATTGAAAGGGCTAAAACATAAAGAGCTCTTCTCAGCTGCTGAGTCTCGTGGACACAGGTAGGTGTGGACGTTTTTTTCCTATTTGCGTATGCGATTACTTGTGTAGTGTAAAGTGGAACTACAAATGTATAAACATTTTATTGTTTAGATTTACGTGAAGATATAGATATCATTTTGGTTTCTTTTAGGAGACTCGTATAAAAGAATTATTTTGTGGACTTAGTGGTTAAAGGAAAATCGGAACAACCGACCTTAGTCTTTGGTTGTTTTAGTTCTTCTGAGAACTCTCAGGGGACCTGACGTTCCTCTAGGTTGGTCAGGTAGGATTTCCTTTAGTCAGGACTTATAAGTGACCTTCCTGACTACGACTTCGACTTTGAGGTTATGAAACCAGTGGACTACCTTTCTAGACTGAGTAGTCTTTTCTGGGACTACGACCCTTACTGACTTCCGTCCTCTTCCCCTGCTGTCTCCTACTCTGCCAACCTACCGTAGTGGGTGAGTTGTCTGTTCTCAAACTCGTTTGAGACCCTCAAGTACTACCTGTCCCTTCGGACCGCATGACGTCAGGTACTCCAACGTTTCTCAGCCTGTGCTGACTCACTGACTTGTTTAAGGACTTTATAGTCGACTTTTATTCACCAATTGGAACCCATTATCCCTTCAGATTGATTTAACATTTAAAAAACAGTTAGGACCCCTTTCCCCTTCCCCCACTACCACCCCTAAATTAGAATCTGGAAAAAAAGGAGTTCTAAAAGATCATTTCTTTTAAGACCGGTCAGTACTTAATTCGATTCAATTCAATTACGGTTAAAGACTGAGGTTCAATAGAGTTTTTCTTCCAGCCCCCTCCCCGTCCTCCTCCTTCACCAATTCTGACTGGTGAAAAGTGTTACGTAGGGGTTCACCTGACATGTGTCGTCTGTAGTTTCTTTCTTCGGATGAATTTAATAGATTCTTTTTACTTTTAGATGTAAATCCTTGACATCCGTCTAAGTCAAGTCAAGTCAGTGAGTCAGCACAGGCTGAGAAACGCTGGAGTACTTGGCGTCGTACGGTCCGGAGGGACAGGTAGTGGTTGAGGGCCTCAAGTGGGTTTGAGTACAGGTAACTCAGTCACTACGGTAGGTCGGTAGAGTAGGAGATAGCAGGGGAAGAAGAGGACGGGAGTCAGAAAGGGTCGTCTACCGGTGATTCCTTTTTATTACCTTTGGGTCTTGATTTTAGACTTTAACCCTAATGAATTAATTGTGACTACACTGGGGACTGTTGATTCCGACTCTTCCAATTGACCCCAGTACTAGAGTAACGAGAAATCTCTCTGGTGGTATGTCGTGTTCACCCGCACCCCCAGGTGGTTCGAGTGTACCCACAGAAGGTGTGTGTAACTCTCGATGGAAGTCCTGAGTGCGTTGCTAGTTAGAGTCCGGGAGGCAACTGTAACCTTCTTCTAGCCGGTACGCGTCTTTGGACGACGTTTTCCTGTCACGAGCAATAAATAAGTCGAAAAGCTGATATACCCACTCAAAGGTGTATCTTAGTGTGTCTTTCTCTCCTTCGTAGGGGAACGAAGAGCAGAGTGGGAAGAAGGATATGTCTCAGGGTAATTATGTTAGGGAATCTGTGTCATCAAAGTTAATCATAGTACTCTTGACTGTGACACGAGGAGAAGAAACTGTGACATAATGAAAACTAGAGTCACTTCATTTCTTTTCCTCTAAAAGTGCCGTAGTGGCTACTTGTTCCATCAGTGAGTGTCGTGTTGTGGGAGGTCTCCCAAGTTATGGGTCTGTCGTCGGGACTGGGTTGGTTGAGGAAATGGTAGGATTCTGTCATCCTTACGGAGACGTCGTGGTATTCCCAAAAAAAAAAAAATTTGATCCTTGGTCTCCCTTTATCTTCTATTTTGATTTACTATCCAAGGGTGGATTGTTTTTCGACTTTAAGGGTCAGATTGTGTGTTTAGAGAGATTTAAAAAGTCATTTGACTTTTCCGTCTTCTTGGTCTCTAGTTTAACGGTTGTGGGTGACCTAGTAGTTTTTTCGTTCTCTCAAGGTCTTTTTGTAGATGAAGACGAAATAACTGATACGGTTTCGGAAACTGACACACCTAGTGTTGTTTGACTCCTTTTAAGAAGTTCTCTACCCTTATGGTCTGGGGAACTGGACGGACGGAGGACTCTTTAGACATACGTCCAGTTCTTCGTTGTCAATCTTGATCTGTGCCTTGTTGTCTGACCAAGGGTTAACTCTTTCCTGATGTAGTCCCGACATATAACAGTGGGACGAAGAAATTGAATATACGTCTCTTGTAGTACTCTTTACGACCCGACCTTCTTCGTGTTCGACCTTAGTTCTAACGGCCCTCTTTATAGTTATTGGAGTCTATACGTCTACTGTGGTGGGAATACCGTCTTTCACTTCTTCTTGATTTTTCGGAGAACTACTTTCACTTTCTCCTCTCACTTTTTCAACCGAATTTCGAGTTGTAAGTCTTTTAATTTTAGTACCGTAGACCAGGGTAGTGAAGTTCCGTTTATCTACCCCTTTGTCACAGTCTGAAATAAAAAACCCCGAGGTTTTAGTGACGTCTGCCACTGATGTCGGTACTTTAATTTTCTGCGAATGAGGAACCTTCCTTTCACTACTGGTTGGATCTATCCTATAATTTTTCGTGTCTGTAATGAAACGGTTGTTTCCAGGAAGATCAGTTCCGATACCAAAAGGGTCATCAGTAAATACCTACACTCTCAACCTGATATTACTTTCGACTCACGTCTTCTTAACTACGAAAACTTGACACCGTTTCTTCTGAGAACTCTCAGGGAACCTGACGTTCCTCTAGGTTGGTCAGGTAGGATTTCTTTTAGTCAGGACTTATAAGTAACCTTCCTGACTACGACTTGGACTTTGAGGTTATGAAACCGGTGAACTACACTTCTCGACTGAGAAAACTTTTCTGGGACTACGACCCTTTCTGACTTCCGTCCTCCTCTTCCCCTACTGTCTCCTACTCTACCAACGTACCGTAGTGACTGAGTTACCTGTACTCAAACTCATTCGAGGCCCTCAAGCACTACCTGTTCCTTCGGACTGTACCACGTCAGGTACTCCAGCGTTTCTCAATCTGTGCTGACTCGCTGACTTGACTTGACTTTGACCTTTCCCGAAGGGTCCACCGAGTCATCCATTTCTAATGTAGACGTTACGTTCTTTACGGGCGTCTGTACCCACCCCCTTTAGGGGACCTCAGCCTTTACTGTTGGGTAAGGTCATAAGAACGGACTTCTTAGAGTACTTCTCCTCGGACTGTCAGATGGGCAGGTATCCCAGTGTTCTCAGTCTGTTTTGACTTCGTTAACTCGTGTGTATCCATTTGACTAAGACGGATAGTGTGTATGCAAACAGTAACAACAATAACAAGTCAACGAGTCAGTACAGGTTGAGACGCTGGGGTACTTGGCGTCGTGAGGTCCGAAGGCATCGGAAGTGGTAGAGGGTCTCGAGTTTGAGTACAGGCAATTCAGTCACTACGGTAGGTTGGTAGAGTAGGAGACAGTAGCGGAAGAGGAGGACGGAAGTTAGAAGTGGTCGTAGTCCCAGAAAAGATTTCTCAGTCGAGAAGTGTAGTCCACCGGTTTCATAACCTTGAAGTCAAAGTCGTAGTCAAGAAGATTACTTATAAGTCCTAACTAAAGGAAAAGGAAATTTTAACTGACCAAACTAGAACGTCTGGTTCCTTGAGAGCTCTCAGAAGAGGTTATGGTGTCAAGTTTACGTAGTTTACTATTTTACACATAGTAATAAATGATGATAAAATACATAACGAATAATACGACATCCGGATACCTTACAAAAAAGTATTAAAGGTTCCCGATAATGTGGAGCGTTGAGTCAGAAAAGAGAAAGAAGAACTGGAAAGAAGAGGATTTTTATTTTTTTTCATAAGGAAAATCCTCAAATGTACCAGTTTCCTGAATCGGTGTGTGATTCTTCGTTGAGACCGTAAAAAACCACGACTATCACATGTGTGAACACGGAAGAAGTAGGGACGTAAGGGAGACACTTGGTGTCCCGGCCCACTTGTGTGGTGAGTTGAGTGTGAACGATTTGCTTTTGTGTCGGTCGTGTCCAGGTCCCGCCCCTGGGTCGGTGGGTGCCGGGCGTTCGACCTCTGGGCTTAGGTGAGGCCCATTTCGTCCTTTGGAGTGTCCAAGACTCAAAGTAAGTTAGGTCCTTTTGGGTTATGAATATTGTAAGGAAGTCTGTCCTAGTAGGTCTTCAAGAAACCCCTATTTTATGTTCGGAGTCGTTACTGTCCGTATACTTTTGACTCGACAAAGGAGTCTAAAGTGTATTCGTATGGACACACCTACCATTTTGGTCCTCACCACACAGAACAATCCTTTGGGGTCCGGTGACCTTTGGTCGCGACTCTACGTGGTGCAATCGCGACGGGACTCCTGAGTCGCGCGGGAGGATTCACACAGGACGTGAGACTGTGCACTCATCGGGACGTCCTTGCACCCACACGTACACACGGGGAGAGACCGGTGGAAGTGGACTGCTCTTGACGTCCACCGACTCATCGACCGAGGAGTCTTGGGTGAGTGAGAAAGGAGTATTGTGTCCAGTAACCGCCTGTTTCAAAAGGTTTTAAATCGAAAAAACGAACAAAGGAAAATTGATGGGACGATTTTGCCTAGGTTTAAGTCGTCCTTAAGTACGACCTTATAAATTTTCAATCTCAAACTTTGGGTTCGGGGTCTCCCGCCGTGCTTCCCTTCGACCTTCCTTTCGGTGGTGCAGGAGCCGTCGTAAGCACCTGTGTCGCCGGTGAGGTCAGGCCGCCCGGAGTCGAAGACTGTTGAGGGGGTCTCCGGCGGAGTCAGTGGCCGTCCGGGGGGTGCGGTGCTAATGACGGTGTCGTCGAGAAGGTCTCCTCTGAAGTCTAAGGCTGGGTCTCGGAGTGACCCAGAAGCGTTGGTGGTCTTGTTGGGAGTCCAGAAGTCGGGTGGACGGTTACGTCCTCTGCATTCTCTGGACCCAAGGTAGGGACCCAACCCTTCTAGGGGACCTCCTCCCGTGCCGTTGGATGAGGTCATAAGAACGGACCTCTTAGGGTGCCTGTCTCCTCGGACATCCCCATATTAGGTACCCCAGCGTTTCTCAGTCTGTACTACCTCACCGATTCATTGTCGTCGTCGTTGTATTTGGTAAATCGTGTCAGTTGTTGTACGTCATGATTGAGTTGTAATCAATAGTCATGAAAAGGAGTTTTGCGGATTGTATCCCGGAACTTTACTCGCATACTCTTTCCGAAAACTTAACAACTCACATGTTACCGATGTTGTCTACAAAGATATATTAAGTGAGGTTCAGTGAAGAGAGAAGATTAGATTGTGAACGATCTAACTGTTAACAGTGAGTTCCTTTATTCCTTAGGTTTAATTTACGTATAGTTAACCTAGTAATTACTTGTCATACTTTTACGTTTTTTTTTTTTTTTTTCTATACTGTGACTTTCCACTTGAGGAGTCCAACCATCCACGGGTCCTACGAGGACCTCTTCTCGTCTCTTTTCGAGGTTCTCCCTGCTTCTCCGACTCGGTTTCGTCTTTGTTGCGGGCAAACACCGACACAGACCATCACTTTCATTTCAGCTACGACATTTCATGTTATAACGTATAACCTTGGACCTTACAGTCCAGGTACCATTTGCCCTTCACCAGTTTGTCCTCTACCGTTCTCACTCGTTGCTGTAAGGTCTTTTAGTCTCTTGATTTTGCATGGTCTTTCCCGTTTAAATTAAGTCTACTGGTAATGTAGAAGATGACACCCGGTCTTAGGGAATCTTCTTTACCTCATCGAGAGTATCAGTTGTTTTCTCAAGCTTTACGTCATGAACTCACGTCAGAGTTTTTACTGTCTTACCAGAGACAAAGGTTCCGTTTGGTAAGTCATAGTGTCATTGGGTTCAGATACGGGTTGGTGATTACGGTTTCTTCCACTTCAACTTGCCAAGATACTACTGGATACTCTGGAAGATCTTGATTGTGGTTTTTCTCTACAGGAAAAGTAGTGTCCCCTGACCTTACATTTTCATCCTTCAGATCTCTATGGATCTCATTGTCCGTTCAAACCGGAACCTCATGTTTTACTTCGTTCCGTTTCCGGGTGTCTCAAAACGATTCTCTTGTGTGACCAATATCGTTTGTGGAGAAGGTTGTTGTGTTCTCTTCTGAGATGTGTACCTGTAGTGGTCTAGCAGTTATGACTTTAGTCTAACTAATATAAAGAACGTCGACTTCTACCTTTTCAAGATATCTCAGTCGTTTTTGTTCTGGCCCTCGGCTGACACCGAGTCTAGTTCTTGAGGAATAACGTTTTAAGTCTGTATCCTTTTTTCATCCTTTTTGGTGATCTAGTAAGTCCATACTGGATTTAGTTTAGGAATTGCTAATATGTCACCTTTACTACTTATTTAAGTTCCCTAATCTAGACTATCTCACGGACTTCTTGTTACCTGCCTCCAAGTGCTGTAACATGTCCTCCGTCACTAGTTTTGGTACGGGGGGGAGGGTTTTTTCTGGTAGGGGTTCTTTTTCTTTACATTTTTACGTTTTACCAACAGACTCCTCTGGAAAGTTTATCGACTCTTTTCTCTTCGCTTTCCGTTTTCTCTTTTCCTTTCTATATGGGTAGACTTACGCGTTCCTGTCTCTTCTTTCGGAAGGATACACTAGTTGCGTTTCTTTGTCTCCATTTGTTATCTTACCCTTTCTGACCTCTAGAGAAGTTCTTTTAATCTCTGTGGTTCCCTTGTAAAGTACATTTCTACCCGTGTTATTTCCTGTCTTTGTCATACCTGGATTGTCTTCGTCTTCTATAGTTCTTCTCCACCGTTCTTATGTGTCTTCTTGATATGTTTTTTCTGGAATTACTGGGTCTATTGGTACTACCATACTAGTGAGTGGATCTCGGTCCGTTGGAACTTATAAGTACCTTCCTGATTACGACTTCGATTTCTAGGTTATGAAAACGGTGAACTACGGTTCTTGACCGAGTAACCTTTTCTGGGACTACGACCCTTTCTAACTTCCGTCCTCCTTTCTAACTTCTGTGTCCTACTCTACTAACCTACCGTAGTGACTGACTTACCTGTACTCAAACTCGTTCGAGGTCCTCTACCACTTCCCACCCCTTCAGACCGCACGACGTCAGGTTCTCTATCGTTTCTCAGCCTGTACTGACTCGTTGACTTGTTGTCTAAGAATTACCTTATTCCTACTCTTCTTTCAGTAAACCCCCCTTCAAAGTATACAGTTTTTCATTTGTCTTTCTACGTAAACTGGAGTCGAGTGGCGATCCAATGTCCCTACCCCCCCACCTGACAGCTACGGACCCCCTCGTCGCCACCTGTCACCGGACCGACTGGACGTACAGATATGAAGTGTTGGGTCCTGCCCCGGCGGGGTGTGGGAGCCCCGTGTCGTCCGACCTAGACCGGACCCGTGACCCGTCCTTCGTGGAGGGAAGGATCGTAAGTCTCGGACCCCTCACACGCCCCATGTCTGGGGTCGAGGTGGCGACGGACCGAAACGGGGTGAGAGGAGATCCGGACGGACGAATCGAGAAGACCTTCACCATTGGGAGAAGAGTGTCCAGAGAAGGGACTCGATAAACTCATTCAATCAAGTAGTGTTTGACTACACGAGACACACTGAGTTCCCGAGAGATTCTCTCTTCAGGTCTTTCTCCGCTTTTTACGTCCGTAGAAATGGAGGAACATGTACAAGTGTACCTACTGAACGACCTCATGATTGACTTAAGGGCGGTTGGAGTCAGTGTAAGAGTTACAAAGAAAACTAATTTAAGAGTAAGTGTGGATAGGACTAAGGGTCGCGAATGTTTGAACCAACCACAACCCTAAGTCTCCACCATTCCCCGTCTTTTCTGTGGTCCTATGTCTCGGCCCCCATCTTCGACTGTCACATCACTGGTTTTACTCTTGATCCGACTTCGACCGGACTCTCCGCCGAGCCCCTGGTGCACTCCGACGTCCCGTTGCGGTTCCCGACGAAGGTGCACATAGACTGTTTCCAGAGTGATTTGGAGGTCCTTTACGTGAGAGAGTCGTTTCCGACTACCGTCCTTCTCGTAACAAGTTTTGAGAGGTTGTCTTACTGTGACAAAGTGTCACGATTTGGAGGTCGCAAATTTTCTATTCTCTCGATTGCCTTCACCGTATAGACTAATGGACAGGTTTGTACAAGGAAATAAACCTTTTTTTTTTCGAAAGTACTTCCTTTACTTTTACGTATGTTTTTTACTCCCTTAGTAATGTAATATTGTGTCGAGTTGTCTGTCCTGTACTAATCTACGTCCCTGTCAAAAGGAAGGGAGGTAGTCGTTGTTGGACACGGCCTGAAAATCTCTTACGTTTCTAATCCCGATACCAGAAATCTCGGACCTTCAAATGTCAGATTACTTCTCCGTATACACATGTACGTTTTGGTAAGGACCTTTGGAGTGACAAGGTCTTACACCAAGAAAGACTACCAAACGTTGGGTACACGTCCTCGACAAAGTGATGTCGTACTCAGACGTGAACCGTGTGGACTTAGTGTGGAGATGGGAGATTCAGACTGGAGGGTCGGACTACGAGGCTCTTAGGTTCTTTTCGACTCATAAGTGGTTCTAGAGACCTCGCTAGGGACCGTTTGCACTTCACAGGTAACAATGTATATTCCGTGAGAACCACGGGGCTCTCTGTGTGTCTGTCTCTCCTTCCTTTTGTGTTCCCGTTTTCGTTCCTGATGTTTTAGGGGAGGTAAATGGTCCGTCTTACATACCTAAAAGGGTAGGGACCGTTCTCTTGATAAGAGACTTCGTTCCTCTCTTATTTTATGCCGTAAGGACTAATTTGGACAGGGCAAAGATAACAGGTCGATTTACAAAAATAATTTTAGAGAATTTTACGATTACACGAAGTACGAAGGTAGTCGTCGGTCCTGCGACTCTGTCGTACTCCGGCCACGGACCCACGACGCAGACTAGCTCTGCGAGAAGGTATTTCACCTTTGCCTACCCTCCCTCGCAGACCTGAGAAAGTCCTATAAAAGGTATTAATGATTGACCAAGTCTTTCTACGTTATGTGAAGAGACCGCCAGGTCACCAATTCTTAGACAGACACTCACGTCCGCTGGGACCAGGTCCTTCTAGGGTGTACGGAACCCCGTGGTGTCGATAGTTCGATCGCTAGACGTTCTCTTCGGTGGCGTTACGCTTCGGACGGGTGGTGTTAATCTCTCGTCGGGGACGAGCGAGGTTAATGTCTTCCGGACACGTGTCCGCGTTTCTGGGTCGTGTCGGTTATTTATTTATACATAAAAAATTTCTACGTGACTACAATCTCCACCCCTCTTCTCCCCTGAAAAAGGACTACTCCAGTATCTCCCACTTCTTCCCTTCTCTGTCTTTTGTGGCTTCTGGGAAGCTCACGTAAGAGACGCGGGAGGTGGTGGTGACCGGAAGAGAGACCGCCGTCGTCGGGGTCAAAATACTCCTTCCGTTGACGTGGTCTTAGGTGAAGACGATTCTTGAATTTTTTTTTGAACTTTTGTCTCGTTTTTTTTGGGGTTTTAAGATATTTCACGGGAGTTGACGATCGTGGTAAATTTTCTCACAAGGACCGTCTGACTCAAGTAGGCTACTGTACGGTCGAACGGTGTAAAAATCGTTTCTTCAGTCCCAGGATGTAATTGAAAGAAACTGTTCACCTAATAATGATAAAGATACTTTAAATTTCTCTTTACAATTTACGATGTAATTTTAACACTTCAAAACAAGTATTTGTACGTTAAGAGTCCCCTTTTTTCTCCGTTTTTATCAAGATGATTACGACCAGGGATGAAGTAACACCAAAAGTATTTTTCTTCGTAAACTTGTCTTAGATCGTCTATATGAACACATCTCTCAACTGAAAGGACTTACGTAGAACCTTTTACTGTGACACTAAAATTCACCGGACGACGTCCCCAGTCTTTGTAGAAGACATTTCCCAGTCTCTCGTTATAAAATCGGAAACACCCAGTGCACCAGAAACAGTGTTGCTGAATTGACGACAACGTCACACTTTCGTCGATCTATGGTTTATCTTTACTTACCCGTACCCACGCAAGGTTATTTTGAAATAACTCTTTTTGTCCGCGACCCCGGTTTAAACCGGTGTCCGTTTATTTAGGGATCAGGTGTTCTTGAAAGAATCCTTTCGAAAAGGAGGTTGTATTAAGAATGTGAAAATTTGCGATCTTGTCTTATTTGGGGTCCCATACTACAATATTTCGTCGTCAAGAGACAGGAACCGACATATAATCTTAAGGGTCCCTTCTAGACTTTTTAAGACAACGGTCCGACGTGGTGTCTAATTTCTTAGGAACGTACATCCCGGGTCCAGAGTTCTGTAAAAATTCGAGGTGTCTTCTAGATTACACATCGATGTCAACTCTTGGAGGTACCTCCTTCAAAGAGCTTCATTAATATTGACTACCAAGTCGATGGAATTGAAGAGAGACAGTGAGTAGGTCATTGGATTGGTGACACTCAGTAGGTATCGGGTTCCTCTTGAAAGAGAAACATTCATTTCCTTTCTTTGCGTAATGTTAACTAACTTGCGGATAAGACTCGGTTCAGGATTTTACTTATGAAAATATAGAATACTTAATCCATAACAAAGTAGAGGTAACTAGACACTTCTTTGGTTTCGAGTCTCTCCAATATATTGAACGGGTCAACCGTGTCGTTTACATTTAAGTCCTAGATTTGAGCCCAGACCGACGACTCGGGTCCTCGAGAAACCGATCAGAGTGTAATGTTGGAGCTTAACGAGTACTTCAGAACGTGGGTTATGTTAAGTGACTAGTTTTATCAGTAACGTCATAGACTTGTACGAAAGTCCAATGTATTGATATTAGTGGAAGGATATTAAATCAGCTTATTATAGATTCAGCTATTTATTTATGTGTCGGAAAGGAGTATACTTCTCCAGAAGTCTTTTTTAAGAAGAAATTTTACTATTGGAGACTTCACGTAACCTTCTAAATTTTTTTTTTTAGTCCTACGATGTAATAATGAACATGACTATTTATTTAAACGAAAGTAATAGTAAAAAACATCATAAAAATTTTCGATAGTCTTTGTAGTCAAAGTAGTTAACCTTCCTTTTGGTCCCATTTAGTCCGCAGGTAAATTTTTGTCTTCGGACCCCGAAGGGAACACCGAGTCACCGTTTCTTAGACGGACGGTTACGTCCTCTGTACCCAAGCTAGGGACCAGACCACCCTAGGGTACACGGAGTCTCGTTGATTCCGACACGCGGTGTTGACGACTCGGACATGAGATCTCGGGTCCTTGGCGTTGATGACTTCGGGGACATGGGCCCTCGGACAGGAGACGTGGCTCTTCGGTGACGTTACTCTGCGGGTTCGTGACGTTGCTCTGTCCTCGAGGCGGAGCGACGTTACGTCGACCTCTGTTCAGGTACGCCGTTGCTCCTGGGTTGTGTCAGTTTTTATTTGTCTATTTTAATAAATTTCTTTATCTCTCTTCGAAGTAGTGCAAGTATGACCTAAACACTGTTACATGAGACTTTATGAAGTCATAATCATTACTCTATACTCTTGTTAATTAGACTTAGTCGGGGATCTCTAAGTATTATATGTTTTATGAGAGTGGATATCGGTATGGAATCGGAACCAGAGTGAACCATGTTAGTCACCTTGGACTCTGAACACTGCCAATTACCACCTCTGGTCGTCATGTGTCTTGGGGTGACAGACACTTACATGTACCAAACCCTGTCCCCGGTCGAGTTCAGGTACTTTCACATTATCCCTTCTTGTTCGGAGTGAGGTAAGACCGACAAAGAAAATGAAATAAAGAAGATGAAAAATAAAGAAAATGAACATAAGATAACAAAAACGATGTTCAATTATTGATTTTCTTACACCGGATATCGAACTTTATATGTCCTGTCGGGTAGTAGTTCCGAGACTAGAAATTTCCCCGTTGTAAAGAGGTAAGTATATCTCTATGTTTCAACGTCTTGTCTCTTATTGTCAACAGAACTTCCAAATTTCCTTGTAACACTGGACTGGATGTGGGCGTCGACGTTCTTGTTTCCTAAGTCCGTGGTTGTCCAAACGTTATTGGTTGGTACTGGGGAGGGGAAAACCATATTTTCTTCGGACTTAGGATTGAACCCACTCTTCCGAGAAATCCTGTGATCAGGTAGTAGAAGAGTCAGAAGACCGAAATGCTTATTTCAGTGATGAGACGAAGTTGTTGAGGAGAGAGTTAAAGGACCGGACAGGACCCCACTCGTCATACTTGAACGTGGGCCTTTGTTTTCCCGGACACACCTTGGACGGCTGAAACCGGAAGAGAAGGAGACTCATAACGACGGTGGAGTCGACTACTGTACCAAACGGTTTTGGTCGTTTCTTAGAGTAGTGTAGGGATAACTCACTCGGAAAGTTCGTCACAACCGAATGGCCTAAAACTCGTTGTTCACCATACCGGTGCGGACGGACGATTTGTACAGTCGCATGAGGGTCACACTACAAGGTGCCTACAGGTCCCACGGACCCACGACCCTCTCCACTGACACTGAAAGTCACAGTTGTCGTATCCGGTGAGGACAAGAAGTGACCGTGTCCTGTCGAGTTACAGTACTGGAGATTCATCATTGTGGTGGGTTAATTGACTACGTACTGGCTCTTCTTACAGATTACTGGGTGAAAATACTTATTCTCCCACAAACTCTATTTGTGTATACGACGAATATAAGTTTATCTCACATATGTCAACTAGGATGGAATGTGTGGCTAAACGGACCGTTTGAGAGGTGGGGGTATTTTCACCCGAAGGTGGGTCGACGCGGTAAATACGTGGTTTACGGAGAAAAGACGACTGGTTGATGCTGCATGTTTAGTTACAGGAGTGTGTCTTAGACGCTCAGTAGTACTACTAACTAAAGAAATCCCGTGGTTTTAGAAGTTTTGACGAATCAGGGAGAAGACGAAAAGACAGTTGTTTTAGTAATGTACGCCTCTAATTGACTGGTGAGTGGTAAAGACTCCATTATTTCCCACAGTCAGAGAAGCATGATTTCTGGGAATTGATCAAAAATTTATGATTTCTTTCGGATTCGAGGTCCCTTTTCGGTTTTGGGAGAGGTTCCAGTCTTCGATGGCACCTAAATGTAAAGTGTCGAAGCGTTTCTTCAAAACTCAAGTCTTCCAGTTTCTCAATGTAAAATCGAGACGGTTAGTCATACTCTATGATGGTCGGGAAAGTAGTGTGAAGTGTTTAGACCTTTTAGAAAGTGGCGGTCCTCTGGGTCCTCTGTAGTAGTCTATTTTGTAGTCGTGTAGTCTGTCAAATATTAGAGTTCTACAACCTATTACAAGGTTGCAGGAGAAAAGGGAAAGAAGAAAGTTGGTTGTTCTTACGAGTGTCATCTGTCGGGGACCCGTATGCGCAGTCGTAGTTTTTGCACTCTGCAAAGTCGGGGGCCACAGGTGTCTACACGGGGAGTGAGACTTCGGAACTTAATGATGTCGGAACTTTCAGAATTTCACCCTGCACCTACTACTTAATTTAAAGTCCCGTTACGAAAGAAGTAGGTAGACCGTCGACTACTGTGTAAATCATGAGAAATAACGGATAGACAGGACTCCTTTTGCGACACTAAATTTGTGCCATTTATAAGGACTTCCCTTCCAATAGCCGATCTAGCTTCCCTGAGGCTCCTCGAACCCGTCTCCTTTGTCCTCTAGTGTCCGACTCCAGTTCCTCTTTTACCTCCTAGGCCTTCTGTCCCTAACTCTCTTCTTTTACAGTCACCACCACCCCTCTCTTGTGATACCCGTCCCCGCTGCCCAGACGTCTCATGTTCCCGACGTCCCTCTTCTCCCGTCACTCTAAATACCCCTCTCTCCTGTCTCTCGATGACTCCCTCGTCTGCGTCGAGTCCTCTCTTTAAGACCCGCTCGACTCTCGTCCCTCTTCCCCACACCCTCGGTCAGAGGTCCGGTCAGGGGTGCGAGACTGCCAGTACGGGCTCACCTCAGGGAAGGGTGTGAGTTGCCCTGGCTGTAGAGGTCAAGGCTTCGAGACTACCTTTGCTGTGACAGGGACTGTAGGCTCCGATCCAGTGTCTGTCCTGGATCGTGAGAGAGAGTCTAGTGAGTGAGAGTCCTTTGTGTCGACGTTGTAAGACTCCTATGACTTCGGTTGGATCACGTGGGTCACTCCTTGACTCCGGAGGACGGTTCTCGACCGTGTTGAACGGAGGTTCACTCGTCCAGTGGAACCCTCCCCTAGGAGACAAGGGTCAGTTCGAAGCCCACTAACGTCGGGACCCCGTGTCGATGTTGGGGTAGATTCTAGAATTCAACAGGGACTTAAGGACTGGGTGTTCTTGACACCCCCCTTTATTAAAAAATAACAAGAAAATTCGACGATTTAAACCCCTATCGAACAATGATTGTTATAATGATTATCCCAACTTGATACAGTTCTCTCGTCCTTCCCTGAACCACCAGGTCACCAATTCTTAGGTGGAAGGTTACGTTCCCTGCACCCAAACTAGGGACCAGCCCCTTGACTCTATGGTGTCCGTTGATTCACACACACGGTGTTGATCTCTCTTCGGGTAAGCGGTGTTACGTCGGGTTTTATTTATTTAAGTTTTTGAAAATTCTCTCCCGTCCTTTTGTCTCTGTTTCCATCCCGACCCTCCCGTTCAGTATTGTTCTTTCGTCTCTTCCATTATTATAGTCGTCTCTTCAGACTGAAGAGAGTGAAAGAGAAAGGAAGAAGAATGGAGTAACGTATAGTTAAAGAAAAAGGGATTCACTTTTAAGAGACTACACTTTTGACTTGGACCTGTGGGGTTACGAAGACCATTATATTTACCCTGTTGTCTTACACCTTCTTATTGTTATCGTATTATCTTATTGTTTCAATAAGATTCACGAAAGAAATATAAATTAGTCAATTCGAGTTGGGACACGTCGTCCAGGGTCTATTCCCACTACACTGAACACGTTCCGGTGTGTCGATCACTCACCAGTTCGGTTCTGCCTTGGGCCTGTCGGGTCAAAGGCTCGAGGGCGCGACTTGGTGTAGTCGGAGAACACAGGCAGAGTCTGGTCCCCGGACCCCCGAGGGGGAAGAGTCTGGCAGAGTGGGATACACTGACGTGCGATCCCCCAACGACAGAGACGGAAGTGGGAGCCCGAATTCCCTTCACTTCAGCGAATCAGCACAGACTGAGACGCTAGGGCACCTGACATCGGACGGTCCGAGGAGACAGGTACCCTAAAAGGTCCGTTCTTATGACCTCACCCAACGGTAAAGGAAGAGGTCACCTAGAAGGGTTGGGTCCCTAGCTTGGGTCCAGAGAGCGTAACATTCGTCTACGAAAATGGTAGACTCGGTGGTCCCTTCAGATTCCCCCGAATTCCCCCGGAGAGAGTTGACCCCGTCTAACCTGAAAGTGTCTTTTAAGATGATTCATACGTCTTGTGTTGAGTCGTTGACTTGTTGTTCCTCTTATCGTCCTTTTATTTCTTCTCAGGACTCCTCTGCACACGGGAGGACTGTGTCCGGATCCTGTCGGACTGAGGGGTCTACGGACTGACTCCACCCGTCGGACCACGACACCTCTACCTCCTCCGGGCAAAGACCGACGTTTTTGCAGAGGAGGGACGTACTGACAGTTGTTCTCCCCGGGACACAAATCTTTTCGGTCTAAGGGGTTTAGCGATGTTTTTAGTTCCGGTCGGAGAGTCGGGATCCCAGATCCAAGACCCCTTGCACCGGGTACCCCTGGGTGGGTCATCGGGGTCGTCGGAGGAAATACTTAAAGACCAGACTCCTGTTGCAAGGTTCGTAGGTCGTCCGGTCGGAACGAAAGAGTGACAGGAGCCCCGGTCCTCGCCAGGGCACGTACTGGATGTAAGTTCAGGGTCAGTGTGGTGTCACGAGTGCTGGACACCAGTGTCCTGGTGACCCCTTGTAGTAGGGTGTAGGTCCTGGGGTACGAACGACCCGGTCCTGGTGTCGTAGGCAAAGGTTGGACACGGCTAAAGCTGGTGTGAGTCGAGGTGACGACCGAAGGTTTCCTTTGGTCATTGGGATTGGATGACGTCTGAGACAGTAAGGTGATTCGGAATCCTCCAGTCCGTCTTGACGACCAGTGTGCCGCATTGGTAAAGTGGACTTTTCTTAGTAGTAACGCATGCTACTTGTTAGAGAAGGTTTCGGAGGGTCCTTCCGGACAGTTGTCCGTAAGAGGAGATGGAAGGGGGAGGGAGGTGGGTCGAAGAGGGGTCGGGTCCTAGGGAGAAGAGTTGGGAGGGGAGAGGGACAAGGAAGGGGTCAGAGTGTCAGGTCAAAATGAGTCTCGTAGATTTGGGTCCGTGAGGGGGAGGATTTTCTGGGCACGTCGTGTGGAAAGGTTCCCCGCGGACACGACTCCAGTACCTTCGTCTGGGTACCCCCCACCCCTTCCAGTTTCCAATCTGTACTTCGCGAACTCTCCCAGTCTCTAGGGTTGACCGGCGACCCTGAACTCGTTGAGTGGAGCATAGAGACAGTCTAAGAGGTAGATATTCTACTTCTACTTGATTTTATAGGCCCCAGTGAAGACCAAAGGTGCGAGATACTAAAATCCATTGAGAGGTCGTTTCGGTCGCTCAATATTGGCTCCTTGTTCATTCAGAGTCAGCAGGATTGTAGCAAGTGAAAATCCAAATTTCTTGGAATTACTGAACCAACGGTGGGATAAAGAGTTGTCGGGGTGGAACGGTTTTTGTGTTAAACTCCTTTCGAAACGAAGGAGAGGACGGAAACCAGGTCGGGGAATCTCTCGGACTGGAAGACACTTGTGCAGACTTACCTCGCCTCGACAGAAGGAGTGTTCTCATAATGGGCCTTTCGTTACTCCCGTAACACGTCCCCTACCCCTCGACAAAGACTTAGGGGTGCAAAAAGCTCCTCGTTTATTTTTGTGGCGACGGAGGGACCTCAGACTCTAATTTGTTGTGTTGGAGTCGTAAAAAGGAAAAGTTAATAAAATCACAGAGGTGGGTTTACGGTCTTACCAAGGGTCTTAGACGGTGTTCCACCCCCCACCGCCCAACACTGCCTTATCGTTTACGACGAGTGGAAACGGTTTCGGGGACAATTCATTTCGGTTCTACCCCCTCCCCGCCCCTCCTCCGGGACACGGGTTTCGACACAGGACCCTCCTGCCGCCCTCGACAGGACCGGGTGCGACGGACGCAAACGTCACGAGACCTTTTTCCGATGGGTGTTTCGGTATTTTCGTAGGTTCATCCCATTTATCCTCATTTCTCGACGACGGGTACTTCTTACCGGGAGGTGACGGTCTGTAGGGGAGAATTACCTAGAATTACTCGATAAAATTTACTTCCCCTTCCTTTTCCGGATCGTGATTGTGGACTATTAATAGACATTAAGAGGTACACATTACAGTGAATTATCTCCTTTTATTACGTTTGCACCTGTCTACGACCGATCTCGGAATGTCACTGTAGTTTTACTTCGATAAAACATGTCGTTCCTCGTGCGGATTCGACGTCACAAAGTTTCCGTTCAAAAGTAGGTTCCTGTTATGTGTGGTGCTGACACCCCTTAGACGTTACTTTACTTACGGGTGTTTCATACTGGGGGCCCTTGTCCGTCCCCGATGTCTATAAATCGAAATACAGGCTTGTCGACTACCCACATCGTGTCTGAACAAATCGAAGTTTATAAATTACATTCTAAGTCACTCAGATATAGTCGAACTCATTCTCCTTCTTCTTACCTAAGGGGTCGTAGGATCTGTCCAAAAACCTGTTGAATGTTCTTGATGTTAGAATCGTGACATCCTGAGTAGATTTCAGTTTACAAGAATAAAATGTCTACTAGTTTTCTTTAGGTCTCCGTCAGAGTCGACAGTCGGTTCGGAGTCCACACGACCTCCTCTTTCCTTCCCCACCCTCCAGTACTTTCCTGACAATGGGAAATAGAATGACCACTAAAGTTACAGTCAGAACTGGTCCTTAGTCGTAAAGGACATTGAAAGAAGTAGAGAAAAACGTAGTTACTTATTAGGTACTCGTGAATGGCACTTAAGATTCCAATGAGATCTATGATTCTACATAGATAACATCAACTCTTACTAAAATAGATTACAGAGACGTTAGCATAATTTCGCACAATCGTACAGAATTTTTAGGGTGACCTCCTGGACGGACCACCGGGTCACCAACTCTTAGGTGGAACATTACGTCCCGTGTACCCAAACTAAGGGACGGCGTCCCGTCGATTCGGGCGGACATGTTGTGTTAATCTGTCGGACACACGGTCTCTCCAAAGGGTCCACCGTGATCACTACTTCTTGAACGGACGGTTACGTCCTCTGTGTTCTCTAAGCTCAGACTAGGGACTTGTCCCTCTAGGGGACCTCCTTCAGTACCGTTGGGTGAGGTGACAAGAACGGACCTTTTGAGGTCCCTGTCTCCTCAGATCACCCATTGTCAGGTATCCCAACGTTTCTCAGTCTGTGCTGACTTCACCGAATCGTCCGTGTGTGCACGGTGTCACTTCGAGGATTCACGACGTTGATTTTGGACTATGTCAGTTTTTATTTATGAAATTTATAATAATATGATAATGACATGATAATCTTTTCTTTGGGTTGAGAAGTGAAGTCTAAAGGTGTAGACACTCACTAGAAGAGGTTCATACACGTGTACACATTTTCTTACTCAGACGTAGCCTCGTATCGTCGTGGTTGACTGGACCACCGTAGGTGTCCTTTCTTGTTAACACCCGATTCTCGACTTCTGTCTACTCCTTCTTTCTGTTCTCAGGTGTAGTGGTTACCTATTGTTTTTTCCCCCTTTTGTTGGTTCTGGGTCCTCTCGTACCAGATTCCATGGGAAGACCCTACCGGCGTCTGTTGGTCTCCGGTTCCTGGTGTCGTCAGGACGGAGGTCGTTGTCGGTCCTCTCTTTACGTTCACTCGGGACGTCCACCCGGTGACCTTTCGAAGCAAACCCAAACGTACCCAACTGTTAGTGGTCGTGATCCTTAGCGAACGAAACCGAAATTATTTCGTATTTTGTTAGCTTTGACCTTTGTTCCATTTAGCTGAACTAAAAATAAAGTCAAAAGAACTTTCAATGGACCTAATTTTGTGTGTCGTGGAGGTCAGATAAGACCCCTTTTCTTCGACCCTTTCTTTTCGACTTTTATTAATGTAATCACTAAAAATTAACTATGTCGAAAAGAAAACCTCAACTGTGAATTCTTAAGGTAACTTTAGCATAATTCGTGACTGGATTCGGTTAAATCGTGAAGTCTTTTACCGGTCAAGAAAACTACTTCTAGTCCTTGAAGGTCGTGAATCTCCAATGGATCTCGAGACACGAGGTTTAGGGTTTGACTGATAACTAGGGAGGTTTAAGATGGTTGTATGTATTCGTTCGTCCGTGTTTTGGTCTACTAGACAGGAAAAGGTCACCTTTAAAGACAATAACTACAGTCCGTGACTCTGTTCTTATATCGTTCAAGTGAGACCTCCATCTGTTACAAGAGTCCTGGGCTGTTCGTGTGACCTCACAGCCTACCTCTTGTGTCGGGACGTCCGTTCCTCTTGGGCGTCTGGTTTACGGGACGGTCGGGTCGTCCAAGGGTGGGCCTTAAGTGTTCCGTGCAACCCGGAAAATAGGAAGTGAAATGGTCACTTTTACAAAGAGTTGTAGGAATTCCCTTTCTTTTAAAGGGTGAACCTACTATGGACTTTGTAAACCCAGTGGTCGAAATCTCTTACATAAACAGTGGTACTTCTATTCAGGTTACAGTTGATTTGTGAGGTTCTCATTCAGTCTTTCTCTTTCTATTTATAGTATATGCTTACGTATATATTCCTTAGGTCTTTCTACCATGACTAATTAAATAAACGTCCAGTAGGTACCTCTTTTTCTGTCTCTTGTCTAAATCCTTGTGTCCCAGCCCCTGACCCCCTTCCTCTCCCACTCTACATACCTCTCTCATTGTACTTTGAACATAATGGCATACATTTTATCTACCGGTCACCCTTAAACGACATACTGAGACCCTTGAGTTTGTCCCCGAGACATCGTTAGATCTTCCCACCCTACCCCTCCCTCCACGCTCCCTCCAAGTTTTCCCTCCCCTGTATACATATGGATACCGATTACGTACAACTACATACCGTCTTTTGTTGTTTTAAGACATTTCGTTAATAGGAAGTTAATTTTTTTTTTACATGGCGATAAAATAGTCCGTTTAAATGAGTTTTCAAATTTGATGACTCTCGATGATTCAGTTTATTTTGAATAACTTTAAGACGTTTAAACCAAAGTGAGTAGTCAGAAGAGGTGATCTATTTTACGTATGGTTTGGTCAACGAATTAGTACAATTTAATGACAAGTATAAAAGTCCTCTAGTGTCAGTTTTGGATTCTAAATAAAGATTCAAGAAGTGGTTTTACTTGTATAAAAAGAACACAATGATTGAAGACATATATTCATAATATGATCTTAAAGTGAGATAAAATCCGAAAATGTATCAGCTTAATACCATTGTTATAATTTTAGTATTAAAATTTACTCTAAAGGTTTTTCTTAGTACCAAAGATTTACTCTAAAGATTTTTCTTAGTTAGAGATTTCGAAACGGTAACGTTTAATAAGACTAATATTATCCTTTTGATGACAAATAACTATATTTTGGTGTAGTACAAGTTGGGATTGGTATTAAAATATAAGGGTAAATTCTCTACCCTTGTGAAATCGAGTCTTCTCAATCCATTTAACTGGGTTTAATGCTCTATGTCTTTCCTATGTCCTAGGTTTCAGTTCAGAAGGACCGAGGTTTAGGTTTGAAGAAAGGAAAAACTAAACAATGACGTGGGTTCAGGGTCTTGTTTGATTGGTGATTTAATACGTTGTCTTGCCTTAGTGTGCTTGTGCCGTGTTACAGGGTAAAGTATGGAAACCAGGAGACTTTGAAGGACCCGACCAACCTCTCCTCGACCTCCTAAAGCAGCTAAATCCTCACCTCTCGACCGACGACCCTCAAGGTAATTGACTGTAACTCTGTCGTTTCCTCTCTCTCCAGCAGTCTTGGGTCTCGGTGGTCCGGCCCGTCTTTGTGAATTCGTGCACGGGGTGTGTCGAGGTTGCCTCGAGGCTGAGTGGCTTTCGAGTTTCGTCTACCGTTTAGTCGTTTTTCGTTTTGTTACACAGAATAACGTAACGTCTGTTTCATAGTCCGTTTATTCGTCACTTTGACCTAAAAGTTATTATCAAAAGGTCGTCATTGTATTTGTTTATACATTTTGCAATACCTCGAGCTCTACACTTGCCCTTGAACAGGTGTTTAGGCCGTACGGTCGCTCCCATCTCTTTACATAGCGGCAGTATAAACATTGACAAGTGAGCCTTCCGACAGGATGTTGGACAGGTGTGGCGGACTTAGTGACTCCGTAAAGAGACAGAGAGGGTCTAGTTGAGGTGTTATGTTATTAAGATTGTGTATAGGATTCCCATAAGAATTACCTTTTTCTTTTAATAACCAGTAAAGGGGGACATTATGGGTGAATAAACAAATTTCCAGTATTTTCCGTGAGAAGGTTAAAGGAAAATAGACCTGATCAATAAAGACTCAGGAAAGTAAAAGAACAGAAGAATCGAATTAAAAGGGTAATAAATCGTTTAGAACCACCCAAAGAGGTTGTGGGAGGAGATTTAAAGGCGTGTGAAGGAGTCAAATCTCTGATCTCCCTTTCGTACCGGTACCGCCGAAGGCCCTCTCCCACTCGAACGTCTAAAATGTGATTGATATGTCACGATCAGTGTGTAGGGTGACACTGAGTCCGAATAAGGATTAATATAGTGAAGACAACATTAAAGTGTTTCGATAATCAATTGTAGACCATGACGAAAAAAAAAAAAGGAAAAGATTCCTCAATAAAATTGGGGAAAATAGTAATTAAGAGTTTCGAAAATGGGGTTCATCTACTTTTGACGGTAAGCAGAGATACCTTTCTATTCGTTTCAGGTAAAGGAAAAATTTTTTAGAAAAATTATGTTCCCTCGTCTGTTGACAATAAAATTTACTACGATAATTCATATTTTTCGTTTTACGTTTTGAGGACTTTTCCACTGGAGTTTTTTGACTCGTGGTCAGGAACTTTCCTCCGTCTTAAGACCTAGTTATTCGTATTATAAACACTACTCTACTGAGTAAGTACAAACAAATAACATACCGAGTGACATTTTTAAGTCGTTTCTACGTTTTCAAAATGTCAATAAAAAGTTAATGGTTTGAAATTGAAAAGATCAAATTTTGGTGAGTAAGTATTTAGTAATAGATCTAAAAGACTTGTTTGTATACACCCATAAATATCGTGTTCATGTTGTGTTTATTGACATGTCAGTTAATCTTTGAAGAATCTCATAAGTTGTCAGGCCGAATAAAAAGTTATTTCAGTGTGAAGTTAATCACGACAAAGAAAATTTTTAAGAGAAATTTCCCTCGACCACCATCCTTAGGTGTATCTTTTCTCTATAAATACTCGATACTCGATCACTCGAACGATCCTCGACTTTGACTCAGACCGAGGTAAAGGAGAAGTAAGTTGTGTTGATGGACAAGTCGAGGAGGGGAGGGGTTCACAACAATGGAAAGTGACTAGAAGTCTTTAATGAGACGTTAGTTTCTAAAGGGACCTCGTCACTACCCTTTCCCTGATTTCTTCTTTTTAATCAAGGACGTTTACCATTAGGGACACCGGTTGGTTACAGAGATTTTTATGTGGAGGACGGATTTGTATTAAAGAATTGTTTTGAGTGACCGTCCCTAACTTGACCACAGATGTTTATGTACAAATATAAATGGGAATTTATTGAGGGTAGGACCTCTGTGATTCGGTATCTGTCGAGAGATTCAAAGACTATCATAAAGTTTCCGAGTTTTGTTTGTTTGTTTTTTCGACAGATCACTAGAGAATTACAGTAAAAATAACCGTGTAACGAGGTAAAGGTCCTTCCATTGACCTTCGACCCTGTCCCAGTGGAACCCGAGAGACGGGACTGTGACGACGGGGTTGTCCTTCCACCTGTCGCGGGTCGTAGAGACCCTGCGAGGGAGAGGAAGTCATCTGGCCCTAAAAGAAAGGGGGTTTATTCCGAAAATAGGTGGGAAGGGAGTTGACATTCCATTCTTTAACTGCACCCCGAAAGAACAAGCGAACGAGACTTGTGAAAAATAGGTCCACCTGTTTCTCAGTGTTCGATCTTTAGAATTCACTCTTAAAATTTACGAGTGCAATACCACGGATAACACCGAGTCCACCATTCCTTAGGTGGACGTTGCGTCCTCTGGGGTCAAACTAAGGACCCAGTCCTTCTAGGGGACCTCTTCCCTGTCCGATGGGTGAGGCCATAAGACCGGACCTCTTAAAGTACCTGACATATCAGGTACCCCAGCGTTCCTCACCCTGTACTGACTCGGTGAAAGGGAAAGAGGTGACACAATGGGCCCAATTACAGATGCATGAATAATGTATGATAAATCGATAAAACTATTTACACTCAAAATACCTCCCTAAATCAGTTAGTCTTCTGAAGTTACTACCCTCGTGAAGACAGAGTTATTACTTTTTCGTGTTGTAATACAAATGTTTCAATAACGAGACAAACTTTAAGGTCCCTCAGGGTACCTTACAAGATTTACCATTACCCATGTGATGTCGTTTTCACGGACATTTTCGTTCAATAGGTAGACCCAAGACGCCGACAATTATTGTGTTTTGATAAAAAATATTGATATGTCATACATAACTTGTACGAAAACCTAATTAGAGAAAATCTCTTCAGTAAATTGGTACCTCTACACCAAATGTAGAGTGTTGAGAATGAACATTCAAATTCTATTTGAACTGATTGGGTTTAGGTTTATACCTGAGTCAACTTTTAGACTCCATCACTTTACAATTCTAAAAGAATTTAGTGAAATAAATTCGTAGAGTTTAAGATCAATTCTTCTAAATATGTAAATAATCTGATAAGACACTTCGTCAGCCAGGCGTTCTGTTCATACCGATACTTTGCACAAAAATTAATTAAAGGGAGAAATCTGGAGCCCATCGGTTTTAATCTCATTAGTATTATACACTAGAAACTTGAGAAACTAGAGGTGAGGTGAAACCTGAAACTAGAGGTGAGAATAAATCAATAAAATCAATATACTATTCGTAGACCTTTCGATAGTGACTTTGTTTTCGATTCTTGGGCTGTTTACAGATGCAGATGGTGTATCATTTGGGTCACTTCACATAAGTACGTTTAAAGTCCAATGCAATCGAAAGGGTCGTAAACTTTATAACCTAACCGGGGTTTCAGGTAAACCTAAAAAGGTGAGCTAGAATTTTTTGTTTAAAACGTCGGTTGGGTTATGAAATGTCTTTCGTTTGATACTAGACTTTATTCGAATTGTAGTCTCTCTACGAAGGCCAATTTTTATAAGTATAACGGTTATAAAAATCTCTCTCTTATGACCCGAATAACTGAGGTCTCACTCCTTCCTCCCTTCCTCATCTTAACGAAGATACCGGTAAAGGCATAATGGCTGTTGGGAATCGGAAAAAGTGATTGTCTAATAAAAGGCTTTAATTGAACTTCTGTCTGGGGAACTTCGTGACGCGGAGGGGGTAGTGACACATGACTCCGACGTGCGTCTGATGTGCGCCCCGAGGGAGGACGTCCGCGGACCGAGAGATTGTTCGTTCCCTCGGCTTCGTCCTGTGTGAACGACGTCGTGTCTACAGGTGACCATGCTCGGTCTATGTCCGCACCTTTACCTCGTTTTCCTTTGTCTTTTCCGCCGTCTTCTGTTTTTGTTTTGTGGGTCGTCTCGCTGTTTCGGCATTAAGAGGACGAGTGGACCCCTAGACCGACATCTCATCCGTGACCTCATCACCGGTGGGGAGAAATGACATGTATAAGTCATAGCTGTTTCCCCCTCTTCATTCCTCTCGTCAATAAGCCGTCCAGATTTGCACGTGTGCTGGGTCCTACTAATCCCAATGTTTTTTTTAAAATACCCTACCTTAATAGTGATGTCATTTAGTCTTTATTGGGGTTTACGGAGTGTTATCACTTAGTCGAGTCGTTGTACTATTCTCTTTTATACCGTAATTCCTACGTACCCCCGAAACCCTCACTCCGGTAAGTCTCAGAATGATTCTTAGAGAATTAAAGAAGTAAAGATGTAACTCTTATTAATATAGATTTAAATCTCAATGACTCTTCTAATTTATTTACTTTTATACATATTTTAAGGATTTTTTTTTATTTATTTATTTTATTTGCACGTGTGCCTTTCTTCCCTTTGATAGGGTGGATTTCTTTCGCCCCAGCCACGTCTTCTACCTCGTCGTCTTTGGGGGCTTTGAGTCATAAAATATCTGTCCAACTCCGAAGTCTGTCAAAAATAAGTATAATGAAAGTGTACAAGATCTAAGGAGTGTACATTTTAGTACAAAAAAGTGTTAGGAAAGGAATTACCCTTTGTTATAATCGTATGATATTCGCTCGGAATATCGTAGTTTTATAGTTCTAAACCCCCTGTAAAATAAAAAAATTTTTACAGTTTTCGACAGTTTTAATACTGTTTAGATATCCAAATCCTAGACTTTCTTTACATCTCCATTCAGACTGAGACTTTATTCGTCATAATGAAGGTTGTTATTAGCAACGATGCTAATTTAACGAATTGTTTCCTTTTCGGACACCTTGGAATAGTTCCTTTATCAAAACGATCCACCCACATAATCGAATACGAAATTTGGTTATTCTCTTCTTTTATAGGTAATTTTTTAAAAAAAATTACGTCTGTGTCACCAGTTTTACACTTTTGTGAAGATACATTTATGGTCCTTTTCTTAGATCTATTCTAACGAGAACTCTTTTACACAGTCTTGTTTTGTTCATAGAATCCTGTGAACAATATAGAACCTCTTTGTCTGAGTTTTGGAAACTAGATTTTTTAGTACGGTAGATATACAATACAACCTTGGACCGACGTATGTTCCTACCCGTGCTGATGGTTGGGTAAGATTTCTTTTGGCTTCTTGCACGAGGCAGACACTGATGGGCGAAGGGAGGGACATTGATGGACTTCGACCACTGAACGACGCAGCCCTTCCGGGTCCCGAGAACCTAGGTCTTATAAATTGTCGACTCCTCGCTCTTATCCTTCTGAAGTTCTGTGCCGTGAGATCTTTCTTTCCTTTCGCGAAATTTCTCTAGATCAAAATTAAGATCTTTCTGGTGTCAGGTCATCAAATCACGGATCTTGGTAATGGACTAGTAAAATAATGACAATTTACTGAAAATATATGTTTCGTAGGTAGGGTTTTCGTGTGGACTCTAAAAGCATTTAATCCGAAGTCTGGAACAGTAAGTGGAGTAACAAGGTCTTCCTCAGGAATTATGTCTTTAGGTATATATCATTCACGAGTCAGTTCTTTTAAACTAAGTGTGTGTGTTGGATTAGAGGTGTACATATTGAATAATAATAACTAGTTGTCGTAACTATCCGTTTCCGATATTATCTCAAGAGAGGTTGAGTCGATTAGAATTAAACTTTCCGATATCCTAAGATTAAATACTTGGGGAATGAATAAAAGGTAGACGGGTTTCATGTTTCGTAGTTTTTACTCCCTTGGTCGAAATTTGTTATCGAAACAAGAAAGGTATTTAACGGTTTATTTAGTCGTACACTTTCACTTTCACCGAGTCATTAGAGACTGAGACGCTGGGGTGCCTGATATGTCAGGTGCCTTAAGAGGTCCCGTCTTATGACGTCATCCATCGGAAAGGGAAGATATCCCCTAGAATGGTTGGGTCCCTGACTTGAGTCCAGAGGGACGACGCACCGTCCGTCTGAGAAATGGTCGACTCGATGGTCCCTTCGTGTTTAGCCGCGTATCTCATGGTCTTGATTAATGTGCCGATTTTATTAGTGAAGGTTAAGTCTGTTAATTCTTACACCCAAAACCTCAGGACGTCGAAACCCTACTTAGTACCCACACTGAAACGACTGACCATGTGAATCCAATCCAGATTCAGAGTCAAAAGAGAGGGATACTTTAACCCTACTCTGATTTAGACGAATTGTCCGAACAATATTCCTAATTTAATATATTGCATAACAGTTTAAGTGTACTTTTATGAAGTTAAATACGTCTTTCTGATTTTATACCCAACCAAAATTAGATATGGGGGTCCCTGTTATTTAATTGTTCACTTCATGTGATTAGTCGTTTTATGTGTGGTCCCCTCCGATCAATCGTAGACTTTCTGAGATTAGTTTTGGAATGAGTTTCCCCCGACATCGTTGTCGTCAAATCAAGTACTCGTAATATCTACAATCTTTCATAAGGTCACAACTTTCCTCACCACACACCTAATCAATCTTGGAAGGATTTCCGTGACGGTGAGAAAGTACTTGTCCTACATATTGGGATCTCTCGATGATTGGTCTTGGTGGGGTTCCGAATCCTTAGACTCGTTCGGGACGTGGGTCGAGTGATTGTGTCCTAAAACGGGATTCTGATCCAATCGATTGAAAATACTTGAAACTTACTAAAAAAATTACGTTCTACAACAGTCTTCATATTTTCCTGTCTCAACCCTGAGTAGCTCTAATGTTCAGTGTGTCTAAAACAAACAAAAAATTAGAAACGGAGGATTTGGGTTTGTCCTGGGACATCTTCGAGGACCCGTACCTTCGGAAAGGGACAAACGGGGGGCGTGGTGGGGCGTTGCGGGGGGGCGGGGGGTGGGGAGTGGCGGGGGGGTGGGGCGAGGTGGGGAACGAACATCCCTTGTCTGAGGTCGGAGGTACTGGAAGGGACTCGAGGTTTCCGGTCCAAGGTTGTCAACGATCAGTCCCTTCCTTCCGTTACTTCTCCGTTCCCCCCGTCCCGGGACCAAGACGGAGTTCCCTGTGTGTCTTGTCACAGAGACTCGAGAAATGTCTTGTTTGGGGGTCATTTGTCTTCTATAGTCGTTAGGAGTAAGGTCTCTTCGGGTGGAAATCCTTGGTCTTTTTGAGTAGTCTTCTGGTGGACTCTTGTCCAGTTTCCGCACGTCCGAGACGTGTGTGGAGTGGGAACTTGTTGACGACAATTTGGGGAGTGGTTTAGGAGGTCCCAACCCTGTGCGTCAAAACTCTCCGTCCTCGGGTGACACAGGGGAAAGCGGACCGTTTCGTTAATTTGATAAGAAAAGATGAAGTGGGCTTTGATACATACAGAGACTCTAAACTGAGTCGTGGTCACGTGTCTCCGACTCAAAAACTGTAGTGAGGATTATTTCCGTGGACACCGTCTTAATCCAGACTCCGAACAAAAGTATCATTTTAAAATACTGGACAATCCATCCATCTTATCCCTTTTCCTCAGGTTTTGCCGCCACCGATTTTCTGTTCCTTCCCTTTTAAGACACTTTTATCTTGTTTTCTTCCAGGCTCCTGGTCTCACTTCTGAGGTCCATCTTGGTTGTCGTGAGGACCGGTTCGGGTCAGACGTGTCCCGTCCCCGCCCCGCCCCGCCCCCCGCCCCACCGTACATTGTCCTCCCCGGCTTCGCGGACACGAGAGAGAGGGCGCACGTGCGCGGGAAAGAGAGAGGGGGAGAGAGAGGAGGTGAGAGAAGAGAAGAGAGAGAGGGGGGAGAGAGGAGGTGAGAGAAGAGAAAGAGAGAGAGAGAGGAGGTGAGAGAAGAGAAGAAAGAGAGAGAGGGGGCGGAGAGAGGAGGTGAGAGAAGAAAGAGAGAGGGGGAGAGAGAGGAGGTGAGAGAAGAGAAAGAGAGAGGGGGGAGAGAGGAGGTGAGAGAAGAGAGAGGGGGAGAGAGAGGAGGTGAGAGAAGAGAAAGAGAGAGAGGGGGGAGAGAGGAGGTGAGAGAAGAAAGAGAGAGGGAGAGAGAGAGGAGGTGAGAGAAGAGAAGAGAGAGAGAGGGGGG